>CM065296.1:40841969-42055285 GCA_032871835.1 Dipteronia dyeriana
CATTTAATATCACGATTCTAAAAATTAAGGGTTTCAGTTTTACCATGATTTCCTTGTTTGGAAGCTAGGACTTTGGCTTGTGAATGGTGGACGGTTAAGCCTTGTCTTCCTTCTTTGGATAGCTCGATCTTCAAGAATTGGATTGCAAGCTTGATGAAGGTCGTGCACTACCCCTCCTTTTGAGTTGTTGCTCGATTTTGACAACCTTTCACAACATCTCTTCTATCTTCACATAATGTTGCAACTCGACCACATTAGCAATCTTCTGGTTTAGGCCATTAAGAAACCAAGCCATGGTTGCTTCTCGGTCTTCTTCCATATCTGCCTAATCACAACAATCTCCATCTCTTTGTAATAGTCTTCCGCACTTCGATTGCCTTGTGCGAGACTTTTCAATTTCTGATATAAGCCTCGATAGTAATGGCTAGGCACAAAACGCTTCCTCATCACAACCTTTATGTCTTCCCCTGTCACAATCAGATGTTCTACACTCCGCTTCCTACTAATAACTAATTGATCCTACCAAATCACAAAATAGTCAATAAATTCAATTACAGCCAGTTTTACCTTTTGTGATTCGGGGTAGTAGCAACAATCAAACACGAGTTCCATATTCTTTTCCCATTCAAGGTAGACTTTAGGATCGAATTTCCCTTGAAACGATGGGGCCTTCATCTTTATACCACTAAGGTTATCATCCCCTCGGTGTCGATCTCTTCTAACTCGTCCATTCCTCCTATGACTACCCACAGACTCCTCCTCCTCCTCACAATATTCATCCCCGTAGTAATCATTAACTTCTCTTCTAGCTGGAACTCTATGTTGTAGGGAAAATAAAACCCGCGCAACTGAAGCATGAGAAAATTTAATAAAATTAGGGTTTGCGTATAAATAAAAAAATTCCTTTGACTAACAAGAACCTTAACCCTAGATTAATTGATGTATATAAAAAATGTTGTACCTTTTTTTCGTGACGATTGAACAATCACCAAATTGATTCCATAAGATCTTCCAATCCAATCACGAATGTAAATCACCTACGAGTGTGGGCTCCCTTTCTTTAAATCGTATACCTGAGGATGGAAACAAACAAAATCCTTCTCTTTGTTAGTTACAATAATCCTCCAAGAAGAAAACAAAGAGCGTTAGGTCACTTGTGAATTATCAATCAATTTGATTAAAACTTGTGTGAATCTAGATTCGATGTTGTACATAAAACCTTTCGATATAAAGGCTTCTAGTGTACTATCGAAAACCAAACGTTCTTTCTTCCTATTTTTTCTTTCCCGAATCACATAATATTTCTTAGAGTTGATCGAATTTTGTTTAGAGTAAAATCAGTTTTTTCTCCCTTAAAATTCCTATGATGGCCGAAGTCTTTTCTTAGAAAAATAGAGCTGGCTGAAATCTCTATAATTTTTTTGTTAGGCTGGCCAAAAATCACACATACACACACACACATATATATATATATATATATATATATATATATATATATATATAGGATCATAAATCCTCTCCAAAGAAGGATTTACTTTGTAGGCAAGAATCCTTTCCTTAGGTGGATTTATTTGGTAGTTAAGAATCCTTATCTAAAAGGAATTCTATCCTCTCCTATATATACATGGGCTGGCCAAAAATCATAGGATATATACTAGGAGACTTAATTTTTTTCCTAAGAAGGATTTACTTGGTAGTTAAGAATCCTTTCCTTAGGTAGAATTACTTGGTGGTTAAGAATTCTTTTCAAAAGGGAATTCTATCCTACACCAAGACTCCAAATCAAACTCAATAGTGTATTTGTAACCATATTAAAGACTTCCTAATTTGATTAGATAAATAATTCCTTTTATTTATCTACTTATCAAATATAGTCTTTAACATTAATTATACTACCAACAATAGTACAATTGCAGGAGACCATCTCCTACTTGGAAAATGATTTTGACTTTTATTTAAGTAATTAATTAATCACCAAATTAATTAATTTCCATTTAATTAAATAATAAAATAATAAAATATAATTAAGCTATTCTAAATAACCTTGCTGCCCAAACCATGTATATTGGCCAATATATTATTTTCTTATTTTATTAAATCCATTTGACCATTATAAAAAGTCCATATGTGAACTAGACCAATTCTTACAAAAAGAAACGAGTCCACATGCCTCAATACAATTATAGATGGACCCCTAAATTAGTCCGGTAGAATATATCAAGTGATCCATACAAGTTCGTGTGGATTGGGGATCTTGACGTGATATCTAAATTTAAGCTCCAGTAGACACAACCCAATCACAATCAACAAATGATTCACCTAGGTCCGATCTATTTAATTTTAGTTCATTCCACTAAAGAACAAAAATTGAACTCTTAAATAAAGATAGAATAAGTGTATCCTAGCAACCTTATTGGAGAAAGTGTATCCTCGTGAAGAATACCAGTAATCGCCAAGAACTCATAGACCGTCTATAGCTCTCCTAGTTACCATATTTACTCATATGACCACATTTTGAACTTGGATATTTTGACTTGTCTAGAAGCCATGTTTCAGTAGACACTATTGAAAACTTAACGTTAAGATTTAATATCCAATACCTCAAAACATCCATATGATGGTATTTTACTCTCAATTAGTAAATGGAGCCACGATGTCTATATCTATAAATGAAGTCCTTTATCGTTTAACAGGTGAATACCACCAAACTATCGAGGATAGACTATGCTATATAATCGTACTTATTGATAGCTCAAATGATAACACTTGCAACCATAAGTCCATCATTTATCTCAGGATTGAGATAGACTCTCGGATTGTCTTCAAATGAAAACTTTTATCCATTGGCGATTCTAGATAAAGTGTTTCATTGTGATTCTATTCAATGCACCCAGTGCTCTAGATTCTTTAACCCAAAGACACCTCACTTTGATGATTTTTGACTCATCATAATACATTTGATCCCATTCAAATGCTAGCAAAATAATCTACAACTTTGACAAGATAAAGACGCCCAACCTTTTATCTTAAGTTGTGAATATTATTCAAGACTAACTAAAGAATTGTGTCTACCTCATACATATCTAGATGTATGAACAATTCTTTTTTTCTCATAGTCTTTTGACCTTATGATTATTTACTTTTGACAATTATAATAATTAAACTATAAATGCTATAAGATTTGTTAAACTAGAAATCACTTTATTAATATGAAAAGATTGTCAATTACATTATTACACTCTTGCTTGTGGAACTTTATTAACATCTGTCTCCCACATGCTTGTGGAACTGGTTGTGGCAACTCCGTGTGTGCGTTCTCCACTTGAACTAAATGCTTATGTAAAGGTTCCAATTCCTCCCTCATCAACCATCTCATCTCCTCTACTAATGCCTCATTCTAAATCTTTAGATCCACCAGAATGGAATTATCTTCAGTAGTGTCTTTATCTTTGTTTATGGACATATTTTCCTACAAATAAAGATTATAAAAAAAGAACCCCACAACACTCCCTCACGTGTTTCACTCGAATAATCTATTCACTCAACACTCATGTTTTCACACAATAAAATTCAGCTTTTACCCTCAATATGTACTCACCACTCGTGCCTTTTTCCACTCGTTATTTCTCAAAAGTTCTTATCAAAAATAATTCAAACAAATAATTAGGATTTCTTAGCCATGTTCACCGCACTAATATTTTTTTTTCTAGGTTCACACGAAATGATTCACAACGAACCAAACAAAGATGAGTTTCCACTACGAGAATTTTTATTTTTACAAACTTTGATCAAATGGACTGAAGCACGGCTTTTGGTACCTTTTTTGTACTAGATTTGATCAAACGGGATAGATTTTTTTTAGAATCAAACGAATATAGAGAAGAAAAAGAAAAAGGATAGTTTAAACCTGAGTTCAGAAACAAGCTCTGATACCACATGATACGATCCTCGTCGATTTGTGACTAAGACCGTTCTATGATTTGGTTTGGATGGAAACTGTGACCCAACACCTATAAAGAGATGCGAACCTTGGTATAAAAGAAGACAACACAATCAAGGATGGGATACTTGATTGATAAGTCGGGAAGGAACACCACAGAAAAAATATGATAAGTTCCAATTAGTTCTCAAGGAACAAAAGAGAAATTGCTCTATATTTTTTTAATGAAATAATCAACTGCCTCTTATTGTAATTAATGGTACAATTTATAGTTTTAAGGCCACAGAAGACCAGCCCTAGAAATCCCTAGAAATCCGAAGATTTATTACAATGATTCCTAAAACTGTGCCCAAGCAAACGAAAAAGGAAAGTTGACAAATTAAAAACATTCTTAACTAAGCTAAGTTCAGCCTCAAATCAAGGAAGTCAATCTTGACTTTAATTCCTTAATATCTCAGCCTAAAATTGTGCAACAAGAAATCAAAATCACAATTTATTCAGTCCTAAATTGGCTCCAACGCCTATTGACTTTCTTTGATTTGAATCATGTTTGTTGTGGGTTGGAGATTTCGTTCATCACCTTCAATGGGCCTCCATGTGCTGCTTGAGCCCAAATCCCTTGAATCAACCCACTTAATGAATTTTGAAAATTCTTGGCTCGTGCTCTTGTAACTGGACCAATGGGAACTTCAATTGGATCTGCATTCCATGATCTCATGCTAGTCACGTCCTCGTCATTATGAATGAGCAATATTAACTTATTCTATCTTTATTTAAGAGTTCAATTTTAGTTCTTTAGTGGAATGAACTAAAATTAATAGATCGGACCTAAGTGAATCATTTGTTGATTGTGATTAGGTTATGTCTATTGGAGCTTAAATTTAGATAGCCCGCCAAGATCCCTAATCCACACGAAATTTCATGGATCACTTGATATATTCTACCGGACCAATTTATGGGTCCATCTAGAATTGTATTAAGGCATGTGGACTTGTTTCTTTTAGTAAGAACTGGTCTAGTTCACATGTGAACTTTTTATTTAAGTCAAGTGGATTTAATAAAATAGGAAAAACAATATTTGGCCCGTATTTATATATCTTGGGCGGCAAGGGACTATATAATAGCATTATATATTGTTTTTTTATTATTTAATTCAATGGAAATTAATTAATTAATTAATTGTTTAATTAAAGTCAAAAATCTTTTTCTTAGTAGGAGATGGTCTCCTATAGTCATATTATTGTTGGCAATATGACAAGTATCAAATACTATATTTGATAAGTAGATAAATAGTAGGAATTTGTTTATCTAGTCAAATTAGGAAGTATTTGATTTCTATTAAAACTCTATTTGACAATTGGTCAAAATTAAAAATCTTTAATATAATCACAATTTAATTATATTCAATAATTGGTTATTGAATAAATACACTATTTGAGTTGGATTAGGAGTCTTGGTGTGAAAAAGAAATCTTTTTTGAAAAGGATTCCTTGTCACCAAGTAAATCCACCTACAGATAGGATTATTGCCTACCAAGTAAATCCTCATTATGAGAGGATTTGAGTAACCTTTATATATCTCTAAGTTGAATTCGGCCAAGGTAATTAATTTTACTAGAGAAAAATCGGCCAAGGCAAGTTTTTTTAGAGTAAAATTTGACCAAGAGAGAATTTTCAGTGTAGAGAATCTGGTTCTTGCTCTGGATAAATTCTTCCAACTCTAATGATAGGTGTGTGAAAATTCGGCAAAGAGGAAAAGGAAGAAAGAACATTTTGTTTTTGGTAGTGCACTATTAGCCTTTACATCAAAAGGTTTTATGTACAACATTGAATCAAGGCTCACACGAGTTTCAGTCAAATTGATTGATAATTCACAAGTGACCTAACGTCATTTGTTTTTTCTCTTAGAGGATTATTGTGACTAAAGAAAGAAAAGGATTTTGTTTGTTTCCATCCTCAGGTATACAATTTACAGAAAGGGAGCCCACACTCCCAGGTGATTCACATTAGTGATTGGATTGGAAGATCTTACGGATTCAACTCTACTCTTGTTCAATCGTCACGAGGATAAAGTTATGATACTTTAATTATATGTCAATTAATCTAGGGTTAAGGTTCTTTCTTTTAAAGGGAAATTTTTTAAAATATACCAAACCCTAATTTTATGTTTCAGCCGCTTTTTAAATCGGTTTTTCCCTACAATTGGTATAAGAGCCTGGTTGTACCCTTGATTAATTGATGTAAATGTACGTGAATCTACTTCTTTTTATTGTTAATAAGCATGTTTTAGAAAGAGATGACACTATAGGTATTCGCATATATATTTACATTAGAAGGTAAGGATATATATAGTTTTTTTTTATGTGGTTTGTTATTTCTCAATTTTGGTCCAAGAATTTCAATGTATTTTTTTCTTTTTGTAATTGTAACAAGAAGGGTGGCCTAACATCGTCGTAATTTCCTTCTTGGTAGTTGCTATGTTTTTCTTATTTTATTGTTTTAATAAAAAAACTGCAGTATTTTATTACTTAAAATACTGTTGTAATATATTTAAGTATCAAAGATTTAAAATTTAAAGAATTGGAAGCAACCGGAACAAGTTTGGTACCGTGCGCGCCATAACAACAATTATTCATGCGAATGAGCACGAGCCAAGATTGTTGTAGCATGGGCTGCGCACGGCAGCCCCATGGATGTCAAGGGCTGTGCATGGCAGCCCTATAGATCCCATGGGCTGCACATGATAGCCCTTTATGGAGCTAAGGGGTGTGAACACCCGTGGGAGGCAGCCAAGGGTGTGCAAACGGACAATGGTTGCATGGAGACTTGTTCGCCAAGAAAGGAGTTTTTGTATTTAAAGACATATGTAATTTACATGTTTTTCTAGGATGGACCAAAATTGCAGCTATTTATATTTTCCGAAATAATGTAATGTTTGTCATTGTTAGATAACATGTCATATAGAATAGTAGTGCCACTCATATATCTCTTTTGGTATGAACATGCATTGAATGGTGTTAACGGAGAATTTACTCGAGGTGAGAAATTCCGGTTAACACCTTTAAGACCACTACCACTTAGGTGGTGGCCGGGGTTGGTACAATAGGTACTTAACCTGACAGAATAAAGATGGACGTACCAATATGAGTGCAATGAAGATGGGAATGTAATTGATTTATTATCAACTAGAATATCATAGAAAAAGACTCTTAAACATTCTTAATCTCTCTGGGATATAGTAGGATGGAACTTCATGCCTGTCGAATAGTAGATAATCATGGAGGTCATGTTCTGATTACATAATTTAGGCCGAAGACTCGAAAACCCGCTCTTTCTATTTTCCATATGCTTTTCTCATTCCTGCTCTCTTCCCTCTCGATCCCTTTTTATTCTTATCCTTTTCTCTTTACGAAGGGCATATTTATACATGGTCCAGGTCATTCAAACCAATGAATCTCCCACCATAATTATCTAAATTTGTTCCCTCGTTATCGGGTGAGATCTCTTATTTGTAAGTCATTGACTATGTATTAATAACGGATTGGAGAATATCTTTGGTGGAGATAAGTTTGTTTCCTTTTTGGATTCAATCTCTTGCCTTACACGTACGCATAGTTTCAATATTCGTTGGAGTGTTGATTTAATCTTGTGTGTATTCACGTCATAATCCTTCATGGAGGTCGTCGAGTTAGATTTTCATTGTTTCATAGGGCAAGGTAGACCTCAGCCTTAGTTTTGGTACCAGAAGCTCGGTCTGACCTCTCCCGGTCCTTTGGACATTGAGATGGCCTTGTGGGCACTCATATGGGGGGGGGGGGGGGGGGGGGGAGAGCACGGATTATGCGAGCTTTCTTTTTCTCATCTATATGGGTTCAAGCCTTTCTTAGCGAGTGGGAACGTAGCTATAGTATGAACCAGATATCTTTAAAGGTCCCCATTTTTTATGCCAGGAGAGGGTGGTTGGCTTCTAGGGAGGTTATGGTGTACTCTAGATCTTAGAAAGCTCGAATAACCACATATCAGGCTTTGCACGAGTTCCAATGTTTGCGTAAGGGACTTGATTTGGTCATGTCGGGCTCCATTCCTAATAGTTCTAAAGCTCGATGACCCTTCCTTGCTTCTACGGGGTAGCTATTTGGCTCGCCCTTAGAACCTAGGGTTCAATAACAAGTGAACTCATGCTTTGATTGTGTTAGGAGAGTAGAAAATTTCTCTTCGGTCCCCTAACCTAATTTTGCTATTAACAGAAGTCCCCTTCGGTGATTGAGTTAGGGTTGGAATCAGATTCCTTGTTTTAATTGGGAAATTTTCCCTCTCATACCATTACCAAATATGGGTAGAAATCTCCTCATCAATTATACCAGAGACGTGGAAGGAAAAGACTGGTGTATTCCCCCAAGTAATCAGGCTACGTTACGGCCGCTCTAGCGATTTGAGGCAATCCCTCCGAAGATTTCGTTGACATCACTACTTCTCTCAACTTTATTTAAAACCCGGCTTCCTTATCACTTTCCTCACGCTTCACTTTCAAACTACAAATTTTAAAAAATCCCTCTTTTTTTGCAAACTTCTTCAGCTACACTTATGTTCTTTCTCTTTTTCTCAACCTCTAAATCCTATTCTATTATGTCGAAGATCAGCCATGACTCTGTTGATTCCCTCATTGATGGCATAGAGGTTTCCATTATTGCCTAAGGAAAACGGGCTCGACGAGACCTTGACTGGGATGACTTACCTTCGACCCCGCAACGTCGTCAGTCGAACAGGAACGTAGCTATCAGGATTGGGTTTTCTAATAGACAAGATAATCCCCCGAGCTTGGTTGATGAGGATTATAGTGAGGAAAATAGGGACGGAGTTGCTGGAAAGGACCAAGTCACATTTGTTCATCCTTCTCTAGAGAGACGCCTTCTCTATGACTTCAAGGCCATTCGAGACTCCATCGTTGATTTGCAGTCGATCAGTCGTATGAGGTCCAAATATGACAATCCTGACAACGTCACCCTCATAATCCCCCATAGAAACTACGATGTCTTTAATCCACCCAAAGGCGTGCTCCCCATCAACGTGGTGGCTTTCGAGATTGGGGTCAGACTCCCTCTTCATCCTACTCTTCGGTGGGCTCTCTACGATCTACATATAGATCCCCTTCAATTGAATCTTGGTTTCTAGAGGCATCTGATCGGCTTCCTCATGTTGTGGAGGGTGTAAGTTCCTCAGTTTTTGATTGGCTCATTTCTTTGACAACACATTTGGGGATTATTATGTAAGGGTAGTTTATGCCATCATTGCTCAAGACCCAACTCAAGCTTCAAAAGGTAAATCACTTGCTTAACCTTGCTTGAAGAGTTTTAGTGCACACACACACACACTCTCATGCATGTTTTTTTATCATCTTGCATGAATGTTTAATTGTCATAATTGTGTGCCTTTTTGCCATAACTCTTGCTTAGGTGTTTGATGCATTTCGTTTGCCTTTAGAAGAGGATTTTCCTCTTAACCGCGGCTGAGACCGCTTCCTGTGCATTGCCTCCACCGAAGTATGGACAACGGTGTTCTCCAGGTGTTGCACGCTGCCTCTACTGCGGCCTGTGCACATTGCATGCAAAGCGGTCTCCTAAGCGGAGGTTCCCAAATGATGCACAGCTTGCTCTATCGCAGTCTGGACACTGCCTGTATCGTGGTCTAGACAGTGGAGATTCTAATGCGATGCACCGTTCGCTTTACCACGGTCTGGACACTTGCCTTGGCTGCGGCATGCACAACAGTCATGACGGGATTCAGTTGCCCTTTGTCCAAAACGATGCCTTTTCATGTAGGGCACATTATATATATGTTATCTTCTCTTATCTTTTGCCTTAGAGCCTCTAAGAAGCCATTTTTATTGTTTAAGCCTTTCTTTGAGAGAGAAATTCACTCCAAAAGAGAGAGAGAGCTCCCAAGAACTCATCTTGACTCAACCAAACTTTAATCCATGAGCATCCAACATCTTCTCGCATCTTCCAAGCACGAATTCTCTTGTTTGTCTTTGACTAGGTAATCTCTACATGTCCTAGAATCTCTTGTTCCATTCTTATGACATGTATGCCTAGGTTTAGCAAATATTGTTGATTAAATGTATTTCATTGAGTTTAATTGCATTTATAACATGCTTGGATTGTTGATTATTGGTTGAGATTTATATTTTGTGATAGCTAGGGTTTGTGACCATTTTTCCCTTCTAGCTAAATCTCTATGCTTTGCATTTAGATATTGTTTAGGACTCATTGATTGCATTTTGTGATTGGATTATAGTCCTTGCCATGCTTAATGAGAACTTATGTTGAAATGGATTTGTTTCATAACTAGGATATAATGTTGCATAACTATATCTAGTTAAGTCTTTATGAACTTTTATTTAGACATTGATATCTAGGAATTGTACTTAGTGACATTCTTAATTTCCCAGATAAGCATTTAGTGTTGCCTAGCATTACATGCATGTTTGAATATTTTATCATATTCACTTAGGTTGTTTTGACTCTTCATTGAGGTTAAGTCTTGTGACTAAGTGGTTAGTGCACAAGCAAATAGATCAAGAATCACTATTAAGGCCTATTGGGTAGAGTGAAAGGGTTAGTAACCGGAGGGTGTAATGGGAGGTCAACCAAGGTTATAAACTTTCATTCAATAGTGGATTTAAGGATCGAGTGTGGCACACATATCAGCCCGTGGTTTTTCCCATTTGGAGGGTTTCCACGTAAATATTGTGTGTTGTTATTGTTTTAAGCAAAATTGATTTTATTGAATGCTTGTTTATTCGGGGTAATTTGTGTTAATATTGATTAATCGAAAACTCGGTAATTGATTTGAATAAAACCTATTCACCTCCCCTCTAGGTTATAGACACACACTTTCTACGGAACTTTTAGAGGGAACCATACGAGCTAAGCAAGGTTACCCGAGACCCCGGGGCTGAGGAGCTAGCATACCTTTTTCAGATTGGAAACTTTTCCAAGGGCTCCTCGAGGTCAGTTATATGCCAAAGCAAAGAACAAGCTCAATTTCGTCATCCCTGGCGCTTTGAGGAAAGATCCTGCTTGAAAGAAGGAGTGGATCCTAGTGGGCAAGGATTGGGGAAGCTCGACCTTCATAGGTGGGCATGAGTTCGCAGTTCATACCGCTTTCAATGATAAACCCTTGTGGGGCCGAGATTCCTTACCTGTCGAGTCTGAGGTGGTGCTGAAGGCCATCCTTGGCAGGAACTATTTGTATCTAAAGTTCTTGACTGCTGACCCTTTCCATTCTCATCGGGTAAACCGTTATCTGCGAATACTTGATGCTACTCCTCATAAGTACTCTTAACCATCATACTTTGTGTCATTGAATAGTTTAGTTCTGACGGTTCTACCTTCTTTCTTTTTTTCTTAACAGTTTTTTTTATTGCTCCAGCTTCCCGTGAAGCCTTACAAGCTCGTATTTCTCCCCTTTCAGCCAAATAGATCAGGAAATCCCCTTGGCTTCATCAGAGAAAGAGGAGCCTACCGTTCTAGCTAGGGCTACTTCTGCTCTTGCTCCATCCTTTTCCTAGCACATGTCTAAGATGTCACTCCTCGTATCTCGGGCTGCCAAGGTGGGAGGTAAAGAGGCCTCTGTTTCTCAAGCCGCTGATGCAGAAACGTCAGCTCCTACTCTAGTTACTCCTACACCTACTTCTGCTCATGTCACCCCTGCTTCAAGCTTGCCAGATGCTTTTGCCCCTCTATCCACATTCCTAGCCTCTTGAACTATAAAGGACCCCGCAGCTGGTGTTGAAGGGGTTTCCCTTAATCGTCCGCCAAATCAGTCCGGCTCTGCCATTCAAGACGAGGTCATAGGGCAGTTCGTTGCTTCCTACCCCGGGGGCAGTCTTTCTATGATTGCTTCAATACCCATAGATATTCTAATCACCAAGGGATCTACCTTCTTGGCCGAGGTAATCATCACTTTTTATCTTATCATGCAATAGTTTGGTTCGACATTTCGTAATTAGAATTCTTTTATAGTCCTTCAAATTTCAAGTGGTTATGGGCCACCAGGTGGCTTCTCTCTGCGACCTGACAAGCAGGGCTGAAGTTGAAGTTGAACGGGCCATGGAATTGTTTGTGCGGGTTCAGGACTTGGTACAATAGATGGTCTCTAGCCAGAGAGGGATGGAGGTGGAGTTAGTCGAGCTTTTGTGTGACCATAAAAGGACAAATAGATCCCTTGACTTAGAAACCCTTCGGTTGGAACATCGGGCTGAGCAGAGGGATTCTTGGAATGAAGAAGCAAAGGCACTGGACATTGAAAACCAAGGTCTGGAAGCCCAAATAGCCAAGCTTCAGGCCGAGGTGGATGCCTCATTCAACAATGGATGCTTCTATGTTTCCTACTAGGTCGTAGAAGCTCTTCCTTCTCCCTTCGACCTCTCCATCATAGCTGGATGGGATAGGAAGGAGGAAATGGCCAAGGTTGTGTTAATGTCTTACCTCGAAGGTGGAAGTCCTCGAAAGGGGTTCAGCCATCGGAGCTCGAAGGAAGTCAACTAGTGACCAAGACCCCCCTTGAAGAATCTTCTAGAGGAGAGTCAAAGGTTTGGAAGAGTGGGATGGAGTTAATCGCTACCCTTCTTGATATGTCCATTCCTCCTCAGGAAATAGCGGTGGTCAATAAGGTTTTAGAGGAGGACCCCACTAGGTGGAAGGCAGTGCAGAATCCCCAAGAGGAGGGGGTAGCGGGCGAAGGCGTTCATAGCGAGCAACTACCTGAGGGAGAGAAAGAGGGAGCAGCATAAGTGAATCAAGAGAAAGAAGGGATATGATACAATTTATTCACAGCTTGCCTTTGTAGCCCGGAAAGGGGGGTGGGCTCCTCACTCTATTCATGCCACGTTTAGCTTTTTTATCTTCATTTTTTTTGGCTTATGTAGCCCGAAATCGGGGGTTTGGCTCCCTAATTTATAACTGTAGCCTTTCCAGGGGATAGGCTCCCAATTCAATAACAAAAATTGGCTTTAGATTTCATTCATGCTTGCTTCAATGAATTTTGATTTTACTGACATCCTCTTGCTTCATTCCTGATCCAGACCTAGATGTGACCTCTGAGATAACTTGAATTTCTCAAATCTTGGCGAAGATAATGAGATATAATTTTTTTTTTAAATGTGAAAGTAGGGAGCTAGCTCGAGCTCTCCACTCTCAGGGGAAACTTGTAGCTCAATGATTTTAGTGAATAGTCCCCTTATGTGATTATAGGCTAGTTTGTATCTGTCACAACAAGTAGTCATATACACATGTAAGATTAATAGCCACTAATAACTGGAAAATTGGCGTTTAAGTAGGAGAGATTTCCAATCCCAGGCTCTTCTGAAAGGTAATGGCCCGATCGAGGATGCATGAGGGCTATCTAGCTATTTACTAGTCTCGAGATCTGAATGACAACTATGCTCTTATACTCAGATCCTTCTTAGGGGTGGTAGCCCGACCAAGACATCAAGAGGGCTAACTAGCTATTTCTTAGTCTTGTGATCTGGATGTCAACTATGCTCTTATACTCAGACCCTTCTTGGCGGGGGGTGTTGCCCGGCCAAGGCATCAAGAAAAGCGAGGGGGCTTCCCTGGCTAATCCTTTGTTTTGTGATGACTATGTTGAACTTACCTGTGTAGACTCTAGTTGGATATGGAGAAATTATTATAGTCTATAACCGATAATGCATCCATGAAGCTTAGGAGCTTGTTTCCGGATATGGAGTAAATTAACTGATCGATCTTAGGTAAAGGGAAACTTTCTTTTGGACATGCCCCGTTGAGGTTGGTGTAGTCAACACAGATTCGCCACTTCCCGTTCGCCTTCGTGACAATGACCACGTTGGCGATCCATTCAGGGTAGCGCGTCTCTCTGATGAAACTTGCTCTAATCAACTTGTCCATTTTTTCTGAATCGCAGCATTTCTTTCGGTGTTAAAGTGACACCTTTTTTGTTTGACGGGATTGAAGGTTTGATATACTACCAAACCGTAATTAGTCAAAGATATTGGGATCCCGGGCATTTCATCGTGTTTCCAAGCGAAGATGTCATTGAATACTTTGAGGAGCCTAATCAGACCCTCCTTCACTCCTAGTTTAAGGGTGGCTCTCTGACCTTGACGACTTTTAAGGGGTCATCCATTCAGATGGGTATCTCTTTTAGCTCATTCATTGGATGCCAGCTGGCCCATTCCTTATTCTTCTCTTTTTCATCTGGAATCTCGGGATCACCCTCTGTGTGATTTGCGAGCTCTACACCCTCCAAGGTCATCCCAATCGTAGTAACCTGTGCAAACTGTTTCGATAAATCTGTTGGGTTGGCAGACACTACATAGCACTTCCTGGCAGCTTGCTTATCACCGCGTTTTTCCCCTACCTTGTCTCCTACTAGAAACTTTAGAAAGTTATGGTAAATGGACAAGACCCCCTTCAAGGATGGAAAGAAAGGTCTTCCTAATATCGCATTGTAAGCCGATGGGGTATCCACCACCGTAAAGTCTGTCAAGATATTTTGTTGGAGGAGGGATATTCCAGCTATTCCTGGAAGGATTTTCAACCCCACATGTATGATCGTGACCCCCTTGAATCCATACAAAGGGGTTGTGCATCTATTGTAACACCACTGTTTCAAATTTAGTTTTTCCAAGGTATCTTAAAAGAGGATGTCGACGCTATTGCCTGTGTCAACAAGCACGCGATAGACCATGCAGTTGGCAATTTGCACCATGACCACCATGGGATTGTCATGGGGTTGCACGGTGTTGTAGACATCCACCTCGGTAAAAATAATATGTGCAAGCTGGGAGGGTCAGTTGGGCTCTAGTCGACCTTGAAAATACCTCACCCTTCGTCTACTCAAGGGACCTTCCTCGCATGGTTTTTTCTGGAATTATGGGAGGTGCCAACCAATGTAGGCTCTCAGCTGATGGTATGTATCACCTGGATTTGTTATATCAGATCTACTTGCTCCTCGGTGGATCTCAGCTTGTACTTCCCTCTCAGTCTTAATGTTGTCCCTAACTTGCTATAAGAACTCAATCAAGCATCATCCCCTTATCAAAGCCTCGATTTAGTTGCGTAGGTTGTAGCTCTCTGAAGTGTTGTGACCCACGACTTCATGACAGTCACAAAATTTATACCGATTCCTCCTATCGACAGGGGCTTTCATGGGTGTAGGCTTCTGTAGTAGCCCCTTATCCTAGATAGAGAGGTAGATCGTTTCACGGGATGCATTTAAGGGGGGTGTAGTGATCATATCCTCTTTCATCTCGCGTTATAGGAGATACTGTCCTGGGAGGAGGTGAATCCCGTAGAGGGGTTCACCTTACTTGGTACATTTCTTGCTTGGGTTGGGAAACGGTGAAATGGAAGGTTTGCCTGTTGGGAGGTTTGTTTTGATTTTTCTAAATTGGTTCAGGTCTGAGAGTTTCCTTATTCTGTCGTTTTGCCGTTCGTATGTCGTCATGCTCCATTTTGACCTTGATCTGCTCATCGACTTTAACTTGCTATAGAGCCCGATCATAGGCCTCTTGTTAGGTCTCCAGAGGTCGCTTAGTAAAGGACTGGAAAAGCTTACCCGGCCACAGGTTTAGCCTGAAATTGGTAAGGGCTTATTTCTCAGTGAAGACCCCTATCTGGATGACTTCTTTATGGAACCGCTCCACATAAGCCCGGAGGGTTTCCCTCTTCTCCTGTATCACATACTATAAATGGATGGGATCATTCGTCTGTGGTTTAATTCCCTAGAATTGTGAGTAGAAATCAGTTGATAGCTTTGTGAAGGAGTCCACATTGTCCGTGGTTAGCTTTCTAAACCAGGTTTTGGCGTAGTCGGTTAGTGTAGTTGGGAACATCCGGCACATAGCGGCCCTGATTATGTTATCTACTTCCATTTACTGGACGAAGCTTTCGAAATGGGTAAAAAGATCCTCTGTACCAGAGAACTTGTCTGATGGCAACTTAAACTTTGGTGGGAGCTCCACCTCCAAGATTCTTCTGGTAATGAAGGCGTTCATCTCGTTCAGAGGGTTCTTTTTGACCTCCTTACCCTTCCCACTTTTCAACTGCTGGATCTCTTTCTGCATCTTGGCCAGCTGGTTCCTCAGGCGTTTATTCCCATGCTTCTTAGAGTTAACCTCGGAGCTCTCGCTATCAGACACCCCCAAAGAGCTGGGTACTTCCACTTTGTTATCCTCAAAGACATGTTCTGTTCGCACAATTTTTCAGCTCTCCTTATCTTCAGCTTGAGGTTCCCCTCTGGAAGTCACCGGTCTGGGAGGGTTGCAAGGTAACCTTGGAGAAACATCGACTGCCGACGTAACCTTCCTTTATTGATAGTTGGTCGGCCAGTCAGGGACTGGGGGCATGTGCCCTAGCCTGTCCCGGATGGAAGTTGTAAGCCCTATCTTATGGTACTCAAAGATCGGTAGAGGGGTCCCAGTCGATCGAAGGTTGGCTGTTTGGCCACTTGTCGGCTCACCTCTCCTCAGATTCCAGATTGGCCAATTGAGGGTCAATTCCTTCTATAGCTAGATGGAGGCAGACATTTTCCAAATTGGCTGATGCATGCTATTTGATCACAGTTTGACTCACCGCCAGACGGGTTAGAGCCCACTCTGTGCCTAGCTGATGAGAGGTTAGCTTATGATGTTTGAATTTCTTTCCCCTTTTTTTGCCCTTTCTAGGTGGAGGGGCACATGAATGTCCAGAGGTTTCGGGTTGTCCTTGAGAGAAGCGAAGCCTCATGATTACTACAAAACAACAAACTAGTATGTGTAAAAATGTGATCGTGGGTAACTTTCCCATAGACAGTGCCATAAAGTGTTAACAGAGAATTTACTCGAGGTGAGAAATTCCGGTTAACAACCTCGAGACCACTACCATGTAGGTGGTGGCCGGGGTTGGTACCGTAGGTACTTAACCTGACAGAATAAAGATGGATGTATGAATAAGAGTGCAATGAAGATGGGAATGTAATTGCTTTATTATCAACTAGGAATATCGTACAAAAAGACTCTTAAACATTCTTAATCTCTCTAGGATCTAGTAGGGTGGCAACTTCGTGCCTGTCGAATATTAGCTAATCGTGGAGGCCGTGTTCTGATTACAGAATTTAGGCCAAAGACTCGAAAACTCTATCGTTCTATTTTCCCTATGTTGTTCTCTTCCCTGCTCTCTTTCCTCTCAAACCCTTTTTTTTCCTATCCTTTTCTATTTACGACGGGCATATTTATACACGGTCCAGGTCGTTCAAACCAATGAATCTCCCACCATGATTCTCCAAATTCGTTCAATCCTTATCGGGCGGGATCTTATATTTGAAAGTCATTTACTTTGCATTAATAACGGATTCAAGAATATCTTTGGTAGAGATAAGTTTGTTTCCTTTTTGGGTTCAATCTCTTGTCATACACGTACGTAGAGTTTTAATATTCGTTCGAGTGTAGATTTGATCTTGTGTGTATTCATGGCATAATATTTCATAGAGTTCATCGAGTTAGCTGTTTGTTGTTTCGTAGGGCGAGGTTGACCCCAGCCATAGTTTTGGTAGCAGAAGCTCGGCCTGACCTTTTCGGTCCTTTAGACCTTGAGATGACCTTCTGGGCACTCATTGGGGGGGGGGGGGGGGGGGAGGTAGCGTGGATTATGCGAGCTTCTCTTTTCTCGTCCAGATGGGTTCAAGCCTTCCTTAGCGAATGGGAACGTAGCTATAGCATGAACCTGATATCTTTAAAGGTCCCCCCTTTTTATGCCTGGGCAGGGTGGTGGGCTTTTGGGGAGGTTACGATGTACTCTCGATCTCAGGATGGCCGGATAACCACGTATCGGGCTTTGTTCGATTTCCAATGTTGGCATAAGGGGCTCAATCTGGTCATGTCGGGCTTCATTCCTGATAGTTCTGAAGCTCGACGACCCTTCCTCGCTTCTGCGGGGTAGCTCTATGGCTCGCCCAAAGCTACTGAGGTTCAATAACTGGTTAACTCGGGCTTTGATTTGAGTTACGAGTGTGGAAATTTTCTCTTTGGTTCCCTAGCTAAATTTTGCTATTAACAAATTGTTTAGATATCTAATTGGCATATAAATAACTTGGTAAATAATTCCACGGGTTCGATCACACACCTTAGATAATCGAGTGGGAGAAGGTGTTTTGGAACACCTACGACCTCCAAGTTTAATTGAGCTTTATGTTTCGTGTAAAAACCCCTAAGGGGTATGCAAGATACTTCCTTACAAGGATAGACTAGATAATTGACCCAAACGATATCTACTCCCAATGTAGGGATATTCGTGAGGGAATATTTTGAAGGTCGATAACTTGGTAACACACTCAATGTGATTTTATTAATATCCTCCCAAGTGTTCTTGTTAATAAAATCGCAAGGCTAAAATTGAAAAAGCTGGTTGTTATGTTAACAATTAAGTGGGACCTAGTCCAATTAGTAGGTGGTGCGAACTCCTAATGGAGGCGTGACATTTATGGGTGTTGGATCACAATTGAATTTTATGATTGAATTATATGATTGAATTATTTTATTTAATTCAAGATAAATGTTGGAATTTACTTTTTCATGATTGTTTACTTATATAAACTTTGTTATTATAAAAAAATCATGACCCTATCCCTAATGAACAACCTAAAAGATAATACTTTAACTGATGATAACTATGTCACATGAAAAAAGAAAATTGGGTTGTTGTTGCAAGCTGAAAAACATAAGTTTGTTTTGTCTACTCCTAAACCTCATACTCCTACCAATGAATCTACTGAAGAGTAAAGAGACGAGTATCAACAATGGAAGTCTTCAGATGAGATGGCTAACTGTTACATTATGGCCACCATCTCCGACGTGTTGCAACAACAACATGAAGGAATGGATACTGCTACCAATATAATGATGTCTCTGGAAGAGATGTTTGCTATGAAGTCCAGGACGACTAAGAGAGAGGCAATGACTACTTTCAAGAATCCCAGGATAAAACTTGGACAAGATGTGAAAGATCACATGATGAAAGTCGTAGCTCATCTCAGCATTGCTAAACTCAATAGTGCTGAGGTAAATGGTGTGACATGATTGTCAACTCACTTTCGGATTCCTTTGATCAGTTCAAGTTGGACTACAACTTGAACAATAAGGAATGCACCTTGCAAGGTCTGATGCAAAATGTTTAAAGCCCAGAGAAAATCCTTGTGAAGAGCAAGGGTCAAGAGATTCATGAGGTAGATAAAGTTGCTACTGTTAAGACCCGTAAGAAGGTTAAGAAAAAACAGAAGAAAAAACAACTAGGACCTACTAAGAAAGAGACAAAGAAAGTTACCAAGATCAAAGGGAAGTGTTTCCTTTATGATGAAAAGGGACATTGGAAAATAAATTACCTAAATTCTCAGGACAAGAAGGAAGAAGGTGATATTAATTATCTTGAAACATGTTTTTCGGTGGATTCTATGGATTCGTGGATCATAGAATCCAGCGTCACTAATCATGTTTGTTTTTCCTTACAGAGGTTTAAGGAAAAGAGAAGGCTTAATACGAAGGAATTCAACTTGCGTTTAGGCAATGAAGCGTTGGTTTCTGCAGGTTCAGTGGGAGATATTAGAATTAATTTAGATTCTTATAGGCATTTAGATTTATTAGACGTTTATTATGTATCTCAATTCAAGAGGAATTTAATTTCAATTTCTTTTTTAAATAAATTTGGATATTCGGTTACTTTTATTAAAGCTTTTACTATTAGTAGGAATAACAAATTTGTTTGCAAAGTTACATTGAAAAACAGTTTATTCTATTTACATAGTAATATCTCTCAATTGTTAGACACGGAATCAATGCAACCTAATCATAAAATAGTAAAATTATCAAAAGATAAAACCTACCTGTGGCATTTGTGTCTTGGTCATATTAACCTTGATAGGATCAAAGGATTGGTTAGTGATGGACCTTTAACTGACTTAAAGGTTGATGATCTACCAACTTGTGAATCTTGTATGGAAGGTAAGATGACCAAAAGGTCTTTCACGACCAAAGGCGCAAGAGCCACTGAATGTTTAAGATTGATGCACACTGATGTGTGTGATCCTATGAGCATTCAAGCTAGAGGTGGATATGAGTACTTCATCACTTTCATGGATGATTACTCGAAATTTGGCTATGTGTATCTCATGAGACATAAGTCGGATGCTTTTGACATGTTCAAAGCATATACAACTGAAGTTGAAAATCAGCTTGAGAAATACACAAAAATCTCGAGGTCTGATCGTGGTGGAGAATATCTATCTGGTGAGTTTTAACAATATCTTATTGATAACAGGATAATTTCTCAGTTTTCTTTACGAGGTACACCTCAACAAAATAGGGTGGAAGAAAGGAGAAAAAGAACTCTTTTAGACATGGTTAGGTCTACGCCGAGTTATTCAACGCTCCCTAATACTTTTTGGTGATATGCTTTACAAACTGCTATATACATTCAAAACGATGTACCATCTAAGTCGGTTCCTAAAAGATCACATGAGTTGTGGACTGGGTGAAAGCCTAGTTTACAACACATAAGGACATTTGGATGTCCTACACACATGTTAAAAGGAAAGACAGAAAAGATGGAGTCCCGTTTAGAAACATGCATATTTGTAGGGTATCCAAAAGAAACCAAAGGATATTATTTCTATAGTCCTTCAGATCTTAAAGTATTTGTTTCGAAAAATGCTAAGTGCCAAAAAGTAGAATTCTCCTAAGTGAGCTTTCAGGAGATACAATTCCACAAGAGTTTTCACAACCTATCCCAATTGCAAGTTCCGTACCAACACAAGATCAACAATCTACCGTTCCTCGTCATAGTCGGAGGATTAGTTGAAACAAATATTATGGTGTGTTTAATATTAATCTAGAGGGGGGGGGGGGGGGTTTAGATTTTAATCAAATTTTACCCAATTTTTGTTAATGGTCAATTAGATGAAATTACCCCTAACTTGTCACAATAATATCACAAGTGTAATAAGCACGGAAATAATAAAGACACTTGAGATATACGTGGAAACCCTCCAAATGGGAAAAAACACGGGCTGTTAAGTGCGCCACACTCGAACAACGAATCCACTGATGATAGAGGCATTATAACCTACTCCTGGTATATAACCCACTACCACTACCTAATCCCAGTATTATGTGGACCTAGTCCAATTTGCTTACGCTTGATGCAACCTACTTCTGGATGCAACACAAGACTTACTTTTCTTCAATGAAGAGATAAACACCCTATGTGAATATTTGATGATATTCAAAAATCAAACAAGGCTAGGGTACCGTATATGCTTATCTAGGATTATGAGATGGCAATAAATGTAATCCTAGATATCAAGAGATAAATGACATGTCATAAAGCTTAGCTAAACATAGAACAAGCAATCCTATGAAGCTATCATAAAAGCCATATCAATACATATTGTCATCAAGCATGGCAAGGACTATAATGCACTCACAAAATGCAATCAATGAGTCCTAAACAATATCTAAATGCAAAGCATAGAGATTTCGCTAGAAGGAAGTTATAATTAACAACAATCCTAGCTATCACAAACAATCACAACGAATCAACAAATATGCTTACAATGTACTCAACATATACTTAGTATATATTCATGTGATTGAGACAAAGCATTTAGCCGCACAATAAATGCAAGTCTTAGACCAATGTCTATCAATAACAAACTCAATTATTTGTGTAGAGATATTCTAACAAACTAATTGTCACAAAAACATCACATAAACATTCAAAAGCTTAACAAGTTGATTAATGAACAATCTATCAACCTAGTTAGCAATGAATCACACAAGAATGTTTATGACCTAGCTTTTAGGCAAAAATGACCTAATCAATTAAGCTATCAAAATACAAACCCCAATCATGTCATCATTCAACAAAAATATGTATTCAAAAATGATTTATATAAATCGTATACACTAAAAACGAACTGTTGGAGTTTAAGAACAATAATCAAAGATAAAAGTTTGTTCTTACTTACGAAGTCATGAATGATGAAGACTCATGTCTAAAGATGATCAATAATACATGAAGGATGATGGGTTTTGGGTTTGGAGAGTTAAGGAACCACTCTTGGAGCTTCTCTCTCAAGGGAAATATTTTCTCTCACTAAAAAATGGTTTTTAAGCTCTGAAAAAAGAGTGAGGAAGAAGATGGCAAATAAATATGAGCCTTAGAACAAAACTACATCATTTTGAAAATGCCCAAATTTTTTCTCAGTGCACTAGTGAGCTGAACTGGTCTACAAGTGCCACACCAGTGCACACCTACTGTCCAAGGGCGCTGGTGAGCTGAGCTTGTGGACCGGCGCAACCGCGATAGCATAAAAGCTTGAGATTCGAGCGACCCGAAACATGACCAAACGACATCCAAACCTTTCGTATAATATACCGTTATAAAGGTATGGAAGTCTAATTTATATTCCAATTTATAAAACTTGATTTGGATGTCTGTAGAAAGAGTTATGGTTATGTAAGTGACCAAAGGTCAGAAACGGACAACAACAGAGATGCCCTATTTTTGTGGTCACTTTGGAGATTTCAAAACCAATCCAAACGTTCATGAAACATTACGAATAATATACCGTTTGAAAGGTATGGGTGTCTAGTTTTAAAAGAAATTTTCAAAACTCAATTTGAATCATTTTATAAAACGATATGGTCACAAGGCCATACAAATTTCAGTTTTGAAAAACATTTAAATCATTGAAATCCACTTTTTGAAACTAAACACCTTACTCCACATAACCAAACCAGGAGAAGAATACGACCTTCTCAAATGGTCACTCAATGCTCTATGACAAGTACAACATCGTGTAAGTGTGAACAACACATAAAACCACACTATGAATGCACAAAGACAACAATGAAACACACATGCATATCAAATCAAATGCAAGTAAGTGTGTGTGTGAACAACACATAATGCATGTCAATACAAATGCAAAGATGTGATCAATATAAACATGCAAGAAGAGTTATCAAAACATGAATGCACACTCATATAAACATACAACATATACGAATAAGAAATATGCATGAGTTATGAGTGTGTGCAACTATATCTCTTCAAAGCAAGTAAGCATAAGAAATATACCTTTGGTGCTTCTTCTCTTGAGGTCTTGAGAGCCTAAGCTACTCTTACATAAAACCCCAATATGTGGTTTGTTAACGAAATAAGCCAATCAATAAATGAGGACTTTACAATATCCTTCTTTGGCTATTTCGTGACAAAGCCACTACTCACATTGATCCTCACAAAACAAAATAAAACACCGGGAAGATATTCTACATTACAACGAGATATATAAAAATAAACTTCAAATATTTAATCTCTTGTAGATCTATCAACCCTACACACAAAACAAAAACAAATACACTTTCCAGACCAGGTGTATGTGAGATGATCAAGAGAACATAAAACAAAAGCATTTGCATTTAAGAATAGGAGTGCAACATCATGCAATGTATGTGAATGCAATGCTCCCCCTCAAAGGATTACTCCCCCTAAATATAATCTCCCCAACATGTACTAGTTTCTCTTACCAAGTTAAGTTCCTCCTTAAATCATATGCTACTCTCCCTAACACCACAATGATACTCCCCCTTTTTATCATGATATAGGCAAAGGAGAAGTCCCCAACCGGGTCACTCAAGGCAAAGAAAGAAAAGAGCATACAAGATATTTGCATAATCATATAAGCCACATTTATGCAGCTCAATTAATAGGAGAGAAACAAGGAGATTTATTTGAAGAAAATGTGTGAATCAAAAAATGCTTTGCATACAAGACATGTTACATTCAAGTCCAAAACAATGGTATTTGGCAAAGCAAATGACAAAGGTTTTCAATAGAATTTAAACCAATTTCACCATTAGTCATGAGACAAGCAAGGATATAGAGTTTTTATAGATATCAAGTTTTAATAACACTATATACAACTTTATAAGCGAAATATGGCATGAGAAACTTTGCACTCTATTTGATTTTTCAGGGTAAGATGCCCGTATGATATTAGCCATGCTCAACTTAATAAAGAAAGAGAGACAATGATTAACCATTTAAGTCTCACTAGCATATTCACACATTGTTTTGCATTGAACAATTGCAATCATCAATTCATGCTTTATCATTTTTTATTAGCATGTCATTAAAGAATCATCGTGTCATGGAGATAACTATAGGTCATTCAATATGTACTTCCTATGTAGATTTCCTAGTCCAAAAATGCATGTTTGAACATAAAATGACATGGATTGTAATCAAAGCAAAGTTCACACTTATT
The DNA here is from genome assembly GCA_032871835.1 of Dipteronia dyeriana. NCBI lineage: Eukaryota > Viridiplantae > Streptophyta > Magnoliopsida > Sapindales > Sapindaceae > Dipteronia > Dipteronia dyeriana. The sequence goes on from CM065296.1 coordinate 40,866,252, forward strand.
GAAGAAAATACAATATAATATAATATAAATGCAACCAAGCTACTCAAGCAATCAATAAAGGAGCATAAACATTTCCAAAATTTTTACATGCAACAAGTATACAATAGCTCTCTTTACTTGAGTTCCCCATATGAGGTCGAAGACCAAAACTCATCACTCCATGTGACAAATCCCAATAGATCTACTAAATCCATTGGACCTAGTTGAGATTACGGGTGAAACCTTAGCACAATGACAAGTGGGTTCATCTTTTTTAATCCACTTAGGTGAAACATTTTCTTTCCTAGTGGTCAATGGTACATAGGCTCTAGATGTCATAGGAACAAGTAAATGTGATTCATTTTTCCTAGAGACTTGGACCTTGGCTTTAGCCTTTTTATTCTCTACCATGCTTTCAATTCTACACAATTTTATAAAATGAAAGCAATTTGGTCTAATTTGACCATCAATACCACAAAAATGTCATGTAGCAATAAAGTTAGGAATCATACCATATCTACGAGGATGCATTGGAGCCTTCCCATGTCTTTGTGGTTGCCTTGGTAGTTGATAAGGATCTCTCCTTCTTTGTTGTTGAACAAGTTCCATTGATTGATTTTCGGTTGAGGGAAGTTAGCTTGAGGTAGACTTTTTGATATCACCTCTACATGAGCACTTCTTGAACACTCTCCTAGGTCAAGTATCTGTGGAGGATCACACCATATGTAATAGCTATATCGATGGACACCGAGTTGTATCGGTCTGTGTAAAAACGTCTACAGTTGAGATAGTGCAGCTTCGGGTTTTTAATGGAATAACACCGGAGTTAATAATCAAGGAATATTAATTAAAGAGTTTAATTAATGATTCTAAGGATTATTGGAGCTCAAAATACTGTGGGTCCATTAGGTCCCCTTTCTAGCTCGATCGATTTAGGTAACAAGCGTCACGGTTAATTAATTGGATTGTCCAGTTAATTATGTTACAAAAGTGACACGTATTTATTCGGGAATTAATTGAATAATGAGATTATTTAATTAATGGATAATGGTGATTAAATAACTTAAATAATGAGATTATTTAATTATGTTATTAATCACTAAATGGAGGGTGTATGTTGATATTTATTTTTGAATAAAATAAGATAATGTGATTATTTTATTTTATTAAATAATTTATTTTTGAATTAAAATAGTTTTAATTCAAAATTAAAATCAGATTAAAGATATGAGATATTTTTTATTTGAAAGTTTTTAAAAATCAAATATAAATTTGATAAAAATTTTAAATATTATATATGAGATATATTTTATTTATATAAAAAAATAAGGTTGTTGTGCGTTTCACGCACAACAACATACTTATATATATATATATGACAAAAGAATAAAAAGTAGGGGTTTAGTTATTGTTTTTTGGTAAAAGGCATTAATTGGTGCGTGATCAAAAAATAATAACAGCACTGTGAAAGTTTTTTTTTGTGAGTTATTTTGTGCAAGTGTGTGCATGAACAAACACCACAAAGAGAGAAAAGGTTTTATGTACAAGTATTGTTCATTAATATAAAGAAAGAGTTTCTTATTCTTTTCTCTTCTACACCCTCCATCCTAAGTTCCTGAGAACCGTGACGTGCCCACACGCAGTTACCTATCCCGGGAATAGCTAGGAAGATCAGTGGTACAGACCAGGAGCAAATCGAAAAGTGAAGGAGTCTCCAAACGTTGGTATGATTCTATTTTTTATTTATTACAATTTTATGTATTTACATATATATATATTATTAGTGTAATAATTTTTATATGTATCTGTTTCGAAAATAATTACGATCAAAAGTTCACTGGTCCCAGATACAGATTACGATATGTATAAAAAATTTTAAAAACCCGTTTCCGCTGCGCGACCTGTGAATTTGGTTCCAACAATTGGTATCAGAGCCAATTTTATTTTCGGAACAGAAAATTGTTTACGATGCTCCTGTATGTATGATTGTGTATGCACGATTTAAATTGACTGTATGATTTTTTGTATGTATATTAATTTTTATTTATTTACAAAAACATGGTTGATCGTTAATTATATAGTACTGTGGATTTAGAATTTATGGGTTGTATAATTTTTTTTTATTATTATTTTTTAACTATTATTAGATTGTAAAAAAAAATGTAACCTATGTTGAAGACCTAGACAATCGCGTAGAAAGATTCATGAGATGAATCGAGGTGACCTGAAGAGACTGGAAGACTTGGAAATTACAAGAAGACCAAGGAATGCCTTGGAGGTATTTTTGTAATTTTAGATTCTAATTTTTTTTAGGTTAAATAATCCACAGTACTCGGTCAATTCATGTATGCTTTACATTATGTGATGATAAAAAGCATTGTCATGCATACATATGTCATTTAGATTAGAAGTGCCTACACAAATATATTTGATATGTCATACATGCATCATAGCCTATATTTTATGTATTTTTTTTAATGTGATTAAAATGGATAAATACATAAATTGGCTATGAAAATGGGATTAGTTTTTTAATTGTTAAAAAACTTGGTAATTCTCATTAATATCAATCTAGTTATTAAAGAGTTTAATAAGTTAGATTAATAAGGTCTTTTATAGTAATTATGATTAATTTGATTAATTGCCTAATTATAAATGAACCGAAAATTGTGTTAGAGTTTTTAAAAGTTAAAACTTGGTAAACATTTTCATAATAATCTGAGCTTAGTAAATAGTTTACAAGGACTTGGATTATTCACTAATAGATTAGATTTTTAATTGTTAAAAATCTTTAATGATTTATTAGTTAATTAGAAATTGTTTCTAATAATGAATTAGTTGATGCACTAGATAACTTCATTAAAGTTAGTCGTTTGATCCTGTAGAGTCTAGGTGCATTAATGGATAATAGAAAACCCTAGTTTTAAAATAGTGAGTGGGAGAGGGATATATGACACATATATCCCGCGGTCTCCATCATTAGTTCAACACCGTGAGATCCAAGTGGGGCCTCGTGACGGCTTTGCTTTCGTCCTCCCTAAGGAGGGCTTCCACAAAGGTCAATACCAAGGTTGACTTCCTAACGGATAGGATTTCTGAGGGTATTTCAAAATTGACCGACCCTAAGGCGGCAATTCTCGAGTTAAGCTCATGAGATCTGAAATGGCGGGTTACACTCACGAAGGTTTTAATTAAGTTTGTTAATTAAAAACCTGACTGAATAAACGATGGTTGAGTGATATGGAATAAGAGTTATTCTAGAATATCATTTGATTGAGAATGTCTCGATCCAACATGCAAAGATTTGACCGTTGTGGTATGTTGGATTGTTGTGGTATAGTAACTATTTTTAGGGTAGTTCTAGTTCGTTAAACATGTTCATGCATCATGTTTAAATTTATACCAAAGCACCCGCACTTGCTTTAAATAAATTATTGAATGAATATTTTATTTATTTCAGCAATGTCTTCTGCATTACTTTAAATTCTCACAAATGACAAATTAACTGGTGATAACTACACAAAGTGGAAACTTAATATTAATTCAATTTTGGTCACCAAAGACCTCAAATTTGTGCTTACAGAGGAATGTCCTCAAGTGCCTACTGCCAATGCCACACGAACTGTTCGTGAGGCATACAAGCGATGGGTCTCATCTGATGAGAATGCCCACACATATCTGTTGGCATCTACGACAGACGTGCTTGTCACAAAGCATGAAGCAATGACTTCAACATTCGAAATCATGGAGTCATCGCAAGCTATGTTCGGGCAGCCTTCCGAGAAAAAGCAACATGAAGTTGTTCGTTCCGCTATGCTCGCTCGCATGAAGGAAGGAACGTCAATTCAGGAATATGTCCTGAGCATGATGTTCTACTTCAACATGGCAGAAGTCAATGGCGGGGCCATTGACGAACCCATTCAGGTAGGCATCATGCTGACGACTCTTCTGAAGAGTTTCGATCAGTTTAAAAGCAACTACGGGATGAACAAGTTAAAGTTCAGTCTTACACATTTGCTCAATGAGCTCGCTACCTTTGAGTCCTTGATTAAGGAAAACAAAGGCAAGACCTGTGAGGCAAATGTTGCCGAACCATCTTCCTCTAATTATAAGAAGAGGAAAAGGTCTGCTGGGAAATCAAAAGGAAAGCCAAAAGTAAAAAGAAGGGCACCTCCACTGACCAAGACAAAGGAAAATGTTTCCATTATAACAAGGTCGGACACTGTAAGATGATTTTTCCTCAGTATCTGGAGGAGGTAGCCAAGAAGAAAAAGTTGAAAGGTAAATATGATTTAATTGTTCTTGAATCTTGTTTAGTGGAAGATGATTCTTCACCATGGATAGTTGATTCGGGGGCCACTAATCATGTTTGTTCTTCTTTGCATAGACTGATTCTTGGACACAGCTAGATGATGGAGCCTTCTCAATACGTGTGGGGTCAGGGGATTTCGTATCGGCCAAAGCAGTGGGAGCAATAAAATTGCAATTTTGTAATAATAATAGTTTTTTATTATTAAACAATGTTTTTTATATTCCTGGATTTACACGGAATTTGATTTCCATTTCTAAGTTGTTAGAACAAAAATATTATGTTTCTTTTAATAATAAGTATGTTATTATAGGAAAGAATGGTCTGAATATTTGTTCAGGAATTAATGAAAATAATTTGTATGTGTTAAGACCGTTAATACATACTACACTGCTCAACACCGAAATGTTTACGGTTGAAAAACCAAAAACTAAACGACATAAGATTTCTCCAGATAATGACACGTGTCTCTGGCATCTAAGGCTTGGTCATATCAACCTTGACTGGATAGAAAGATTAGTAAAAAGTGGACCTTTAAGTGAGTTAAAGGTTGGCACCTTACCTGTCCGTATTTATATATCTTGTCTAGAAGGTAAGATGACTAAGAGACCTTTTACTGGAAAAGGGCTTAGAGCTAAAGAACCACTAGAGCTTATACATACAGACATCTGCGGACCGATGAATGTTAAAGCTAGGGGTGGTTATGAGTATTATGTCACCTTTATAGATGACTACTCAAGATACGGATACGTCTACCTGATGCAACGAAAGTCGGAAACAATTAAAAAGTTTAAAGAATTCTGAGCTGAAGTTGAGAATCAATTAGGTAGGACTATCAAGTCACTACGATCGGATCATGGAGGTGAGTACCTTGACCAAGAGTTTGAAGACTTCATGGTTGAGCATGGGATAGTTTCCCAACTCATAGCTCCCGGTACACCTCAGCAGAATGGTGTAGCGGAGAGGAGAAATAGAACCCTAATGGAAATGGTGGGATCTATGATTAGTTTCTCATCATTACCAAATTCCTTCTTGGGATATGCGTTACAAACAGCGGCATACATTTTGAATGAAGTTCCATCAAAATCTGTTCCTAAGACTCCCCTAGAGTTGTGGAATGGTCGTAAAGCTAGTTTATGACATTTTCACATATGGGGGTGTCCAGCACACGTGCTGAAGAACAGAACTGGAAAGCTAGACTCCAAGTCTGTTGTCTGCCTGTTTGTGGGATACTCCAATAAGACCAGAGGTGGAAACTTCTATAGTCCCGAAGATAACAAAGTATTTGTATTGACAAATGCAACGTTTCTTGATGACAATTACATTAGTGACCGTAAACCTCGTTCCAAGATTGTATTAAATGAGTTGGAGCTTAGTGAGACTAGTACTTCATCAACAAGAGTTGTTGATCCACAAACATCTAAGAGTCAGATGGTTCTTGATCAAGATACACTACCACCTAGACGTAGTAAGAGGGTTGTGAGACAACCAGAATGCTATTTAGCTATAGGTGAGGGACAAGGTGTTGTCTATGCTGATAGTGTGAATGATCTATTGACATTTAAGCATGCAATGGAAGATCCTGATAAAGAGGAATGGCTTAAAGCAATGACTCTCGAGATGGAGTCCATGTACTCTAAGTCAGTTTGGGATCTTGTAGACTTACCGGATGGGTTAAAACCCAAAGGGTGTAAGTGGATCTACAAGAGAAAGAGAGGAGTAGACAGGAAGGTAGAGACCTTTAAGGCAAGGCTAGTGGCCAAGGGTTATACCCAGAAAAAGGGAGGTCTATTATGAAGAGACCCTCTCACCAGTAGCCATGTTTAAGTCTATTAGGATTCTCTTATCCATTACTGCCTATTTTGATTTTGAAATTTGGCAAATGGATGTCAAGACTGCATTCTTGAATGGCAATCTAGATAAAAGGTTCTATATGATGCAACCAGAGGGATTCGTGTCTCCAGATCAAGAGCAAAAGGTTTGAAGCTGCAAAGGTCCATCTATGGACTTAAGCAGGCATCTAGATCTTGGAACATTAGGTTTGATAATGTGATCAAAACCTATGGCTTTGAGCAAAAAATCGATGAGCCTTGTGTCTACAAGCGCATCATTGATAAAAAAGTAGTTTTCTTGGTCCTAAACGTTGATGGTATCCTACTTATTGGGAATGATGTGGGAGTGTTGTCTTATGTAAAGGGTTGGTTGGCTAGCCAATTCCAAATGAAAGATTTGGTAGAGGAAAGTTATGTTCTAGGGATCTAACTTATAAGGGATCGTAAGAACAAACTTATAGCACTGTCTCAGGCATCATATATCGATAAGATTCTTGTACAATTTTCGATGCAAAACTCCAAGAAAGGTAATTTACCTTCCAGACATGGAGTTCACTTGTCTAAGGAACAGTGTCGTAAGACATCTCAAGAAGTTGAGGATATGAGACATGTTTCCTATGCATCAGTAGTAGGTAGTTTCATGTATGCAATATTATGCACGAGACAAGACATCTGCTATGCAGTGGGAGTAGTCAACAGATACCAGTCCAACCCAGGATTGGATCATTGGGTTGCTATCAAGACTATACTCTAGTATCTTTAGAGAATGAGAAATTATATGCTAGTGTATTTTGGACAGGATTTGATCCTGTTAGGATACACGGATTCTGATTTTCAGTCAGACAGGGATTCTAGAAAATCCACTTCTGGATTAGTATTCACCCTAGGTGGTAGAGCCATTGTATGGAGAAGTATCAAGCAATCTTGCATTGCTGACTCCACCATGGAAGCCGAATATGTAGCTGCTTGTGAAGCTGCTAAAGAGGCTGTTTGGCTTCGTAAGTTCTTGAGTGATCTGGAAGATATTCTAGACCTAGATAAGCCCATCACACTTTATTGTGATAACAGTGGTGCTGTGGCTAATTCCAAAGAACCAAGAAGCCACAAGAGAGGGAAGCATATAGAGAGAAAGTATCATCTCATCAGAGAGATAGTGCAGAGAGGAGATGTGATCATCACCAAGATTGCCTTATAAGACAATCATGCTGATCCATTTATGAAGACCTTACCGGTTTAAGTGTTTTCTGGTCACCTAGATGGTCTAGGGTTACGGGACATGCCTCACATGCTTTAGTGCAAGTGGGAGATTGTTGGGGTTTATGCCTTAAGCATGTAATTTGTAAATGGATTTATGATGTAAATAAAAAGAAAAGTTCAATTCATTCTGTTATGTTATTTATTTTATAAACTTGTGTACATATTAACATCCTGGATTGCCGGATGTAATCTCGAACTGTGTATATGAGTGTCATATACAGATGGATACAGTAAGAGACATGCAATCTAAAGAGTCCATTGATAACAAATAAAGCTGGGTACTTTATTTGTGGTTAATCTATAGCTGTGGTTCATTCCGTAATGTACAGTGATTCTATCCTGAATCATTCATATGAGATATGGGAATGGAGGTACCTTGTATGATGCGATCATATAGGACTGGGCCATGATCTATATGAATCTCACACAAAGATCCATTTACCGTTGAGATTCATATATATCAACTAATGATGACTATATATGGGTGATCTTAATCCTGAGTGTCTTATCGACACCTTCAAGTTAGATCGTGGTCTTTGATATACCATAGGTGTGGTCAGATGTATTTCCTCATCAATATACTCCGTATGTTGGGATTACGGTTTGGCTTGTGGCTGGGAAGGTTTGTACATAATAGTGGAATCCACTCATTCTTGTGAGAAGTATATGGTAGTTCCCTTAAAGGTTGATTTGGGGCTTGGACAATATGAGTGCTCTCCTAATTCCGTGAGAAAGTAGGATTTATTATCCATTAGAGAATCAATAATACTTAAAGGATATATGTAATTAGAGGGGTATAACGGACATTATGACCCAACTCTAATTATGAACTATTGTGGAGGATCACACCATATGTAATAGTTATATCGATGGACACCGAGTTGTATCGGTCTGTGTAAAAACGTCTGCAGTTGAGAGAGTGCAGCTTCAGGTTTTTAGTGGAATAACACCGGAGTTAATAATCAAGGAATATTAATTAAAGAGTTTAATTAATGATTCTGAGAATTATTGGAGCTCAAAATACTGCGGGTCCATTAGGTCCCCTTGCTAGCCCGGTCGATTAAGGTAACAAGGGTCACGATTAATTAAATGGATTGTCCAGTTAATTATGTTGTAAAAGTGACACGTATTTATTCGGGAATTAATTGAATAATGAGATTATTTAATTACTGGATAATGGTGATTAAATAACTTAAATAACGAGATTATTTAATTATGTTATTAATCACTAAATGGAGGGTTTATGTTGATATTTATTTTTGAATAAAATAAGATAATGTGATTATTTTTTTTTATTAAATAATTTATTTTTGAATTTAATAGTTTTAATTCAAAATTAAAATCAAATTAAAGATATGAGATATTTTTTATTTGAAAGTTTTTTAAAATCAAATATATATTTGATCAAATTTTTAAATATTATATATAAGATTTATTTTATTTAAAATTTATAAATAAAAAATAAAATAATAAAAAAAATGTTGTTGTGCATTTCACGCACAACAACAAACTTATATATATATATATATTTGACAAAAGAATAAAAGGAAGGGGTTTAGTTGTTGTTTTTTGGTAAAAGACATTAATTGGTGCGTGATCAAAAAAGAATAACAGCACTGTGAAAGTTTTTTTTGTGAGTTATTTTGTGCAAGTGTGTTCATGAACAAACACCACAAAGAGAGAAAAGGTTTTATGTACAAGAGTTGTTCATTAATATAAAGAAAGAGTTTCTTATTCTTTTCTCTTCTACACCCTCCATCCTAAGTTCCTGAGAATCGTGACGTGCCCACACGCAGTTACCAATCCCGGGAATATCTAGGAAGATCAGTGGTACAGACCAGGAGCAAATCGAAAAGTGAAGGAGCCTCCAAACGTTGGTATGGTTCTATTTTTTATTGATTACAATTTCATGTATTTACATATATATTTTATTAGTGTAATAAGTTGTATATGCATTTGTTCCGAAAATAATTACGATCAAAAGTTCTCTGGTCCCAGATACAGAATACGATATGTATAAAAAAAATTAAAAACCCGTTTCCGGACCGGTGAATTTGGTTCCAACAGTTTCTTCCTAGGTGAATGATGAAGAGGCGGAGGCTCTTTGAAGTCCATGCTTTTGATAAATACCGTCTTTCTAGGAGTTGAGGTTTCCTTGTCATCTTCAAAGCCTAAACCTCTGTTGTCACTTGGATTCTTGCCAACCCTCAACATATGGTCAAGTTTCTCCGTACTTTAAGTCATTTTAAAAATCAACTCTCTAGCCTCACTAAGCTCCTCATTCAAGCTCTCTTCCACCTCTCTTCGATTCTTCATATTCTCACTTAAGTGAGTCACCTCGGTTGATAGCTTGAGGTTCTCTTCCTTTAACCTTTTAACCTCTTTCCCCATCTACAATCTTAGACTTGAAAAATGCTCAATGGGCCTTTCAAGGTTTATGCTCTTTACATTTTCATTTGTAGGGTGAGATGAGACACTCTCATTACTTGAGTCATCACTAATGTCTCTTGCCATATTGGCATCATCAACATAAGTAGTTTCATTAATCACTCTCTTAGCTAATTTTTCATTACATCCTTCTTCAAGGTTGAAAACTAAGGTCTTGTTGCCTTTTTCTACATCTTCCACAAAGGAGGCTCCAAAAGCCGTGTAGTTAAGAATAATCTCTTCATCACTAGAAGAATCATCTCCTTCATTGGAGTTATCACTTCCAATATCAATTGATGAGGTGGCAACCACCTTTCCTTTCTTTTTCTTCTTCGAATTAGCACATTCGGGAGTAAAGTGACCTATCCCACCACATTCATAGCATCAGACCCCTTTCCTTTCGGTCTTTCCTTCCCTAGGATCAAACTGGTTTGAAACCTTTCTTCTCGGACTTGTATAATTTCTTAAACTTTCTCATCAACAATTTCATTTCTTCATCCGAGTCATCACTCTCTTCCTTCTCAGCTTTGGAGGCTTTCAAAGCAATATCTTTTTGCTTTTTTGATGGTGTGGGGTTAGGACATTTCCTAGATTAATAAGCTAGAAGCCTACCAATCACTTCACTCGGTTTCATATCCTTGTAACCACTATTCTCTTTTAAAGCCGTCACCTTAGACTCAAATTTATCGGGTAGAGATCTCATAATCTTCTGGTTGATCTTTCTATCCGAATAAGGATCACGAAGTTGATGACTTTGGTTCACAATGTCCATTAACCTCACTTCAAAGTCATTGAAGCACTCGTTGTTATCCATCTTGAGCAATTCAAATTGTGTTTGGAGAACTTGAAGCTTCAATTCCTTAAACACATTAGTTTCCTCATATGCAACTTTAGGATATCCCATGCCTCCTTAGCTATCCTAGTATTTTGAACCAACTTATACTGGTTCTCATCCATTGCACATAGGATGGCATGCATTGCCTTCCTATTCCACTTTGATGCCTCAAACTCTTGTGCATTCCACTGTGCCTTAGGCTTGAGTGCATCCTCTCCTCCATCTATAAGAGTCATCATGGGTGGAGTGTAGCCATCTTCAACCGCCATCCATACCCTGTCATGAATTTGGCAAATATACGACTCCATCTTGCCTTTCCAAGAGGCATAATTCAACCCGATAAGAAATGGAGGTCTAGTGCTAGAAGCGCCCTCGTTGCCACCATTTCCCCTCATTGTGTTTATGAATGAATGATATGAATGCAAGTGTATGATTGATCAACACAAACACACAAAATGCAACACACACCAAAATGAGCAAGGATCACTTATGTATGTCTAGGAACCCGCTCTAATACCAATTGAAACAAATATTATGGTGTGTTTAATATTAATCTAGAGGGGGGGGGGGGGGGTAAATAGATTTTAATCAAATTTTACCCAATTTTCGTTAATGGTCAATTAGATGAAAATACCTCTAACTAGTCACAATATTATCACAAGTGTAATAAGTGCAAAAATAATAAAGACACTTGAGATATAGGTGGAAACCTTCCAAATGGGAAAAACCACTAGCTGTTAAGTGCGCCACACTCGAAAAACAAATCCACTGATGATAGAGGCGTTACAACCTACTCCCGGTATATAACCCACTACCACTACCTAATCCCTGTATTATATGGACCTAGTCCAATTTCCTTACGCTTGAAGCAACCTACTCCTGGATGCAACACAAGACTTACTTCTCTTCAATGAAGAGATAAACACCCTATGTAAATATATGATGATATTCAAACAACAAATAAGGCTAGGGTACCTTATATGCTTATCTAGGATTATGAGATTGCAATAAATGTAATCCTAGATATCAAGAGCTAAATGTCATGTCATAAAGCTTAGCTAAACATAGAACAAGCAATCCTATGAAGCTATCATAAAAGCCATATCAACAGATGTTGTCATCAAGCATGGCAAGGACTATAATGGACTCACAAAATGCAATCAATGAGTCATAAACAATATCTAATTGCAAAGCATAGAGATTTACCTAGAAGTTATCAATAACAACAATCCTAGCTATCACAAACAATCACAATGAATCAACAAATATGCTTACAATGTATTCAACATATACTTAGTATATATTAATGTGATTGAGACAAAGCATTTAGCCACACAATAAATGCAAGTCTTAGACCAATGTCTATCAATAAAAACTCAATTAGTTGTGTAGAGATTTTCTAACAAACTAATTGTCACAAAAACATCACATAAACATTCAAAAGCTTAAAAAGTTGATTAATGAACAATCTATCAACCTGGTCAACAATGAATCACACAAGAATGTTTGTGACCTAGCTTTTAGGTAAAAATGACCTTATCAATTAAGCTATCAAAATACAAACCCAATCATGTCATCATTCAACAAAAATATGTATTCAAAAATAATTTATATAAATCCTATGCAATAAAAACGAATTGTTGGAGTTTAAAAACAATAATCAAAGATAAAAGTTTGTTCTTACTTACCAATTCATGAATGTTGAAGACCCATGTCTAAAGATGATCAATAATGCATGAAGGATGATGGGTTTTGGGTTTAGAGAGTTAAGGAACCACTCATAGAGCTTCACTCTCAAGAGAAATATTTTCTCTCACTAAGAAATGGTTTTTAAGCTCTGAAAAATGAGTGAGGAAGAAGATGACACATAAATATGAGCCCTAGAACAAAACTACATCATTTTGAAAATGCCCAGAATTTCTCACTACGCTGGTGAGCTACGCTGGTCCACAAGTGCCACACCAGCGCACACCTACTGTCCAGGGACGCTAGTGAGCTGCGCATGTGGACCGGCACAGCCGTAACAGCACAAAATATTGAGATTCGAGCGACCCAAAACATGACCAAACGACATCCAAACCTTTTGTATAATATACCGTTAGAAAGGTATGGAAGTATAAATTATTCTCCAATTTTAAAAACTTGATTTGGATGTCTTTAGAAAAAGTTATGGTCATTTAAGTGACCAAAGGAAAGAAACGGACAATAATAGAGATGCCCTGTTTTTGTGGTCACTTTGGAGATTTTAAAACCAATCCAAACGGTCATAAAATATTACGGATAATATACCGTTGGAAAGGTATGGGTGTCTAGATTATACAAAAAATTCTAAAACTCATTTTGAATCATTTAAAAAAAAGATATGGTCACAAGACCATACAAAGGTCAGTTTTGAAAAAACATTTAAATCATTAAAATCCACTTTTTGAAACTAGACACCTTACTCCACATAACCAAACCAAGAGGAGAATACGACCTTCTCAAATGGTTATTCAATGCGCTAAGACAAGCACACCATCGTGCAAGTGCGAACAACACACAAAACCACACTATGAATGCACATAGAGAACAATGAAGCACCTATACATAATAAATCAAATGCAAGTAAGTGTGTGTGTGACACATAATGCATGTCAATACAAATGCAAAGATGTGATCAATATAAACATGAAAGAAGAGTTATCAAAATATGAATGCACACTCATATAAACACACAACATATACGAATAAGAAATATGCATGAGTTGTGAGTGTGTGCAACTATATCTCTTCAAAGCAAGTAAGCACAAGAAATATACCTTTGGTGCTTCTTCTCTTGAGGTCTTGACAGCCTAAGCTACACTTACATAAAACCCCAATACGTGGTTTATTCATGAAATAAGCCAATCAATAAATGAGGACTTTACATTAGTAGACATCTCAAGAGATACATTGGTCTGAGAGAATCAATATAGAATCTCCTGAAAGATGATGATCCCTGCACGTACAAGGAAGCCATGGAAATTGTTGATTGTCGCCATTGGCAAAAGGCAATGCAATCCGAAATGAATCTATGTTCAAAAATAAAGTCTGGTCTCTTGTGGACTTGCCTAAAAGGATAAAACCCATTGGATGCAAGTGGGTATACAAGAGGAAAAGAGGAATGGATGGAAAGGTGAAAACCTTTTAGCTAGATTGGTAGTTAAAGGTTACACAGAGAAGAAAGGTATCGATTATGAGGAAACCTTATCTCCTGTGGCTAGTCTTAAATCCATTTGGATACTCTTATCCATTGCGGCATCTCTAGACCTAGAGATTTGGCAAATTGACGTCAAGACAGCTTTCCTTGTGGAAGTCTTGACGAAAGCATCTATATGATGCAATCAGAAGGATTCGTTAAAAAGGGCCAAGAGGAAAAAGTATGCAAGTTGAAAAGGTCCATAGATGGATTGAAGCAAACATCTAGATTCTAGAACATAAGGTTCGATCAAGCTGTGAAAAGTTTGGATTTAATCAAATCCTTGACGAACCTTGTGTGTACAAAAAGATTAAAGGCGACAAATTGGCTTTCATAGTTGTTTATGTTGATGATATACTACTAATCAAAAACGTTATAGGTACATTGACATCAGTAAAAGAATGGTTGGCGAACCAATTTGAGATGAAGGACTTTGGAGAAGCAAGTTATATTCCTGGTATCCAAGTCATAAAGGATAGAAAGAATAGAATGATTGCATTATCCCAACCTTCATACATAAATAAAATTTTATCTAGATTTTCCATGCAAGATTCTGTTGGGAATTATGCCCTAAAGATGTAATTTGTCAATGGATTTATGAAATAAATAAAAGGAAAAGTTCAATTCATTCTTGTTGTGTTGTTTATTTTATAACTTGTGCATATAAATAACATCCGAAATTGCCAGATGTAATCTCAAACTGTGTATATGAGTGTCATATATAGATGGATACAGTAAGAGACGTGTAATCTAAAGAGTCCGTAGTTAGCAAATAAAGCCAGGTACTTTATTTATGGTTAATCTATAGTTGCGGTCATTCTGTAATGTACGATGATTCTATCCTGAATCATTCATATCAGATATGGGAATGAAGGCACCTTGTATGATGTGATCATATAAGACTGGGCCATGATGATCCGTTTACCGATGAGATTTATATATATCAACTAATGATGGTTATATATGGGTGATCTTAATACTGAATGTCTTATCGACTCCTTCAGGTTAGATCGTGGTCTTTGATATACCATGGGTGAGGTCAGATGCAATTCCTAATCAATATACTTCGTATGTTAGGATTACGGTTTGGCTTGTGGCTGGAAAGTTATGTACACAATAGTGGAATCCACTTCTTCCTATGAGAAGTAGATGGTAGTTCCCTATAAGGGTTGATTCGGGGCTTGGACAATATGAGCACTCTCATAATTCCGTGAGGAAATTGGATTTGTTATCCATTAGAGAATTAAAGGTACTTAAAGGACATATGTAATTATAGGGGTATAACGAACATTATAACCCAGCTCTAATTATGAACTACTGTGGAGGATCACACCGTATATAATAGCTATATCGATGGACACCGAGTTGTATCAGTTGGTGTAAAAGCGTCTACAGTTGAGAGAGTGCAGCTTCGGGTTTTTAGTGGAATATCACCGGAGTTAATATTCAGGGAATATTAATTAAAGAGTTTAATTAATAATTTCGAGAATTATTGGAGCTCAAAATACTGTGGGTCCATTAGGTCCCCTTGTTAGCCTCATTGATTTAGGTAACAAGGCTCACAGTAAATTAATTTGATTGTCCAATTAATTGTGTTATGAAAGTGACATGTATTTATTCGGGAATTAATTGAATAATGAGATTATTTAATTAATCAATGATAATGACGATGTAAATTAAAAAATTAGATCATTTAATTCTTTAATTTATTATTAATTGGAGGGTGTTGATTGATATTTATTTTTTAAAGATAAAATAATTTGATTTTTTTTTTATTAAATTAGATATTTAATTTTGAATTTAAAGAGTTAGAATTCAAAACAAATTGATTAATATCTTTAAGGATATGAGATATCTTAAAAGATTGGAATCGATTAGTTTTATCAATATATATATATATATGTTTTAAACTATTTAAAAGATAAAATTAATGTACTTATATCGGTATTTGATTTTAATCAAGACAAAAACACGCCAACGCTTTTGTGCATTGGGTGTGTGTGAATCAAACAAAAAAGTAAGAGAGATCAAGTAAAACAAAATATTGGTTTTTGGGTTTTGAACGCTAGTGGTACACACTGCACAACGACACGAAAAAAAAGGGATTTTTTTTAACTAGAATTGTTCTAGGTAGTTTTACTTCGAAGAAATAGTTTCGTCTACTTCTCTCTTCGTCCTACAGTTGTTCCTGAGTACCGTGACATGCCCACACATAGTTACCAGTCACCGGGATATAGCGAGGAAGATCGAGTGGTTCAGACAGGAGCATATCGTAAAGGGAAGGAGCCTCCAAACGTTGGTAAGATTTTTTTTAAGTATGAGCATATTGTAAAGTGAAAGAGCATCCAAATGTTTGCAAGATTTTCTTCTTCTGATTTTATTGATTACAATTTCCTGTGTATACATATTGTATGCATGAGTTCCGAAAATAATTACGATCCCAAGTTCACTGGTTCCAGATTATGATATGTATAAAAAAAACCTAATTTTGTTGCGTAAACTAGTGAACGGGGTTCCAACAATTGGTATCACAGCAAAGGCAGTGGCAACTGGATAATCCCTAGGAACTCTCATGCTTTATCGTGTGACGAAGCATGGCTCTCCGCCTAGGGGCTTTTTAGAGGAGTGCTTTGATAGGTATATGTGGGTGTCACTCTAAAGAGTTGGGACAGTGCCCACACCCATGAGATTGGGAATTGGAATGAACAATTGGTATCAAAGCCAATCTTTTAGAACTGGAAAATGTTTTCTATGTTCCTGTATGTATGAATGTGTAGGCACCATCTATATGATTGTATGAATGTTTATAATTAAATTGTTTAATTTAAACATGGTTGATCGTAATTTTTTATGGTACTGTGGATTTAGGGTTTATGGGATGTATAATATTTTTTTTTTATCTTTTTACTGTTATTGTATTATAAATAAATATTATTGTAACCTATAAACGAAGAACTAGAAACACTCGTGACAACGGTATTGTTCACCAGACACTGTTCACACAGTACTATTCGCTGGACACTGTCACCGTACTGTTTACATCGTCTTGAATGGTTATGATGGCAAATGTTGCATAGTGTGTTCCGTGTAGATTTCTTGTTTAAGATTCATGAGATGAATCAGAGTGACTTGAAGAGGCTGGAAGATTTATGAAGTTACAAGAAGACCAAGGAATGCCTTGGGGGAATTTTTTTTGTAATTTTAGATTCCAATTTTTTTAGGTTAAATAATCCACAGTACTCGGTCATTCATGTATGCTTTATATTATGTGATGATAAAAGCATTGCCATGCATACGTATGTCATTTAGATTAGATGTGCCTACACAAATATATTTGATATGTCATACATGCATCATAGACCAAATTTTTATGTATTTTTTTAATGTGATTAAAATGGGTAAATACATAATTGGCTATGAAAATGAGATTAGCTTTTTTAATGGTTAAACAAACTTGGTAATTCTCATTAAATATTAATCTACCGAATAAAGTGTTATAGTTTTAATAGTTAAAACTTGGTAAACACTATCTTAATAATCTTTAAATAGTTTACAAAGGCTTAGATTATTCACTAATAGATTAGATTTTTAATAGTTAAAAATCATAAATAATTTATTAGTTAATTAGAATTTGTTTCCAATAATGAATTACTTAATGAGCTAGATAACTTGATTAGAGTTATCCGTTTGATCCTGTAGAGCCTAGGTGCATTAACGGATAATAGAAAACCCTAATTCTAAAATATTGAGTGGGAGCGAGATATATGACATATATATCCCGCTGTCTCCACCATTAGTTCAACACCATAAGATCCGAGTGGGGCTTCGTGATGACTTTGTGTTTGACCTCCCTAAGGAGGGTTTTCACAAAGATCAATACCAAGGTTGACTTCCTAGCGGATAGGATATCTGAGGGTATTTCCGGATTGACTGACTTTAAGGCGGCAATTCTCGAGTTAGGCTTGTGAGCTTTGAAATGGCGGGTTACACTCACAAAGGTTTTGATTAAGTTTTGTTAATTAAAAACCTGACTGAATTAACGATGATTGAATGATACGGAATAAGAGTTATTCTAGAATATTATTTTATTGAGAATGTCTCGGTCCAACATGCAAAGATTTGACCGACCCTAAGGCGGTACTTCTTTGTGGTATATTGGATTGTCGTGGCTTAGTAACTAGTTTTAGGTTAGTTCTAGTTCGTTAAACATGTTCATGCATCATGTTTAATTTTATGCCAAAGCACTCACACTTGTTTTTAATAATTGACTGAATGAATGTTTTATTTATTTCAGCTACTATGTCATCTACATTACTACAAATTCTAGCAAACTACAAATTAACAAGTGATAACTAAGCTAAGTGGAAACTAAACGTTAATGCAATATTGGTCACCAAAGACCTCAAGTTTATGATTACAGAGGAATGTCCTCCAGCGCCTGCTGCCAATGCAACATGAACTATTCGTGAGGCATACGAGCCATGAGTCTCATTTGGTGAGAAGGCCCGAACATATCTTTTGGCTTCTATGATAGACGTTCTTGTCATAAAGCACGAAGCAATGACTTCAACACTCGAAATCATGGAGTCATTGCAAGCTATGTAAGGGCAGCCCTCAGAGAAAAAACGACACAAAGTTGTTCGTTCCACCATGCTCGTTCATATGAAGGAAGGTACGTTAGTTTGGGAACATGTCCTGAGCATGATGTGTTACTTCTACATGACAGGAGTCAATGGCAGGGCCATTGACGATCCCAGTCAAGTGAGCATCATACTGATGACTCTTTCGAAGAGTTTCAATTAGCTTAAGAGCAACTACGGGATGAACAAGTTAAAGTTCAGTCTTACACAGTTGTTCAATAAGCTTGCTACCTTTAAGTCCTTGATTAAGAACAACACAGGCAAGATCGATGAGGCAAATTTTGTCGAACCATCTTTCTCTAATAATAAGAAGAGGAAGAGGTAGCTGATAAATCGAATGGTAAGCCCAAACGCAAGAAAGCCCAAGGCAAGAAGAAGTCCAAGAAAGGTAAATATGATTTACTTGTTCTTGAGTCATGTTTAGTGGAAGATGAATCTTTACCCTGGATAGTTAATTCGGGCCCACTAACCATGTTTATTCTTCTTTGCAATTGACTGATTCTTTGAAACAGCTAGAAGAGGTAGCCTCCTCAATACGTGGGGGTCAGAGGTTGTCGCCTCGGCATGAGTAGTGGGCGTAATAGATTACATTTTTGTAATAATTATATATTGTTGGACAATATATTTTATATTCCTGGATTAGCACAGAATTTGATTTTCGTTTCTAAGTTAGAACAAATATATTCGGTTTCTTTTAATAATAAGTCTGTTTCTATTGGAAAGAATGGTCTGAATATTTGTCTAGAAATTAATGAAAACAATTTGTATGTGTTAAGACCGTTAATACATACTACACTGCTCAACATCGAAATGTTTAAGGTTGAAAAAACAAAAACTAAACGACGTAAGATTTTTCTAGATAATGACACGTATCTCTGGCATCTAAGGCTTGGTCATATCAACCTTGACTGGATAGTCAGACTAGTAAAAAGTGGACCTTTGAGTGAGTTAATGGTTGGCACCTTACCTGTTTGTGAATCTTGTTTGGAAGGTAAGATGACTAAGAGTCTGTTTACAGGAAAAGGGGTTAAAGCTAAAAAACCCCTAGAGCTTATACATACAGATGTCTGCGGACCGATGAATGTTAAAGCTAGAGGTGTTTATGAGCATTATGTCAACTTTATAGATGACTACTCAAGATACAGATACGTCTACCTTATGCAACGGAAGTCAGAAAATTTGAAAAGTTTAAAGAATTTTGAGCTATAGTTGAGAATCAATTAGGTAGGACTATCAAGTCACTACAATCAGATCGTAGAGGTGAGTACCTTGACCAAGAGTTTGAAGACTTCATGGTCGAGCATGGGATAGTTTCCCAACTCATAGGTCCTGGTACACCTCAGTAAAATGGTGTAGTAGAGATGAGAAATAGAACCCTAATGGAAATGGTGAGATCTATGACTAGTTTCTCATAATTACCAAATTCCTTATGGGGAAATGTGTTACAAACAATGACATATGATTTGAATGTAGTGCCATCCAAATCTTTTCCTAAGACTCCCCTAGAGTTGTGGAATGGTCATAAAGCAAGTTTATGGCATTTTAGCATATGAAGGTGTCTATCACATGTGCTGAAGAACAGAAGTGGAAAGCTAGACTCCAAGTATATGGTCTGCCTATTTGTACAATACTCCAAGCAGACCAGAGGTGGGTACTTATATAGTCCTGAAGATAATAAAGTATTTGTATCAAAAAATGCAACATTCCTTGTGGATAATTATATTAGTGACCATAAACCTCGTTCTAAGATTGTTTTGAATGAGTTGGAGCCTGGTGAGTCTAGTGTTTCATCAACAATAGTTGTTGATCCACAAACATCTAAGAGTCAGATGGTTCCTGATCAGGATACACTACCACCTAGATTTAATGAGAGGGTTGTGAGATAACCTGGATGCTATTTAGGTATAGGTGAGGGACAAGGTGTTGTCTTTGTTGATAGTGTGGATGATCCATTGACATTTAAGAATGCAATGGAAGTTTATGATAAAAGGGAATGTCTTAAAGCCATAAATCTAGAGATGGAGTCTATGCACTCCAACTCAGTCTGGGATCTTGTAGACTTAACGGATAGGGTAAAACCCATAGGGTTTAAGTGGATCTACAAGAGAAAGAGAGGAGTAGACAGAAAGGTAGAGACCTTCAAATCAAGGCTAGTGGCTAAGGGTTATACCCAGAAATAAGGGATCGATTACGAAGAGACCTTCTCGCCAGTGGCCATGTTTAAGTCTATTCGAATTCTCGTATCCCTTGCAGCCTATTTCATGTATGAAATTTGGCAAATGGATGTCAAGACTGCATTCTTGAATGGAAATCTTGATGAGAGCATCTATATGATGCAACCAGAGGGATTCGTGTGTTCAGATCAAGAGTAAAAGATTTGCAAGCTGCAAAGGTCCATTTATGGACTTAAGCAAGCATCTAGATCTTGGAACATCAGGTTTGATGATGTGTTCAAAACCTATGGCTTTGAGCAAAATATCAATGAGCCTTGTGTCTACAAGTGGATCATTGACAAGAAAGTAGTTTTCTTAGTCATATATGTAGATGACATCATATTCATTGGGAATGATGTAGGAGTGTTGTCTGATGTAAAGGGCTACCTGGCTAGCCAATTCGAAATGAAATATTTGGGAGAGGCAAGTTATGTTTTAGGGATCCAACTTATAAAGGATTGTAAAAACAAACTCATAGCACTGCCTCAGGCATCATATATCAAGAAGATTCTTATGCGATTTTCGATACAAAAATCCAAGAAAGGTCTTTTACCTTCTAGGTATAGAGTTCACTTTTAGACGGAACAGTGTCCTAAGACACCTTAAGAAGTTAAGGATATGAGACGTGAACCCTATGCATCGACCATAGGTAGTCTCATGTATGCTATGTTATACACGAGACTGGACATCTGCTATGCAATGGGAGTAGTCAACAGATACCAGTCCAACCCAGGATTAGATCATTGGGTTGTTGTCAAGGCTATTCTTAAGTATCTTCAGAGAATAAGAAACAATATGCTAGTGTATTTTGTATAGGATTTCATCCCATTAGGATACAAAGATTATGATTTTCATTCAGACAGAGATTCTAGGAAATCCACGTCTGGATCAGTATTCACCCTAAGTGGTGGAGCCATTGTGTGAAGAAGTATTAAGCAATCTTGCTTTGTTAACTCCACCATGGAAGTCGAATGTGTAGCCGCTTGTGAAGCTGCTAAAGAGGTTGTTTGGCTTCATAAGTTATTAAGTGATATGAAAGTTGTTCTAGATCTGGATAAGCCCATAATACTTTATTGTGATAACAGTGATGTTATGGCTAATTCCAAAGAACCAAGAAGCCAAAAGAGAGGGAAGCATATAGAGAGAAAGTATCATCTCATTAGAGAGATAGTGCATAAAAAAGATGTGATCGTCACCAAGATAGCCTCACAAGACAATAATGCTGATCCATTTACGAAGACCTTGCCGACTAAAGTGTTTTCGGGTCACCTTGATGGTCTAGGTTTATGAGACATGTCTCACATGTTTTAGTGCAAGCGGGAGATGTAGGGAAAATTTGATTCAAAATGTGGCGGAAGCGTAAAATTAGGGTATGAGTATTTTAAAAAAATTCCCTTTAAAAGAAAGAATCTTAACCCTAGATTAATTGACATATAATTAAAAGTATCGTACTTTTGTCTCATGAAGATTGAACTGTCACCAAATTGAATCCGTAAGATCTTCCAATCCGATCACGAACATGAATCACCTAATTCTGTGGGTTTCCTTTTTTAAAATTATATACATGAGGATGGAAACAAACATAATCTTTTTTTTTGTTAGTCACAATAATCCTCCAAGAGGAAACCCAAGAACGTTTGGTCACTTGTGAATTATCAATCTATTTAATTGAAACTCCTGTGAACCCAATTCGATTTTGTACACAAAACCCTTTTGATGTAATGGATACCAGTGCACTATCAAAAACAAAAAAAAAGACATTTCCCTTTTCTCTTCTCCTTGGTCGAATTCTATACACAATATCTATGAGTTGGTTGAATTTTATCTAGAGCAAAAAACTAAAAAAAATTCTCTCAAAATTCTTTCACTTTACTGAATTCTCTCTCATAAAAACCCTAGCCTTGGCCGTAAATTCACTTAGAAATTAGCCTTGGTCAAAATTTATGTGGAGATATATATAGGTTCTCAAATCCTTTCCTAAAGAGGATTTACTTGGTGGGCAAGAATCCTACCTCTAGGTGAATTTTCTTGGTGACAAAGAATCCTTTTAAAAAAAAGATTTCTTTTTCACACCAAGACTCCTAATCCAACTTAAATAGTGTATTTATTCAATAACCAATTATTGAATATAATTAAATTGTTTGTAAATCAAAAACTTCATAATTTGACAAATTGTCAATTAAAGTCCTAATAGAAATCAAATACTTCCTGATTTGACTAGATAAATAAATTCTTACTTTTTATCTACTTTTCAAATATAGTATTTGATACTTATAATATTACCAACAATAATATAACTCTAGGAGACCATCTCTTACTAGGAAAGAGATTTTGAATTTTAATTAAATAATAATAAATATATAAATAAATAAAGTTCTATTTAAGTAAATAATGAAATAAATAAAAAACAATAAATAAGACTATTTTTCTGGCCCAAACCTATACATGGAATAATATATTGTTTTTCTATTTTATTAAATCCATTGAACTTTAAAAAA
The DNA here is from genome assembly GCA_032871835.1 of Dipteronia dyeriana. Classification (NCBI taxonomy): domain Eukaryota; kingdom Viridiplantae; phylum Streptophyta; class Magnoliopsida; order Sapindales; family Sapindaceae; genus Dipteronia; species Dipteronia dyeriana. The sequence continues at coordinate 40,889,459 of CM065296.1, forward strand.
AAGTCCACATGTGAACCGTTGGGATTATGTTCGATAGCAAGAGTGTAATATTGTATTTGACAATCTTTTCATATTAATAAAGTGATTTCTAGTTTAACAAATCTTATAGCATTTATAATTTAACTATTATAATTGTCAAAAGTAAATAATCATAAGGTCAAAAGACTATGAGAAAAGAAGAATTGTTCATACATCTAGATATGTTTGAGGTAGACAATTCTTTAGTTAGTCTTGAATAATATTCACAACTTAAGATAAAAGGTTGGGCGCCTTTATCTTCTTAAATTTGTAGATTCTTTTGCTAGCGTTTGAGCGGGATCAAATGTGTTATGATGAGTCTAAAGTCATCAAAGTGTGGTGTCTTTGGGCAAAAGAATCTAGTGCACTGGGTGCATTGAATAGGTTCACAATGAAATACTTTATCTAGAACCGTCAATGGATACAAGTTTTCATTTGAAGACAATCAGAGAGTCGATCTCAATCTTGAAATAAATGATGGACTTATGGTTACAAGTGTTATCATTTGAGCTATCAATGAGTACGATTATATAACATAGTTTATCCTCGATAGTTTGGTGGTATTCATTTATTAATCGACAGAGGACTTCATTTATAGATACGGACATCGTGGCTTCATTTATTAAATGAGAGTAGAATACCATCATATGGATGCTTTGAGGTGCTGGATATTAAATCTAAACATTAAGTTTTCAATAATGTCAAATGAAACATGGCTTCTGGACAAGAGAAAATATCCAAGTTCAAAATGTAGTCATATGAGTAAATATGGTAACTTGGAGAGCTATATGCGGTCTATGAGCTCTTGGCAATTACTGGTATTCTTCACGAGGATACACTTTCTCCAATAAAGTTGTCTAGGGTATGAATGAGTAACATCAACTTATCCTATCTTTATTTAAGAGTTTGATTTTAGTTTTTCAGTGGAATGAACTAAAATTAAATAGATCGGACCTAAGTGAATCATTTGTTGATTGTGATTGGGTTGTGTCTATTGGAGCTTAAATCTAGATAACCCGCCAAGATCCCCAATCCACACGAACTTGCATGGATCACTTGATATATTCTAGAATTGTATTAAGGCATGTGGACTTGTTTCTTTTTGTAAGAATGGGTCTAGTTCACATGTGGACTTTTTATGAAGGTCAAATGGATTTAATAAAACAAGAAAATAATATATTGGCCCATATATATGTGTTGGGCGGAAAGACTATTTAGAATATCTTAATTATATTATATTACTTTATTATTTAATTAAATGGAAATTAATTAATTTGGTATTAATTAATTATTTAATTAAAATTCAAAATCTTTTTCCTAGTAGGAGATGGTCTCCTAAAATTATACTATTGTTGGTAGTATGATTAATATTAAAGACTATATTTGATAAGTAGATAAATAAAAGGAATTATTTATCTAATCAAATTAGGAATTCTTTAATATGGTTACAAATACACTATTGAGTTGGATTAGGAGTCTTGGTACAGGATACAATTCCTTTTTGAAAAGAATTCTTAATCGCCAATTAAATCCACCTTAGGAAAGGATTCTTAACTACCAAGTAAATCCTTCTTAGGAAAAGATTAAGTCTCCTAATTGAATTTTATAGAAATTTTGGCCAGCCCATATTTATATATAAGAGTATAGAATTCCTTTTAGATAAGGATTTTTAACTACCAAATAAATCCACCTAAGGAAAGGATTCTTGCCAACCAAGTAAATCCTTCTTGGGAGAGAATTTATGATCCTATATATATATGTTAGGAAATTCGACCAGCCCTAAGGTTTTCTATGAGTGGAATTTAGGCCAAGCTAAGAAATTTTCAAGAAGAGAATTTGGCCTATCAAGAAAGAATTTTGAGGGAGAAAAATTTAGTTTTTGCTCTAGACAAAATTCGATCAACTCATAGATATAGGGTGTAGAATTCGGCAAAGGAGAAAAGAGAAAAATAGAACTTTTTTGTTTTTGATAGTACACTAGTATCCTTTACATCAAAAGAGTTTTGTGTACAAAATTAAATTGGGTTCACGCGAGTTTCAATCAATTAGATTGATAATTCACAAGTGACCGGACGTTCTTGGATTTTTCTGTTGGAGGATAATTGTAACTAACAAAGAAAAAGATTTTGATTGTTTCCATCCTTAGGTATACAAATTAAAGAAAGGGAGCCCACACTCCTAGGTGATTCACGTTCGTGATTGGATTGGAAGATCTTGCGGATTCAATTCGGCGGTTGTTCAATAGTCATGAGAAAAAGGTACGACACTTTTTAAATACATCAATTAATCTAGGGTTAAGGTTCTTGTTAGTCAAAGGGAAATTTTTTATTTATACGCAAACCCTAATTTCAAAATTTCTCACGCTTCTGTTGTGTTTTTTAACCGAATTTTCCCTACAATTGGTTTCAGAGCCTGGTTGTACCCTTGATTAATTGATGTATGTGTTCATGAATCTTTTTCTTTTTATTGTATATGTGTATGTTTTAGAAAGAGATGACACTCTGGGTATTAGCATATATATTTACATTGGAATGTATGGATATATATATGTTTTATATGTTGTTTGTTATTGCTCAATTTCGGTCCTAGAAATTCAATGTATTTTTGTTTTGGGATTGTAACAAGAAGGGTGGTCTATCATCGCCATAATTTCCTTCTTGGTAGTTGCTAAGTTTTTTATTTATTTTGTTGTTGTAATAAAAAAAAACTGCACTTTTGTTATAAAGAAACTGCAGTAAATTTTTATTTATAATTCTTCTGTAATACACTCAAGTATCGAAGACTCAAATGTTTGAAGAATTAGGAGCAACCGGAACAAGTTTGGGACCGTTCGAGCCGTAACAACGAACGTGCGTGCGAAGAGCACGCAGCCACATTTGTTATGGCATGGGCTGCGCACGGCACCCCTTTGGAAGCCATGGGCTGCGCATGGCAGCCCTTTATGGGTTTGTGGCATGCGCACGCCCATGGGTAAGGGCCAAAGGTGCGTACTCCCATGGGAGGCATCCTAGAGAGTCCAGAAGATGAAGGTCGCGTGAAGACTTGTTCACCAAGAAAGGAGTTTTTTGTATTCCAAGACATGTAATTTACTTGCTTTTCTAGGATGGACCAAAATTAAAGCTGTTTAAATTTGTTGTAAATAATGCAATTTTTTTCACTGTTATGATAACATGTCAAATAGAATAGGAGTGCCACTCTTATATCTCTTTTGGTATGAACATGCATTGAATGGTTTAAGTATTTAAATTGGCATCTAGATAACTTGGTAAATCATTCTTTGGAATTCTATCACACGCCTTAAACAATTGAGTGGGAGAAGGTGTTTTGAAACACCTACGACCTCCAAGTTTAGTTGATCTTTAAGTTTCGTGAATAACCCCCCAAGGGGTATTCATGAATGAAATTTAGCAAGATAATTTCTTACAAGGATAGACTAGACAATTAGCCCAAACGATATCTACTCCCAAAGGAGGGATATTCGTGAGGGATTATATTGAAGGTCGATAACTTGGTAACACACTCAATGTAATTTTATTGATATCCTCCCAAGAGTTCTTGTTAATAAAAATGCAAGGCTAAAATTGAAAACGATAGTTGTTATGTTAACAATTAGGTGGGACCTAGTCCAACTAGTAATTGGTGCGAACTCCTAAAGGAGGCGTGACATTTTTGGGTGTTGGATCACCGTTGAATTTTTACGGTTGAAATAATTTATTTAATTTAAGATAAATATTCGAAAGTTCTTTATCGTGATTATTTACTTATATAATTTTTGTTAATATAAAGAAATCATGACCCAATCCCTAATCAACATCCTAAAAAATAATACTTTAACTGATGATAATTATGTCACATGGAAAAGGAAAATTGGGTTGTTATTGCAAGTTGGACAACATAAATTTGTTATGTCTATTCCTTAAACACCAAACTAATGAATCTACTCATGAGCAAAAAGATGAGTATCATAGTGAAAGTCTTCAGATGAGATGGTTAAATGTACGTTACATTATGGCCATCATCTTTGACTTGTTGCAACAGCAACATGAAGGAATGGAGAATGCTGCCGATATAAATAATGACTCTAGAGGAGATGTTTGTTATACGGTCTAGGACGACTAAGAGAAAGGTAGTGACTGCTTTTATGAATCTTAGGATGAAACCTGGATAGGGTGTGAGGGATCACATGGTGAAAGTCAAAGAACATCTCATATTGTTGAACTGAATGGTGTTGAGATAGATGGTGAGACCAAAATTGAAATGATTGTCAACTCATTATCGGATTTCTTTGATCAATTCAGGTTGGATTACACCTTGAACAATAAGGAATACACCTTGTAAGGCCGGATGCAAGATGTTCAAAGCACCAAAGTGATTCTTGTGAAAGGCAAAGGGCAAGAGATTCATATGCTTGGTAAGTTGCTACTGTTAAAGACCAGTAAGAAGGTCAAGAGACAACAGAATAAAAAGCAACTTGAGCTTTCTCAGAAGGAGACCAAGAAAGTAACCAAGATCAAAGGGAAGTGTTTCCTTTGTGGTGAAAAGGGTTAAAGGAATAGATTGCATAGGAATTAATTCAACTTGCATTTAGGCAATGGAGCATTGGTGTCTACTAGTGTAGTGGGAGATATGAGAATCAATTTAGATTCTTATAGGCATTTAGATTTAATAGACGTTTATTATGTACCTCGGTTCAAGAGGAATTTAATTTCAGTTTCTTGTTTAAATAAATTTGGTTATTCGGTTACTTTTAATAAAGCTTTTATTATTAGTAAGAATGACAAAATTATTTGCAAAGGTACATTGGAAAATGGTTTATTCTATTTGCATGGAAATATCTCTCACTTGTTAGACACGGAATCAACGGAACCTAATCATAAAAGAGTAAAATTATCAAAAGATGAAACCTACCTGTGGCATTTGCACTTAGGTCATATTAACCTTAATAGGATTAAAAGATTAGCAAGTGACTGACCTCTAAGTTACTTAAAGGTTGATGATCTACCAACTTGTGAATATTGTTTGGAAGGTAAAATGACCAAAAGGTTATTTACGACCAAAGGCGCAAGAGGCAATGAATGTTTAGGATTGATACACACTGATATGTGTGGACCTATGAGCATTTAAGCTAGAGGTGGATATGAGTACTTCATCACTTTCATGGATGATCACTAAAGATTTGGCTATGTGTATCTCATGAGACATAAGTGGGATGCTTTTGATATTTTCAAAGCATTTAAAGCTGAAGTAGAAAATTAGCTTGGGAAACGCATAAAAATCTTGAGGTCTGATCGTGGTGGAGAATATCTATCTGGTTAGTTTAGAAATATCTTATTGATAAAGGGATAATTTCTCAGTTTTCTACACCAGGCACACCTCAACAAAATGAGGTGGCAGAAATGAGAAATAGAACTCTTTTGGATATTGTTTGGTTTATGTTGAGTTATTCAAAGCTCCATATTTCTTTTTAGGGATATCCTTTACAAACCGCAATGTACATTCTAAACGATGTACCATCTAAGTCGGTTCCTAAAACACCGTATAAGTTGTGGACCGGGCGGAAGCCTAGTTTACAACATTTAAGGATATTTGGATGTCCTGCACACGTGTTAAAAGGAAAGACAGAAAAGATGGAGTCCCGTTAAAAAACATGCATATTTGTAGGGTATCCAGAAGGAACAAAAGGATAATATTTTTAAAGTCCTTCAGATATTAAAATATCTGTTTCGACAAATGCAAAATTTCTGGAAAGGGACTATATGAATAATTTTGTGCTTAAAAGTAGAATTGTCCTGAATGAGCTTTCAGAGATGCAATTCCATAAGAGGTTTTACAACCAAGCCCAACTGTAAGTTCCGTACTAACACAAGATCAACAATCTACCATACCTCGTTGTAGTGGGAGAGTTAGTAGACAACCCGAGAGATAGAGAATCTATAGAGAATCTCTCGGACGATGATGATCCCTATAAGTACAAGGAAGCAATAGAAGATGTTGATTGTCGCCATTGGAAAAAGGCATTGCAATTTGAAATTGAATCTATGTTCAAAAACAAAGTCTGGTCTCTTGTAGACTTGCCTAAAGGGATAAAACCCATTGGGTATAAGTGGGTATACAAGAGGAAAAGAGGAATGGATTGAAAGGTGGAACCCTTTAAAGCTAGATTGGTAGCTAAAGGTTATACAGAGAAAGAAGGTATCGATTATGAAGAAACCCTCTCTCCTGTGGCCATGCTTCATTCCATTAGGATACTCTTATTCCTTACGGCATCTCTAGGCCTAGAGATTTGGCAAATGGACGTCAAGATAGCTTTCCTTAATGGAAGTCTTGAAGAAAGCATCTACATGATGCAACCAATGAAAAAGGCCAAGAGTAAAGGGCATGAAAGTTGATCCATATATGGATTGAAACAAGCATCCAGATCTTGGAACCTAAGGTTAGATCAAGCCGTGAAAAGTTTTAGATTTATTCAAAACCTTGACGAACCTTGTGTATACAAAAGGATTAAAGGCGACAAGTTGGTTTTCCTCATTCTTTACGTTGATGATATACTACTCATCGGAAACGATGTAGGTGTATTGGCATCAATAAATGAATGGTTAGCAAAATAATTTGATATGAAGGACTTAGGAGAAGCAAGTTATATTCTTGGCATCTAAGTCATAAAGGATAGAAAGAATAGAATGATTGCATTATCCCAAGCTTCATACATAGATAAACACTTGTCTAGGTTTTCCAGGAAAGATTCCAAGAAAGTTATGTTACCTTTCAGACATGGAATCAAACTTTCTAAGGAACAAGTTCCTAAGAATGAAGCATAAATAGCAGTTCATGGGTAGGTTTCCATATGCTTCGGTAGTGGGAAGTCTCATGTATGCAATGCTCTGCACTATACCAGATATTTTTTTTTGTTGTGGGCATAGTTAGCAGGTTTCAATCGAAACCTAGTCCTGATCAATGGATGGCATACAATTCAAAGAAAGGGGGCCCACACTCCTAGGTGATTCACATTTGTGATTTGATTGGAAGATCTTGTGGATTCAATTCAGTTCAACATCAACTGTCACGTGAATAAAGGTACGATACCTTTGACTTAAATGTCAAATAACCAAGGGTTAAGGTCCATTCTTCTAAAGGATTTTTTTTAGAAATATCATAATCAAATTTTTCGCTTCTGTCGTTTGTTTTCTCATACAGTTGATGGATCCAAAATGCAAACATTGGGTAAATTACGAATTCTCATGAACATATATTAAAATATTGTAAGGACTTTGATTTTATGATTGGCTTATTTCATGACAAACCACACCACATTGGAGATGATTTTGTAATGGGTAGCTTAGGTCCTCATTGGCAAGCTTCCAAGAATCTCCATGACTTCAAGAGCAAAAAGTATATTCACTTGACTTTGCCTCTTGAAGAGTTTAGGTGCACACACACACACATACACTTCACGCATGATTTGATTCATCTAGCATTTGTGTTGTCTATTACTTATATATGTGCATCATCTCACACATTGTACACACACTTACATGAATTTGTATCAACATGCATTTGTGTCATATTGCTTATGTATGCATCCTTACTCACAATCACACTTGCACTTCATTCTTAGTCTTAAGTGTGGTTGTTGTGTGTTTTATTCATTTTCCATTGTTTTATCGAAAATATCTATGCTTGCATGATGGTGTGCTTATCCTAGTGTGTCGAGTGACCATTTGAGAAAGTCTCTTCTCGTGGTTTGGTTATATGGAGTAAGGTGTCTAGTTTCAAAAAAGTTGATTTCAATGATTTAAATGTTTTTCAAAACTGACCTTTGTCTGGTCTTATGACCATAACTTTTTATACAATCCTTCAAAATGAGTTTCGAACATTTTTGTACAAAATAGACACCCATACCTTTCCAAACGGTATATTATTCATAATATTTCATAGTTGTTTTGATTGGTTTTGAAATCTCCAAAGTGACCACAAATATAGGGAAACTCTGTTGTCTGTTTATGAAATCTGGTCACTTAAATGACCATAACTTTTTCTACAGACATCCAAATCATGTTTTAAAAATTGGAGTACAGAGTAGACTTCTAGACCTTACCAACGGTATATTATATGAAAGGTTTGGATATCGTTTGGTCATGTTTTGGGTGGCTCGAAGCTCAAGTTGTTGAGTTGTCAGGCATGTACCGCGGTCTAGACCACTTTTGGTGCACATGCCTAGCCAACGCTCTAGGCAGTGGTCTTTTCCAGCCGTTCCATACAGCCTAAACAACTTTCTAGACACTTTCCTGGCCATCAGTATGCCCATCGATCATGACGGGACTTGTTTCCCAAGTCCAAAATGACACCGTTTTTTCTAGGACTTTCATATATATGTTCTCTTCTTCTTCCTTGCCTCTTAAGTGCTCAAAGAACACATTTTTAAAGTGAGAGAACCTCCATTAGAGAGAGAAAGCTTCATGCTTGTGTTTCACTCTCAAAACCGAAACACCCATCATTCTTTCATGAAACAAACATCATCTAGCTTTATCTAGGATGTTTCTAAGTATGGGTCTTCATCAACACATGTAACTTGGTAAGTAGAACACCATCTTCATCATTCTTGTATTCTAGCTTAACAAGATATCTCTTGTATGACTTGTATGACTATAGATTAGGATTTTGTTTACAAGTAGAGATTGTTGTTGATGTTTGGGTTGTTGTATTGTGATAACTAGTATATAGGTCATATTTGCCTCTAGCTAATTAGGTCATATTGATTGCATTTTAATGATTACATTTAATGACCATGCCATGCTTAATGACAACTTTGTGTTGAAATGGCTTTATGTGATAACTAGGCTATTATATTGCATATCTATATCTAGTTAGGTCTTTATGAGCATTCAATTAGACATTGATAACTAGGAAGTGAACTTAGTGACATTCTTAAGCTCTTACACAAGCATTTAGTGTTTTGCCTAGCATTATTTGCATTTAGAATATTTCACATATTCACATAGGTTGTTGAACTCTTTATTGAAACAAAATCTTGTGGCTTCGGTGTGAAGTTGCACAAGCAAGAGAAGCCTTGCAACCATGGGTGGGTTGGCAAGCAATTGGTCGGGTATCGACTGTAAAAGGCCCGAGGAGTAGAGTAGGAGGTGCTCACGCCAAGAGTAGTGGGTCATGGGATATCACTAGGGATTGAACCAAGAGAGGTGAGTGTCTGTGTCCATAGCCTGAGGTTGTCGAGAGTGAGAGTTTGAGTAACACTTAAGGGTGTAACCTTTTATTCATATAGTGGATTTCTATGATCGTGTGTGGCTTGCACAATAGCCCGTGGTTTTTCCTGTTTAAAGGGTTTCTACGTAAAAATCAAGTGTTATTATTTCCGCACTTTACTTGAATTTTTATGTTTGTTTTTGTTGGGTAAATTTTATTATTGACTAATCAAGTAAAGTTTGTAATTAACTTTATAAAAACCTATTCACCCCCCCCCCCTCAAGGTTGTAGACATACACTTTAAGGGTTATTTTTCAATTGGCATCAGAACAGGTTCCTAGACATACTTAGGTGATTCAATCTCTTGTTTATGTGTCTTGCATTTGTTTGCACTTGTTTTTGACATTTCATTTGTATTCATTCACTTCACCAAACACCAGGTGTCAAAATGAAACACTTAGAACGGGTATTGCTAGATTGACCTCTAATGTTGAGAGGAAAGATTATGACTCCGATGAGGAGATGACTCTCATGGTTGAGAGATTTAGGAGATTCACAAAATCTCAAAAGAAGGGCATGACCTCAAAAGTGAGGGAGGAAAAGAAAAGGTTAAGGAAGAGTGACACTTGCCTTGAATGTGGTGGAATTGGCCACATTGCCTCCAAGTGTGGTAAATTAAAGTACAAGAATGGAAGAGTTGGTTTAATCACTACTTGGGCTGATAGCAAAGTTGAAGTAGTTGAAGAGTGCTCTACAGGCTCGATTGATAGTAAGAACAACTACTTCACATTTTCGGTTTCCTACCATGAAGAAATCCAAGCCACTACCAAATGTGTGTCACTTGTAGAGTTCAAGATTGGTGACTTGGAGTTTGGAAACCAAAGTTGATCATCCTTGAGTGAAGCTAGCCTTAATGATATGAATCTCACAAGCACAAGTGGGAGAAGCTTTAATAGCAATGACCCATGCTCCTGGAACTCTTGTGATACTGTGGTTGATTATCAAGAGTTAGTTGATTATCTTCAAAAGTCTTTGAAGGAGAAAGATAATGATATCCTTAGATTGGAAAAGGATAATCTTCAACTAAGGATCAAGTTGAATGACTCCTTGAAGGCGGACGTGATTGATGTGTCAAAGTTTGAGAAGGATATTGAAGATTGCCACCAACGGATGAAGGCAATGAAAGATGAACTTACCCTCAAAGATAACTCCTTGAAAATTGTCAAGGAAAGATAGATGAGGTGCCTTGAAGAATTAAAGAAGGCCAAGGTCAAACAACCTCAAGCTCAAGGCAAGAGCAAAGCTTTATCCAAGCAACCTTCAACTCAAGAAAAGTGAACACAAGCCTTGGCAACTCAACCACAGACTAGGCAATTCAAGAAGAAAGGACAAGTTCTTAAGAAGCCAATCACCTCCTCCAACAAGTTAACTTTGAGTAAATGAGGTGATCACAAGAAACATGACCAACCAAGGAGGCAAGTTCAACCGACTCAACCACCTCAAAAAGTAAAACCACAATTGTGCCACCAATCAGCTCAATCTCCAATGAGAAGCAGACCGATGCACTATCAAAGATAACCTCGTCAACATGGCAATGCATGGATGAGATCACAATGTAATGGTATAAATTCTTACTTTGTACCTACTTGTCATTTTTGTGGTACGATTGGTCACTTAAGACCAAAGTGCTTTAAATATATTGAGAGGTGTAGGTTAGAGAGCATAAAAGATAAACGGTTGAAAAAGAGGGCTAGCTTTTATGAACCTAGGGAACTTAGAAACATATCTTTGATCACTAAAAATAAAAATGTGGAACCTAGGTGGGTTAGAAAGAACTAGGTCCTTGCCTTAGTGCCGTTGAGACACCCATAGATGCAACTAGGTCCTTTGGACTTGTTTAGTCTATAGGGGCTTATGCCTCCCTTTAACTTGGTTGGATTTGACCCCATTTGGGGAGATCCAGTAAAGAGAGCGAACTTGCATGATTTTCTATGTGCAAAAAGTTGATTAATTTTATACTCTTTTATTAATTGCTTGCGATTCTTGGTTGCACATATATACTTATATGTTTCTTTTAATAAGTGTGAACCATTGCTTTACTTGCAGTCCATGTCATATTTATGCTCAAACGTGCATTTTAGACTAGGAAAATTAATTGTGAAAGTACATTTCAATGACCTATAATTTATCTCCATGACATGTGAACTTGCTTTTCATGACATGTATAAAATGATATGCATGAATTGAGTTTGATTGCTTTAATGTAAATGTGTGTGAGTGCAAATGAGAATTTTAAGAATCGTGTGTTTATCCTAGCGTGTTGAGTGACCATTTGTGAAGGTCTCATTCTTCACTTTGTTTGGTTATATGGAGTAAGGTGTCTAGTTTCAAAAGAGTTGATTTCAATTATTTAAATGTTTTTCAAAACTGACCTTTGTATGGTCTTGTGACCATAACTTTTTATACAATCCTTCAAAATGATTTTTAAAGATTTTTGTACAAACTAGGCACCCATGCCATTCCAACGGTATATTATTCGTAATATTTCATGATCGTTTGGATTGGTTTTGAAATCTCCAAAGTGACCATAAACACGGGGCAACTCTGTTGTTGTCCATTTATGACATTTGGTCACTTAAATGACCAGAACATTTTCTACAGACATCCAAATCATGTTCTGAAATTTGGAGTCTAAAGTAGACTTCAAACCTATCCAACGGTATATTATACCAATAGTTTGGATGTCATTTGGTCATGTTTTGGGTGGCTCGAAGCTCAAGTTGTTGAGCTGTCAGGCATGTACCGCGGTCTAGACTACTTTTGGTGCACATGCCTAGCTAGCAGTCTAGGCAGTAGTCTTTCCTAGTTGTGTAATACTATCTAGACAGCTTCCTAGAAACTATCCTAGCTAGCGGTATGCCCAGCGATCATGACGAGACTTCGTTTCCCTAGTCCAAATTGATGTCGTTTTGTCTAAGGCTTTTATATATATATGTTCTCTTCTTCTTCCATGCCTCCTAAGAGCTCAAAGAACAAATTTTTAGAGTGAGAGAACCTCTATTAGAGTGAGAAAGCTTCAAGCTTTGTGTTTCACTCTTAGAACCGAAACACCTATCGATGTTTCATGAAACAAACATCATCTGGCTTCATATAGGATGTTTCTAAGTATGGATATTCATCAACACATGTAACTTGGTAAGTAAAACATCATCTTAATCATTCTTGTGTTTTAGCTTAACAAGATATCTCTTGTATGACTTGTATGCCCGTAAATTAGGATTTTTACTACAATTAGAGATTGTTGTTGATGTTTGGGTTGTTATATTGTGATAGCTAGTATATAGGTCATATTTGCCTCTAGCTAATTAGGTCATATTGATTGCCTTTTAATGATTACATTTTATTACCATGACATGCTTAATGACAACTTGTGTTGAAATGGCTTTGTTTGATAACTAGGATATCATATTGCATATCTATATCTAGTTAGGTCTTTGTGAGCATTCATTTAGACTCTGATATTTCAGAATTGAACTTAGTGACATTATTAAATTCCTAGATAAGTATTTAGTGTTTTGCCTAGCATTATTTGCATTTAGAATATTTCACATATTCACATAGGTTGTTGAACTCTTCATTGAGTCAAAGTCTTTGTGCATTCGGTGTGAAGTTGCACAAGCTAGAGAAGCCTTGCAACCAAGGGTGAGTTGGCAAGCAATTGGTTGGGTACCACTATAAAAGGCCTGAGGGGTAGAGTAGGTGGTGAGTGACAGTATCCATAGCCTGAGGTTGTCAAAAGTGAGAGTCTGAGTATCACTTAAGATGTAACCATTTATTCATATAGTGTATTTCTATGATCGTGTGTGGCTAGCACAATAGCCTGTGGTTTTTCCCGTTTGGAGGGTTTCCACGTAAAAATCAAGTGTTCTTAAAATTTCCGCACTTTACTTGATTTTGTATGTTTGTTTTTGTTAGGGTAATTTGAATATTGACTAATCAAGAAAAGTTGGTGATTAAATTGATTAAAACCTCTCGGTTGTAAACACACACTTTAACGGTTTTTTTTCAAATATTGTAACCAATCTAGAGGGTATAAAATTGGTTGTATATCCGTTATGAGTTTCCATTCTAGCAGGTATAGTGTTGGCCACCCACAAATGATTGTTCATGAATGTACATCTATGAAAATAAAGGACTAATCTCTTTATAAAATCACCAACCTTGAGTTTATAGTATTGGGGCTTAATCTCACACAAACAACCAACTTAAAGGGTATAGAATTTACTGCCCATTTGAGATTGGATAGAGATTGAGATTAATATGTTTGGATTTCACTAAAGGTGGGTACTCTTGTTCAATCCTTCAATTCGAATGAGCTCAAGAGAATCAAATAGAGTGTATACCCAATTCTCTATTACAGTAATTTCTCAAACAATTTTTAAAGAAAGGAAGGTACAATCAAAAGCAAATTATCCTTGAAATCTATTAAAATAATGAATGAAACATATTTGATAGATAGATAGAGTAGATAGAATTCATTACAATACTCAAGGTTCACAAACGAATTACATCAATCCATAGTGGGTGATTAGCTACTCATGCTAAATACAAATAAATAAATAGGAGAAGAAAGTGGGAGTAGACCTATAAATAGGTTCTCTTTCATTGAAGCTTCAATTATGATCTTCTAAGCACTTATGAGTAGACAAAAGAAGAAGATGATGTATGGGTTTTAGAATATTTGGTAGAGAAAAAGGTTTTGATCAGGAGAGAGAAAGTTTTATATAAATTATGTGTGGAATCAGAATCCAATCTATCTATATGAGTCTCGAAATGGATCTGATTTTACTGATATGGCAACACTTGATGCACGTAGTGCATGGGTTGTGCATGGATAAAGGACCCGTGCAACACCCATGTTATCTCCTTCTTACTTTCTAGTATTGCAATATGTATGGGTTAGTACCTGTGCAATAATGACTTCCTGCCCGGTCTTCTCCCTAGTTTGGGTAAATGCACGGGTTGGTACCCATGCAGTACCTGTGCACTGTGGTCTTCTAAGATTCCATCCATTGTTGCATGGTTTGTGCAAAGTTAATGCACATGTCAGGTACTCATGCACTTGAGCCTTTAATTCTTCCCTTTTGTGCACCAATTTGTCCTTTTCGATTCCATTCCCTGGTTTTCTCCAAATGCATGAAATTGTAATGAAAGAGCCATAAGACAAACTGTAAATCACCCGAAAATGAGACAACGGATAAGGATATAAGGGCCAAAATGTTTAAAATTTTTGGCTCGATCAAATACCCCCAAACCAAACCATTACTCATCCTCGAGCAAACCTTAAAACAAAACAAATAAGACACGAATACAAATTACTCAATCTAAAACTAATCTAGACTCAAAACAAATAATTGAACAAGCCGCATGTCTAACTAATGATGAGATGCAAAGATTTGTGATAGAGAGAACTAGACATAAGAAACATGTTCCAAAACAACTCAAAGGCACTAGAGGGAAACTCACACTATCATGAATCCGAAACCTAAGAGTGCTCTCATATCGGGAACTACTAACTCCCACACCTTAACCATAATTCAATTCAACTCTAATCCTCACCCAACTTCACTCTCTTTCTTCCACTTAGAGTCCTAAGTTCACACTCATGCAAGGTATGAAAAGATAGAATTCTATTGCATTGTAAACAATGTAAATTTAAAAGGCTGATAATGTCCGTGAACTAGCATAAGAATGATTCACTATTCCATGAATGTGGAAGATCAAGCATCAATCGACATTCCCAATCAAGACATATCATAGATCAAATAGGACGTTTCCCTTAGGTTGTAAAGAGGCCATAGGGTTAGATGTTGTGAACAAAGAAATAAGGAAATATGAGTCCAAAGATCACCAATCATACTCACACACCCCATACAATAATGTATTAAACATCAATTACACTCTAGTGACTAGGCATTTACATACATACACATTCGTGCCTTACAATTGTACTCTACTTTATGTGTACTCACAATTATTTCTCAAGGCTCTTATCTTTTTTTTTTACTTTGCCTTTTCTTTTTGTATTGATTTCCTTTACTTTTCTTTTGTGCAACTTCATTTAACATTTTGACGATATGGCTCTTAAGTGTAAATTTTGGCACTATTACAGGTTGACCCATTTCTTAGTTGCCTAAGAACATGCTATTTCAACATTAGATCTTACACCTTCAAACTACATAGCACAACAC
Organism: Dipteronia dyeriana; assembly: GCA_032871835.1. NCBI lineage: Eukaryota > Viridiplantae > Streptophyta > Magnoliopsida > Sapindales > Sapindaceae > Dipteronia > Dipteronia dyeriana. Next base: position 40,904,929 of record CM065296.1, read on the forward strand.
ACACACCCCAAATGATTGGAAATAACGGGTAGGCTTGTGTTTGGCTATGGCTATATGGTTTATATTGGCTTCAAATAAAAGGTAACTGTTTGACCTCAAAATTGGCTTTGAAGCACACTTAAAGGATAAATGAACGTGTTTAAGCTTTCTAAGTGGTTAATTTCACACGCATTACATAAGATCACTTCCACAATAAGTCTACCAAGGGAATGAATGTTAGGTTTTTGGTTTGTATTGGCATTAATTTCGTATCAAAACAATGTTTCACTTGTATTGATTAATTGTCTTAGATTGATGATGATTCATGCTTCAAATAAGATATGGCAAACTATCAAGCAAGTTCAAGTTTCAAAGAGAAATGTGTTTCATTGTTCGACAAATGTATATATAAGACGTCATTTCACTTACAAGGCTTAGGTACACACACATTGCATTCTTATGTGTCCCTGCATCATTGTGCTCATTTTGTATGACACATTCACACACTTGATATTGAAAGCTCATGCATTTGTACTAAATTGACTAGTCTTGAAAATTGCATGTATTTGGACTATGTTTGGGAAATAACATTCTTATGTGTTATGTATTTGTATGTTTATGTTACATGGACCTTGGAATTGAATTTTGTAATATAATGTTCCTTATTGAGTTCTGGTCATTTCGGTTACTCTTATATTTGATTTCGAGTTCCGAATCAAGAGTTACGTAACTTTTCGGTCACTTTACATGCATTATTTTTGTCTTCATGTTTCGAGTTAGATTCTTAATCTCTAGTCAAATTTTCATAGTTGTCCATGTGTGTGAGAGAGTTTCAGTTTGTAATCATAAACAGATTCAATTTTGGAGTTCGAAGGCCAGAGAACGGTCAAAGAACGCGAAGGTGCGCGAGGAAGAAAGTGAATGGCCAAAGGCCACCAAGCCACTCCACCCCGAGATGGCGCGTGGCCATCTTGAGATGGATCTCCTACAGCCCCCGAGATGTCCACGAACCATATTGGGGATGAAGGAGGCTTTGGGGGTATTTTTTTCCTTCCCACTCTCCATTTTCCTCTCATTTAAATACACTTTCCCTCTCTCATTTTGAACAAGAAGAAAACTTGAAAAATTAGATTGCAGAAAATTTTCTCTCAACTTTCTCATCTCCCAAACACCATATCATTTTTATTTGATCTCTGATTCAATCGATTCAAGTTGGAGATTGTTTTGATTTCATTTATCTTTCATTTTCTAGAAGGTTGAGGTTATTTATTCAAGTTTTTCTTTTGGTTCTCCATCAAAAACTGGACTGCACTTTTCTTCCAAAGGTATTAAAATTTTCTCATGTTTTGATATTCAAAGTTTTTCATTTAACTTGGGTTTTCTTCTTCAATATATGTATGTATATTGTATATAGTTTAATTAGAGTTTTAGACTCTTTTTAAGTTTGGTTGAATTGGATTGAAATCTTACATGTTGAGTTAGGTTTTGATTTTTGCCTACGTTTTTACATGTTTGGCATTGTATTGTGCTCGCTTCTATCTAGAACTATTTTGTGAGCTTTGATTGACTGATTTTTTATATAAATAGTCTATACATGTGTTAAGCCTTTTAATTGAATAAAAATTGAATTAACTCATGTGATTGAGTACTTAGAGCTCTTTTAGCTTTGATTGAATATTGTGAGAAAAGTATGGTCAAGGTTTTTCGCTAGTACTTTGATTGATATCATTTTATGATTCTAGTATATTTTTGAGTATGTTACTAAAAACTTGAATATGTGCTTGATATGAACACTTTTCAGCCAAGTTTTAGTTACATGAATGATTCTAGGATTTTAATGTGTTTGTGGTGTTTTACATGATTCTAGAATATTATTCATTTTTAGTAGATAGACTACATTTGTTGATATTGTTTCATGCATATGTATAGTACTCATGAGATATGTTCGATCATCATTTTCCATGTTGAGTGATTGTTTGCATTTATGCATTCATCGATCACATTTAGGATGTCCTTGTAAAAGGAATGTTGTCTTGGCTAGGACATGTGGTTCGGTTAGCTAAGCAAGGACTCTTGTTTAGGACAAGTGGTTTGGATAATCATGCATGGGAGACTCTCTAGAGGAGTGGTTGCCTTGGATAGAAAGTATATTTTGTTATTGGTAGACCTAGGATATTAACATGTGATGGAGTCCAATAGAGGGTTAGTTATTTGTTGACAATTCTTGAGGAATTTTCAACTTCTTTGGTTAGAGTGGAATCCGATAGAAAGTGAGCCATTTATTGATCACGTTTGAGGAATTTCAAATCTACCAATAGGGATTTGGTAGATGTAGAATCCAATAGAGAGTGTGTCATTTGTTGGTCACTTTTGAGGAATTTCTTATCTACTTTCCAATAATTAAGTACCCGTTGATTGTATTGAAACAATGGATGTTTTCTCCTTGGAGGTTTTACCACGTTAAAAAAAAAATACTTGTGTCAATTCTTCCTATCCCTCTTATATACTTGTATGTGTACGTTGCAATCTTGCTTCATAATGTTCATCCCTATATATTCTTGTATACAAGATTCTTGTAATATGTGATATACAAGCACTTTACATGATCAAAGGTGTATATATCCTTGTATGTATATTTGAATATAATTGTAAATAATAATCTTTGTTTTGAATACTTGTATATGTTAAATGATCTTGAAAAGACAAGTATGGTTTGTTTCAATTAATTTTGTTAACCTTTTCATTAGCAACATCCAAGCTTGTTTAACAATACTTGATTAGATAATACATATTGTTCTCTTACATAAGCTTTATTATCTTTATTATTGTTATTCAAGATAGCTAGAGAGACAAACATAAGTTCGTTTTTAAGGGATTGAAAAAGGTGTGAAGAACCTATTAACCCTCCCTCTAGGATAGCTTAAGGCAATTTAACCATGTTTGTGTAATTTCATTTGGTATTAGAGTGGGTCACTAGGCAACACTTAGTGAGATCCTAGGGTACATTCACGGTGTTTTGCTTGCTATAGACTGCATTATTGAGTCTTATATTGTTTGTGTTTATTGTTCACCTTCTATTGATAAAACAAAAAAGGCGTGGGATATTCTTCAAGTTATTCATGATTGTGGTTGTCTATTTTCTTCTTGGTGTTTGTCTACTAACAGTTTTGTTGATAAGCTTAAAGAGAATAATAGTGACAATAGTGAAGATTAAGGGAACTAGATTCCTTAGAAAATATTGTTTATGTAGGTAACTACCTATGTGACACGACTTCGCATCAAGAAGAAATTGAAGAAGAAGAGTAGGATCTCCCGATGGACAATAAAGTTAGACATGATCACTTATCTTTGCAACTCAATGAACAGAATTGCAAGTCAATGCCACCAACTTCAACTTGATAGAAAAAGATGAAGCTTTGAAGGAAGTTGAAAGTGAGGAGTGAAGTGATGAAATGTCAAGAAAAGAAGATGGTTGAAGATACTTTTGTGTTAGAAAATTTAATGAATGATTTTGCTAATGATTTGTTTTTCTTGAAGGAAACAATCAAAGGCAAGGAAAAAGAAATAACAATCATGGAGACCAAAGGGCTTTGCAAACTTCGTTGAGTTTCAAGTGACTTAAGCTTTGTAGATGGACGAGTGGAGACTCCTACTACTAAAGGCAAGTTACTAAGGAACATGAGGATTTCATAGGCCAAGTCTTCCAAGGTCAAAAGTAAAATCAAGAAGAGTAAGGAGTATTCACCATTGGTACTCTCTCACCTAAATGTTAATTTTATAAATTTATTTTGATTTGTCATTATTGTAATGTGGATGGTCTCATTAGGCCTAAGTATTATCAATGCAAACTTGAAATAGTGCATCGTGAAAATGTTGATAAAAAGTTACCTAATCATTCTCCTAAGCATGTGGTTAAATCAAGAGTCATAGAAAACATCTATACATCACAAACCAGAGGACGCAGCCCCAAATAACCATAGGCACGTAAGCCATACAAGAAAAACAAAGCTAGGAAAACCTAAACGACTCTCTACCCATAAATCATAACCAACTAATGAAGATCAGAATGAAAGAGGGGAAGACCACAGGGAATCAGAAGATAGACCCAAAGCGTGCTTAGAGAGAGCATCTGCCACTTGATTACCTTCCCTAAATCTGTGCAAAACCTTGAAATCCATATGTGAGATCTGAAAAAGCAGCGCTGCCAAGCTTGACAAACATGCTAGGCAACCTGATTTGACATAACCAAAAGAAGTTGCACAACATAAGAAGAATCACTCTCGAGCTAGATCCTATTTCAACCTAAATTCCAAGCAAAATTGATGGCTAAAGAAACTGCAAGGAACTCAGCCTCAAAAGAAAAAACTTGACCAAGGAGGACCACAAAACCGGTCTTAACAAAAGATCTGTAAGTCTGAAAAATACTACCACAACCTCCCACACATGGCGAACCCAAGGTTGCACCATCAGTGTTAACCTTGATCCATCCTTCAGCCGAAGGTGACCAAACCATGCTCCTATTAACCGAAGCTTTATGGGCATGACCATCGAGACAAAATCATTGAAGACTCAATAGGCCATTAACACAATTACGCATATAGCCGATCCCTAAACGGTTTGCATCATAAACAGAGCGGAACATTAAAGATAAAGCAACCCTAAAATAAATGAATTTTCCTTCAAAAACCCACTAGTTACGGGAATACCACACAATCTAAATAGCTGCATGAATAGCAGCTCTGCACAAAATCCTAATCTGAACACTAAAAGAAACAGACATGGTCTGCTTGAAAAATGAACCCTAAGTGTCAGCGGAGACACGTCTCTGAAATACGGAGAAAACCACCACGAGCAGAGCTGCTGTAGGAGGGCACTTTAGAAAAAAATGATCCACACATTCTTAACTAACCCCATAAATACAACACCTGGAAGCTAAATGAAAATTAGACCTGTACAAACGATCGTCGATAGGGAGCCTATCAAGCAAAAGCGGCCAAGTCAGCACCTAATGAGAGTGATGGATGTAACGAGACTAGACCTCCCCCTACCACGGGTCTTGCGGGATATCATGAAACAACCTAGAGTAAGTCGCCTTATAAGAAATAATACCGTCCCTAGAGTGAGGCCACACCAAATAATCTATCACCAGAGAAATTGATATCTTATTAATCCAAAAGTAGAGATCCAAAAACCAAGCTCAAAAAACGATCATAAAAAATACATCTATCATCCTAAATGAAGTCAGAAACCCTAGCCTGAAGATGCCTAGCTAGGAAATCTGGAATCCCAAGTGGATCTAAAATGGGCACCCTAGGCCAATTATCATGCCAAAAATCCCTATTTGAGTCTTCCGCGATTAGCCATATAACATAGTTAGTCCTAAAAGAAGACCAGATGGAAGAGGTGATGTAACCTCCATGAGGTTTCTATAGCTGTCTAATATACCTCCCATATAAAAAATTAAAAGCAAAAATTTTTGAAGTTATATACTTCCAAATGAGCTTCCGAAGTAATGAATAGTTCAACAAGGCCAGATTTTTCAAACCAAATCCACAAAGAACATAAGGTCTACAACAACGGTTCCAGACAACACGGACCAACTTGGACTCCTCACAAGAATTAGTCCATAAGAAGTTTCTGATCTTCTTAGAAACCATCTTAGTGATGATGTTCGTAATGATCTTAAATCATGATGTATGTTTATATGTTTGATTGTTGAGTGGCATATTTTTAAAAAATATAAGCTTCATATTCTTTGAAAGCTACTCACTTGAGAAGTAATGATCATGAGTAAATCTCCTTATATTGCGCCTAGATCATGTGCTTGTAAGCCATAAAACTTGTTTTTAAAAAATTCACTTTGCTTCTCTTATATGCTTTGTTGAGTAAGTTGAGTTTGCTAATATGTAAGTTGTGGATACACCTTGAAGTCTTTTGACTAGTACATTTAAGATGACCTACGGTTAGTATCCATTTTGCTTTGGTAGCTATATAGAACTCAAAGAGCATCTTTAAGAAAAGGGCTACACACTTTGGTTGTGAAGCTGCCTAATGTAGGAAAGGGTCACACCATTGTGATGAGTGAAAGCTGTCATGAAGAGTATATGTTTATGTTGCAAAAAAAAAAATCAAAGAAGTATTGAAAAGAATTATTAAAAAAAAATCTTTGATTCAAAGCCTAAAAGGAAAAAGAATGAAGACTTAAAGAAGTTTAGTTGAAAATCAAAAATTGCTCATGTTGAAAAATAGAAATGGGATGACGAGCCACATGCACACACCACTCATATATTGAATCTTTTTCTCTTAAAAAGCAAAAATTTTGGATGATAATCGGTTTGACCTTTCATGGAAAAGCTTAAGATGAATAGATGTTGATGTAATTTTCTTGTTGATTATCAAATTACTCCTCTACATATATTTGAAACAAAATTCACACACACACACACTTTGTTTATAAGTACTTGATATTCTAGCAATTTTAGATGAATTATGAGAGAGGATGAAAATCTTGGTGTATCTCTCATAGTTTATGGAGCTTATTGTATTGGATTTCTTTAAAATTGCTTGAGTGTGTGATTGTGTGAATTTCATTATGAACATTAAGATATCTTGATCCTATATAGAGCATTTATAAAGTGGGAACATTGTATGCTATGCTTTGTTCTCTTTTATGATATGTTTACGTGTTTCAATATTTTATTTGTTGCCATATTCTTAGCATAATGAATCTTTTGGAAGATAGTCAAATATTTATTGACTTTCATGATAATTCATTGTATTATCATATATTTTATTTTGTAACTAACTTGCTTTTGCTGTTTTCACTTATGTTTATTTTATGTGTTTAGCATTTTTTCTACACAAGGTCATGGGAAGAACTAAGACTACTGGAGGTGGCAATTCATCTAATCCCATAGACAAGTCCAATTCTTCCTCTAAGGGGTCCAAGTCTTCCTCTAAGGGATCCAAGTCATCAAAGGTGAATCCTTTAAGAGTTATGGGAACCAAGAAGTTGTTTCAAGAAAGAGGTATTGACTTAAGTAAGTGTGTAGGATCTTATGTGCATCAAAGCCTAATTGATATAAATTAGGACTCTTGGGTAAGCATGCTTAGTATGGTAAATTATAGTATTGTTAGAGAATTCTATCATAAGTATAAAGAAAGTGCTACCTATTTAGATGTCATGATGGATATTAAAAGTGTTGTCTTTAGAGTCAACTCGGAGAACATTAATAAGTTCCTCAGGTTGCCCAATAGTTTTGTGTCAGATTTTCTTGGTATGGATGTAGTAGAAAATCTCAATATTATGGGTCAAACTCTTTGTGATTACATTACCTTTAAGTGGAAGAATCAAGCATACATTAGGGTGAGTTGACTAAGGTAAGTGCCTTTTGGAATCTTTTTACATGTATTAATCTTTTAGCTTCTTCAAACACAACCAAGCTAACCAAAGAAAAAAAATTCAAGATTATACATGCCTTGGTGACAAATCGACCCATAAACCTTGGAGGGCTTCTCATGTCATATCTAGATAGTGGGGTTCAAATAACAAGATTGGACAAAAAGTTGGCACTACTAAGGTTTATCACTCAATTGTTTATTGCTCGTAGTGTGAAGACAAAATAGAAGGTGTGCTCTCCCATAGAAAAGTTATTGATAAACGTGTGACATTTATGTCATAGAAGAACAAGAGCAGAGGTTGTGATACATTAAGAATTTTTAGTGGATCTCATGATGCAAGCCATGTGATTAGCATAAGTTATCTTCCGGATTTGGTAACCCAATTGAAGAAACAGGTTGAGGAGTCAAAATTGAAGATTGAAGAACTTAAGGAAAGGGTAGCTCCACAAGATGCTAGAATTCAAGAGTTGGAGGATAGTATTTTCACATGCAAGAGACTATCTTTAAAGCAATATGTGAGTTCTACCAACCGCTCAAATTTCTTTGATGAAACAAGTGGCCAGTGATATGAAATGAGTTATATTTCTTCTCTTATCCTTTGGTTGTTGTTTCATGTTAAAAAGGGGAGAAAATAGATGTGCTTAGGAGAAATTAGGTGTGCTAGCTCACTTATTGTTTTTGATCTTATATGTGTATTTGGAGATCTATTTGTTTCTTTTTAGTTTTATGTGGGAACTTGAAATTTTATGGCATGAAATATTGTGTTGACTTTGATTAGAATATTTTGAGATTGCATGTATTAAGGGGGAGATACATGACTCATTTGGGATTTAAATGTTAAATTCTTACCAAATTATATGTTACCATACGTATTTTTTTTTCTCTTGGATATGCATTGTGCTTTAAGTTGATTTTAGGTGGCTACAAGAGAAGATCAAGAAGAAGTTCAAGACTTGTTGAAGATCAGTCTAGGAGTGTGTGAGTCATTGTAAATCACTGTAACTAATAGTGACAAATCTTCTTTGTAATTGTTTTTAGTATATGTATTGGGGTTTTGACATGGTATTTGTCAAAGAGGGAGATTGTTAGGTCTATAGTAATTGTTGGAATTAATTCCAGATCAAAACAATGTTCACTTGTATTCATTAGTTGTCTTAGATTGATGGTGATTCAAGCTTTAAAGAAGATATGGCAACCGAATAAGCAAGTTCTAGTCTTCAAGAAAAATACATTTCATTGTTCGACAAAGGTATATTCAAGACCTCATTTCTCTTGAGCACGCACACTTTGCATTCATACCTGTCACTACATCGTTGTGCACATTATGTATAACACATTCACACAATTGATATTGAACGCTCGTGCATTTGTACTAAATTGGCTAGTTTTGAAAATTGTATGTATTTGGACTATGTCTAGGAAATAGCATTCTTGTGTGTTATGTATTTGTGTGTTTATGTTACATGGACCTTGGACTTGATTTTTATAATATATTGTTGCTTATTGAGTTTCGATCATTTCAGTTACACATATATTTGATTTCGAGTTTCGAATCAAGAGATACGAAACTTTTCGGCCACTTTACATGCATTATTTTTGTCTTCATGTTTCAAGTTAAATTCATAATCTTTAGTCAAAGTTTCATAGATGTCCATGTGTGTGAGAGAGTCATCGTTTGTAATCTAAAAACGGATTTGAATTCGGAGTTCGGAGGGCAAAGAACGGTTGAAGAATGCAAAGTTGCACAAGTGGCCAAAGGCCACCAAGCCACTCCTCCCCAAGATGGCGCGTGGCCATCTCAAGAAGGATCTCCTTCAACCCCCAAGATGCCACATGCCATATCAAGGATGAAGGAGGCTTGGGGTATTTTTTTTTCTTTTCACTCTCCCTTTCTCTCTCATTTAAATACACTTTCCCACTCACATTTTGAAGAAGAAAAAAACTTGAAAAATTAGAGTGCAGAAAACTTTCTCTCAACTTTCTCATCTCCCAAAAACCATAACTTTTTCGTTTGAACTCTGATTAAATCGATTCAAGTTGGAGATTGTTCATATTTCATTTCTATATCATTTTCAAGAAAGTTGAGGTCATTTATTCATGTTTTTCTTGTGGTTCTCTATAAAAAAACGGGATTGCTCGTTTCTACCAAAGTTATTGAAATTTTCTCTTGATTTGATATTCAAATTTTTTTTGATTACCTCGGCTTTTCTTCTTTAATATATGTATGTATGTTGTGTATAGTTTAATTATAGTTTTAGACTCTTTTAAAGCTAGGTTGAATTGGATTGAAATCATATATGTTGAGTTAGGCTTTGATTTTTGCCTTTGTTTTCACATGTTTGGGATTGTATTGTGCTAACTTCTATCTAGGACTATTTTGTGAACTTTGATTGGTTAATTTTTGATAAAAATAGTCTCTAAATGTGTTAGGCCTTTTAAATGAATATAAATTGAATTAACACACGTGATTGAGTACTTATAGCTATTTTAGCTTTGATTGAATATTGTGAGAAAAATATGCTCTAGTATTTTGCTAGTACTTTGATTGATATCATTTTATGATTCTAGCAAATTTTTGTGTATGTTACTAAAACCTTGAATATGTGCTTGATATGAACACTTTAGATTCAAGTTTTAGTTACATGAATGATTATAGGATTTTAATGTGTTTGTGGTGTTTCACATTATTCTAGAATATTATTCATGTTTAGTAACCAGACTACATTTTTTGATATTCTTTCATGCATATGTCTAGTTTCTTTTAGATATGTTTGATCATCATATTCTATGTTGTTTGTTTGTTTGTATTTATGCATTCAATGATCACATTTAGGAAGTCCTTGTAAAAGGCTTGAAGTCTTGGCTAGGACATGTGGTCCGGAGAGATAAGCAAAGAGACTTGATAAGGACATGTGGTCTGGATAATCAAGCATGGGAGACTTTTTTTTTTGGTAGACCAGGGATATTAAGATGTGATGGAGTCCAATAGAGGCTGAGTCATTTGTTTACCATTCTTGAGAAATTTCCAACCTCTTAATGGTGATTAGAGTGGACTCCAATAGAAAGTGAGTCAAATGTTGATCACTTTTGAGGAATTTTCAATCTACCGATAGGGATTGGGTAGATGTAGATTCCAATAGAGAGAGTGTCATTGGTTACTTTTGACGAATTTCTTATCTACATTCCAATAATAAACTACCTGATGGTTGTATTCAACCCGTGGATGTTTCCTCTTTAGACGTTTGCCACGTTAAAAAAATACTTGTGTCAATTCTTCCTATCCCTCTTATATACTTGTATGTGTATGTTGTATCCTTGATTCATATTGTTCATCCCTATATATTCTTGTAAACTAGATTATTTTAATATGTGATATACAAGCACTTTACATGATCAGAGGTGTATATATCCTTGTATATATATCTAAATATATTTATAAATAATAATATTTGTTTTGAATACTTGTATATGTTAAATGATCTTGAAAAGACAAGTATGGTTTGTATTAGTTACTTTTGATAACCTTTTTATTAGCAACATCCAAGCTTGTTTAGCAATACTTAATTAGATAATACATATTGTTCTCTTACATATGCTTTATTATCTTTAGTATTGTTATTCAAGCTAGCTAGAGAGACAAGCATAAGTTTGTTTTCAAGGGATTGAAAAAGGTGTAAAAAACCTGTTCACCCCACCTCTAGGTTAGCTTAAGGCAATTTAACCGCGTTTGTGCAATTTCAATGAATGCATCGATCAAGCAATCCACTATATGTATGAGTTGCAAGTCCTATGGCATGTGACACATATGACAAGAAAAGTGATCAAAGAATAGTACAAATATACACTCTAATGTGCCTTTTAAAAGGCTTGTGTTTATGAACTCTCGGGTTGCCTCCCTTATTAGAACAAGGCGTAACAGCACCGAGTCCCCTCAAGTAAAGCACCAAAAGATGGGACTAGTGCATGACAACGGAAGTAAGACCCTTGAGTGACAATGATTTGCTACACAAGCTCAAAATGCATTTATACATTCGACAAAAGCACACACTCAAGGTATCAAATCCAAGCTAGTTAAACCTCGAAAAATTTGGCCATTGCGAGAATTTGAAAATTTTGGACCAAAATAACTAAAAATGACTCAAAACAGCTAAACAGACGAATCAACAAAGGCTTCTACACCCCCAAACCAAAACCCAATATTGTCCCTAATGTTGAAGACAAGAGAGTCCGGCCTAGCGGCGTGTATCAACTGACTCAAAACACGAAAATGTAGGCATTAATAACGCGTAATCAATGCGGAACAAAATAGAAGACTCAAAAATAGGCTTATCATAAAATAAGGCATTATATATGTGAAAGTTCCCTAATAAACACGTGTCTATAAACCTAGAGGGGGGGGGGGGGGGGGGGGGTAAATAGGTTTTAATCAAATCAAATACCAAATTTTTGATTAGTCAATATTCAAAATTCACCCAATAAAACAAACATACAACATCAAGTGTAAAGTTTGGAAATATAAATAACACAAGATGTATACGTGGATAACCCTCCAAACGGGAAAAAAACCACAAGTTGTTAAGTAAACCACACTCGATCAGAGAAATCCACTATATGAGTACAAAGTTACACCCTCAAGTGATACTCAGACACTCACTCTCAACACCCTCAGGCTATGGCCACTACCACTCACCACTTTTGGTTCAATCCCTAGTGATATCCCTTGATCCTCTACTCTTGGCGTGAGCACCTCCTACTCTACCCCTCAAACCTTTTACTGTGGATACCAGACCAATTGCTTGCCAACCCACCCTTGGTTACAAGGCTTCTCTACCTTGTGCAACTTCACACCGAAGCCATAAGACTTTGACTCAATGAAGAGTATATTGTCTAAGTGTATCTATGACAATATGCTCAAATACTGACGCAGTGAAAACATAACTAGAATTAGACCAACGTCTAATTTCTTTTGAAAAACTGGAATCCACCAGAATAGAGTTGAAACTTTAAAATTTTTGTTGAATAATAAGCTATTTGAGCCTTTCGGCTTACAAGGCTATTTAAAGCGAAAGACCCTAACCCGAATTCTTGTTGGACAAAAAATGGGATTACATATCAAAAGCTGCCATAAATAGCGAAACTGCCAAAAATAGCAAAATCACAAAAGTTATGGAAATAAAATATACTAACGACCATAAACAAGCTGGAATTAACGGTAGACGATTCTGGCTTGTCAAAGTCAACTTATGATAAAAACGGAAATTTCCCAAAAAGGAAAGAATTGCCATTTCGGGGCCTAAATGATGGAATTTGGCCGAAAATGGACGTGCCTCAACACCAAAGGTTTTGATTTCTGAAGATCTCGCCGATTCCCTTCAATTAAGGTCATTTAATCTTAGATTTAGGATGGTCCCACCAAGCCATGTAGGACTCAGCCACTTGTTCTACATCAAATACAATTATGTTTATGACCAAACACAAAATGCTTAACTAGATGTAGGTAATGCAATATAATATCCTAGTTATCAACAATGCCTATATGTCAACAAATAAGGACTCAAAAAGATGTAGATAAAATCTAACAACCTAACTGTCAATAAAAGTCCAACCAACACAAATTGTCACAACAAATAATCAAGGGAAAATTTGCAATCATTAAATGCAATCAACAAGACATAAACAGTAATGTCTAAATGCAATACATAAAGACTTAACTAGATATGGATATACAATATTACAATCTAGTTATCAATTAAAGCCATTTCAACACAAGTTATCAATAAACATGGCATGGTCAGTAAATGCAATCAACATGACCTAATTAGCTAGAAGGTAAATATGACCTAAATGCTAGCTATCACAATAATATGACCTAAATGCTAGCTATCACAGTACAAACACCAAGCATGTCATAACTTTAATGAATATGCAATTAATATAAAGAAATGCTAATCAAAGCAATAAATGACATGTCTTGGTAAGGTAGAACAATAAATGAACTTTAATGGAGGTTCTACTTACCAATAAAAGAAAACTCAAGCTTGAATGATGCTAGAGATGCAAGATAAAGATAGGTTGGGGTTCAAAGAGTTAAAGAATAACTCTCGGAGCTTCTCCCTCAAAGGAAATACTATCTCACATATAAAAATTATTTTGAAGCTTTGAAAAACGAGTGAGGAAGAAGATGGCATATAAATATGAGCCCTAGAGCAAAATTATGTCATTTTCAAAAATGCCCAAAATTTACTCATTACGTTAGTGAGCTGCATTGGTTGACAAGTGCCACACCAGCGCACACCTATTGTCCAGGAGGCGCTGGTGAGGGCACTTGTGGACTAGCGCAGCCACAACAACGCAACAACTAGAGATTCGAGTGACCCAAAACGTGACCAAACGATATCGAAACCTTTCGTATAATATACCTTTCGAAAGGTATGGAAGTCTACTTTCTACTCCAATTTACAAAACATGATTTGTATGCCTGTAGAAAGAGTTATGGTCATTTGAGTGACCAAAGGACAAAAATAGACAACAACAGAGTTGCCCTGTTTTTGTGGTAACTTTGGAGATTTCAAAATCAATCTAAACGGTCAAGAAATATTATGAATAATATAATGTTGGAAAAGTATGGGTGTATAGTTTGTACAGAAATTTTCAAAACTCATTTTGAAGCATTGTATAAAATGATATGGTCGTAAGACGATACAATGGTCAGTTTTGAAAAATATTTAAATCTTTGAAATCAACTATTTTGAAACTAGACACCTTACTCCATTTAACCAAACCAAGAGAATAAGACCTTCTCAAATGGTCACTCAACTTGCTGAAACAAGCACACCATCGTGCAAGCACAGACATACCCGATCAAACAACGGAATACGAATTAAACACACAATAACCACACTTAAGACAAAGAATGAAGTTCAAGTGTGAATGTGAAGAGATGCACATATATAAACAATATTAATATAAATGTGAGATCAATAAAACATGCATGAGGTGGATGTGTGCACATAAACTCTTCAAGAGACAAAGTCTAGTGAATATGCCTTTTGCTCTTAAAGTCATGGAGATGCTTGGAAGCTAGCCAATCACAATCATCCCCAATGTGGTGTAGTTTGTCATGAAAGAAAACAATCATAAAATATATGTTGTGTGTGTTTGCATCATTTCCATCCACTTAGATCATCTGCTCTGTGAAAAGGTTGGAAGTCTCATTTCTTAGAGTAATTCTTTGATTTGAGCATTAGAAGTCTTGGCAAGAGACGTAAAGTCTTGGATGGCTAAGCATTGAAAGTCTTGGCTAGGATCGGGGTGATATGGATAGTTAAGCATTGGAAGTCACATTTTGAAGAGTGATTCTTCAGTTTATGCATGGAAATCTTGGCTAGAGTTGTGAGGACTTGGATAGCTAAGCATTAGAAGTTTTGACTAGGATCTCGATGATCGAGATAGTTAAGCAAGGTGGCATCTCTTTTATTGTGTAGGGTTGAAGGGTAGATTTCTTGGTGAAGTGGTCGCTTGAGAGATTTTATCTTTTTATCGTACTAGTCAAAGGTGTATGGTGGTGGTTGTGGAATTAACCCATGGATATTTCCTTTCTAGAGGTTTTACCACGTAAAAATCATATGTTAATTTTCTCTATTCCTATCTCTTGATATTTGTATATGCGTTGATATATATCTTGTTTTATATACTTGTAATTGATATTCATTTTATATCTAGCCCTGTATATGTTATAGTTGTATGATTGACAGCCTATATAAAAATTGAGTTTGCGTCACATGCAAGTTGTTATCTACACTAACTTTTTTTAACCAAGCATATTGTTATTGAATTGATTTTGCTTTTGTTTGATTAATAAGTTGTGATACAAGCTATCTAGAGGGACAAACTTAAGTTTGTTTCTATGGAATGAAAAATATGTAATAACCTATTCACCCTTCCCTCTAGGTTAGCTTAAAGAAAATTAACCCTGTTTGTACTTTTCAGCCTCCTAATATGCGTCCAAAGATCTTCAATGATATCCACGAAATCAGTGTGAAGTTGTCTGTCCTTCTCCTTGTTATCCCTTATTGCATTGGTGAAGTTGACACTTATCTGAATAACTGATGTTTGAAGCCTCAACATCCCTGAAATAAGTGCCTGTCATGGATTCTGGTAGCTACCAACAAACTCAAGAACTTGTGGTTTATGCTCAAACTCCATCTCATATGCTTCCTGCTGACATTGTGTGCCTATTCATGCTTCTACTTTGGTTTTCTTTTTTCCTGTTCTCCTCCTAGTGATAGTCATGTGTCATTCTATTTCAAAGCTATCCTAATTCTGCACATCCAAGTCCACATGGGACTACTGAAAATCATCATCCTAGAAGTCTACCCTAGCCTGGTTGCAGAACTTAGTGATCAAATAAGAGAATATCAAAGCCTGTTTGTCAATCATTCTGTTCCTCACTACCAGGATCTCTATTTTCACAATCCGAACAACGTTGATCGGTTGGTTATACAAGAGACAATATAGGATGGTGGTAGTCTTGAAGGCTACACAGTCTGAGAGAAGAAAATGTTACATAATCCAATTTCTGTCTTCAGATTGGAGTGCTTGACTAGGTATGTTGAGGTCACCTAGAAGTCCATTGGTGTGATAACCAGTTCATTTGATAGATCCATATTTTGTTTAACAAAGTTTCATCCCAAGTGATTCCATCTCACATTTTTCCAGTCACTCTCTGATCATTTAGGTGCTCGGACCTGAAATATCTTTGAATATCAGTCAAGTTTATCTGGACCTCTACCCCTCTCACCTTAACCAGAGCACCTCTGATGTAGTCATCATTTACCATCCGAATATAGAATTCTTGCACAATCCTTCTACAAAATTGAGGAGAATTGCGAACTTATGTTTGCCACCCCCTCTGAACCACCATCTCATGGATTTTGGTGTGTTAGAGCTCAAATAGATCAATTCCTTACTCTTTCACTATGTCGTGATGCCTAAAATGCACTAAGAAGTTTTCAAAGTAAGGGTTTAGAGTGTAGCGGGGCAATGGAGGAGTCGTAGGTGACTTTTTCTTCTTACTCCCACTCGTTCCAAGTTTCTTAGCTAAAGCCTTAGTTCTACTTGTCATCTGCAAAGGAAAACATTCAATTAGGGATATACCAGAGCTAGAAGCAAGCATTTGTATAATCATAATTTAAGCAAAAAAAATTCAACAGAAAACATTAGGCCTACTGTGAAAATGCATTGGTAGTGAACGGGTAAGAGACCTTGCAGTTTCCAAGAACTACGATTTTCCCTTTAGAAAATTGTTATTCTTGGTAAGAACAAGACACTCACAAATAATGAATAACTTCATAAGGAACCATTCACAATCCGATAAGCACATATAAGGGCATCTAATACATGTACCCATAGCTTTAATCATACCAAATAAACCCTAGAACTCCAAATCATACACAAAAGTAATCAATAATCGTTCAAAGTTAATCAAATTCTCTCTTACATGCAACCGTTACTCAAACCCAACATAAATCATCAAAGAATATTCATTAAGTTTTGAAGAAATTATGGGTGCTTCCAAGTTTACGGTTCATGAAAAATTTAGAGAGTTTTGAGGAGAGAAGAATGTGCAACTCATACTTTGAACAATTGGAAACAAGTTAGTAGAAATAGAACCTATACCTTTGATTTGAAAATTGAAAATGTGAGGCTCACAGAATTCCTTTAGGTTTTGCTAGATAGGGAGGGAGAATTTTTTTTTTTTTGGAAGCCTTTAAGCCCTGGGTATAACATGGGTAGGGACCCCTACAGTACTCGTACACAACCAATTCCATGTTTTGTTCTTTCCTAGTGCAGGGGCAGTGCACAGGTGAGTTACCCATGCACTACACCTTTTGCCACCCATATGCTCTTGTACCTTCTCTTGCTCTTCCGAATTTTCCATATGTTGACTAGATTCCTTGCACACAAAAAAAATTATCCATAAATTACTTCTTGTCTTATTCATAGTTATCAAAAAACAAGCATTAAAATAAATGACACAATCATAAAAACAAGTTACACAATATATTTTCTTCCAACTCAATTCTACCCACAAACAATCAAGCTTACTTTTATCAAGATAAGGGGAATTATAAAGACAAAAAAAAAATTGTGTAACTCAAAATATGCATTAAAATGGTCATGAACATGCAACTTGGGTGGAACTAGGGCCAAGTAAAGGTGGTTTTGTTAGAATTGGGAACACCCCCATCCGAACTACCTAGAAGGGTGTTCTTGACTCTCCTACCCTTCTTATCCCATTTGACATTTCTTTATCCACTAGATCTTTCCTAACTCAAACTTTCTTGATTTTTGCTGGATTCTTCTTAGACCTATTCCTATTCTCTTTAAATTTCTGAAATTTGAAATAATAGGCTTGAATATGCCCTTTCCTTGAATAAAAATAGCAAGTTGGAAGGGAATAAGGAAAACTCCCTCTTTGATTGAAGCCTTGAAGTCCTTTTCAGTGTTGTGCTTGGAATGACTGGAACTTATTTTCTACTTTTTCTAGTTGGACTACTTAGTCACATTCCCTCACTTTTGCAATCTTCAATCCCTCCTCATTCTTTTTGACCACTTCCTTTACTTCTTCCAATACACTTGATTTCCTTTCAGCCTCTATCAATAGCCTCCTAGTTTTCCTTACATATTCATCATTGTACTCTTCCAAGAATTTAGCAAGCTCTACTAGGTCTTGAGAAATTGCCTTCTTTTCCTCCTCAACCTTCTTAATTTGTTCTCCAATCTCTTGGTTGAGGGTGGATAATTCTTGTATCTTTTTCATTAAAGTCCCATTCTCCACCTTGAGAAGTTTGATCTTTAGTTGTAGCTTTCTATTTTCTTCTTCTAACTCATTCTTTTTTTCTTGGTCAAAATTTTTAGCTATCCCTTCAAGCATTTTCTCATTAAAATTACTTTTTCCATTTTCAAGGCTTTTTTTTCTTCAATGCCATCTTGATGGCCTTCTTCTATTGTAAAGGCAAACTCAAATGCCTTAACAAGCTCTCCAATTTTACCCTTCCTCATATGGGTTTTTGGTACTTCCATCATAAAATATCCTCCTTCATTCGACTTTTCATTTGGTATATTCACATAGAATTCGACTCTTTTACCGCCACAGTTGAACGACAAATGCTTATAAACTACATTCACCACCAATCCTGCTATGGCCGTGAATGGCCTCCCTAAAAGTAACTTTCAATCATGATCTTTTAATATATCTTCCTTTACTTCTAGAATCAAGAAATCTACAAGAACCTTAATCCCATATACGTTAAACTGAACATCTTCAGTTTTGTCAACTGGGGCATATAGGGAATTGTCAGCCATTCTCATGGTGATAGAGGTAGGCTTAATCGACTTAATCTTAAATTGCATACATACTTGCAAGGGCATCATGTTGATGCTAGCCCACATATCAAACACTGTCTCCATGATTCCCGAATCTTCTATGCTAACCGGGATAATGAAACTTCCAGAATCTTCTAACTTCGATGAAATGGTCTCCCTTACCATTTTCTCATCGTCCCTCATAGGCATCACCAATTCACCTAGCTCCCCATTCTTAGTATATTTTCCCAACTTCCATGACTCTAGTGCAACTCCTTCCTTATCTAACTCCTCACTCTCACTTTGCACTACTTCTAAAACCTTGGCATGTTCATTGCCACTTTAAAAAATCCATTTTACTGCTTAAGTAGAGACTCTGCAATCTTAGCAAACAGAGTCTCTACTCTTCTAAGTGAGACTTATATGCCTAGGTTTCTCTGGTCATTTGTGTAAGTGTAGTTTTGAAATCTTTGTTAAGTTGCACTGTGAGTTTTGCTGAAGTCTTGGGTGTGAAATACAAGCACGGTTAATCTGCCTTAATTTAACCAAGAGGGGGTGAAAAGGTTGGTATACCTTTAACATTCCCTTGGAACAAACTTATGTTTGTTTCTCTAGATAGCTTTTATCACAATTTTATGTACCAAACACAAGCAAAATAAATTCAATAAAGATATGTTTGGTTAATCAAAGTCAATGTAGATAACAACCTGCATGTGATACAAACTCAATTTTTACATACACTATTAAACAAAAGCCTTTAACAAGTTAAAAGTTTGATATACAATTAATATCAATTACAAGTATATTAGACAAGATATATATCAAGCCATATACAAATATCAAGAGATAGGGACAGAGAAAAACAACACAAGGATTTTTACGTGGTAAAACCTCGGAATAGGAAACATCCACTGGTTGATTCCACAACCACCGGTAAGCACCTTTCATTAGTAAGATAAAAAGATACAATCTCTCAAGTGACCAACCTCACCTAGAAATCTACCATTCAACCCTACACAATGAAAGAGATTCCACCTTGCGCAAATTGAAAAATCACTCCCCATAATGTGACTTCCAATGCTCATCCGGATTTTTGCTTTAAAGAGAATAGAACTCAATATATGAGAGTGTGTGTGCATGTGGCTCGTCATCCCATTTCTATTTTCTAACCCCAGCATATATGATTTTCAACTATACTTCTTTTAATCCTTCTTCCTTTTCTTTATAGGCTTGAATCAAAGATTTTTTTTATTGATTCTTTTCAACACTTCCTTGATTTTTTAAAACAAAACATATACATTTCATGACGACTTTCACTCATCATAATGGTATAGCCCATTCTTATATTGGGCGGCTTCACAACCAATATGTGTAGCCTTAATCATGAAGGTACTCATTGAGTTCTATGTAGTTGCCAATGCAAAATGGATACCTACCATAGGTCATCTTAATTGTACTAGTCAAAAGACTTTAAGGTGTATCAACAACTTACTTTTTAGCAAACTAAACTTACTCAAAAAAACATACAAGAGAAGCAAAATGCATTTTTGAAAACCGAGTTTTTATGGCTTACAAGCACATGATCTAAAAGAAATACAAGAGATTTACTCAAGATCAATACTTCTCATGAGAGTAGCTTTCAAAGAATATGAAGCTCATATTTTTCAAAACATGCCACTCAACATTCATACAAATATTTCACACATCATATATAAAACCTTTGTGAACAATATCACTATAAGATCTTTAGAGAGCAAATGTCAATGAGAACCATATGTATATTATACTATATTCTCTAACATGACATGCTTCATGATGTAGTGGTAGTGCAAACATTGAGTTGAAAGATGAAAAAGTTATAAAGCAAGCATTAGGATATAAATATACCTTAGTTAGCAATTTCCATCAAATGCAAAGTCTTCACCCTTTTTATGATCTCTCTTGGCATGTTTGTCTCCACGATAACAAGTTATTGGTATGTCATCCCAAGAGAATAAAAACTAAACATTTCAACTCAAACACATTTAAAAATGAACTTCTCTAAAAGTTAACCATTAGATTTTGACCATCATAGCAAGAAATGTGAGAGAGCTAAGTTATGCCAAGTTATAAAGTAGCATAGGTAGATTGAAAAAAATCTTAACAACTTGACACCGAACTTAAAGCTAACTCACATGTGCACCTTACACTAATGGTAAGAGCACTCACCTTTAACCCATGTGGTCTTGGGTGAACTAAAACATATATCATGCTCATCCTAGACTTTAATGTTGAACCTAGCATGGAGATCATTAATGATTTGATTCAAAAGAATATCTTTAATACCCTACTCCTCAACATTACTTGCAATACATGTTTTGTCAAGATTTTTGCAAGGATTAAACTTCTTCTTCAAACACTTTTTCTCATGCATTTTAGGAGCACCATATTTGTCAACAACTATAGCCCTAGCATGCTTCAAAGTAATGTCAACCTTTTTATCTCTAGATGCATTTCCTAATTTACAAAACTCTATATATTTATAACACCTATGTTAAATGTGACCAACGGTGTTGTAAAAATGGCAAATAGGAATAAATGATGTGATTGTCCCTTGTTGTCTTGAAGAAGTAGGAAGAGTTTGAGGAGATACCTTGTCTTGCACATTACCTCTGACTTTGAGAGAATTGTCCTTTGGAGACATTTTCACCTTTTTTTTCTTAGCCTTCTTTAAAGTAGGTGATGCTTTTTCAATCTTCTTCTTACCTTTCAAGTTGCGAGACTCTCCATGAGGTTGAATCAATTTTGTGACAATATTCACCTTGATTGTGCCATTTACCAAGTCTTTGATTGCTTGTTTGGCTATGCCGATCTCTTCATTATAAGCTTGCTCTTTAACCCTCATATTCTTGACAATCTCTTCTCTATCATAGACAAGTCTCTCTACTTCATAAATCCTCTTGAAAAGATCATTCTTATCACTCAAAGTCTATGAGAAGTTTTTACAAACTCATCTACTTGTTTTCTAATCAAATCATCTCTTTTCTTTACTTCTCTCAAAGCTTCATCCCTTTGAGCTTCAAGTTTCTCAATCTTAGCCATAAACTCAAGATTGATTGCTTTCAAATTCATGTACTCTAGATGATCTTGATTAATATCCCTATTCTCAAAAACATCACCATCATCTTCTAGCTTAGTGTGTGAGGCCGTTAAAGCAACAAAATTGCTTACAAGGTCTTCATTACTCGTGGACTCATCACTTGAGCTTTTCTCATTGCTAGAATCACTTTCTTTCAAAGTGGCTACCATATATTTTCCCTTCTTGTCTTTCTTAGATTTCTTTTTAGTACACTCATTTGCAAAATGTCCAAAACCTTGACATTCGTGCATTGAACATCCTTCTTACTCTTGGCTTTACCATTCTTATTAACTCTTAAAGATGATGGTTTCTTAACTTACTTTTCCCTAAAAAAGTTACCTCTATGCTTGTAGCCTTTCCCTAGAAACTTCTGAAATTTGCAAACAATGAGAGCCATTTCTTCATTCTTATAATCACTATCTTCTTCAACAGCCTTAAGAGCGATTCCCTTACTATTTGTCTTTGGCTTTAAGCACATCTCATAAGTTTGGAGTGACCCAAGTGCTTGAGCAATCTACATCATTGCTTTCTTCTATGGCTATAACATTTGCCTTAAATCTATTAGGGAGAGACCTTAGAATCTTCCAATCTTCTCTAGAGATTGGTACGCCAAGTTCTTGACATTGGTTAGCAATATTAAGAAGTCAAAATTGGAAGTCCTCAAACTTGTCTTCATCATTCATTTGCAAGCATTCAAATTGTGATGTCAACATTTGAAGCCTAGACTTTCTCACCCTCAATGTGCCTTCATTTGTGACTTGAAGTCTATCCGAATCCTCTTTGGTGGATTCAATATTTTATATGCAGGAATATTGGTGTCCATCCACTCCTCTAAAGATGGCGTTCATAGCACGATGGTGCCACTTAGAAATCTAAAAATCATTAGTCATCCATTCCATTTTGGGTTTTGAAATTTCGATTCCATCTTTTAGGACCTTACTAGGAGGTGTATAGCCTTCTTCATCAACCATCCATGCTTTTTTATCAATTGAGGGGATGTAGACCTACATCCTCAATTTCCAAAACCCATAGTTATGACCCCAAAGTAATAGTGACCCTATATTTGAGGCTCCTTCCATAACATCATCTTGAAGTCCCATAGCTCTAAAACTCTACAAATTCATCATGAATTTTTATCCCGTGTGTTGGGATTATGCTCGATAGTAAGAGTATAATAATGTATTTGACAATCTTTTCATATTAATAAAGTGATTTCTAGTTTAACAAATCTTATAGCATTTATAGTTTAATTATTTTAAATTTTAAAAGTAAATAATCATAAGGTAAAATGACTAAGAGAAAATAAGAATTGTTCATACATATAGATATGTATGTGGTAGACACAATTCTTTAGTTAGTCTTGAATAATATTCACAACTTAAGATAAATGTCGGGCGTCTTTATCTTGTCAAAGTTGTATATTCTTTTGCTATCATTTGAGTGAGATCAAATGTGTTATGATGAGTCTAAAATCATCAAAATGTGGTGCCTTTGGGCAAAAGAATCTAGTGCACTAGGTGCATTGAATTGGATCACAGCGTAATACTATATCTAGAACCGTCAATTGATAAAGGTTTTCACTTGAAGAGAATCGGAGAGAAATGATGGACTTATGGTCACAAGTGTTATCATTTAAGCTATCAATGAGTACGATTATATAGCATAGTCTATCCTAGATAGTTTGGTGGTATTCATTTGTTAATCGATAGAGGACTTCGTTTATAGATGTGGACATCGTGGCTGTATTTCTTAAATTTGAGTAGAATACCATCATATGGATATTTAGAGGTATTGGACAATAATTCTTAACGTTAAGTTTTCAATAGTGTCTATTGAAACATGGCTTCTGGACAAGCCAAGTTATCCAAGTTCAAAATTTGGTCATATGAGTAAATATGGTAACTTGGAGAGCTATAAGCGGTCTATAAGCTCTTGACGATTACTGGTATTCTTCACAAGGATACACTTGGAGAGTTATATGTGGTCAGATGTGGACTTGATTCTTTTAGTAAGAATGTGTCTAGTTCACATGTGGACTTTATATTTAAGTCCAATGGATTTAATAAAATAAAAAAAAATAATATATATTCCCATGTGTGGTCTTGGGCAGCAAGGCTAAATATAATAGCTTATTATATTGTTTTTTATTTTATTATTTAATTAAATGGAAATTAATTAATTTGGTAATTAGTTAATTATTTAATTAAAAATCAAAATCTTTTTCCTAATAGGAGAAAGTCTCATAATCTTATACTATTGTTGGTAGTATATTTAATATTAATAATTATATTTGATAAGTAAATAAATAAAAGGAATTATTTTTTTAGTCAAATTAGAAAATCTTTAATATGGTTACAAATACACTATTTGAGTCGGATTAGGAGTCTTGGTGTAAGAAAGAATTCTTTTTGGAAAAGGATTCTTAGTCTCTAAGTAAATCCATCTAAGGATGGGATTCTTGCCCACCAAGTAAATCTCTTTAGGAGAGGATTTGTGAACCTATAAATATAGGTTGTATATTTCAGCCAACCCAGGAGTTTTCAAAAGAAGAAATTTTGCCAAGCAAGAATTCTAAGAGTAGAATTCGGCCAAGGTATTCTTCTTAGAGAAACTTTTTGGCCAAAGGAGAATTTTGAGAAAACAGAATTCGGTTCTTGCTCTATATAAATTCTTCCAAATCTTTAGATTGGTGTGTGAAAATGCAACAAAGAGGAAACGGAAGAAAGAACGTTTTGTATTCGATTAAAAGGTTTTGTGTGAGAACGTTTTACATTAAAAGGTTTTGTGTACAACATCGAATCTATGTTCACGCGAGTCTCAATCAATTTGATTGATAATTCGCAAGTGACCTAACGTTCTTTGTTTTTTTTCTTGGAGGATTAATGTGACTAACAAAGAAAGAGATAATTCGTGATTGGATCCTATTCTATTCACTATGTGCTCTAACAAACTAAGGTTGTCTATTCTCAATTGATTTTATCATAAACAATCCTATCAATATTGCAATCAACAAGTGATATTCTCAATTAATCACATAAAGAATTTAACCAATTATTAAATGAATAGAATATAAAAGTAGAACATATTATTGAAAGCCATTACGAATACCCAAAATCAATAATTTTCACTTATTAATCCCTTAGAGGGGCTTAGTTACACAGGATTACAATCAATGAACTATGTTAAAAGATAAGGAAATCACCCATGAGGCTCCTACTTTAAGCTTGATCCCTTTGAGCTCCTTGAGGAATCTTGATGTAAAGAGTGGTAGATATAGTTGTGAAGTGAAATGGCTGTCTAATGGAAAGTGATAAAGGAAAAGTGTGTAGAGAATGGGTAGAGAGGAATTATTATAGGAAGCAAATCTAGATGTGTATTGTTGAGTTCTTGGGTGAAAAAAGGTAGTTTAAGATTACAAATAGATAAATGTGAGATTGGGAGAAAATAGATGAAAAATTCTCTCAAAACCCTGTTTGTTTATTTCCCTATCTGTTTTGTGTATCTCTTCAAAATGGAGAGGAAATCTATTTATATGGATCCAAGTTGATGTATTGTAACTGCCAGATTCGCTTATGTGGCATGTGTCTCGGTTTGATTGTCGTATTAAGGCCATGATAAATGGTTATATGCCCTTTGATCTGGTTGTCGTGGTCATCTAGACAGCGACATCTTAGTAGCAACATTTTGATCTGAGTCTTTCAATCTTTCTCATGGTGCTCAACCAACAACCATGAAGTAATGGCATTTTAGTTCTTAAATTTTTCAATTGTTGATGTGTTTGTCAAACAGGGATACCAAGGCTGTGACATTTGACTTGATTGATTTTTTGATTATCTTTTTGTTGTCATAACCGCGACACCAAGACAACGATATCACAGCTAGTTGAATTATTAAATTTACTCCTCTCTGTCGCGGTGTCTAAACGGCGATACATAAGTTGCGACATTCCTTATACTTGATGTTTCTCACAAAATTTCTCCAAGGGAGGTAGAACCACGTCATTACATAGCTTTTGAGCTCCTTATACCATTCATAAGTAAGTAATGAATCCCAGATATGCAAGCTTCTTGTCCAACCTAGTTGTACAAGCCACACTCTCAATATGTTTCATAAGAATTTCTCCAAGGTTTGTTGACTTGTTTGTTGCCAAAGCATACATAATCTTGATCTTCTTTTTGTTAAGCTCAGTTGTATTTGAAAAAGGAACAATATTGGCTCAAGATTGGCTCATACAAAGAGATGCCAAAAGGCACTAACCTTGGTCAACTCACTTTGGTTATTAAATGCACGCTTTCCCCACTCAAAGTCACTATCTTCACAAAGTGTTCTACCTATCTAATTTAGGTAATCCATATTATCAATATCTAGAAACTTTGAAGAGATGTCATTAGGAAGGTTAATATTCTTTGCGCACACTCTAAAAAGAGTTCCTCTAACATTCATGAAGGCATTCTCATGGGTTGTTCTTTCCTTGCACTCAAAATAAAACTCTCTAACCATGATGTTAGGTTTGTGAGTTATGTTGGCATTATTCTATATCAAAACAATATTTCCTTTGTATTGTTTAGTTGTCTAGGATTCATGATGATTCAAGCTTCAAAGAATAAATGACAACTCTTCAAGCAAGTTCAAGTCTTCAAAGGGAAAAATGCTTCATGAGTCTACAAAGATATATTAAGACCTTTCTTTTCTCTTTCAAGGCTTAGGCTCACACACACAATTCATACATTTGTGTCCCTGCATCGTTGTGCACCATGTATAACACCTTCACACACTTGAAGATGAATGCTCATGCATTAGTATGGAAATAACATGTTTTGGAAAATGCATGATTTGAGACTATCTCTATGTAGTTTGCATTCTGGTGTGAATTGTGTTTGTATGTGTATTTGTTTGTATAACATGGAAATTGAACTTGAATTTAGTCTTAAATCATTCTTGATTGAGTTCCGGTCATTTCGGTTACTCATACTATTGGTTTCAAGTTCTAAGTCAAAAGATACTACACTTTCAACTCATGTTGCATATATTGTCTTTGTCTTTGTATATCGAGTCAAATTATTATTTTCTAGGTTGATATCTTATATTTCCATGTCCGTGAGAGTGTTATGGTTTGTAATCCGCAAACGGATTCAAATTCCGAGTTTGGAGGCCGGAGAACGGTTGAAGAACGCGAGAGGAGTGCAAGGGAGTTGCACCATGGCCAAAGGCCATGCATTGATGCAAGCCTGAGATGGCGTGTGGCCATCTCGGCTGCAACACCATGCTGCCCCGAGATGCCCACATGCCATCTCATGGAAGCATCTTAAAGGGGTAGCTTTGTTCTTTTCACATATATCTCTTCTCTCTCTCATTTGAATTCAAGGAAGAAGAAAATGTAATGCAGAAAATTTCCAGGTTTTTTCTCTCAACTTTGAATCACCATATCTCTCTCATCTCTTATCCGATTTGAGTGATTCAAGTTGGAGAAGTTTAGTATTGAAGTCCTCTATCATGTCCAAGCAACCTTGAAGTCATTAGTTCAATGTTTCTGGTGGATCACACCAGTTTCGTGACTGTACTCGAAATTGTCAAGGTATTTGTTTATCTTTTGATTTCTTTGATTCTAATGTTCAAATACCTTGGGTCTTCTTCATACTTGTGTGTATTTGACTTGAACATATGTTGATGAGTAATAGATCTTCAATTAAATGCTAGTTGTACTTAATTAGAAACTTGATTGTGAGTTAGGTTTCAATCAAACCTATGTTTTCACATGATTGTGAGTTGTATTGTGCTAGCATCTTATCTAGGACTATTTGGGCTTTGATTGACTTTATTTTCATGATTAATAGTCTTATCATGTGCTAAAACTCTTTTGTTGAATAAATTTTGGATTAGCTCATTTGATTATATATTTAGAGTTTATTAGAGTTTAATTGACTATTTTGTGAATATATGCTCTATATGATTGCTAGAGATTTGATTGATCATATCTTGTGTTTCTAGCATTTTGTGTTAGTACTAAAGTCTTGAATATGTACTTCATGAACATGTTTATTTTAAGCTTTAGTAATATGAATAAAATCTACGTTTAAAGTGTGTGTTTGGAAATTTGGTATGCTCTAGATTTTTATTCATGCATAAGATCTAGACAATCTTGTTTTGTGAACTTTATTGTCTATGTCTAGATCTTCATGGAGTGTACCTAATCCATACATTTCATATGGTCATGCATCATCTTGTGTTGTGTCACTTTTGGATTATAAACTAGAAAATATACTTTGTGTGCTCATTGATTAATTCTAGTTTCCATAGAATTTGTTGATCATCTTATTCTATGTTGCGTGCTTGTTTGCGTTTTGCATTCATGATCACCTAGATGCCTTGTGAGAAGGAAGTCTTGACAATAGGTGTGAGACATATGGTGTTGAGCAAGTAAGTCTTGGCAAGATGTGTGAGTCCTTGGATTGTCAAGCAAGGAAGTCTTGGCTAGAGTCGGGAGGACTCGGATAGCCAAGCAAGAAGTCTTGCCTAGGGTCATGAGGATCCAAAAAATTGAGCGAGGAAGTCTTGACTAGAGTCGGGAGGACTCGGATAGTTGAGCAAGAAGTCTTGCCTTGGGTCATGAGGATCTGGTAAGGTGAACGAGGAAGTCTTGACAAGAATTGTGAGGCCTCCGATTGTTGAGCATGAGGGCAACATCTTCATGAGTAGGATAGGAGGGTAGTTTCTAGGTGAAGGGGCCACTTCAGAGATTGTACTTTTCTTATCTACTGGCGGATTTTGTTTGCCAGTGATTGCTAACCCATGGATGTTTCCTCTTCAGAGGTTTACCACATTATATCTTGTGTCAGCTTTTCTTTATCCCTATCTCTCTTATATTGGTAATTGTTATTTAAATAATGTGGATAGAACGTTTTATGTAAGTTGACTTCCTTATACAATATTGTTTGTGTATGTTAGATTACTTTGTATCTTGTGATTTTTCATTCAAGTTGTAAAGTATCACATTGTAATACTCTAAGTACAACTTATGGAATTTTTGTCTATATTGAATATATTTGTTCATAAGATACATTGATTCTCGTTGTATTTTTTGTAGACTAAGAGTAGAGATTTGAGCATACATGTATACATTTTTTTCTCATAACAATCATGTTGAATGTTAATTTTTATGCTTTTCAAGGTTTTGTCACTAGTCTCGAAAGATTTGTCAAAAGTTAGAGACAACCTATTCACCCCCCCTAGGTTGTTTAATATAACCTTGTACACATTATTTCACATGCTATCATTTACAACCCCAATTATGTTTATCCATGATCCCCAATGCCTATCAATAATTGTCCGATGAATGTAAGAACCTCTACAATTGTACAAATCTATACCTCTCTCGAGGATGATTTTTTTAGTCTCCATAACTCCCCAAAGGATAAAACCTTGTGGCTTTGGACTTTTTAGAGGTAGATTAAGTGGATTTATGTTTATCTATGGGCTTTGGAGGTTTACTAAATCCAGTTGACTTATTTTTTCCCATAGCTTCAAGTAGAGAATCAGTAAACACAAAAACAAAATTTAGTGGAAAAATCAAAGCAAGTTAGCATCAAAAAAAAAAAAAGGCATATAGTAATATAAAAGAATCGTAATGCAAAACAAATGAATACGAAATAAGTACCGTGTACTTTCAAGATTCAATTTCTTAAACAAGTAACATGCCAACATGTAACAAATAAATTATGTGAACATATTATAAAAGAGAACAAAGTTTAGCATATAATGATCCCCCTCAATAAATGCTCTATCTAAGATCAAGATAACATATTGTCCATAATGAAATTCACTCAATCACACACTTAAGCAATTTTAGAAAAAAAAAAAAAAAATAAGCTCCACAAACTATGAGACATACAACAAGATTTTCAATCACTGTCATAATTCTTCTAAAATTGCTAGAGAATCAAATACACTCAAAAGCAAAACACTTGTGTGTGTGTGATTTCTTAAAGCATATGTAAAGGAGTTATTGGATCATCAACATGCAAACTATATCAATATCTGATCATCTTAAACTTTTACAGTCAAGGTCAAATTGATTACTATCAATAATTTTTGCTTTAAGAGAATAGACCTCAACATATGAGCATGTGTGTGCATGTGGCTCGTCAACCCATTTATGTTTTTTCAACTCGAGCAATCCAATTTTTAACAATAATTCTTTAAGCTTTTTGAAGCTTTTAAATCAAAGATTTTTTCTATTGATTTTTTTTCAACACTTCTTTGATACTTTTTTTTATTACTTCATGACGCCTTTTACTAATCATATTAGTGTAGCCCTTTCCTACAATAGGTGGCTACACAACCAATATGCGTAGCCCTTTTCATGAAGGTGCGTATTGAGTTCTATATAGTTGCCGAAACAAAATTGTTACTAACCATAGGTCATCTTTTATTTACATGTCAAATGACTGCTAGGTGCATCCTTAACTTACATATTTTCAAACTCAACTTACTTAATCTAAACATTTGATGAAAGTAATATATGCACTTTCTAAAAATCCAAGATTTAAGGCTAAAAACACATGATCTAAAAGCAATATAAAGAAATTTACTTAAGATTATTACTTCTCAATTGAGTAGTTGTTAAAGAATATAAAGCTCGTATTTTTTCAAAGATGCCACTCATCAATCAAACAATTACAAAAACATAATTCGTACATCATGTAAAAGATCTTTGTGAATAATTTAACTAAATGATCTCTAAATGACAATTATTACGGAGAACCATATGTATCATAATGACAGCTCTCTAATAAAATATGCCACAATATGTCATGCACAAAAAGAATTGTTAAGATGAAATAGAAAGTAAGCTTTAAGTGTAGATAAATACCTTAGCAAACTTTTTCATCAATGTGAAGTCAGATGGCCAAGTTCATGTCAAAGTTATAGAGAAACAAAGCTAACTGCCTAAGTTACTCAAAGTTGACAGTACTCTCAAAGCTAACTCAATGTGATGTTTGGGTTTTTACCCTGGAGCTTGTAATTTGTAAATGTGAATAGAACATAAATAAAAGAAGTAGTTTATTCATTCAAGTTATCTTATACTTTTATATGTCATGTGTAATTAACATCTAAGATTTTTGGATGTAATCTCGAACTCAGTATATGAATGTTATATACATGTGGATTCAGTTTGAGACGAGTAATCTAAAGAGTCAGTAGATAGCAAATAAAGCTAGGTACTTTATTTATGGTTAATCTACAACTGCTGTCTATTCCTTAATGTAGGGTGATCTTATCCTGGATCATTCATATGGTGATATGAGAATGGAGGCATCTTGTCTGATGTGATCATATAGGACTATGCCACAATCTATATGAATCTCTCACCAATATCCGTTTCATGTTGAAATTCATATATATCGACAAGTGATGGCTATATATGGGTGATCTTAATCCTGAGTCTCTTATCGGATTCTTCAGGTTAGATCATGGTTTTTGATATACCATGGGTGAGATCGGAGTTGCATTCATGATCAATATGCTCAGTATCTTGGAATTGCTGTTTTTCTTGTGATTGGGAAGGTTTGTACACAGATTCCACTCCTTCTTATGAGAAGTATATGGTATTTCCCTTAAGTGTTGATTTGGGACTTGAACAATACGAGTGTTCTCCTAATTCCATAAGAAATGTAGGATTTGTTGTTCATTAGAGAATTAATGGTACTAAATGGAAAAGATATAATTAGAGGGGTATAACTGGCATTATGACCCAACTATAATTATGAACTACTTATGGAGGATTATACCATATGTAATAGCTATATCGATGGACACCGAGATTATTGGTTTGTGTAAAAACATCTACAGTTGAGAGAGGGGAGCTTCGGGTTTTTAGTGGAATAACATCGAAGTTAATAATCATGAAATATTAATTAAAGAGTTTAATTAATTATTTCTAGGATTATTGGAGCTCGAAATACTGTGGGTCCATTAGGTCCCCTTGTTAGCCCAACTGATTAAAGGTAACAAGGGTTGTGTATAATTAATTGGATATTCCGATTAATTGTGTTATGAAAGTAACACATATTTATATGAGAATTAATTGAATAATGATATTATTTAATTAATGAATATTAATGATTAAATTATTAAAATAATTAGATTATTTAATTATAAGATTAATCATTAATTGGAGGGTGTTGATTGATATTTGTTTTTAAATGAAGATAAGATAATTTGATTAATTTATTTTTATTATATCAATTATCTAAGTTTTTGAATTTAAGTTTAAATTTAAAATTCTTATTATCCTTTTAATATATTATATATATTTGAAAAGGATAATTAAAAAGATTATAGTTGAAAATATATATGATATATTTTTGGTAACTAAAATACAACTTATCAGAACAGTCAATACACAAAAGTGTGTAATTGAGCGTTAAACCAAAAAATAGAGAAAAGAAAAAAAACTAGAAAGTCTAGGTTGGATATCGGCCAGAAAGAAAAAAGTTTTATTTGTTGCTTTCTCTCTCTACATCCTCCCGTTGTTCCTGAGTACCGTGACACGCCCACATGCAGTTACCGAATCGTGAGACATTGCTAGGAAGATCTACTTGTTCAGATCAGAATCGAGGATTGAACGAAGAAGGCGCCATCAACGCTGGCATGATTAATTATATCTTCCTTGTTTATTCTTATATACTATACAAGATTGTTTGATTGCATTTAAATTTTTAAAACCTATTTCCACTGTGTAATATAAACCTAGGCACTAACATGTGCCACTTACACAAGTGGTAAAAGCACTCACCCTTGACCCATTTGGTCTTGGGTGGACTTACACAAAGACTATCACTATCTTTCCTGACTTTGAAGTTGAACCTAATGTTGAGATTTTCAACAATTTGATTCATGAGAGTATCAATGATACACATCTCCTCAACATTTTTAGCTTTAAAATATTTATCAATTTTAGAGTGATTGACACTCTTCTTCACCCAATTTCCTTTGACATGCTTTGAAACAACATCATACTTGTCAACATCTAACACACTAGCATGCTTCAATTTAAGGTTGATCTCCTTATCTCTAAATGCATTTTCTAATTACAATACTCAATATACTTGTAACATTCTGGTTTAATATGACCAACAGTTAGGCAAAAGTGACTAATAGGAATAAAAGATGAGATTGTACCTTGTAGGATTGAAGAAGTACTTGTGGGAGTTTGTAGAGATACCTTGCACTTCTTATGACCTTTAGCATTGGAAGGATTGATCATAGGGGGCTCCATGATATTCTTTGATTTTGCCTTCCTTGAAGGAGGTGATACTACTACAAGCTTCTCCTCAACTTTCAAGACTCTAGAGTCTCATTGAGGTTGAGCAAGATGCACAACTTTCTCCATCACGATCGAGCCATTGGCCAAGTCTTTGATAGCTTGCCTAGCAACATCGATGTCCTCTAGATGGTCTTGCTCTCTCTTTCTTAAGATAAATACAACCTTCTTTTTTTCAAGGAGAAGTTGTTGTTCTCTTTAAACTTCTTCTTGAGATCATTCTTATCACACATGAGCCTATGCAAAGATTCAACAAACTTATCCAATTGAGTTTTGATCAACTTATCATTCTCCATAACTTCTCTCAACGTTTTATCTCCTTGCTTCTCAAGGCTCTTTACTTTAGCCATTAGCTTGAGATCAGTTGTATTGGAACTAGAGCATTCCTGCTAATTTTGATAAATCCACTTATCCATAGATACAAGATAATTATCTTTCGACTTTAAATAAGATGCCGTTAAAGCAACGAAGTTGCTAATTCGCTCTTATTCACAAGTAGACTTGTCACTTCAGCCTTCCTCATCCCTAGAGCTTTCATCACTCCAAGTGGCTACCATAGCTTCACTATCATTGTCCTTCATTATCTTTCCATCGGGACATTCAGAAGCAAAGTATCCAAAGCCTTGAAACTTGTAGCCTTGAACCTTGCTTTTGCTCGTGGCTTGACCATCCTTGTCTATACTGTTAGGATTATGATCGATAGCAAGAGTATAAAAGTGTATTCTGACAATCTTTTCATATTAATAAAGTGATTTCTAGTTTAATAAATCTTACAACATTTATAGTTTAATTACTATAATTGTCAAAAGTATATAATCATAAGGTCAAAAGACTATGAGAAAAGAAGAATTGTTCATACATCTAGATACGTATAAGTTAGACACAATTCTTTAGTTAGTCTTGAATAATATTCACAACTTAAGATAAAGGTTAGGCGCCTTTATCTTGTTAAAGTTGTAGATTCTTTTGCTAGCATTTGAGTGGGATCCAATGTGTTATGATAAGTCTAAAATCATCAAAGTGTGGTGTCTCTAGGCAAAAGAATCTAGTGCATTAGGTGCATTGAATTGGATTATGATGAAATACTTTATCTAGAACCGTCAGTAGATAAAAGTTTTTCATTTAAAGACAATCGGAGAGTCTATCTCAATCCTAAGATAAATAATGGACTTATGGTTGCAAGTGTTATCGTTTGAGCTATCAATGAGTACGATTATATAACATAGTTTATCATCGATAGTATAGTGGTATTCATTTGTTAATTGATAAAGGACTTCATTTATAGATATGGATATCGTGGCTCTAATTATTAAACAAGAGTAGAATATCATCATATGGATGTTTGGAGGTATTTAATATTAAATCTTAACGTTAAGATTTCAATAGTGTCTATTGAAACATGGCTTCTGGACAAGTCAAAATATCCAAGTTCAAAATGTGGTCATATGAGTAAATATGGTAACTTGGACAACTATAGGTGGTGTATGAGCTCTTGGCGATTACTGGTATTCTTCACGAGGATACACTTTCTCCAATAAGGTTGTCTAGGGTATGAATGAGTAACATCAACTTATTCTATCTTTATTTAAGAGTTCAATTTTAGTTCTTTAGTGGAATGAACTAAAATTAAATAGATCAGACCTAAGTAAATCATTTGTTGATTATGATTGGGTTGTGTCTATTAGAGCTTAAATTTAGATAGCCCGCCAAGATCCCCAATCCACACGAACTTGCATGGATCACTTGATATATTCTACCAGACCAATTTAGGGGTCCATCTAGAATTGTATTAAGGCATTTGAACTTGTTTCATTTTGTAAAAATAGGTCTAGTTCACATGTGGACTTTTTTATTAAGGTCCAATGGATTTAAAAAATAAGAAAATAATATATGGCCCATATATATGATATGGGTGGCAAGTCTATTTAGAATAGCTTAATTATATTATTTTTTATTTTACTATTTAATTAAATGGAAATTAATTAATTTGTTGATTAGTTAATTATTTAATTAAAAGTTAGAATCTTTTTCCTAGTAGGAGATGGTCTACTAAAATTATACTATTGTTGGTAGTATAATTAATATTAAAGACTATATATGATAAGTAGATAAATAAAAGGAATTATTTATCTAATCAAATTAGGAAGTCTTTAATATTGTTACAAATACACTATTGAGTTTAATTAAGAGTCTTGGTGCAGGATAGAATTCATTTAGAAAAATGATTTTTAACCACCAAGTAAATCCACCTACGGAAATGATTCTTAACAACCAAGTAAATCCTTCTTATGAAAGGATTTGTGATCCTAATATATATTCTTGTGAATTTCGACAAGCTAATATATATATATATATATATATATATACATATATATATATATATATATATATATATATATATATATGATCATAGAATTCCTTTACGAAAAGGATTCTTAACTACCAAATAAATCCACCTAAGAAAAGGATTCTTGCCAACCAAGTAAATCCTTCTTATAAAAGGATTTATGATCCTATATATATACCCTTGTGAATTTCGGCCAGCCAAGTGATTTCTTAGAGTAAAATTTTGGCCAACTCTAAGCTATAGGGTGTGGAATTCGGCCAAGGAGAAAAGAGAAAAAGAGAACATTTTTGTTTTCGATAGTACACTATTATCCTTTAATTCAAAAGGGTTTTGTGTACAACATCAAATCAAGGTTCACGTGATTTTCAATCAAATTGACTGATAATTCACAAGTGTCCGGACGTTCTTGATTTTTCTCTTGTAGGATATTTGTAACTAAAAAAGAAATAGATTTTGTTTGTTTCCATCCTCATGTATACAATTTGAAGAAAGGGAGCCCACACTCCTAGGTGATTCACGTTCATCATTGGATTGGAAGATCTTACAGAATCAATTTGGTGCTTGTTCAATCATCCTGAGAAAAAGGTACGACACTTTTATATACATCAATTAATCTAGGGTTAAGGTTCTTGTTATTTAAAAGGGAATTTTTTTATTTATACGCAAACCATAAATTTATTAAATTTTCTTACTTTTCCGCTGCGTGTATGTTTTTTCCCTACAATTGGTATCAGAGCTTAGTTGTACCCTTGATTAATTGATGTATGTGTTCGTGTATCTTTTTCTTTTTATTGTATATATGCATGTTTTAGAAAGAGATAACACTCTAGGTATTCACATATATATTTACATTGGAATGTATGGATATATATATATATATATATATATATATATATATATATATGTTTTATACGTGGTTTGTTATTGCTCAATTTTGGTCCTAGAATTTCAATGTATTTTGTTTTGGGATTGTAACAAGAAGTGTGGTCTATCATCGCCATAATTTCCTTCTTGGTAGTTGCTAAGTTTTTTTTTATTGTAATAACAAAAAATTGCAGTATTTTACTATTTAAATTCTTCTGTAATACATTCAAGTATCGAAACTCGAAGGTTTGAAGAATTAGGAGCAACCGGAACAAGTTTGGGACTGTACGAGCCGTAACAACGAACGTGCA
The DNA here is from genome assembly GCA_032871835.1 of Dipteronia dyeriana. NCBI lineage: Eukaryota > Viridiplantae > Streptophyta > Magnoliopsida > Sapindales > Sapindaceae > Dipteronia > Dipteronia dyeriana. The sequence continues at coordinate 40,941,639 of CM065296.1, forward strand.
TGCGAAGAGCACGCAGCCACGTTTGTTGTGGCATGGGCTGCACACGACAGCCCTATGGAAGCCATGGGCTGCGTATGGCAGCATTTTAAGGGGCCGTGGCATGCGCACGCCCATGGGTAATTGCCAAGGGTGCGCACGCCCATGGGAGGCAGCCGAGAAAGTCGAAATGACGAAGGTTACGTGAATACTTGTTTGCCAAGAAAGGATTTTTTTGTATTCCAAGACATGTAATTTACTTGCTTTTCTAGGAAGGACCAAAATTGAAGCTATTTATAATTGTTGTAAATATTGCAATGTTTGTCGTTGTTTGATAACATATCATATAGAATAGGAGTGCCACTCATATATCTCTTTTGGTATGAACATGCATTGAATGGTTTAAGTATCTGAATTGGCATCTTGATAACTTGGTAAATTATTCTTTGGAATTCGATCACAGACCTTAAACAATTGAGTGGGAGAAGGTGTTTTGGACCACTTACGGCCTCCAAGTTTAGTTGAGCTTTATGTTTTGTGAACAACCCCCCAAGGGGTATTCATGAATGGAATTTAGCAAGATACTTCCTTACAAAAATAGACTAGACAACTAGCCAAAACGATATGTACTCCTAAAGGAGGGATATTCGTGAGGGATTATATTGAAGGTCAACAACTTTGTAACAAACTCAATGTGAGTTTATTAATATCCTCCCAAGAGTTCTTGTTATTAAAATCACAAGGCTAAAATTGAAAACGTTGGTTGTTATGTTAACAATTAGGTGGGACCTAGTCCAACTAGTAAATGTCGCGAACTCCCAAGGGAGGCATGATATTTATGGGTGTTGGTTCACTGTTGAATTTTTTCGATTGAATTATTTCATTTAATTCAAGATAAATATTCAAAAGTGCTAAATCATGATTATTTACTTATATAAATTTTTATAATATAAATAAATCATGGCCCCATCCCTAATCAAATTCCTAAAAGATAATACTTTAACTGATGATAATTATGTCACATGAAAAAAGGGAAAATTGGGTTGTTGTAAGATGAAAAACCGTAAGACCATTCTTTATATTCCTAAACCACCAAACTAACTCAGGAGCAAAGAGATGAGTATTAGTAGTGGATGTCTTCAGATGAGATGGCTAAATGTACGTTACATTATGGCCATCATCTCCGACATGTTGCAATAGAAACATGAAAGAATGGAGACTGCTACCGAGATAAAGACTTCTCTATAGGAGATATTAGCTATGAGGTCTAGGATGACTAAAAGGAGAGGCAGCGTCTGCTTTCATGAATCTTAGGATGAAACCTAGAAAGGCTGTGAAAGATCACAGGATGAAAGTCATAGCACATCTCAACATTGCTGAACTGAATGGTGCTGAGATAGATGGTGAGACGAAAACTTGACATGATTGTAAACTCATTATTGGATTCCTTTGGTTTGTTCAACGTTGGACTACACCTTGAACAATAAGAAATACACCTTGCAAGCTCTGATGGAAGATGTTCAAAGCGCTGAAAAGATTCTTGTGAAAGGCAAGGATCAAGAGATTCATATGGTTGGTAAAGTTGCTACTGTTAAGACCTGTCAGAAGGTCAAGTAACAACAGAAGAAAACGCAACTTGGGCCTAACTAGAAGGGGTTTCGGGAAAGGAAAAGACTGAATGAGAATGAATTCAACTTGCATTTAGGCAATGGAGCATTAGTGTCTACTAGTGCAGTGGGAGATATTAGAATCAATTTAGATTCTTATAGGCATTTAGTTTTAATAAACGTTTATTATGTACCACAATTCAAGAGGAATTTAATTTCGATCTCTTGTCTAAATAAATTTGGATATTCGGTTACTTTTAATAAAGGTTTTATTATTAGTAAGAATAACAAATTTGTTTCGTAAAGGTACATTGGAAAGCGATTTATTCTATTTGCATGGAAATATCTCTCACTTGTTAGACACAGAATCAACGGAACCTAATCATAAAAGAGTAAAATTATCAAAAGATGAAACCTACCTATGGCATTTGCACCTAGGTCATATTAACCTTAATAGGATTAAAAGATTGGTAAGTGACAGACCTCTAAGTTACTTAAAGGTTGATGATCTACAAACTTGTGAATCTTGTTTGGAAGGTAAAATGACCAAAAGGTCGTTTACGACCAAAGGCACAAGAGCCATCGAATGTTTAGGATTGATACACACTGATGTGTGTGGACCTATGAGCATTCAAGCTAGAGGTGGATATGAGTACTTCATCACTTTCATGGATGATCACTCAAGATTTGGCTATGTGTATCTCATGAGACATAAGTCGGATGCTTTTGATAAGTTCAAAGCATTTAAAGCTGAAAAGGAAAATAAGCTTGAAGAACAAAAAAAAATTCTTGAGGTCTGATCGTGGTGGAAAATATCTATCTTGTGAGTTTCAGCAATATCTTATTGATAATGGGATAATTTCTTAGTTTCTGCACCAGGCACACCTTAACAAAATGGGGTTGTGGAAAAGAGAAATAGAACTCTTTTTGACATGGTTAGGTGTATGTTGAATTGTTCAATGCTTCCTAATTCTTTTTAGGGATATGCTTTACAAAATGTAATGTATATTCTAAACAATGTACCATCTAAGTCGGTTCCTAAAACACCGCATGAGTTGTGGACCGGGCAAAAGCCTACTTCACAACACTTAAGGATATTTGGATGTCATGCGCACGTGTTTAAAGGAAAGACAGAAAAGCTGGAGTCCCGTTAAGAAACATGCATATTTGTAGTATCCAAAAGGAAAAAAAGGATATTATTTTTATAGTCCTTCAGATCTTAAAGTATTTGTTTCAACAAATGCTAAATTTCTGAAAAAGAACTATATGAATAATTTTTTGCCAAAAAGTAGAATTGTTCTGAATGAGCTTTTAAGAGATACAATTCCACAAGAGGTTTCGTAACTTAGCCCAAGTGTAAATTCCGTACCAATACAAGATCAACAATCTACTATACCTCGTCGTAGTGGGAGGGTTATTAGACAATCCGAGAGATACATCGGTCTAGGAGAATCTGTAGAGAATCTTTCAGACGATGATGATCCCTATATGTACAAGGAAGCAATGAAAGATATTGATTGTCACCATTGGCAAAAGGCAACGCCATCAGAAATTAAATCTATGTTCAAAAACAACGTCTGGTTTCTTGTAGACTTGCCTAAAGGGATAAAACCCATCGGGTGCAAATGGGTATACAAGAGGAAAAGAGGAATGGATGGAAAGGTTGAAAGATTGGTAGCTAAAGGTTATAAAAAGAAGGAAGGTATCAATTATAAAGAAACCTTCTCTCATGTGGCCATGCTTAAATCCATTGGGATACTCTTATCCATTGCGGCATCTCCAGACCTAGAGATTTGGCAAATGGACGTCAAGACAGCTTTCCGTAATGGAAGTCTTGACCAAAGCATCTATATGATGCAACCAGAAGGATTCATTGAAAAAGGGGCCAAGAGGAAAGGGTATGTAAGTTACAAAGATCCATATATGGATTAAAGGAAGCATCCAGATCCTGGAACATAAGGTTCAATCAAGCCGTGAAAAGTTTCGCATTTATTCAAATTCTTGACGAACCGTGTGTATACAAAAGGATTAAAGGTGACAAGTTGGTTTTCCTAGTTCTTTACGTTTATGATATACTACTCATCGAAAACGATGTAGGTGTATTGATATCAATAAAAGAATTGTTAGCAAAACAATTTGAGATGAAGGACTTAGGAGAAGCAAGTTATATTCTTGGTATCCAAGTCATAAGGGATAGAAAGAATAGAATGATTGCATTATCTTAAGCTTCATACATAGATAAAATCTTGTCTAGGTTTTCCATGCAAGATTCCAGGAAAGGTACGTTACCTCTCAGACATGGAATCAAACTTTCTAATGAACAAGTTCCTAAGAATGAGCATGAAGAGCAATTCATGAGTAGGATTCCATATGCTTCGACAGTAGAAAGTCTCATGTATGCAATGCTCTATACTAGACCAGATATTTGTTTTGTTGTGGGCATAGTTAACAGGTTTCAATCGAAGCTTAGTCCTGATCACTAGACGGCAGTCAAGCATATTTTCAAGTATCTTAGGATAACGAGAGATTATATGCTTGTATACTCTGTAGGGGGTTTAAATTCCGTTGGGTATACAGATTCTGATTTTCAGTAAGATTCTGACTCTAGAAGATCAACATCAGGATCTGTGTTTACTATTGGAGGAGAGGCAGTCATATGGAGGAGTATCAAGCAATTTTGTATTGCTGATTCCACCATAGAAGAAGAGTATGTTACCGCATGCGAGGCTGCTAATGAGGTTGTCTGGCTCCGCCAATTCTTGATTGACTTGGAAATGGTTTCTGATACGAATAAGCAGATCATTATCTATTATGACAATACTAGAGAATTGACTAATTCAAGAGAACCAAGAAGTCATAAGAGAGGGAAACACATTGAAAGATATTATCACCTTCAGAAGGAAATTGTGCATAGGGGTGACGTGACAATTACCAAGATTGTGTCAGTAGAAAATATAGCGGATCCCTTTACAAAGGCTCATCCACAAAAGAGTTTTGATGGGCATCTAGAGAATATGGGGATGAGAGATATGACACATTTTCTATAGAGCAAGTGGGAGATTGTTAGGAATATGCTCGATAGCAAGAGTATAATAATGTATTTGACAATCTTTTCATATTAGTAAAGTGATTTCTAGTTTAACAAATCTTATAGCATTTATAGTTAAATTATTATAATTGTCAAAAGTAAATAATCATAAGGTCAAAAGACTATGTGAAAAGAAGAATTGTTCATACATCTAGATATGTATGAGGTAAACACAATTCTTTAGTTAGTCTTGAATAATATTCACAACTTAAGATAAAGGTTGGGCTCCTTTATCTTGTTAAAGTTATAGTTTCTTTTGCTAGCGTTTGAGTGGGATCAAATGTGTTATGATGAGTCTAAAATCATCAAAGTGTTGTGTTTTTTGGGAAAAGAATCTTGTGCACTAGGTGCATTGAATTTGATCACAATGAAATACTATATCTAGAACCGTCAATAGATAAAAGTTTTTCATTTGAAGACAATTGGAGAGTCTATCTCAATCCTGAGATAAATGATGGACTCATGGTTGCAAATGTTATCATTTGAGCTATCAATGAGTATGATTATATAGCATAGTCTATCCTCGATAGTTTGGTGGTATTCATTTGTCAATTGATAGAGGACTTCATTTATAGATATGGACATCGTGGCTCTATTTATTAAATAGGAGTAGAATATCATAATATGGATGTTTTGAGGTATTGGATATTAAATCTTAACGTTAAGTTTTCAATAGTGTCTATTGAAACATGGCTTCTGGACAAGTCAAAATATCCAAGTTCAAAATGTGGTCATATGAGTAAATATGGTAACTTGGAGAGCTATAGGCGGTCTATGAGCACTTGGCGATTATTGGTATTCTTCACGAGGATACACTTTCTCGAATATGGATTTCTAGGGTATGAATGAGTAATATCAACTTATTCTATCTTTATTTAAGAGTTCAATTTTAGTTCTTTACTAGAATGAACTAAAATTAAATAGATCGGACCTAAGTGAATCATTTGTTGATTTTGATTGGGTTGTGTCTATTAGAGCTTAAATTTAGATAGCCCGCCAAGATCCCCAATTCACAAGAACTTGCAAGGATCACTTGATATATTCTACCTGACCAATTTAAGGGTCAATCTAGAATTGTATTAAGGCATGTGAACTTGTTTCGTTTTGTAAGAATAGGTCTAGCTCACATGTGAACTTTTTTATTAAGGTCCAATAGATTTAATAAAATAAGAAAAAAAATATATGGCCCATATATATGGTATGGGCGGCAAGGCTATTTAAAATAGCTTAATTATATTATTTATTATTTTATTATTTAATTAAATAGAAATTAATTAATTTGTTGATTAATTAATTATTTAATTAAAAGTAAAAATTGTTTTCCTAGTAGGAGTTGGTCTCGTAATATTATACTATTGTTAGTAGTATAATTAATCTTAAAGACTATATATGATAAGTAGATAAATAAAAGGAATTATTTATCTAATCAAATTAGGAAGTCTTTAATGTGGTTACAAATACACTATTGAGTTGGATTAGGAGTCTTGGTGTAGGATAAAATTGATTTAGAAAAAGGATCTTAACCACCAAGTAAATCCACCTAAGGAAAGGATTCTTAACAACAAAGTAAATCCTTCTTAGGAAAGGATTTGTGATCCTAATATATATTCTTGTGAATTTCGGCCATCTCAAATATATATATATATATATATATATATATATATATATATATATATATAAGAGGATAGAATTCCTTAAAGAAAAGGATTCTTAACTACCAAATAAATCCATCTATGGAAAGGATTCTTGCCAACCAAGTAAATCCTTCTTAGGAAAGGATTTGTGATCCTATATATATATACCCTTATGAATTTCAGCCAGCCCAATGATTTCTTAAAGTAAAATTTTGGACAACCTAAGGTTTTTCTAAGAGAGAATTTTGCTTAGCAAGAGAAAATTTTTAGAGAGAAAAATTTAGTATTTTACTCTAGACAAAATTCAATTAACTCTAAGTTATAGGGTGTGGAATTCAGCCAAGGAGAAAAGAGAAAAAGAGAACGTTTTTGTTTTCGATAGTACACTAGTATCCTTTACATCAAAAGGGTTTTGTGTACAACATCGAATCAAGGTTCATGCGATTTTCAATCAAATTGACTGATAATTAACAAGTGGGCGGACGTTCTTGATTTTTCTCTTGGAGGATATTTGTAACTAACAAAGAAATAGATTTTGTTTGTTTCCATCCTCATGTATACAATTTGAAGAAAGGGAGCCCACACTCCTAGGTGATTCACGTTCGTGATTGGATTGAAATATCTTGCGGAATCAATTTGGATCATGTTCAATCATCACGAGAAAAAGGTACTACACTTTCAAAAACATCAATTAATCTGGGTTAAGGTTCTTGTTATTTGAAAGGATTTTTTATTTATTTATACGCAAACATTAATTTTATTAAATTTTCTCACGCTTCCGCTGCGTGTGTGTTTTTTCCCTACAAATAATTGGATTGTGTGACTTCCTAACTTTTTTTCCTTTTGAAAGGTTGCCACTGGGCTAGGCACCACTTCTCATAAACTTCTTGAATTTTCTAACCAATAAAGCCATATCCTCATAATCTTCTTCACTTTTCTCTTATGTAGCTTTTAGAGCTATAACTTTTCTCTTGGCTTTCGATTTCAAGCTCATTTCATATGTTTGAAGTTATCCAAGCAATTCGTCGATGCTTATGTCATCAATATCCTTGTTTTCTTCAATAGTCGTCACCTTAGGCTTGAAACTTCTGGGTAGTGACCTTAAGATCTTCAAATTAAGGCGCTCTTGGGAGATTGGCACACCAAGTGCTTGGCATTGATTAACATTGTTTAAATGTTGGAATTGAAAGTCTTCAAATTTATCCTCTTCACCTATTTACAAACTTTCAAACTGTGAGGTGAGCACTTGAAGTCTTGATTTCCTAACCACCATAGTTCTTTCTTTGTAACTTGGAGAGAATTTTATTCTTCCTTGGCGGACTCTAGGTTTTCAATATAAGAGAATTGGTGACCATCAACTCCTCTAAAGATGGCATTCACCGCCGGTGATGCCACTTTGCCAATTCAAATTCATTCATAGTCCATTCACTCCTTTGTTTTGAAACACCGGAACCATCTTCGAGCATCTTATTTATAGGGGTGTATCCCTCTTCTACCATCATCCACACCCTTTCGTTGATGGACCAAATATAAGCTTTTATTTGTAGTTTCCAAAATCCATAGTTATGACCTTTGAGTAGTGGTGGTCTCGAATTGGAACCCCATTCTATCATTTTATATTCTTGTAGCACCATGACTTCAAACACCATGCACTTAACCGTGAGTGTATCCCAGATATTGTTAATTTCCTTCTAATGAGCCGCTTTGATACCAATTGAAAATACAAACACGGGTAAATTGCCTAAAGCTAACCTAGAGGAGAGGTGAATAGGTTTTTATTCCTCTTATTATTCCTATAAAATAAACAAAAGTTTGTCCCTCTAGATAGCTTGTATCACAGCACATTAAGCAAATGTAAGCACACATAGACTATTAAAAATATTCAATTAGTATTTTCAAATAAAGTCTACAATTTGCACGAAAGAAGTTCATACTAAAACAAAAATCATCAAGAACTTGTATTCATTTCCATATGTCTCATATAAAAAAGTACTAATCAAAGAGTAACTGTTGGGATTAAGCTCAGTAGTAAGAGTGTAATAATGTATTTGACAATCTTTTCATATTAACAAAGTGATTTCTAGTTTAACAAATCTTATAGCACTTATAGTTTAAGTATTAGAATTGTCAAAAGTAAATTATCATAAGGTCAAAAGACTATAAGAAAACAAGAATTATTGGTACATTTGGATATGTATGAGGTAGATACAATTCCTTAGTTAGTCTTGAACAATATTCACAACTTAAGATAAAGGTTGGGCGTCTTTACCTTGTTAAAGTTGTAGATTCTTTTGCTATAGTTTGAGTGGGACTAAATGTGTTATGATGAATCTAAAATCATCAATGTGTGGTGTCTTTGGGCAAAAAAATATAGTGCACTAGGTGCATTGAATAGGATCACAGTGAAATACTTTATCTGGAAAAATCAATGGATAAAAGTTTTTACTTGAGGACAATCAAAGAGTCTATCTTAATCCTGAGATAAATGATGGGCTTATGGTTGCAAGTGTTATCATTTTAGTTATCAATGAGTACGATTATATGGCATAGTCTATCCTCGATGGTTTGATGGTATTCATTTGTTAATCGATGGAGGACTTCATCTATAGGTATAGACATCGTGGCACAATTTATTAAAAGTGAGCAGAATACCATCGTATGGATATTTTGAGGTATGGATATTAAATCTTAACGTTAAGTTTTCAATAGTGTCTACTGAAATATGGCTTCAGGACAAGTCAAAATATCCATTTTCAAAATGTGGTCATATGAGTAAATTTGGTAACTAGGAGAGCAATAAGCGATCTACGAGCTCTTGGTGATTACTTATATTCTTCACGAAGATACACTATTTCCATTAAGATTGTCTAGGGTACGAGTGAGGAACATTAACTTATGCTATCTTTATTTAAGAGTTCAATTTTAGTTCTTTAGTGGAATGAACTAAAATTAAAAGATCAGACCTAAGTGAATCATTTGTTGATTGTGATTAGGTTGTATCTATTGGAGCTTAAATTTAATTATCTCGCTAAAATGCCCAATTCACACGAACTTACGTTGATCACTTGATATATTATGCTGGACTAATTTCTGGGTCCATCTAGAATTGTTTTAGATTTTGGAATCCAAAAGCTTTGAAGAGGTGTGGTCATGTATGATCAAGACATGTGGTAAATCTTCAAGATGCCTGGATTGGGCGGCTAAGGATGTGGGATTCCTTGGGCAGCCCTAATGAGGTGCGATTAGCATTCCATTAATACATTAAGAATATAATTTGTTGAGTTTAATTAAATGAGCTGTTTAAATTATATTAATGTATTAATTAAAGGCATGTGGACTTGTTTATTTTTTAGTCTAGTTCACAAGTAAACTTTTTATTAAAGTTCAATGGATTTGATAAAATGGAAAAATTACTATTTGGCTCATGTATAAGCTTGGGCGTCTTGGCCATCTAAAATAGCCTAATAAATTGTTTTTATTTCATTATTTAATTAAATGGAATTAATTTATTTATTAATTAAAAGATAAAATCTTTTTCCTAGTAGGAGAAAGTCTCTCAGTGTCATACTATTGTTGGCAGTATGATAAGTATTAACTACTTTATTTGATAAGTAGATAAATAAAAGGAATTTATTTATCTAGTAAAACCGGGAAGTATTTGATATTTATCAAAACTCTAATTGACTATTGGTCAAATTAGAAAGTTTTTAATAAAGTCACAATTTAATTTTTATTCATTAATTTGTTATTGGATAAATACACTAATGAGTTGGAATAGAAGTCTTGGTTTGTAAAAGAATTCTTCTTTGAGTGAGGATTCTTGGCCACCAAGCAAATCTACCTAGAGAGAGGATTATTGCCCACCAAGTAAATCCTTCTTTAGAGAGGATTTGGACACCTATATATATGGCTATGTAGAATTCGGCCAAGCCATATGAAATCCATAGAGAGATTTTCGCCAAGGCAAGGTGGAGACTTGAGAGAAGTTTTTTTTTTATAGAGATAAAAAAAACTTCATCCAACTCATTGTATGTAGAATTCGGCCAAGCATAGTGAAGAAGGGAACATTTTTGTTTTCGATAGTGCAATAGTATCCTTTACCTCAAAAGGGTTTTGTATACAAAAATTGAATCGAGGTTCACGAGTTTCAATCAAGTAGATTGATAATTCACAAGTGAGCAAACATTCTTGGGTTTTCTCTAGGAGGACTATTGTGACTAACAAAAGAAAAAGATTTTGTTTGTTTTTATCCACAGGTATACGATTCCAAGAATGGGAGCCCACACTCCTAGGTGATTAACTTTCATGATTGGATTGAAAAACCTGATGGATTCAATTTAGCGCAACTTGAATCATCACGTGAGAAAAGTATGATACTTTTACTATATGTTAATTAATCAAGGGTTAAGGTTCTTTCTTTTAAAGGAAAATTTTTAAATTATACCAAACCCCTTTTCTGCTTCCACTGCATGATTTTTCCTACAATTGGTATTAGAGTAAAGTTGTACCCTTGATTAATTGATATATATATATATATATATATGTGAATCTATTTATTTTTACTGTAAATATGCATGTTTTAGAAAGAGATGAAACTCTAGGCATTCACATATATATTTACATTGGAATGTATGGATATATATATAAGTTTTTTTAATGTGATTTGTTATTGCTCAATTTTGGTCATAGAATTTCAATGTATTTTTGTTTTGGAATTATAACAATCAGGGTGGCCTATCATTGCTATAATTTCCTTCTTGGTAGTTGCTAATTTTTTTTTTATTTGTTGTAATATAAAAAAAAATTATGTTGTAATATATTCAATTTTTGAAGAATTGAAGAATTGAAGAATTGAAGAATTCGAAGCAGAAAAAGTAGCAACAGAGTAACTCGGAGTAGCCGTGCGAGGGTTTGAGCATGCAAGTTCCCGGACACGTGACCTTTGGATGGTGGCCGCTTGATGACTTGCTCGCCAAGTTAGGTTTTGGGTTGGAAGAATTTATCTATAGCAAGAACCGGATTCTCTACACTCAAAATTCTCTCTTGGCCAAATTTTACTCTTGTATAAACCCTAGCCTTGATCGAATTTTCTCTTGTATAAACCCTACCCTTGGCTGAATTTTACTCTAGAAAATTTGAGTGGGACCAAATTCAACCTACAGGTATATATAGGTTTCTCAAATCCTTTCCTAAGGAGGATTTACTTGGTTAGCAAGAATCCTATCTCTAGGTGTATTTACTTGGTGACCTAGAATCCTTTAAAAAAGAAAAAAACTTTTCCTCCCCAAGGCTCCTAATCCAACTCAAATTGTGTATTTATTCAATAACCAATTATTGAATATAATTAAATTGTGACAATATTAAACTTCCTAATTTGACCAATTGTCAATTAGAGTTTTAATATAAATCAAATACTTCAAAATTTGACTAGATAAATAAATTCATATTATTTATCTGCATATTATTTATCTGCTTATCAAATATATTATTTGATACTTATCATATTACCAACAATAATATGACTTTAGGAGACCATCTCCTACTAGGAAAAAGATTTTAACTTTTAATTAAACAATTAACTAATTAATTTCCATTTAGTTAAATAATAAAATCAAAAACAATATATAAGGCTATTATATAGTCCCTTGTTGCCAATGCTGTATAAATATAGGCCAAATATTATTTTTTATATTTTATTAAATCCATTGAACTTTAATAACAGTTTCACATGTGAATTGGACATATTCTTACTAAAAGAAACAAGTCCACATGCCCTAATACAATTCTAAATGGACCTATAAATTGGTCCGGTAGAGTATATCTAGTGATTCGTGCAAGTTCATGTGAATTGGGGATCTTGGCGGGCTATCTAAATTGAAGCTCCAATAAACATAACCTAATCACAATCAACAAATGATTCACTTAGGTCCAATCTATTAAATTTAGTTCATTCATCTAAAAAACTAATACTGAACTCTTAAATAAAGATTGAATAAGTTAATATTTCTCATTCATACCATAGACAAACTTAGTGGAGATAGTGTATCCTCGTGAAGAATACTAATAATCGCAAAGAGCTCTTAAACAACCTATAGCTCTCTAAGTTACCATATTTACTCATATGACCACATTTTGAACTTGGATATTTTGACTTGTACAGAAGCTATATTTCAAAAGACACTACTGAAAACATAACATTAAGATTTAATATCCAATACCTCAAAACATCGATATGATGATATTGTACTCTCATCTAATAAATGGAGCCATGATGGCCATATCTATAAATGAAATCCTCTATCGATAAACAAATGAATACCACCAAACTATCGAGGATAGACTATGCTATAAAATCGTACTCATTGATAGCTCAACCGATAACACTTGCAACCGTAAGTCAATCAGTTATCTCAGAATTGAGCTAGACTCTCCGATTGTTCTTCAAGTGAAAACTTTTATCTATTGAAGGTTATGGATAAAGTATTTCACTGTGATCCTATTCAATGCACCCAGTGCTCAAGATTTTTTGCCTAAAGACACCACACTTTGGTGATTTTAGACTTATCATAACACATTTGATCCCACTCAAATGCTAGCAAAAGAATCTACAACTTTGATATGATAAAGGTGCCAAACCTTTATCTTAAGATATGAGTATTATTCAAGACTAACTAAAGAATTGTGTCTACCTCATACATATCAAGATGTATAAACATTCTTCTTTTCTCGTAGTCCTTTGACCTTATGATTATTTACTTTTGACAATTATAATAATTAAACTTTAAATGATATAAGATTTGTTAAGCTAGAAATCACTATATTAATATGAAAAGATTGTTAATTACTATATTACACTCCTGCTATCAAGCATAATCTCGACATGTGGTCCTATCAGCATTCAAGCTAGAGGTGGATATAAGTACTTCATCACTTTCACAAATGATTACTCAAGATTTGGCTATATGTATCTCTCGAGACATAAGTCAGATGCTTTTGACATGTTCAAAGCATTTAAATCTGAAGTAGAAAATCAACTTGAGAAACACATAAAAATCTTAAGGCCTGATCGTGGTAGTGATTATCTTTCTGGTGATTTTCAGCAATATCTTATTGATAATAAGATAATTTCTCTGCTTTTTATGCAAGGTACACCTCAACATAATGGGGTGGCAGAAAGGAGAAGTAGAACTCTTTTGGACATGGTTGTCTATGTTGAGTTATTCAACACTTCCAAACTCTTTTTGGGGATACGCTTTACAAACTGCCATGTACATTCTAACGATGTACCATCTTAGTCGATTCCTAAAACACCGAATGAGTTATGAACTGGGTGAAAGCCTAGTTTATAACTCTTAAGGATATTTGGATGTCCTGTGCACGTGTTAAAAGGAAAGACAGAAAAGATGGAGTCCCATTCAGAAACATGCATATTTGTAGGGTATCCAAAAGGAACCAAAGGATATTATTCTTATAGTCCTTCAGATCATAAAGTATTTGTTTCGACAAATGCTAAATTTTTGGCCATGCTTAAATCCATTAGGAAACTCCTATCCATTATGGCATCTCTAGGCCTAGAGATTTGGCAAATGGACGTCAAGACAACTTTCCTTAATGAAAGTCTTGATGAAAAAATCTATATGATACAACTAGAAGGATTCATTGAAAATGACCAAGAGGAAAAGGTTTGCCAGTTATAAAGATCTATATATGGATTGAAGCAAGCATCCGGAACATGGAATACAAGGATCAATCACACTATGAAATTTTTTGGATTTATTTAAAACCTTAAAGAACCATGTGCATACAAAATGATCAAAGGTGACAAGTTGGTTTTCCTATTTCTTTACGTTGATGATATACTACTCATCGGAAACAATGTAGGTGTATTGACATTAGTAAAAGAATGGTTAGCAAAACAATTTGATATGAAGGACTTATGAGAAGCAAGTTATATTCTTGGTATCCAAGTTACAAGGGATAGAAAGTATAGAACGATTGCATTATCCCAAGCTTCATAAATAGATAAATTCTTGTCTAGATTCCCCAAGCAAGATTCCAAGAAAGGTATGTTACCTTTCTAACATGGAATCAATCTTTCAAAGGAACAAGCTCCTAAGAATGAGCATGAAGAGCAATTCAAAAGTAGGGTTCCACATGCCTTGGCATTTGAAAGTCTCATGTATGCAATGCTCTACACTAGACCAAATATTTGTTTTATTGTTAACCTAGTTAGCAGGTTTCAATCAAAACCTGGTCCTAATCACTGGACGACAGTTAAGTATATTTTCAAGTATCTTAGAAGAACGAGAGATTATATGCTTGTATACTCTTGAGGGGATTCAATTCCCGTTGGATATACAGAATCTGATTTTCAGTAGGATTATGACTCAAGAAGATCACCATCAAGATCTGTGTTTACTCTTAGAGAAGGGGTAGTCATATAGAGGAGTATCAAGCAATCTTGTATTGTTGATTCCACCATGGAAGCTGAATATGTTACCGCATGCAAAGCTAACAAAGAGACTATTTGGATCCGCTAATTATTTATTGACTTGGAAGTGGTTCATTATACGAATAAGCAAATCACTATCTATTATGATATTAGTGGAACATTGGCTAATTCGAGAGAACCAATAAGTCATAAGAGTTGGAAACACATTGAAAGAAAGTATAATCTTTTAAGGAAAATTGTGTATAGAAGATACGTGATGATTACCAAGATCGCATCAGTAGAAAATCTAGGAGACCCCTTCACAAAGGCGCTTCCACAAAAGAGTTTTGATGGGCACCTAGAGAATATGGGGGTAAGAGATATGACATATTTGCTAGAGAGCAAGTGGAAGATTATTGGGATTATGCTCAATAGCAAGAGTGTTATAATGTATTTGACAATCTTTTCATATTACTAAAGTGATTTCTAGTTTAACAAATCTTATAGCATTTATAGTTTAATTATTAGAATTTTCAAAAGTAAATAATCATAAGGTCAAAAGATTATGAGAAAAGAAGAATTGTTCATACATCTAGATATGTATGAGGTAGACACAGTTCTTTAGTTAGTCTTGCATAATATTCACAACTAAAGATAAAGGTTGGGCGCCTTTACCTTTTTAAAGTTGTAGATTCTTTTGATAGCATTTGAGTGGGATCAAATGTGTTATGATGAGTCTAAAATCATCAAAGTGTGGTGTCTTTGGGCAAAAGAATCTAGAGCACTGGGTGCATTGAATTGGATCACAGTGAGGTACTTTATCTAGAACTGTCATTGGATAAAAGTTTTCACATGATGACAATCGGAGAGTCTATGTCAATCTTGAGATAAATGATGGACTTATGGTTGCAAGTGTTATCATTTTGAGCTATAAATGAGTACGATTATATATCATAGTCTATCCTTGATAGTTTGGTGGTATTCATTTGTTAATCGATTGAGGACTTCATTTATAGAAATGGACATTGTGGCTCTATTTATTAAATGTTAGTAGAATATCATCATACCGATATTTTGAGGTACTGGAAATTAAATCTTAATGATAAGTTTTCAATAGTGTCTATTGAAATATGGCTTTGGGACAAGTCAAAATATCCAAGTTCAAAATGTGATCATATGAGTAAATATGGTAACTAGGAGAGCTATAGACTGTCTATGAGCTCTTAGGGATTACTAGTATTCTTCACAAGGATACACTATTTCCATTAAGATTGTCTAGGGTACGAATGAGGAACATTAGCTTATTCTATCTTTATTTAAGAGTTCAATTTTAGTTCTTTAGTGGAATGAACTAAAATTAATAGATCGGACCAAAGTGAGGCATTTGTTGATTACAATTACGTTGTGTCTATTAGAGATTAAATTTAGATAGCCCGCGAAGATCCCTTATTCACACGAACTTGCATGGATCACTTGATATATTCTACCAGACCAATTTCTGGGTCCATCTAGAATTGTTTTGGATTTCAGATTCCAAAAGCTTTGAAGAGGTGTGGTCATATGTGATCAAGACATGCGGGAACTCTTCAAGATACCAAGATTGGGCGACCAATGATGTGGGATTCCTTGGGCGGCCCTAATGGGGTGCGATTAACATTCCATTAATACATTAAGAATATAATTTGTTCATTTTAATTAAATAGCTGGTTAAATTATATTATTGTAATAATTTAAGGCATGTATACATGTTTCTTTTTTTGTAAGAATTGGTCTAGTTCACATGTGGACTTTTTATTAAAGTCAAATGGATTTAATAAAATGGAAAAAATAATATTAAGCTCATGTATAGGCTTGGGCAGCTAGGGCATATATAATATTCTAATATATTGTTTTTATTTTATTATTTATATAAATGGAAATTAATTAATTATTTAATTAAAAGATAAAATAGTTTTCCTCGTACAAGAAGGTCTCTTTGTGTCATACTATTGTTGGCAGTATGATAATTATCAAATACTTTATTTGATAAGTTGATAAATAAAATGAATTTAATTATCTTGTCAAATTATAAAACTATAATTGAATACTGGTCAAATTGGGAAGTTTTTGATAAAGTCGCAATTTAATTTTTATTCAATAATTAGTTATTGGATAAACACACTAATGAATTGAAATAGGAGTCTTGGTGTGAAAAAAAATTCTTCTTTAAATGAGGATTCTTGACCACCAAGTATATCCACCTAGAGAGAGGATTCTTGCCCACCAAGTTAACGTAGGGAAAAATCGATTCAAAACGAGGCATAAACGTAAAATTAGGGTTTGGTTTTAAAAAATTTCCATTTAAATTACCCTAGATTAATCAATGTATATTAAACGTATCGTACCTTTTTCTCGTGACGATTGAACTAGAGTCGAATTGAATCCGTAAGATCTTCCAATCCAGTCACGAACATGAATCACCTAAGAGTGTGGGATACCTTTCTTTAAGTTGTATACTTGAGGATGGAACCAAACAAAATCTCTTTCTTTTGTTAGTCACAATAATCCTCCATGAAGAAAAACAAAGAACCTTAGGTCACTTGTGAATTGTCAATCAATTTGATTGAAACTCGCGTGAACCTTGATTCGCTATTGTACACAAAACCTTTTGATGTAAAGGCTACTAGTGCACTGTCGAAAACAAAACGTTCTTTCTTCCTTTTCCTCTATGTTGAATTTTCACATACCTATCTTTAGAGTTGGAAGAATTTTTCTAGAGAAAGAACCGGATTCTCTACACTCATAATTCTCTCTTGTCCTAACTCTACTCTTAGAAGACTTGCCTTGACCGAATTTTCTCCTAAAAAACTTGCCTTGGCCAAAATTTCTCTAGTCAATAAAATAATTCCTTGGCTGAATTCAACCTAGAGATATATTAGGTTTCTCAAATCCTATCCTAAGGAGGATTTACTTGGTAGGCAAGAATCCTGTCTCTAGGTGGATATACTTGGTGACAAAGACTTGTTTTCAAAAAAGATTTCTTTTCCAGACCAAGACTCCTAATCCAACTCAAACTATGTACCTATTCAATAACCAATTATTTTAATAGAAATAAAATACTTCATAATTTGACTAGATAAATAAATTCCTATTATTTATATAATTATCAACTATAGTATTTCATACTTATCATATTACCAACAATAATAAGACTCTAGGAGACCATCTCCTACTAGGAAAAAGATTTTGACTTTTCATTAAACAATTAATTAAATAATAAATAATTTAAAGGCTATTATATAGTCACTTGCCTCCCAAGCTATATAAATATGGGTCAAATAATGTTTTTTCTATTTTATTAAATCCATTGGACTTTAATAAAAGGTCCACATGTGAACTAGACTTGTTCTTACTAAAATAAACAAGTCCATATACCTTAATACAATTCTAAATGGACCCATATGTCCGGTAGAATATATCAAGTGATCCATGCAAGTTCTTGTGAATTGGGGATCTTTGGGCTATCTAAATTTAAGATCAAATAGACATAACCTAATCACAATCAACAAATGATTCACTTAGGTCTGATCTATTAATTTAATTCATTCCACTAAAGAACTAAAATTGAACTTTTGAATAAAGATAGAATAAGTTAATATTCCTCATTCATACCCTAGACAATCTTAATGGAGATAGTGTATCCTCTGAAGAATACCAGTAATCGCTAAGAGCTCATAGACCGCCTATAGCTCTCCAAGTTACTATATTTACTCATATGACCACATTTTGAACTTGGATATTTTGACTTGTCCAGAAGCTATATTTCAATAGATACTATTGAAAACTTAACGTTAAGATTTAATATCCAAACCTCAAAACATCCATATGATGACATTTTACTCACATTTAATAAATAGAGCCACAATGTCCATTTTTATAAATGAAGTCCTCAATCGATTAACAAATGAATACCACCAAACTATCGAGGGTAGACTGTGATATATAATCGTACTCATTGATAGCTCAAAATGATAAAACTTGCAATCATAAGTCCATCAATTATCTCAAGATTGAGATAGAATCTCCGATTGTATTCATGTGAAAACTTTTATCCACTGACTGTTCCAGATAAAGTATTTCACTGCGATCCTATTCAATGCACCCAGTGCTCTAGATTATTTTGCCCAAAGACACCACACTTTGATGATTATAGACTCATCATAACACATTTAATCCCACTCAAATGCTAGCCAAAGAATCTACAAATTTGACAAGATAAAGGCGCCCAACCTTTATCTTAAGTTGTGAATATTATTCAAGGCTAACTAAAGAATTGTGTCTACCTCATACATATCAAGATGTATGAACATTCTTCTTTTCTCGTAGTCCTTTGACCTTATGATTATTTACTTTTGACAATTATAATAATTAAATGAGAAATGCTATAAGATTTGTTAAACTAGAAATCACTTTATTGATATGAAAATATTGTCAAATTCATTATTATACTCTTGCTATTGAGCATAATTACAACAATCTCCCACTTTCTCTATAGCAAATTTGTCATATCTCTTATCACCATATTCTCCAGGTGCCCATCAAAACTATTTTATGGAAGAGCTTTTGTAATGTGATCCACTAGATTTTCTGCTGGCGCAATCTTGGTTATCGTCATGTCTCCCTTACGTATAATTTCCTATAAATGGTAATACTTTCTTTCAATGTGTTTCACTCTCTTATGACTTCTTGTTTCTCTTGAATTAGCCACTGCTCCACTATTGTCACATTAGATAGTGATCTGCTTATTCGTATCAAGAACCACTTCCAAGTCAGTCAAGAATTGGTGGAGCTAGACAGCCTCTTTAGTGGCTTCACATGTGGCAACATACTCACCATCCATGGTGGAATCAACAATACAAGATTGCTTGATACTCCTCCATATGACTTCCCCTCCTCCAAGAGTAAACACAGATCCTGATGTTGATATCCTAGAGTCTGAATTTGATTGGAAATCAAAATCTGTATACCCAATGGAAATTAAATCCCCTCTAGAGTATACAAGCATAAAATCTTTCATTCTCATGAGATACTTGAAAATATGCTTCACTGCCATCCATTGATCAGGACCAAGTTTCGATTGGAACCTGTTAACTATGCTAACAGCAAAACAAATAGTTGGTCTTGTATAGAGCATTGTATACATGAGCTCCCAACTGCCGAGGCATATGGAACCCTACACATGAATTGCTATTCATGCTCATTCTTAGGAACTAGTTCTTTAGAAATTTTGCTTCCATGTCTAAAAGGTAACATGCCTTTCATGGAATCTTGCATGGAAAATCTAGACTAGATTCCTATGTTTGAAGCTTGGGATAATGCCATCGTTCTATTCTTTCTATCCCTTATGACTTGGATACCAAGAATATAACTTGTATCTCCTAAGTCCTTCATGTCAAATTATTTTACCAACCATTCTTTTACTGATGTCAATACAACTACATCGTTTCTGATGAGTTGTATATCATCAACGTAAAGAACTAGAAAAACCAGCTTGTCACCTTTAATCCTTTTGTATACACAACGTTTGTAAAGGTTATGAATAAAGCCAAAACTTTTCATTGCTTAATCAAACCCTGTGTTCTAGGATCTGGATGCTTGCTTCAATCCATATATGTATCTTTGTAACTCGCATGCCTTTTCCTCTTGGCCTTTTTCAATGAATCCTTTTGGATGCATCATATAGATGCTTTCGTTAAGACTTCTACTAAGGAAAGTTGTCTTTTCATCCATTTGCCAAATCTCTAGTTCTGGAGATGCCACAATGGATAAAAGTATCCTAGTAGATTCAAGCATGGCCACAAGAGAGAAGGTTTCCTCATAATCAATACCTTCCTTCTATGTATAACCTTTAGCTACCAATCTAAGTTTAAGGGTTTCCACATTTCCATCCATTCCTCTTTGCCTACTGTATACCCAAATGCATCCGATGGTTTTTTCCTTTTAGGCAAGTCCACAAGAGACTAGACTTTAATTTTGAATATAGATTCAATTTCAGATCGCATTGCATTTTTCCAATTGCGATAATCAACATCTTATATGGCTTCCTTGTATGTGTAGGGATCATCGTCATCCGGGAGATTCTGTACTTATTCTCCAAGACTAATATATCTCTTAGGTTGTCTACTAACCCTCCCACTATGACGAGGAATGGTAGATTGTTGATCTTGTATTGGTACGGAACTTACAATTGGGCTAGGTTGTGAAACCTCCTATGGAATTGTATCTCTTGAAAGCTCATTCAGGACAATTCTACATTTAGGCACAAAAATATTAATATAGTCCTCTTCCAGAAATTTAGCTCGTTTGTAGAAACAAATACTTTAAGATCTTAAGGTCTATAGAAATAATATCGTTTAGTTCCTTTTGGATACCTTACAAATATGCATATTTATGAATAGGACTCCATCTTTTTAGTCTTTCATTTTAACATGTGTGCAGGACATCCAAATATCCTTAAGTGTTGTAAACTAGGCTTTCTCCTAGCCCATAACTCATACGGTGTTTTAGGAACCGACTTAGATGGTACATCGTTTAGAATGTATATAGCGGTTTGTGAAGCATATCCTTAAAAAGAATTAGGGAGCGTTGAATAACTCAACCTAGATCTAACCATGTCCAAAAGAGTTCTATTTCTCCTTTCGGCCACCCCAATTTTTTTGAGGTGTATTTGGTACAGAAAACTGAGAAATTATCCCATTATCAATAAGATATTGCTGAAACTTACCAGATAGATATTCTCCACCACGATCAGACCTCGAGATTTTTATGTGTTTCTCTAGTTGATTTTCAACTTCAGTTTTAAATGCTTTGAACATGTCAAAAGCATCCGACTTATATCTCATGAGATACATATAGCCAAATCTTGAGTAATCATCCGTTAAAGTAATGAAGTATTCATATCCACCTCTAGCTTGAATGTTCATTGAACCACGTGTATCAGTGCGTATCAATTCTAAACATTCAGTTGCTCTTGTTCTTTTTATCGTGAATGGCATTTTGGTCATCTTACCTTCCAAACAAGATTCACAAGTTAGTAGATCATCAATCTTTAAGTCACTTAATAGTCCATCACTAACCAATCTTTTGATCCTATCAAGGTTAATATGACCTAGGTGCAAATGCCATAGGTAGGTTTCATCTTTTGATAATTTTACTCTTTTATGATTAAGTTGCATTAATTCTGTGTATAACAAGTGAGAGATATTGTTATGCAAATAGAATAAGCTATTTTTCAATGTACCTTTGCAAACAAATTTGTTATTCCTACTAATAATAAAAGCTTCATTAAAAGTAATAGAATATCCAAATTTGTTTAAACAAGAAACTGAAATTAAATTCCTCTTGAATTGTGGCACATAATAAACGTTTATTAATCTAAATGCCAACTAGAATCTAGATTGACTCTAATATCTCCCACTACATTGGCAGACACCAACACTCCATTGCCTAAATGCAAGTTGAATTCTTTCTTATTAAGTCTATTCATTTCTTAGAACCCCTTTCTTGGTAGGCCCAAGTTGTTTTTTCTTCTGCTGTTTCTGGACCTTCTTACGGGTCTTAACAGTAGCAACTCTTTTTACCATATGAATCTCTTAACCCTTGCCTTTCAGAAGGATTTTTCGACGCTTTGAACATCTTGCATTAGGTCTTGCAAGTTGTATTCCTTATTACTCAAGGTGTAGTCCAACTTGAACTGATAAAAGGAATCTGATAGTGAGTTGACGATCATGTCAATTTTCGTTTCACCATCTATCTCAGCACCATTCTGTTCAACAATGTTGATATGTACTATGACTTTCATCATGTGATATTTCACAACCTATACAGGTTTCAACCTAAGATTCATGAAAGTAGACATTGCCTTTCCCTTAGTCGTCCTGGACTTCAATGCAGACATATCTTCTAGAGACATCATTATATCGGGATCAGTCTCCGTTCCTTCATGTTGTTGTTGCAACACGTCGGAGATGGTGGCCATATTGTAACATTTAGCCATCTTATCTGAAGATTTCCACTGCCGATACCCATCTCTTTGCTCCTGAGTAGATTCATTAGTAGGAGTATGTGGTTTAAGAGTGCACAGAACAAACTTATGCTTTTCGGATTGCAATAAAAGCCCAGTTTTCTTTTTCCATATGACATAATTACCACAAGTTAAAGTATTATCTTTTAGGATGTTGATTAGGGATGAGTTCATGATTTCTTTATAATAACAAAAATTATATAGGTAAACAATCATGACATAGCACTTTTGAATATTTATCTTGAATTAAATAAAATAATTCAATCGTAAAATTCAACGGTGATCCCACACCCATAAATGTAACGCCTCATTTGGGAGTTCACACCATTTACTAGTTGGACTAGGTCTCACCTAATTGTTAACATAATAACCAATGTTTTCAATTTTAGCCTTGCAATTTTATTAACAAGAACTCTTGGGAGGATATTAATAAAATCACATTGAGAGTATTACCAAGTTATCGACCTTCAATATATTCCCTCATGAATATCTCTCCTTTGGGAGTAGATATCGTTTGGACCAATTGTCTAGTCTATCCTTGTAAGGAAGTATCTTGCTAAATTCCATTCTTGAATACCCTTTAGGGGGTTATTACACAAAACATAAAGCTCAACAAAACTTGGAGGCCATAGGTGTTCCAAAACACCTTCTCCCACTCAATTATCTAAGGTGTGTGATCGATTCCATAGAATGATTTACCAAGTTATCTAGATGCCAATCAGATACCTAAAACATTCAATGCATGTTCATACCAAAAAAGATATATGAGTGGCACTCCTATTCTATATGACATGTTATCAAACAATGACAAATATAAATAGCCATAATTTTGGTCCATCCTAGAAAAGCAAGTAAATTACCTATCTTGAATACAAAAACTCCTTTCTTGGCGAACAATTATTAACATGACCATCGTTCGTTTGGACCCTTGGCTGTCTTCTATTGGCGTGCGCACCCCTTAGCTCCATAAGTCGTGTGCAACCCATGGGATCTACAAGGCTGCCATGTGCCACCCATACCATAACAATCGTGGTTGTGTACTTATTCGCACGTACGATTGTTGCTATGGCGAGTACGGTACCAAACTTGTTCCGGTTGCTTCCAAGTATTCAAATCTTTGAATCTTCGATACTTGAATATATTACAACAACATTTTAAACAAAAAATACTGCAGTTTTTTTTATTACAACAAAATAAAGAAAAAAAAACTTAGCAACTACCTTGAAGGAAATTATGGCAATGATAGGCCACCCTTCTTGTTACAATCCCAAACAAAAATACATTGAAATTCTAGGACCAAAATTGAGCAATAATAAATCACATTATAAAACATATATATATATATATATATATATATATATATATATATATCCATACAATCCAATGTAAATATATATGTGAATACCTAGAGTGTCATCTCTTTCTAAAACATGCATATTTTCTCTTTCTAAAACATGCCAATTTACAATAAAAGAAATAGATTCATGTATATACACATCAATTAATCAAGGGTACAACCAGACTTTGATACCAACTGTAGTGAAAAATTGGTTCAAAACGCAGTGGAAGTGTAAAATTAGGGTTTGGTATATTTTAAAAAATTTTCCTCTAAAAGAAAGAACCTTAACCCAAGAATAATCAATGTATATTAAAAGTGTCGTACCTTTTTCTAGTGACGATTGAACTAGCATCGAATTAAATCCGTAAGATCTTTCAATCCAATCATAAATGTGAATCACCTATGAGTGTGGGCTCCCTTTCTTTAAACCGTATACCTGAGGATGGAAACAAACAAAATCTCTTTATTTTGTTAGTCACAATAAACCTTCAAGAAGAAAAACAAAGAAAGTTAGGTCACTTGTGAATTATCAATCAATTTGATTGAAACTCACGTGAACCTTGATTCGATGTTGTACACAAACCTTTTGATGTAAAGGCTACTAGTGCACTATCGAAAACAAAACGTTCTTTCTTCATTTCCCTCTTTGCCAAATTTTCACACACCTATCTTTAGAGTTGGAAGAACTTATCTAGAGCAAGAACCGGATTCTCTACACTCAAAATTCTATCTAGGTCGAATTTCAATCTCAGAAGACTTGCCTTGGCCTAATTTTCTCTTAGAAAACTTGCCTTGGCCGAATTTTCTCTAGTCAATAAAATAATTCCTTGGCTGAATTCAACCTATATATATATATATATATATATATATATATATATATATATATAGGATTCTTAAATCCTCTTTACTTAGTAGGCAAAAACCCTATCTCTAGGTGGATTTACCTGGTGACAAATAATCTTTTTCAAAAAGGATTTATTTTCCACACCAAGACACCTAATCCAACTCAAACAGTGTACTTATTCAATAACCAATTATTGAATATAATTAAATTGTGACTATATTAAAACTTCCAAGTTTGACCAATTGTCTTTTAATAGATATAAAATACTTCATAATTTGACTAGATAAATAAATTCCTAATATTTATCTACTTATCAAATAAAGTATTTGATACTTATCATATTACTAACAATAATATGACTCTAGGGGACCATCTCCTACTAGGAAAAAGATTTTAACTTTTAATTAAATAATTAATTAATTAACAAATTAATAAATTTCCATTTAATTAAATAATAATAATAAAAATATATAAGGCTATTATATAGTCCCTTGCCACCCAAACTACATAAATATGGGTCAAATATTGTTTTTTCAATTTTATTAAATCCGTTGAACTTTAATAAAAGGTCCACATGTGAACTAAACCCATTATTACTAAATGAATCAAGTCCACATGCCTAAATACAAATTTAAATGGACCCATAAATGTTAGGATTTTGCTCGATAGCAAGAGTATAATAATATATTTGATAATCTTTTCATATTAATAAAGTAATTTCTAGTTTAACAAATCTTGTAGCATTTATAGTTTAATTATTATGATTGTCAAAAGCAAAAAATCATAAGGTCAAAAGACTATGAGAAAAGAAGAATTGTTCATACATCTAGATATGTATGAGGTAGACACAATTCTTTAGTTAGTCTTGAATAATTTTCACAACCTAAGATAAAAGGTTGGGCGTCTTTATCTTGTCAAAGTTGTAGATTCTTTTACTAGCATTTGAGTAGGATTAAATGTGTTATGACAAGTCTAAAATCATCAAAGTGAGGTGTTATTTGGGCAAAAGAATCTATTGCACCAGGTGCATTGAATATGGTCATAATGAAATACTTTATCTAGAACTATCAATGGATAAAAGTTTTCATTTGAAGACAATCAGAGAGTTTATCTTAATCCAGAGATAAATGATGGACTTATGGTAGCAAGTGTCATCATTTGAGCTATTAATGAGTACGATTATATAGCATAGTCTATCCAAGATAGTTTGGTGGTATTCATTTGTTAATCGATAGAAGACTTCATTTATAGATATAGACATCGTGGCTCCATTTATTAAATGACAGTAGAATATCATCATATGGATGTTTTGAGGTATTGGATATTAAATCTTAACGTTAAGTTTTCAATAGTGTCTATTGAAACATGGCTTCTAGAACAGTTAAAATATCCAAGTTCAAAATGTGATCAGATGAGTAAATATGGTAACTTGGAGAGCTATAGGCGGTCTATGAGCTCTTGGCGATTACTGGTATTCTTCATGAGGATACACTTTCTCCAATAAGATTTGTAGGGTATGAATGAGTAACATCAACTTATTATATCCTTATTTAAGAGTTCAATTTTAGTTCTTTAGTGTAATGAACAAAAATTAAATAGATTGGACCTAAGTGAATCATTTGTTGATTGTGATTGGGTTGTGTCTATTGGAGCTTAAATTTAGATAGCCTGCCAAGATCCCCAATCCACACGAACTTGCATGGATCACTTGATATATTCTACCGGACCAATGTAGGGGTCTATCTAGAATTGTATTAAGGCATGTGAACTTGTTTCTGTTTGTAAGAATAGGTCTAGTTCACATGTGACCTTTTTTATTATGGTCCAATGGATTTAATAAAATAAGAAAAATAATAAATGACCCATATATATGTGTTGGGCAGCAAGGCTATTTAAAATAGCTTAATTATATTATTTTTATTTTATTATTTAATTAAATGGAAATTAATTCATTTGTTGATTAATTAATTATTTAATTAAAAGTCAAAATCTTTTTCCTAGTAGGAGATGGTCTCCTAAAATTATACTATTGTTGGTAGTATAATTAATATTAAAGACTATATTTGATAAGTAGACAAATAAAAGAAATTATTTATCTAATCAAATTAGGAAGTTTTTAATATGGTTACAAATAAACTATTGAGTTGGATTAGGAGTCTTGGTGTAGGAAAGAATTCCTTTTGGAAAAGGATTCTTAACCACTAAGTAAATCCACCTAAGGATAGGATTCTTAACCACCAAGTAAATCCTTCTTAGGAGAGTATTTAGTCTCCTGTATATAATACCTATTAAATTCGACCAAGAATGATTTTTTGGCGTGAGAAGTTGTTTATAATTTGTTTTTTATTGTTATATATAAAAAAAACTTCGTCAAACTCATTGTGTGAAGAATTCGGCCAAGCATAGAGAAAGGAGGGAACGTTTTTGTTTTCGATAGTACACTAGTTTCCTTTCCATCAAAAGGGTTTTGTGTACAACATCGAATCAAGGTTCACATGAGTTTCAATCAAATTGATTGATAATTCAAAAGTGACCGGACGTTCTTTGTTTTTCTCTTGGAGGATTATTGTGACTAACAAAGAAGAAGATTTTGTTTGTTTCCATCCTCAAGTATACAGTTTACAGAAAGGGAGCCCACATTCCTAGATGATACACGTTCATGATTGGATTGAAAGATCTTACGGATTCAATTCGACGCTAGTTCAATCGTCACAAAAAAAAGGTACGATAAATTTTATATACATCAATTAATCTAGGGTTAAGGTTCTTATTATTAAAAGGGAAATTTTTTATTTATATGCAAACCCTAATTCTGAATTTTCACGCTTCCATTGCATTTTGAATCGATTTTCCCTTCAATTGGTATCAGAGGCTGGTTGTACCCTTGATTAATTGATGTATGTGTTCGTGAATCTTTTTCTTTTAATTGTATATGCATGTTTTTGAAAGAGATGGCACTCTAGGTATTCGCATATATATTTACATTGGAATGTATGGGTATATATATATATATATATATATATATATATATATATATATGTTTTATATGTGGTTTGTTATTGCTCAATTTTGGTCCTAGAATTTCAGTGTATTTTTTTTTTGGGGATTGTAATAAGAAGGGTGGTCTATTATTG
Organism: Dipteronia dyeriana; assembly: GCA_032871835.1. Classification (NCBI taxonomy): domain Eukaryota; kingdom Viridiplantae; phylum Streptophyta; class Magnoliopsida; order Sapindales; family Sapindaceae; genus Dipteronia; species Dipteronia dyeriana. The sequence goes on from CM065296.1 coordinate 40,969,754, forward strand.
GCATAATTACCTTCTGCTAAGTTTATTTTTATTTTTGTTGTTGTAATAAGAAAAACAACTGCAGTATTTTATTATTTAAATTCTTCTGTAATACATTCCAGTATCGAAGAATTGATGGTTTGAAGAATTAGGAGCAATAGGAACAAGTTTGGGACCGTGCTAGTAGTAACAACTAACGTGCGAGCGAAGAGCATGCAGCCACGTTTGTTGTGGCATGGGCTGCGCACGGCAGTCCTATGGAAGGCATGGGCTGTGCATGGCAGCCCTTTATGGGTTTGTGGCATGAGCACGCCCATGGGTAAGGGCCAAGGTTGTACACGCCCATAGGAGGCAGCCGAGAGAGTCCCGGACGACAAAGGTCGTGTAAAGACTTGTTCGCCAAGAAAGGAGTTTTTTGTATTCCAAGACATGTAATTTACTTGCTTGTCTAGGATGGACCAAAATTGAAGCTATTTATATTTATTGTAAATATTGCAATGTTTGTCATTATTTGATAACATGTCATATAGAATAGGAGTGCCACTCATATATCTCTTTTGGTATGAACATGCATTGAATGGTTCATGTATCTAAATTGGCATATAGATAATTTGGTAAATCATTCTTTGGAATTCGATCACACGCCTTAAACAATTGAGTGGGAGAAGGTGTTTTGGAACACTTACGGCCACCAAGTTTAGTTGAGCTTTATGTTTCGTGAATAACCCCCAAGGGGTATTCATGAATAGAATTTAGCAAGATACATCCTTACAAGGATATACTAGACAATTAGCCTAAACGATATCTACTCCCAAAGGAGGGATATTCATGAGGCATTATATTGAAGGTCGATAACTTGGTATTACACTCAATGTAATTTTATTAATATCCTCCCAGGAGTTCTTATTAATAAAAATTAAAATGCTAAAATTGAAAACGTTGGTTGTTATGTTAACAATTAGGTGGGACCTAGTCCAACTAGTAAATGTTGCGAACTTTCAAATGAGGGGTGACATTTATGGGTGTTGGATCACCGTTGAATTTTTACGATTGAATTATTTAATTCAAGATAAATATTCAAAAGTGCTATATCATGATTATTTACTTATATAATTTTTGTTCATATAAAGAAATCATGACCCCATCCCTAATCAAAATCCCAAAAGATAATACTTTAACTGATGATAATTATGTCACATGGAAAAAGGAAAATTGGGTTGTTATTGCAAGCTGAAAAACATAAATTCATTATGTCAATTCTTTAATTACCAAACTAATGAATCTACTCAGGAGCAAAGAGGTGATTATTGGTAGTGGAAGTCTTCAGATGAGATGGCTTAATGTACGTTACATTATGGCCACATCTCTGAAATGTTACCAAAGCAACATGAAGGAATGGAGACTGTTGCTGATATAATGATGTCTCTATATGAGATATTAGCTATGAGGTCTAGGATGATTAAGAGGAGAGGCAATGTCTACTTTCATCCATCTTAAGATAAAACCTGGACAGGCTGTGAAAGATCACATGATGAAAGTCATATCACATCTCAACATTGCTGAACTGAATGGTGCTAAGATAGATGGTGAGACGAAAACTTGACATGATTGTTAACTCACTATCGGATTCCTTTGGTTTGTTCAAAGTTGGACTACACCTTGAACAATAGGGAATACACCTTGCAAGGCCTAATGCAAGATGTTCAAAGCGCCAAAATGATTCTTGTGAAAGGCAAGGGTCAAGAGATTCATATGGTTGGTAAAGTTGGTACTGTTAAGACCTGTCAGAAGGTCAAGTAACAACAGAAGAAAAAACAACTTGGGCCTAACTAGAAGGGGTTTCAGGAAAGGAAAAGACTGAATGGGAATGAATTCAACTTGCATTTAGGCAATGGAGCATTGGTGTCTACTAGTGTAGTGGGAGATATTTAAATCAATTTAGATTCTAGTAGGCATTTAGATTGAATAAACGTTTATTATGTACCTGAATTCAAGCGGAATTTAATTTCAAATTCTTGTTTAAATAAATTTGGTTTTTACTTTTAATAAAGTTTTTATTATTACTAAGAATGACAAAATTATTTGCAAAGGTATATTGGAAAACTGTTTATTCTATTTGCATAGAAATATCTCTCACTTGTTAGACACGAAATCAACAGAACCTAATCATAACAGAGTAAAATTATCAAAAGATGAAACCTACCTATGGCATTTACGTTTTGGTCATATTAACCTAAATAGGATTAAAATATTTGTTAGTGACGAACCTCTAAGTGACTTAAAGGTTAATGATCTACCAACTTGTGAATCTTGTTTGGAAGTTAAAATGACCAAAAGGTCCTTCACGACCAAAGGCGCAAGAGCCATCGAATGTTTAGGATTGATACTCAGTGATGTGTGTTGACCTATGAGCATTCAAGCTAGAGGTGGATATATGTACTTTATCACTTTCATGGATGATCACTCCAGATTTGACTAAGTGTATCTCATGAGGCATAAGTCGGATGCTTTTGATATGTTCAAAGCATTTAAAGCTGAAGTGGAAATCAGCTTGAGAAAAGCATAAAAATATTAAGGTCTGATCGTGGTGGAGAATATCTATTTGGTGAGTTTCAGCAATATCTTGTTGATAATGGGATAGTTTCTCAGTTTTCTACACCTGGCACAGCTCAACAAAATAGGGTGGCAGAAAGGAGAAATAGAACTCTTTTAGACATGGTTAGGTCTACGTTGAGTTATTCTACCCTCCCTAATTCTTTATGGAGATATGCTTTACAAACCGCAATGTACATTCTAAATGATGTACCATCTAAGTCGGTTCCAAAAACACCGGATAAGTTGTGGACTAGGCGAAAGCCTAGTTTACAACACTTAAGGATATTTGGATGCCCTACGCACGTGTTGAAAGGAAAGACAAAAAATATGGAGTCCCGTTCAGAAACATGTATATTTGTAGGGTATCCAAAAGGAAAAAAAGGATATTATTTTTATAGTCCTTCAGATCTTAAAGTATTTGTTTCAAGAAATGCTAAATATCTGGAAAAAGAACTATATAAATATTTTTGTGCCTAAAAGTAGAATTGTCCTGAATGAGCTTTTAGGAGATATAATTCCACAAGGGGTTTCACAACCTAGCCGAATTGTAAGTTCCGTACCAACACAAGATCAACAATCTTCCATACCTCGTTGTAGTGGGAGGGTTGTTAAATAACCTGAGAGATACATCGGTCTAGGAGAATCTGTAGAGAATATTCTGAACAATGATGATCCCTATACATAGAAGGAAGCATTGGAAGATGTTGATTGTCGCCATTGACAAAAGACAATGCAATCCGAAATTAAATCTATGTTAAAAAAAAATGTCTGGTCTCTTATAGACTTGCCTCAAGGATAAAACCCATTGGGTGCAAGTGGGTATACAAGAGGAAAAGAGGAAAAGAGGAATGGATGGTAAGGTGGAAACCTTTAAAGCTAGATTGGTAACTAAAGGTTATACACAGAAAGAAGGTATCGATTATGAAGAAACCTTCTTTCATGTGGCCATGCTTAAATCCATTAGGATACTCTTATCCATTGCGACATCTCTAGACCTAGAGATTTGGTAAATAGACGTCAAGATAGCTTTCCTTAATGGATGTCTTGACGAAAGCATCTATATGATGCAACCAGAAGGATTCACTAAAAAGGGCCAAGAGGAAAGGGCATGCAAGTTGAAAAGATCCATATATGGATTGAAGCAAGCATCTAGATCCTGGAACATACGGTTCGATCAAGCCAAGAAAAGTTTTGGATTTAATCAAAACCTTGATGAACCTTGTGTATACAAAAGGATTAAAGGTGACAAGTTGGTTTTCCTAGTTCTTTACGATGATGATATACTACTCGTCGGAAATGATATAGGTGTATTAACATCAATAAAAGAATGGTAAGCAAAACAATTTGATATGAAGGACTTAGGAGAAGCAAGCTATATTCTTGGTATCCAAGTCATAAGGGATAGAAAGAATATAACGATTGCATTATCCCAATCTTCATACATAGATAAAATCTTGTCTAGGTTTTCCATGCAAGATTCCCAGAAAGGTATGTTACCTTTCAGACGTGGAATCAAACTTTCTATGGAACAAGTTCCTAAGAATGAGGATGAATAGTAATTCATGAGTAGGGTTCCATATGTATCGGTAGTTGGAAGTCTCATGTATGCAATACTCTGCACTAGACCAGATATTTGCTTTGCTGTAGGCATAGTTAGTAGGTTTCAATCGAAACCTGGTCCTGATCACTGGACGACAGTCAAGCATATTTTCATGTATCTTAGGAGAACGAGAGATCATATGCTTGTATACTTTAGAGGGAATTTAATTCCCGTTGGGTATATAGATTATGATTTTCAGTCAGATTCTGACTCCAGGAAATCAATATCAGAATCTGTGTTTACTATTGAAGGAGGGACAGTCATATAGAGGAGTATCAAGCAATCTTGTATTGTTGATTCCACCATGGAAGCCGAGTATGTTACCGCATCTGAGGCTGCTAAAGAGGCTGCCTGGCTCCACCAATTCTTGATTGACTTGGAAGTGGTTCCTGATACGAATAAGCAGATTACTATCGATTGTGACAATAGTGGAGCAGTGGCTAAATCGAGAGAACCAAGAAGTCATAAGAGAGGGAAACACATTGAAAGAAAATATCACTTTCTGAGGGAAATTGTGCATAGGGGTGACGTGATGAATACCAAGATAGCGTCAGCAGAAAATATAGTTGATCCCTTTACAAAGGCTCTTACACAAAAGTGTTTTGATGGGCATCTAGAAAATATGGGGATGAGAGATATGACACATTTGCTATAGATCAAGTGGGAGATTAGTAGGATTATGCTCGATAGCCAGAGTATAATAATGTATTTGACAATCTTTTCATATTAATAAAGTGATTTCTAGTTTAACAAATCTCATAGCATTTACAGTTTAATTATTATAATTGTCAAAAGTAAATAATCATATGGTCAAAATACTATGAGAAAAGAAGAATTGTTTATACCTCTAGATATGTATGAGGTAGACACAATTATTTAGTTAGTCTTGAATAATATTCACAACTTAAGATAAAAGGTTGGGTGCCTATATCTTGTCAAAGTTGTAGATTCTTTTGCTAGCATTTCAGTGGGATCAAATGTGTTTTGATGAGTCTAAACTAAAAAAAGTGAGGTGTCTTTGGGCAAATGAATCTAGTTCACCGGGTGCACTGAATAAGATCACAATGAAATACATTATTTAGACCCGTCAATGGATAAAAGTTTTAATTTGAAAACAATCGGAGAGTCTATCTTAATCCTGAGATAAATGATGGACTTATGGTTGCAAGTGTTATCAGTTGAGCTATCAATGAGTACGATTATATAACATAGTCTATCCTCGATAGTTTGGTGGTACTTATTTGTTAATCGATAGAGGACTTCATTTATAGATATGGACATCGTGGCTCCATTTATTTAATGAGAGTAGAATATCATCATATGGATGTTTTCAGGTATTGGATATTAAATCTTAACGCTAAGTTTTCAATGGTGTCTATTGAAAAATGGCTTCCCGACAAGTCAAAATATCCAAGTTCAAAATGTTATCATATGAGTAAATATGGTAACTTGGAGAGCTATAGGCGGTCTTTGAGCTCTTGGCGATTACTGGTATTCTTCATGAGGATACACTTTCGCCAATAAGGTTGTTTAGGGTATGAATGAGTAACATCAACTTATTCTATCTTTATTTAAGAGTTCAATTTTAGTTCTTTAGTGGAACGAACTAAAATTAAATATATTGGACCTAAGTGAATCATTTGTTGATTGTGATTAGATTGTGTCTATTGCAGATTAAATTTCGATAGCCTGCCAAGATCCCCAATCTACATGAACTTGCATGGATCACTGGATATATTCTACCGGACCAATTTAGGGGTCCATCTAGAATTGTATTAAGGCATGTGAAATTGTTTCTTTTTGTAAGAATATGTCTAGTTCACATGTGGACTTTTTTTATTAAGGTCCAATGGATTTAATAAAATAAGAAAAATAATATATGGCCTATATATGTGTGTTGGGCGGCAAGGCTAATTAAATTAGCTTAATTATATTATTTTCATTTTATTATTTAATTACATGGAAATTAATTCATTTGTTGATTAATTAATTATTTAATTAAAAGTCAAAATCTTTTTCCTAGTAGGAGATGGTCTCCTAAAATTATACTATTGTCGGTAATATAATTAATATTAAATACTATATTTAATAAGTAGATAAATAAAAGGAATTATTTATCTAATCAAATTAGGAAGTCTTTAATATGGTTACAAATACACTATTGAGTTGGATTATGAGTTTTGGTGTAGGAAATAATCCCTTTTGGAAAAGGATTCTTAACCACTAAGTAAATCCACCTAAGGATAGGATTTTTAACTACCAAGTAAATCCTTCTTAGGAGAGGATTTAGTCTCCTATATATAATACCTATTAAATTCGACCAAGAATGATTTTTTGGTGTGAGAAGTTGTTTTTTATTTTTATTTTATTGTTATATATAAAAAAAAATTCTTCCAACTCATTGTGTGAATAATTCGGCCAAGCATAGAGAAAAGAGGGAACGTTTTTGCTTTTGATAGTACACTAGTTTCCTATACATTAAAAGGGTTTTGTGTACAATATCGAATCAAGGTTCACGCGAGTTTCAATCAAATTGATTGATAATTTAAAAGTGACCGGACCTTTTTTGTTTTTCTCTTGGAGGATTCTTGTGACTAACAAAGAAGAAGATTTTGTTTGTTTCCATCCTCAGGTATACAATTTAAAGAAAGGGAGCCAACACTCCTAGGTGATTCACGTTCGTGATTGGATTGGAAGATCTTACGGATTCAATTCGACTCTAGTTTAATCGTCTAGAAAAAAAAGGTACGATACTTTTTATATACATCATTTAATCTAGGGCTAAGGTTCTTGTAATTAAAAGGGAAATGTTTTATTTATACGTTGTAAAGTCCTTATTTGTTAATTGGCTTATTTCGTGAACAAATCACATTTATGGGGTTTATGTAAGGGTAGCTTAGGCTCTCAAGACCTCAAGAGGAGAAGCACCAAAGGTAAAATTCTTATGCTTACTTGCTTTGAAGAGATAGTTGCACACACTCACATATTCATGCATAACTCTTATTCATTTATGTTGAGTGTTTGTACTTGTGTGCATTTTGATTTAAATGACTCTTGTTAATTTATTTGCATCTTGTAATTAAAGTTTTATGTCATGCTAGGCATTAGAATAGGATGCACTTTCATCACTCTTGAACTTGTTGATTTTGTGTGTTTAAGTTTTGAAAGAATAGGCTTTATGCTGGTGGTGCGCTACTCGACAAGCGCAACCTTCCAGTGGATCATCGCATGTGTTGTGCCACTGAGTTACGCCACCGCACCCGCACATAGTTGGAAAAATGGGTAGTGCTCTGGTGGTGCGCTACTCGACTAGCGCAGCCCCACCAGTGTAACATTCCAGTGGATCGTTGCATGTGTTACTCAACTGGGCTGCGCCACTCATCTACAGCCTATTGTAAAATTAGGTTGTGCACTGGTGGTGCACTACTCAACCAGCGAACGTCATCAGCGCACATAAAGGAAGCTGGAACATTTTTTCCAAAATGACCTCACTTTTTTGGATCTCATATATAAATAAATCTTTTGTTTAAGGTCGTGCAAGTGTTCAGAACATCATATATTTTTAAAAGAACACATTTCAAAAGGAAAACTCTTCCAAGAACTCATTTTTAATCACTCAAAGCATTCCCATGTGCATAATAACTTCATCTTGCATCATTTAAGTTCATTTAGAGTGCATCAATGGATAAGTTTGCTTCATCACATCTTGTTTGGTAAGTTCTTCACTATCTTCTTACAAGTTAAGTGTTTTGCTCACAAAGCCATCTCTTCAATTATTTGTATGCTCTTAGAAGATTTTCTAGATACAAACTAGAGATTGCTGTGATGACATGATTGAGTGTAGTATTGTGATAACTTCATAGGATTGATTGATTGTTTGACATGTCATTTAGCTCTTGATATCTAGGATTGCATTAATTGTCATCTCATTATCCTAGATAAGAAGAAAGGATTCCCTAGCCTTGTTTGTTCTTTGAATATCATCATATATTCACATAGGACTCTTTATCTCTTCATTGAGAAGTAAGACTTGTGTTGCTTCCAAGAATAGGTAGCTGAAATCGCAAGCAAGATGGACTAGGTTCAATTATACCGGGATTAGGTAGTGGTGGTGGATTAAACCAGTATTAGGTTGTAATTCCTTAACCATTAATGGATTCGAGGTTCTAGAGTGGTGCACTCATCAGCCCGTGATTTTTCCCATTTGGAGGGTTTCCATGTGTATCTCAAGTGTCTTTAATATTACCGCATTAATTACACTTGTGGTATTTCTGTAACTAGATAGGGGCATTTTTGTTAACTTGACCTTTAATGAAAATTGGGTAAAATTTATTTAAAATCTATTCACCCCCCTCCCTATAGATTAATATTACACACCATAATATTTGTTTCAATTGGTATCAGAGCAGGTTCCTAGACATACATAGGTGATCCTTGCTCATTTTGGTGTGTGTTGCATTTTGTGTGTGTATTGATCATTCATACATTTGCATTCATATCATTCATTCATTAAACATAATGAGTGGAAACGGTGGCAATGAGGGAGCTTCTAGCACTAGACCTCCACTTCTCACCGAATTTAATTATGCCTCTTGGAAAGGCAAGATGGAGTCGTATATTTTCCAAATTCATGACAGGGCAAGGATGGCGGTTGAAGATGGCTACACCCCACCCATGATGACTCCTACAGATGGAGAAGAAGATGTACTCAAGCCGAAGGCGCAGTGGAACGCACAAGAGTTTGAGGCATCAAAGTGGAAATGGAAGGCAATGCATGCCATCCTATGTGCAATGGATGAGAACCAGTACAAGTTGGTTCAAAATACTATGATAGCTAAGGAGACATGAGATATCCTAGAAGTTGCACATGGGGGAATTGATGTGGTTAAGAAGTCAAAGCTTCAAGTTCTCCAAACACAATTTGAATTGCTCAAGATGGATGAGAACGAGTGCTTCAAGGACTTTGAAGTGAGGTTGATGGACATTGTGAACCAAAGTCATCAACTTGGTGATCCTTATTCGGATAGGAAGATCAAGCAGAAGATTATGAAATCTCTACCTGATAGATTTGAGTCTAAGGTGACGGCTTTAGAAGAGAATAGTGGTTACAAGGATATGAAGCCAAGTGAAGTGATTGGGAGGCTTCTAGCTTATGAATCTAGGAAATGTCCTAACCCCACACCACCGAAAAAGCAAAAGGATATTGCTTTGAAAGCCTCAAAGTTGAGAAGGAGGAGAGTGATGACTCAGATGAAGAAAAGGCCTTGCTAATGAGGAAGTTCAAGAAATTCTACAAGTCTAAGAGGAAAGGTTTTGGATCCAAGGGTCAAGACTTGAAGAAAAAGACTCCCTTCAAAAAGTTTGAGTCTAGGCAAGAAAAGACCTAGAAGAAAGGAGTCTAATGCTATGAATGTGGTGGGATAGGTCACTTTGCCCCAGAATGTGCAAATCACAAGTCAAGAGAAAGGGAAAAGTGATGGCTGCCACATGAAGTGAAAGTGATAGCTCTAATGAAGGAGATGAGTCTTTAGATGATGAAGAACTCATGGCTAACTTCATAGCATTTACATCCTCTATTAGGAGCAAAGATGCTAGTGAAGAAGAGAATGAAAACCAAGAGGAAAACTACTCAAGTGAGGATGGATCTTCATCATAATCCATAAACTAAAATGTGGATAGGATGGATCTCAATGACTACATGGCTAAGTTTGAGAGTTCAAGGTTGAAGAACAAGAATGAAATCAAGAGATTAAAAGAAGAAAACCTAGACCTCTCAACTCAAGTTGACCGACTAAATGAAGAGTTTGCGAGATCTAAGAGGAGTGAAAAAGGGTTGAAGAAAGAGCTTGAAGATGCTAGAGAGTTGTTGGCCAAGATGAACTCTAGCACCAAAACATTTGACCATATGCTAGATGTTGGAAAGAGGCCAAGTGACAAGAAGGGGCTTGGGTTTGAAGATAACAAGGTGTCCTCCACTCCAAGCAAGACAATTTTTGTAAGAAGCATGAACTTCAATGGGTCCTCTTCGCATCAATCACCTAGGAAGAAACTTGACCTAGGAGAGTGTTCAAGTAGTCCTCAAGTGAAGGTGGCACTAAGAAGCCTACCTCAAGCCCATCTTACAAGGGCTCCTCATGTTAACTTCCCTCAACCAAAAGCTCATAAAGGGAAGATACCTATCATGGAAGCTCAACCAAGGAAGCAATCAAGTCTTGCTCAACAACAATGAAGGAAAGCTCCTCATCAACAATCAAGACAACCACAAAGACATGTGAAGGCTCCAATGCATCCTCAATGATATGGTATGATTCCTAACTTTATTCCCACATGTCATTTTTGTGGTATTTATGGTCATATTAGACCAAATTGCTTTAGATATATCAAATTTTGTAGAATTGAAAGCATGATAGAGAAAAAAAAGGCTAGAGCCATGATGCATGTCACTAGGAAAAATGGAACACTTTTGCATGATCCTAGGACATCTAGAGCCATGATGCATGTCACTAGGAAAATGAAACAACTTTGCATGATCCTAGGACACTTAGAGCCAATGTACCATTGACCACAAGGAAGAAAAATATTGCACCTAGGTGGATTAGAAATGACGAACACTTTTGCCATGTTGCACAAATTGCCTTGAAAGCTCATTCTTGTGATTTTTGGTATTTGGATAGTGGGTGCTCTAGGCACATGACTAGAAATAAGAGTTTCTTTGAGACTATTATGATGGAAGAGGGAGGAAATGTCACCATTGGTGATGGATCCAAAAAGAAGGTTAAAGGAAAAGGAACCATTTCCATTCTCGGATTACCCTCCTTGTCCAATGCTTTGTATGTTGATGGTTTAAAAGCTAATTTGATAAGCATTTCACATCTTAGTGATGAAGGACTTTTTGTCCTGTTAAGGAAAGATGATTGTTCTTTCCTATTGCCTAATTGACAAACCTTGTTAAAAGGTATGAGATCTATTGACAATTGCTATTGTCTTGAGGCTAGAGGTGTGTCTTGCAATGTGTCCAAGGATGAACAAATTGAGTTGTGTCACGAAAGACTTGGTCACATGAACTATAGGGATTTAAGAATCTTAGATAAGTTCAATGTTGTGCGAGGCCTTCCCAAGCTTGGGAAATAGGTAAATGATGTTTGTGGACCTTACCAACAAGGGAAGTAAACCAAAAGTATGCATAAAAAGAGTAAGTATTTATCCACCAAGGAACCTCTAGAGCTTCTCCACATGGATCTTATGGGTCTTATGCAAACCGAGAGTTTAGGTGGAAAGAGGTACATTTTTGTGTGTGTAGATGACTTCTCTAGGTACACTTGGATTTATTTTCTTAGAGAAAAATCTGAAACTTTTGACAAGTTTAGAATGCTTTGTTCCAAAATTCAAAATGAAATGAACTCCAAGATTAAAAGCATTAAAAGGATTATGAGTGACCATGGAAAGGAATTTGAGAATGCTCATTTTGAAAACTATTGCAATAGTCTAAGCATCTCTCATGAATTTTCGGCTCCTAGGACACCTCAACAAAATGGAGTTGTTGAGAGGAAAAACAGGGTTCTTCAAAAAATGGCCCGTGTGATGTTGCTTAGCAACAAAGTCCCTAGGAATCTTTGGGCCGAAGCCATCAATACGGCATGCTACATAGGAAATAGAGTCTTTCTAAGACCCCATACTAGGCAAACCTTCTATGAGTTATGGAAAGGTAGAAAGCCAAATGTTAGCTACTTCCACACCTTTGGAAGCAAATGCTACATTTTGAATGACTGTGATCAACTTAGCAAATTTGATGCTAAGAGTGATGAAGGTATCTTCATTGGCTATGCCTTGAATAGTAGAGCCTATAGGGTTTTCAATCTAAAAACTAGGACCGTAATGGAATCATCTAACGTTGTCATTGATGATACTGGGCTCAAGTCTAATGATTATGAGGAGGAGGTAGAACTAGTTGATGACTCCCCTTTAAAGAAGGTTGTTGATGTTTCTAATGTTGAAAAGACTAACCTTGATGATGACATAACACAACCTATTGATAGGATTCCTCCATTCAACTCAAAAGAACCTGCTCCATGGGTTAGGAAACTCAATGACAAAGATGACATCATTGGAGAGGTTAGTGAAGGTGTTAGGACCAGGCATCAAATGGCTAATCTAATTAGCTACACTTGCTACACCTCTCAAATAGAACCCAAGAAGGTTAATGAAGCCTTAAAGGATGAATTTTGGGTTCTTGCCATGCAAGAAGAGCTTAATCAATTTGAAAGGAATGAGGTTTGGACTCTAGTTCCTAGGCCCAAGAACACCAATGTGATAGGCACCAAGTGGGTATATAGGAATAAATCTGATAAGGATGGCAACATTGTGCGAAAAAAGGCTAGGCTTGTAGCACAAGGGTACTCTCAAATTGAGGGTATTGACTTTGAGGAGACATTTGCTCTCGTTGCTAAGATTAAGTTCATTAGGCTTCTTTTATCCATTTCTTGTTTGCACAAGTTCAAATTATATCAAATGGATGTTAAGAGTGCCTTCCTCAATGGTTTCTTGCAATAGGAAGTGTTTGTTGAGCAACCCAAAGGGTTTATGGATCCTCACCACCCTAATCATGTCTATCATCTTAACAAAGCTTTATATGGGTTGAAACAAGCACCAAGGGCTTCGTATGAGCATCTTACCCAATTTCTTATAGACAATGGCTACACTAGGGGTAGTGTTAACAAGACTCTATTCATCAAGAAAGACAATGATGAGCTCTTTATAGCTCAAATCTATGTTGATGATATAGTCTTTGGCTCTACAAATGACACCAAAGTCCAATAATTTGTTGATGTCATGTCTCATGAGTTTGAGATGAGTCTTGTTGGTGAGCTAAGTTACTTTCTAGGTTTGCAAATTAAGCAAATGGATGATGGGATTTTCATATCTCAAGCTAAGTATTCCAAAAACCTAGTGAAGAAATTTGGCCTTGAAAGTGCCAAACATTATGATACACCCATGAGTACCACTTTGAAGCTAAGTAAGGATGCTAGTGGTAAAAGTGTGGACCAAACTTTATATGGTGGCGTGATTGGTAGCTTGCTCTATTTGACCGCAAGTAGGCCCGATATCTCTTTTAGTGTGGGTATGTGTGCTAGGTACCAATCGGATCCTAAGGAGTCTGATCTCTTTTCCGTTAAGAGAATCATTCGATATGTGAATGGGACATCTAACTATGGAATTTGGTACTCTTTTGACACTAATTCTAGTCTTGTAGGCTTTAGTGATGCAGATTTGGCAGGAAATTGTGATGATAGGAAAAGTACATCAAGCGGTTGCTTTTTCCTTGGGAACAACCTTGTCTCTTTATTTTGTAAGAAGCAAAATTCGATTTCCTTGTCCACAGCTGAGGCGGAATACATAGCTGCTGGGAGTTGATGCACACAACTCCTTTGGATGAAGCAAATGCTAGTCGACTATGGATTCAATCAAGGAACTCTTACTCTCTTTTATGATAACATGAGTGCAATTAATATTTCCAAGAATTCGGTTTGGCATTCTAGAACTAAGCATATTGACATCCGACATCATTTCATTAGAGAACTAGTTGAGAACAAATGCATAGTACTTGAGCATGTAGGTACTAATGATCAACTAGTAGATCTATTTATTAAACCCTTAGATGCTACTCGATTCAAGACTCTTAGTAGATCTATTGGGATTTGTTTAATTGAGTGATGAGTTATGGTTTTTTACCCCATAAGGGGAACTTAAACAAATAGAGCTATTGTATACTTGTTGCATACAATTTTTCTTTGAAAATATTTATGCTCCTTTATTGATTGCTTGAGTAGCTTGGTTGCACTTATACTATAGTATATTGTATTTTCTTCAATAAGTGTGAACTTTGCTTTGATTACAATCCATGTCATATTTATGTTCAAACATGCATTTTTGGACTAGGAGATCTACATAGGAAGTACATATGAATGACCTATATTTATCTCCATGACATGATGATTCTTTAATAACATGATAATGAAAAATGATAAAGCATGAATTGATGATTGCAATTGTTGAATGCAAAATATTGTGTGAAAAAGCTAGTGAGACTAAAATGTTGCATCATTGTCTCTCTTTCTTTACTAGTAGAACATGGCTACTATCATGCGGGGGTCCTCCCGAAAAAATCAATTAGGGTGCAAAGTTGCTCATTCCATGTTTAGCTTATAAAGTTGGATATAGTACCATTAAAACTTGATATCTATAAAATCTCTATATCCTTACTTCTCTCATGACAAATGGAGATATTGGTTTGAATTATATTGGAAACCTTTGTCATTTGCTTTGCCAACTACCATTGTTTTTGGACTTGAATGCAACTTGTCTTGTATGCAAAGCATTTTTTGATTCACACATTTTCTTTAAATAAATCTCCTTGTTTCTCTCCTATTAATTGAGTTGCATAAATGTGGCTTATATATGCAACAATCTTGTATGTTCCTTTCTTTCTTTGCCTTGAGTGACCCGGTTGGGGACTTCTCCTTTGCCTATATCACGACAAAAAAGGGGAAGTAGCATTGACCTAGCATTGTGGTGTTAGGGGAGTAGCATGTTGGTAGCATGTATTGGCTTTAAGGGGAGTAGTACTTGTTTTAGGGGGAGATTACATTTAAGGGGAGTAACCCTTTGAGGGGGAACATTGCATGATGTGGTGCATTACTCATATTCTTATGTGCAAATGCTTTTGTTTTCTATCCACTTGATCATCTCACATGCACTTGGTTTGAAAAGTGTACTTGTTGTTTGTTTTGTGTGTAGGGTTAATGATTCTACAAGAGATTGAAGATTTGAAGTTTCATTTATGTTTTTCTCTTTGTAATGTAGAATATCTTCCTGGTGCTTTATTTTGTTTTGTGAGGATCAAGGTGAGTTGTTGTTTTGTCACGAAATAGACAAAGGGGGAGATTGTAAAGTCCTTATTTGTTGATTGACTTATTTCGTGAACAAACCACATTTATGGGGTTTATGAAAAGGTAGCTTAGGCTATCAAGACCTCAAGAGGAGAAGCACCAAAGGTAAAATTCTTGTGCTTACTTGCTTTGAAGAGATAGTTGCACACACTCACATATTCATGCATAACTCTTATTCATATATGTTGAGTGTTTGTACTTGTGTGCATTTTGATTTAAATAACTCTTGTTGATTTATTTACATCTTGTAATTAAAGTTTTATGTCAAGCTAGGCATTAGAATAGGATGCACTTTCATCACTCTTGAAATTGTTGATTTTGTGTGTTTGAGTGTTGAAAGAATAGGCTTTGCACTGGTGGTGCGCTACTCGACCAGTGCACCTCACCAGCTCAACTTTCCAGTGGATCATCGCATGTGCTGGGCCACTTAGTTGCTCCACTGCACCCATGCATAGTTGAAAAAATGGGCAGTGCACTGGCGGTGTGCTACTCGGCTAGCGCAGCCCCACCAGCGTAACATTCCAGTGGATTATCGCATGTGTTGCGCCACTGGGCTGCGCCACTCATCTAGCACATATTGTAAAATAAGGTTGTGTGCTGGTGGTGCACTACTCGATCAGCGCACGCCACCAGCGTAAATAGAGGAAGTTGGAACATTTTTTCTGAAACGACCTCACTCTGTTTGGATCTCATATATATATAACTCTTTTGTTTAAGGTCGTGCAAGATTTCAGAACATCATATATTTTCCTTAGAACACATTTCCAAAGGAAAACTCTTCCAATAACTCATTTTAATCACTCAAAGCATTCCTATGTGCATAAAAACTTTGTCCTGCATCATCTAAGTTCTTTTAGAGTGCATCAATGGATAGGTTTGCTTCATCACATCTTGTTTGGTAAGTTCTTCACTATCTTCTTACAAGTTAAGTGTTTTGGTTACAAAGCCATCTCTTTAATTATTTGTATGCTCTTAGAACATTTTCTAGATACAAATTAGAGATTGTTGTGATGACATGATTGAGTGTTGAATTGTGATAGATTCATAGGATTGTTTGATCTATGTTTAGCTAAGCTTCCTGAACATGTCATTTAGCTCTTGATATCTAGGATTGCATTAATTGTCATCTCATTATCCTAGACAAGCATATAGGGTTCCCTAGCCTTGTTTGTTCTTTGAATATCATCATATATTCACATAGGACTCTTTATCTCTTCATTGAGAAGTAAGACTTGTGTTGCTTCTAGGAGTAGGTAGCTTAAATCGCAAGCAAGATGGATTAGGTTCACTTATACCGAGATTAGGTAGTGGTGGTGGATTAATCCAGAATTAGGTTGTAATTCCTTTGCCATTAGTGGATTCGAGGTTCTAGTGTGAAGCACTCATCAGCCCGTGGTTTTTCCCATTTGGAGGGTTTCCACGTATATCTCAAGTGTCTTTACTATTTCCGCATTTATTACACTTGTGGTATTTCTGTAACTAGATAGGGGCATTTTCTTCAACTTGACCTTTAACGAAAATTGGGTAAAATTTATTTAAAATCTATTCAACTTCCTCTAGATTAATATTACACACCATAATATTTGTTTCATACGCAAACCCTAATTCTGAATTTTCACGCTTCCGTTGTGTTTTGAATCGATTTTCCCTTCAATAAATTGGTCCGGTAGAATATATCAAGTGATTCATGCTGCAAGTTCGTGTAAATTGGGGATTTAGGGGGCTTTCTAAATTTGAGGTCCAATAGTACATAATCTAATCACAATCAACAAATGATTCACTTAGATCCAATTTATTAATTTTAGTTCAATCCACCAAAGAACAAAAATTGAACTCTTAAATAAAGATAGAATAAGTTAATATTCCACATTCATACCCTAGACAATCTTAAAGGAGATAGAGTTTCCTCGTGAAGAATACCAGTAACCGCCAAGAGCTCATAGACCGTCTATAACTTTCCAGGTTACCACATTTTGAACTTGGATATTGTGACTTGCTAGAAGCCATATTTCAAAAGACACTATTGAAAATGTAAAGTTAAGATTTAATATCCAATACCTCAAAACATCGATATGATGATATTATACTCTCATTTAATAAATGGAGCCACGATGGCCATATCTATAAACGAAGTCCTCTATCAATAAGCAAATGAATACCCCCAAACTATCGTGGATAGACTATGCTATAAAATAGTACTCATTGATAGTTCAACTGATAACAGTTGCAACCGTAAGTCGATCAGTTATCTCTAAATTGAGATAGACTTTCCGATTGTCTTCAAGTGAAAACTTTATCCATTGACGGTTCTGGATAAAGTATTTCACTGTTATCCTATTCAATGCACCCAGTGCTCTAGATTCTTTTGCCCAAAGACACCAGACTATGATGATTTTAGACTCATCATAACACATTTGATCCCACTCAAATGCTAGCAAAAGAATCTACAACTTTGATATGATAAAGGTGCCCAACCTTTATCTTAAGATGTGAGTATTGTTTAAGACTAACTAAAGAATTGTGTCTACCTCATACATATCTAGATTTATAAACGATTCTTCTTTTCTCATAGTCCTTTGACCTTTTGATTATTTACTTTTGACAATTATAATAATTAAACTATAAATGCTATAAGATTTGTTAAACTAGAAATCACTTTATTAATATGAAAATATTGTCAAATACATTATTATACTCTTGTTAATGAGCATAATCCCAACAGTAATACTCCTTAGGAGAGGATTTGGACACCTATATATATGGCTATGTAGAATTTGGCCAAGCCATAAGAAATCCATAGAGAGATTTCGGCTAAGGCAAGGTGGAGACTTGAGAGAAGTTTTTTATTTATTTTGCTTTTATAGTTATAAAAAAAACTTCATCCAATCCGTTATGTGTAGAATTCGGCCAATCATTGAGAAGACGGAATTTTTTTTATTTTGATAGTGCTCTAGTATCCTTTACATTAAAAGATTTTTGTGTACAAAAATGGAATCGGGTTCACACGAGTTTCAATCAATTAGATTGATTATTCACAAATGACCAAACATTCTTGGGTTTTCTCTACGAGGGCTATTGTGATTAACAAAAGATAAAGATTTGGTTTATTTCCATCCTCAAGTATACAATTTAAAGAAACGGAGCCCAGACTCCTAGGTGTTTCACATTCGTGATTAGATTGGAAGATCTTACGGATTCAGTTCGGTGCAACTTCAATCATCACAAGAGAAAGATACAATATTTTTATTGCATGTTAATTAATCAATGTTAAGGTTTTTTTTTAAAGGAAAATTTTCAAAAAATACGAAACCCCTTTTTCGCTTTCGCCGTGCGATTTTTCCTACATTAACTATATATAAAAAAATCACGTTACGAGAATAAATAATATATACTGCGTTGATCAAGTATATGTTAACATGTCACTTTATTCTAAAGACATTGTTTTACAAAGATATCAATCAATAAAGATCCAAACAAGATCTAACCAAACACTTATACAAATGGAAGAGATAGGGATAGAGACGTTTGAAAAATTATTTTTATATGGTAAAACCTCTGAAGAGGAAACATCCACAGTTTGATTCCACAACCACCGGTAACACTACCATCAACAACACTACCTTTCATTAGTTGGATAAAAGTACACTAATAAAAGTGACCATTTCACATGAAACTCCCTATTGTTATCAATATCTTTGTTTTCCTAGAAGCTTTCCTGATTTCTCCAGATAAGAAGAAGGAGATTCCTTTGTTATGGAGCGAGAGATCCATAGCTGACTAGGTGGATGTTATCCTATCAAAGAAGTTATAGAGGTTCTTATCCATGTCACTTTTATTACTAAGCAAGATGTTCCAACTAACGTCCCCAAGAAAACTTCTAGGGTTGCCCCACCTCAAGCTATTTTAGTCCCTCATTGCTATTATTGATGCCTTGGATACTACCCAGCAACAACCTACTTTCAAGGACCATGTCTTAAACGAGAAACTACTTCTAAAGACCAGGTAATTTGTAAGCTAAAGAGCAAATACAATGCTCCTGCTTGTGCCATGGTTAAGTTAGAAATCCATACCGTACATAGATTCAAAAGGTCGTCTGCTTATGATGCAACCATGTACTACGAGCATCGGGGTGAGATGAAAGCAGCCAAAAAATTTTCTTACGGAAGGGTTGGGTGTTTAAAGAGGTGGCATCTCATTTTGAATGGATAATCAAAGACATGGCAACAAAGGCCATTATCTATTTAAAAAAGAGTTGTAAAATATGACGAGCTCTCTATAGATCGATTGGGAAAGATCGATTGCCAATGCAACTTGAGATGTCAAGTTCTGAGGTTGTCTTGAAAGAATATTCCTATATGGATTAGTGATTTGCATGTCTTCGAGGGCCATATGATGTAGGTCAAGTTTACGGCTGCCATTATGATTCGTCTAATGGTGAAATGACTTTGGAGTGGGAGGACGATGAGCTTCCTTTTTTTGGCTAAAACAAAAAGTCTTGACGGTAAAAATACATGTTTAATTGTAGCTCCTCCCTATTTTGATCACATTCCTTGAATCAAATAAGCTTTGGTCATATCATTGCCCTTGTTATTTCTTTATGACTTGACTTTTTCACAAGAGCCTGTTTATTTTGTAAGACTTGCTTCATAGCCAAGTTAGGCAGTATATGAACTTTCGTGTCTGTCATTATGGGTGTTGCCTAATTTTTAAAGTTTTGTTGAACTTGAGCGTGTTATCCAAGGTGTTGCCCAGTCTTTAACGTAACAAATTTAGGCATGTTTTCCTAGGTACTGAACTTGTGCGTGTTATACTAGGTGTTACCCAGTCTTTAACGTGAACTCGTGTGTGTTGTCATGGGCATTGTCTTGTATTTAACGTTGTGAGGTGGTCAGATTACAGATGGTGTTTTATACATATCAAGTATATGTCACTTTATCCCGGGGTAAGTCTCAATGTTTAACACTACTCGCATGTGCTATCCTGGGTGGCCGAATGAGGCGAACAATGCTTGAGTTTGGGGTTAAGTCCTAGCATTTAACGATCCTTACACCTGTTATCCTTTGAGTTATCCAGTCTTTAATGTAGCGATGTGGCCCAACAAGGCCAACATTGCTTTATCCCAGGGTATGTCCTAGTGTTTAACGCTACTCGCAAATGTTACGCTGGGTGCTGCCCAGTGTTTAAATTAGTGAGGTGCTACAATTGCTTGGAGCTGGTGCATGAGCTGGGAAATTAGGGTGAGGTTGTTGCCTCACCATTTAGGTTTCATCCATTGATTGAATTTGAGAGTACATAGCAAGATGTATATGGATAGTATATTTTAAGGTGTTGAGCGTTCCAAGGTTTTTCTATTCAGCCACCCTTACATCGCTTGGTCAGGCGATTCCTGCAATCTGGTCATTCCATATATCCACTAGAGTTTATGTTGCTTTGTCTTTAATGTTGGGCATTACGTTTCTCAGGATCTGGTTGCCTAATTAGAATCTTCACTAGTGCACATTTGAGTTGTAGTACCTTGCGCTACTTGGTAGTATGTTGCGTTCCTGATCTAAGCTTTTTCTGTTCTTTCCAAGAGCCCATCTAGATTTTCATTCAACAATTGCACATTTAGTTTTGGCTGAATTAGTCGGACTCTTGTAGAGGAGAATCTTGTATTGACAGGAATCATAACTTTTGACCCAAACGCCATAGCGAAGGGTGTCTCACATGTCTTCGTTCTTTCAGTGGTACGGTAGACCCATAAGACCTCAGACAGTTTTTTGCATCTAGTTTTGCATTCAATGTATGCTTGATGATTTTATTCTATGCCTCTACTTAACCAATTATCTATGGATTTATAGGCATATAGTAATAGTTGTTTATCTTCAAGTTTTTACAAATCTGTCAAAATTTAACGTTGTTGAACTTGGTCATGTTGTTTGTTATCAAAGTGTTTGGGACCCCAAAATGAAAGTTGATAAACTTTTTTACAAAATCTATGGTGTTGTGCTCTGTTATCTCTGCTAGTGGTTTAGTCTCTACCCACATCGTAAAGTAATCAACATCTATTGGCATCCTCTTGTGCATTAGTGAAAATTGTAGGGCAGTAGAAGCCCTGCCTTAGAACTTTATATGCTAGGCTCCTGCCCTTGCGTGATTTTTACGATTTCCCTCATAGATGCTTTGAAGTATGCATGCGGCTTCTGTTAAACCCATACAGTGGTACATAACTCATGAAAAATCCCTTTTGATAAAGCTCTCCTCCGAAGGCGGTGCATCTCGTAACATGACATTTGGTACGTATGACTTATAGGGATCTTCTGGTAAAATGTCATTTTCAAAATACCTTCGGATGGGTGTCATCCAGGTATCCTCTTCTATGTCCAATTCACTTACTTCTAGTTCTCCATCCCAACCTCATGTGCTTGGTTGGGCTAGATGTTCCATTTAAATAGATTTTGAGTATATCGAGATGGTGGCGGTGGTAAGTTTTGAGATAGCGTCTGCTTTTTCACTTTCTTCTTGAGGAATCAGAGTGATTTCAAAATTCTAGAAGCGTTGTTGTATTTTTTTGTCAATCGCTAGATAGGCTGCCATGGCATATTCTTTAGCCTAGTATTTTCCATTGATTTGGTTTACTACCATTAGAGACTCACTAAATATTTGGATTTTTTCAGCCCTTAGAGTTGTTTATATTCTTAGTCTTGTGAGAAAAGCCTTGTACTCTGCTTGATTGTTAGTAGCCTTGAATTCGAAACGCAGAACACATTTGTTAGTATCTTTTGTAGAAGTGGTGATTATGATTCCTTGTCCACTCCAATGGGCATGGGAGGATCTATCTACATGCAATTTCCTTTTAAACCTTTTTGTTTTCCCTTTCTCTTCGAGTTATCAAGAAACTTCAACATAAAGCTCCATGAATTCGATGATGAATTCGGCCACTACTTGTGTTTTGGTTGAAGATCAAGAGATGTACTTGATATCAAATTCACTTAGTTCAATTGCCTATATTATAAATCTACTGCATACTTCATGTATTTTGGTATCTACTTTAAGGGGCAACTGTTATACACGCCGTTCTTGTAAGCTTGGAAATACGGACAGATCTTTCTAGCCACGATAACTAGTATCAACGCCATCATTTTGACTGAATGGTATCTGGTATCGACGTGTAGCAAAGCTTTACTGATGTAGTACAACGGGCATTGTATGTCTTTTTCTTGTCTCATGAATGTATAGCTAATAGTGACTTCTACAACTGATATATACAGGTACAGAGTCTCACCGAGTTGTGGTTTAGATAAGTAATTCCTTAACTGCTGGAAAGATTTCTCGCTCTAATCATCCCACTTCACTCATGCTCCATTTTTTTAGGGCTTTGAAGAATCGTAAAGATTTCTCTATTGATCTTGAGATGAATCTGTTTAGCGACAATAGGCAACCGCTCAGTCGTTAGAATTCTTTGAGTGTTTTTTATGCTTTTATCTTTCTTATAGTATAGATTTTCTTAAGGTTTGCTTCTATTCCCTTTTGATGCTTCTGAAAACTCAAGAACTTCCCAAAAGGCACCCCAAACATGTATTTGACCGAGTTTAGCATCATCTTGTTTTTTCATAATACGTTGAATGTTTTGCACAAGTCATGGACATGGTCGTTGGCCTTTTTGTTCTTGGTTAACATATCATCTATGTACACCTCTATCGTCTTCCCAGATTGTTTTGTGAACATTTTATTGACTAAACGCTGGTTTGTGGCTCCTGCATATTTCAGTCCAAAGGGTATAACAATGTAATAATACAACCCTTGGTCAGTGGTAAACGATGTCTTCTCTTCATCTGGACAACACATATTGATCTTATTGTATCCAGAGTATGAATCCATAAAACTGAGGAGTCCATGGCCAGTGGTGGCGTTTACTAACAGTTCAGGCACGCTTTGTTGATATTAGTGAAGTCTACACACGTCCACCATTTTTTACTCTTATTTTTTACCAATACAACATTTACGATCTAGGTAGGGTATTTTGCTTCACAGTTGAAGCCTATTGCTAATACTTTTGACACTCCCTTTTTGATCATCGCGTTTTTTTCCATATTAAAGCTTCATCTTTTAAATCACAGGTTTGAGCTTCTCGTTCACTGCCAGATAGTGTGCGATAACATGTGTATCAATTCCTAGCATGTCTTCGTGGTTCCAGATGCGAAATTTTTTTTGTCTTCCTAGAAAATCGTTGTTAGATCATTTTTTACCGAGGTTGTTAATCGTGCGCCTATTCTGACTGTTCTGGTTGATTGTAATGAATCCAGTATTATCTCTTTAACTTGTTCTTCACTACTGTCTTCTTAAAGGGCTTCCCTTAGGTCGAATTCAAATAAGCATGGGGCTTCTTCGCTCTCTATGTTCTTCCTACGATCGTTCTTCTTGAGATCTCTAAGGAATATTGGAGATCTAGTGTCTACTTTGGTGGCAGATGATGACAAACAGACACCATTGTGGTTTTCGTCAATGTTTTGGTGTTAACCATAAGGTTGGAGGCTCACCCCCTGTTTCTAGCATCAATTGTTGATGTCAATTTTGATAAAACCTAGTAAACAACAAGCTAGCTGATCAATGTCTAGATCAACCAACAAGGTGTGATTTTGATCATGCCTATAATTTGCGTGCGAGTTGGTAAAATAGATAACAAATGTAAAAACAACAAGAATTAATAACGACACTAAAAATTTTCCGTGGAAAAACCCTAAATAGGAAAAAACCAATGTCGTCTTAATGACAAAGAAAATGAAATCTTCACTATGTAAGATAGATAATAGCTTACAATTGATGTATTACCAGTAGTTTCCTCTTTCTTTGCTTGATACATGTTTTCATATAGGGTTAAGGTGCTCCACTAGTGAATGGGATAGATGTTTCCATTTGAAGTATTGAAAAACATATAGGGCAGTTAAGAGAAATTTTGTGAGAAAAGGAGAAAGGAAAATTTTCATGCAAACCCGAACAAGTGAAGGCAGTTCTTCGAAGTGGATGTATATTGGGGGATGGAAACAAAGAGAGCACTACATAAGAAAGGGAAAGAACACATAAGGAATACAAGTGTGAGAAAAGGGTAGAAAATGAAGAAAATGAAGAAAATGACAAACTGACTAAACCGAAACCGAGGTTATAACTCCACAAATCACCTAATACTTACAAACCACCTATATCTTTTCCCGGGAGGTTAAAGAATTCCAAGATTGAGAAATATTTCTAAGATATCTATGACATTCCATCCAAGGTGAATGTCAAATTTTCTTTTTTGGATGCGATTCAAAGAATGCCTGCTTATGGGAAGTTCTTCAAGGAGTTAAGCAAAGACAAAGATAGGTTTAAGCCAAAGCAGCATGAATGGTTGGACGAGAATGTTAGTGCAGTGATTCAAAAGACTCTACCTCAGAAAATGAAGGATCCAGGGAATTTCATAATTGACATCAACATAGGCGGGATTAACTAGAAGTGAGCAATGTTGGAATCTAGGGCAAGTATTAACTCATGCCATTTTTTTGTCTACCAGAAGTTAGGCCTCACAGATCTCAAGCCTACCACAATGTCACATGTCTTAGCCTATTCATCCTTAAAAATTCTAAAAGGTAAAGTAGAAGATGTCTTGATTCAAGTTCAGAAATTGATAATCCTGACGGATTTTCTAGTTATCAACTTGGATGAAGAGAGAGATGAAAAGGACCTGAAACTTCTATTGGGGAGTCTGTTTATGGCTACAACATCGGTTGTGATAAATATACAAGAAGGAATGCTTACCATAAAATTTTGGACGAAACAGTCGAATTCAACATTTTTGAATGTATGACCTACCCAGCTAGATCAGACGAGTGCCATAAGGTGAAAATGTTGGAAGATGGATTAGATGAAGCAATAGAAGAAAGGTTTGGAAGAACTGAGAGTGATGAAGACAAAAGCCTAGAAGACAATGATAATGGTTCAGAACAAGATAAAAGAGATCTAAGAAATAACCTAGATGACTTGAGAATAAAAGACACAGAGGTACAAGGAGAAAAGTCCCTGGAGTTATATTTTAAGCAACTCCCAGCCGAGCTGAAACAGGTTAATCTTAATGAAGAGAGAAAAATCCAGTGATCATTTCTATAGGCTATTCAAGAGATCAGGTTACTTGCGGTATTGAGAGAGCATAGGAAGGCAATAAGGTGAACTATAGAAGATATCAAGGGGATTAGCCCTACCATCTACACACATAAAATTCTATTATAAGAAGACACTAAACCAACTTGGGAAGTACAAAGAAGACATAATCCAATCTTACAGAAAGTTGCCAAGAAAGAGGACTTGAAGATATGGAATGTTGGAATCATATACCCGATATCAGATAGCTGATGGGTCAATCCAATCCATGTGGTACCTAAGAAGTCTGGGATTATGGTAATGGAGATTGAGAAGAAGAAGCTAAAGCTCAAAGGCTTCAAAGTGGGTAGCGTTTGTGCATCGATTATAGGAAATTGAACATAGCAACCAAGAAAGACCATTTCCTATTACCATTCATCGATCAGATGTTAGAGCAGTTGGTCAGACACAGTTTTTATTACTTTCCGGATGGGTACTTGGGTTACAATCAAATAGTAAAGCTCTAGAGGATTAGGAGAAAATGACCTTCCCATGTCCATTTGGTACCATCGCTTATAGAAGAATGTCTTTCAGGCTTTGTAATGCCCTATGTACTTTCTAGAGGTGTATGACTTCTATTTTTTCAAACATGGTATGGGAGATCATAGACGAATTTATGAATAATTTTTAAGGATTCTTTCAGCATATGCCTAGATAACCTGTCCTCAGTTTCAAAATGGTGCAGAGAGAATAACCTGGTTTTAAATTGGGAAAATGAGACTTCATGATGCAACTAGGGATTGTTTTGGGGCATATCATCTCTAGTAAGGGGATTGAGGCAGATAAGGCAAAAGTTGAAGTGATCAAGAGTCTGCCTCCACCTCTATCAAATTAGGACATCAGATCCTTTTTGGGTCATGTGAGCTTCTACAGAAGATTAATAAGAGATTTCTCAAAAATCACCAGACCATTATGTGAGCCCCTCCAAAATGATAAGGAATTTGAATTTGATGATAATCCTGGCAACATTTGAATCATTGAAATTGGCCCTAACTTCAGTACCAATGATGACACCATCTTATAGGGAACTACCGTTTGAGCTGATTTGTGATGTGTCAGACTATACAGTAGGTGCAGTTCTGGGATAGAGGGTCGATAAGGTCCTCTATGTTATATACTATTCATCACTGACCTTGAATGACACCCAACTAAATTACTCTACAATAGAAAAGGAATTGCTTACAGTAGTGTTCAGTCTTGAAAAATTCCGACAATTCTTGGTTCTTGGTAGAGGCCATGGTGATAATGTATTCAAATCATGCAACTCTTAGATATTTGTTATTGAAGAAGGTTGTTAAACCCAGGTTGATAAAATGGGTCCTGCTGCAACAAGAATTTGATTTAGAGATTAGAGATAATAAGGGTTATGAGAATGTGGCAGCAGATCACCTTAACAAACTGGTTCGTGAATGTCCGTTAACAGAGGAGGAGGTCCCATTGAGAAAGAAGGAAGGAGCCATGGTACATCGATTTGGCTAATTATTTGACCCATAAAGTTTCCTACCAGAGTTATTTTCACAAGGAAGGAAACAGTTCATAGCAAGGGTAAGGCAGTTTTTCTTGGATAAACCATATCTGTTTAAACTTGGCCCAGATCAAGAAATGCGAATGTGTGTATTGAAATCAGAACAGAGGGATATTCTCAGATTCTACCACGAGTTGCATTGTGGGGTCATTTTAGTGCGAGGAAGATTGCACTTAAGGTGCTCCAATCAGGTTTCTTTTGGGAGTCTTTATTTATAGATGCTTTTAAATTTTGTGCAACTCGTGATAGGTGCCAGCACACCTGGAACATTGGTAAATGGAATGAAATGCCTCAAAAGGAAATTTTGGTAGTCGAAGTATTTGATACATGGGGAACTGATTTTAAGGAACCCTTTCCACTATCGTTTGGGAATAGTTTCATTTTAGTGGCGGTTAATTATGTCTCTAAGTGGGTATAGGCTAGTGCTACAAAAACAGATGATAGTAGTGTGGTGGCTAAATTTTTTTAAAAGAATATTTTTGCTAGATTTGGAATTTCAAAGAGGATAATCACTGATGGGGGAAGTCATTTTTGTAATTAGACATTTGACAAACTTATGAAAAGTTATGGAGTTCATCACAAGGTAGCCACACCATATCACCCATAACCTTCTGGACATGTTGCGGTAAGCAATATGCATATTAAGCAGATCTTGGAGAAAACGGTAAACTTTACAAGGAAAGATTGGGTAACTAAATTGAAGGATACCTTATGGGAACATTAGACCACCTAAAAGACTACCATTGGAATGAGACCTTAAAGATTAGTGTTTGGCAAGGCATGCCATCTCCTTGTCGAGGTAAAGCATCGCACTTGGTGGGCCTTTAAAAAGCTGAACATGGAATATGATAGAGCAGGGGAAGAAAGGAAACTTCAGTTGAATAAGTTGGAAGAGTTTCGATCGTAAGCTCATGAGAAGGCAAGATTATGTAAGGAAAGGACAAAGATTATCCATGATAAGAAGCTCATTGAGAAGGTATTCCTTCTAGAAATGCTTGTGCTACTTTTCAAATCCCGCTTAAAACTTTTCCAGGGAAGTTGAGACCAAGATGAATAAGACCATACCGAATCACCAATGTCTTCCCGAGTGGGGCAGTGGAAATTTATAACTTTAAAAATCAGAAGACCTTTACAGTCAACGGGACATAGACTGAAGCCATATATGGGAGATGAAGCACAAGAGGCAGAGTTGAGGTCTTGAGGTATAGAGATTGGTAAGGCACTACAACATCTTGCTAAGACGATAACTAAGGCACTTATTAGAGGCAACCCATCGAGGCTTATTCATCTTATCTTTTGTTTACTTTTTGATATTCTAATTTTTTGATGGATGATTTTGAAAGTTTATGGATTATGTTGAGATATATTTGTATAGATGTTAACCTTTGTGATTAGTATTTGTGCTTTAAAGATAGGCTCCTTATATATTGGATTAGACACACCAACAACTTGCAAGTCTTGGAGGGACGAGCAAGCCAAGAATGCTCATAAAATAGGTGAGAACCTAATAAAATTTGAGATTACAAGAAAGCAACCAACTCGGTTTCATCTCTACATCTCAAACTCATGATCTATATCTCTCTTTATTCTTGTTTATAGATATTTATGGATAATTGATGAATGTTGTTATACTTATTGAATATTATTTTGGGTTAAATGTGTGGATATTTGTGAATGGAAATGCAAGTGAATGTTGATAAAATTTTGGTTTCCAAGTGTTGCATTTACTGATTAATTCATTCTTAATTTGATGAGTCGGAGGCTTTTGTGGATAATGCATGTGATTTACAGGTTTTCTTTTTATATAACCCCACTCGGTTTGGGGGTTTTTTAATTCATGCATATATCTTGTACAGTTTTTGAGATATAGTAAAAATCGGTTTAGAGGTCGTTATGTCCCATTCTAACAAATTTGTGAGTGCATGCTTTATGTGGTTAGGATTTTGAACATAATTGGCATATTCATATAAAATGCCTTATTTTAAGATGAGCCTATTTTTGAGTCTTTTTTTTTGTCATTGAAT
The DNA here is from genome assembly GCA_032871835.1 of Dipteronia dyeriana. Taxonomy (NCBI): domain Eukaryota; kingdom Viridiplantae; phylum Streptophyta; class Magnoliopsida; order Sapindales; family Sapindaceae; genus Dipteronia; species Dipteronia dyeriana. The sequence continues at coordinate 40,998,575 of CM065296.1, forward strand.
GTGCTTGATTGGTGCTTAGGTGTTTGTGTTTTGAGTCAGTTAGGTGCATGCCGCTAAGTCGAACTCTCTTGTCTTCAACATTGAGGACAATGTTTAGTTTTGGTTTGGGGGTATACACACTTTTGTTGAGTTGTCTATTTAGTTATTTTGAGTCATTTTTAGTTATTTTGGTCAAAAAATTTCAATTTATCGCCATGGCTAAATTTTTCGAGCTTTAACTAGCTTGGATGTGATGCCTTGAGCATATGCTTTTGGCGAGTGTATAAATGGATTTTGAACTTGTGTAGCAAATCGTTGTCACTTATGGGTCTTACTTGCATTGTCATGGGGTAGTCTCATCCTTTGTAAGCTTAACTTGAGGGGACTCGGTGCTCCTGTGCCTTATTCTTAAAGTGGGGACTACCTGAGAGTTCATAAGCATAAACCTATTAAAAAGTGCATTTGAGTGAATAATTGTTCTATTCTTTAAAAACTTTTCTCGTCATATGTGTCACATGCCATAGGACTTAATTTCATACATGTAGTGGATTGCTTGATGGATGCATTCATTCCCATGGTAGCTAATTGTGCTACTCAAAAAGCCTAAACACATTCTTATGTCCCTTATGTGTGCTTTCAAGCCAATTTTATGGCCAAACACTTACCTTTCATTTGGAACTAATATAAACCATATAGCCATAGCCAAACACAAGCCTACCCTTTATTGCCAATCATATGAGGTGTGTGTTTATGTTATGTGTGAAGTGGTTGAAATGTGTAAGCTCTAATGTTGAAATAGCATGTACTTAGGCAACTATGTAAAATGTGCAAGAAATGGCTCAACATTTAAATGTGCCAAAAATTTGCACTTAAGTGCTAAATTGTTAAAATGATAAATGAAGTTGTGCAAAAGAAAAGTAAACAAAGAAAATCAATACAAAAAGAAAATGCAAAAAAAAAATTGAAAGAAAGAGCCTTGTGAAATAATTGTAAGTACTCGCAAAGTAATGTAAAATTGTGAAGCACAAATGCGTAAGTAAATGTCTAGTCGCTAGAGTGTAATTGATGTTTATTAGAGCATTGCATTGGGTGTGTGAGTATGATTAGCGATCTTTGAACTCATATTTTCCTATTTCTTTGTTCATCACATCTAACACATGGCCCTGTTACAACCTAAAGAAAAAGTCCTATTTGATCTATGATATGTCTTGATTGGGAATGTTTGTTGATGCTTGATCTTTACAGATATTATCGGTCTTTTAAATATACATTTGATGCAATGCATTATAATTCTATGCTTCAATTCCATCTTTGCATACCTTGCATTAGTGTGAACATAGGACTCTGAGCGATAAAAAGGAGTGAAGCCATTTGAGGATTATAGTCGAAGGGAATTATGCTCGAGGTGTAGGCACTACAAGAAAATTGGGCTATAGGGACAAAATTTATTGGGACGAATTTTATTCGTCCCAATAGAACATCTATTGGGACGCAATAACATATTCGTCCCTAAAAGTTTAAAATCTAAAGAAACTTTTATGGACGAAAAAAATCGTCCCAACAGAACGTCTATTGGGACGAATCAAATTATTCATCTCTATAGATGACAAACCCGACGAGACTTTTAGGGATGAAAAATATTTATCCCAATAAAATGTCTATTGGGATGAAAAAAATTATTTATCACTAAAAAGTGTAAGAATATCGAGACTTTTAGGGATAAAAATAATTTGTCCCAAAAGGGTGTGTATTTGGACGGAATTAATCATTCGTCCCAGTAGAATGTCATTTGGGACGAAAATTATTCGTCCCTAAAAAGTTTAACATTTTTTTTGAAAAGAAAAGGGAAAAATATTAAAAGAAATTTTAGAGGTTATTTTATTAAGACAAAAGTAATATTTATTTCTGATAACGATTTATCGAGATTATGTTATCAATTTTTTGTCTTTATTTTTTAAAGTTTTTCTAAGAGACAAAGATCATAATTAAATTTGCTTCAGATTTTTATACTAATTACTATAGATTAATTCAAAAAATTATGAAATATTATATATATAAATATAATAATTACAAAACTAATAGTCAAAACTACTTTTTAGAAAGTTGTTATACATTTATCCTTCCCTTTGTGATAATAATTCAAATATTACATTTGTCGATTAAATTGAAAAATGTAAAGAAAATCTTTCTAATCTGTATACGATTAACAATAGACCATTTCGTCTGACAATATTGATTTGAAAAAAATAGTTAATTAAATACTACAATAAACATTTTTTTAACAAGAAAAGAAATTATTGGAATTAATCTACAATAAAAATGTAATAACATATAGAAGCTATATATAAATAGTATGTTTTAATTAATAAATTCAAAACAGTAACAAAGTGGATAAGCTTTGCTTTAGTTTCAGGTGAGTGGTTCGATGTTGGTGGTGTACGAAACATTAAATGAGACTCGATTGCAATGAGGGTTGTGATGAGAGTGAGATATGGGTTGGTGGGTAGTGGGACGATAGGGTTCCAAACAAACCAGGTTTTGTATTTCCAAATTTCATCCTTATAGAAATTTCATGGGATGAAAATTAAAATTCGTCATTGAGGTGATGTAATTGTGTGTAAATTTACTCATAAGTCGCAAACGTGGTTAGAAATCTCTACTGAAGTGGGGGTTTCATTTTAATTCTTTCTTATAACCATTGAATTAATAGTTAAATAAATTATTATCTAATAAATATTTTTAAATAGCCATTTGTATATCATACAAAATAATTATAACGATTACTGGAATCAATTTAAATTATCTAGCAATAATTTAAAAAAAATTGTTCAATACAATTTTAATTTTAATAAAAAAGTAATAATAACATATTTACATTATATATAAATAGTTTTGTATTAATTATAAAAGTTTAAGTTGTGTAGTCTAATGGTTTAAGCTCTACACAATCGAATGTAAAAAAAGACGAAAATTAATCGTCCTGATAGAAATTAAAATTTTATAATATGTCTATATTTTTTTCTTTAAATATAGCTACTGCGCCAAGACTGGTGAAATTAATTAGACTCTACAAGCACGACCCAGAATACTACTCCCATTATCAATGAGAGGTTACGTATGGACTACAACTCTCACAATCGAAGAGAGGGTTGTTCCTACAAACAGAAAGAACTCCTAACACATACTTGTAAAATGCGAATGGTGATACTCAAACCCCTGACCACTAGGTGTGAAAGGGATGTGCACAACCATCATTGAAATACAAATTTTGATAAGTGGAATAAAATTTAAATTTATCAAACAATTGCTTTTTCCAATAAGAGTTTGATTTAAAATCATCTATAAAAATTTAACGACCAGTATATGTTATATATAATAATTGTGCAACTATTATCAAATTGAAGCATTTGGTTCAGCGGTCAAGGCTATCATTCGTGTTGGGTCGTGGATTCAAAACCCACCAAACACAATGATAAAAGTTGGATGGGGCATGCTAGTGTGTTTATGTGTCACGAGATCGTGTTGTTAATTTTTTTTTAATCTCTTTCTCTATAGGGACGAAATACTTTCATCCCGATAGTACATCTATTGGGACAAAATAAACCGCGTGCATGTGTTAATGTGTCACGAGATCGTGTGTTAATTTTTTTTAATCTCTTTCTCTATAAGGACGAAATACTTTCATCCCAATAGATATTCTATCGGGATAAAATTATTTTGTACCAACAGATATATTATTTGGACGATTTATTTTATCCCAATAGATGTACTATCGGGACGAATTATTTCGTCCCTGTAGCATATCCATTGGGACGAAATTTAGAATTCATCCCAAAATGATGAATTTTTAATATGTTTTTGTTTCGTCCCAATTGGTGCTCTTTAGGGACGAATTTGAATTTTCGTCCCAAAAAAGATGTTGCGACCCACTTGAGGCGATGAATTTTGGGACAATTTGTTTTGTCCCAACAGGTCTATAGGGACGAATTTCAGGCTATTGGGACGCAAATCGTCCCAATAGCCTGTGTTGTTTATTTTTGTAGTAAATATTCATGATAGTGAGAGTTTCCCTCTAGTGTCCTCGAGTTGTTTTAGATTATTTTGCATATGTCTACTTCTCTCTATCACACATCCTCGCATCTCATCTCCGGTTGGTCATGCGGCTTGTTGAATTATTTGTTTTAAGTCTAGAAAATTTTAGATCCAGTCATTTTTATTCGTGTCTTATTTGTTTTGTTTTAAAGTTTGCTCGAGGACGACAAGGGTTTGGTTTGAGGGTATTTGATCGAGCCAAAATTGTTATATATTTTGGCCCTCAAATCCTTATCCCTTTTCTTATTTTCGGGTTATTTTGTGCGTGTCCTACGGTTCTTTCGTTACAATTGTAGGCATTAGGTGAAAATCTGGGAGCAAAATTGAAAAGGACAAATTGGTGTAGAAAAGGGAAGAATTGAAGACCCTAGTGCACGAGTTCCTAATCTGTCCATTAACCGTGCATCGAAGGAAGGAGATTTGAGAAGACCTCAATGCACGGGGTACCAACCCCGTGCACAACCCATGTACAACCCGTGCATAACCCATGCAGTTGTCCAAAACAGGGAGAAGACCAGACATGAAGTCCTCAGTGCACAGGTAGACATGAAGTCCTAAGTGCACGGGTAAAAATCCGTGCACAACCTGTGCACATTGCCTAGACTAGAAAGCAAGAAGAAGATAGCATAGGTCCCTTACCCATGCACTACGTGAATCATGTGTTGCCTTATAAGCAAAATCACATCCATTTCAAGACTCATATAAATAGATTGGATTCTGAAAATACCCACACGCCCACACACCATTTACATCACATTTTTTCTCTTTCTAGATTTAGAAACCATTCTCTCCTAAAACCATTCAAAATCATACATCATCTTCATCATTTTTCTACTCAAGAATGATATTGGAGGTGGATTCAAGCTGGAAGGTTGAAGGTCTTTACATGGGTCCTTTCTATTTCTCTACTATTTGTCATTTTCCTACATTTGTCATGAGTAGCTAAACCTAATATGGGAGTGATGTAAAAACATATGAATTGTGGGTTATCCACTATATTTTTGTTATATGATTTGTTCTTGTTGTTGAATATCAATCTCTTTTGATTTTTTAAAATTGGAAAACACATCTTCTTGGATTGAGTAGATATATCCTCTCTCAAGCCAAGTTAGATACTCACTTTTAAGGTTTTAAAACTAGCTAAAATGAAAGGAATGAATGTGTAGTGAATATTCCCTTCCTATGCATTTGGGCTTAAATGGAAAGGGATGGATTGTGAAAATGCCCTTCCAAGCCATGCTCAACTATTAGAATCTATCTAAGCTTCAAGAGGAACTCTCTTATAAGCTAACCAACTAGTTGAGTAGTAGAGAGTTAATGTGATTAGAGTCTCTAACACTCCAAATCCGACCTAATAGTCGGGAGTGAGTGTTGTTGACTCTAATCACTCCTACAGATAGATTGGCCTTCATTAATCAAATGAATTGTAAAGGCTAAAAGAATTCCCCATCATTTATGTTATGATTACATCACCTCTCATGCCTTTATCATATCTTATCACTCCGTATCACATTCTTGTAGTTTAAATTGCTTTTTACTTTTATTAGTTTTTAATCACAATCTCAAACTTCAATTTACTTTTATTGCATTTATTACTAGAGTAAAGATTTGATCATAACTATATCTCGATCTCTGTGGATACCTTAACTTGCCACACTACTTGTTTAATACATTTGAGTGCATAGGTGCAGTTTCATAAATTTTGTTATGATATTGCATATACGATATATGCGAGTGTCACCATAGTAGACAATATATATGCTAACGGTTTTTGAGTTGAAAATTGAGTTATGCTGTCACAATTTATGTTTGTTAGCTGAGTGCTCCTTTAAGATTAGACTTTGGAGGTATTTTTTCTCTTTATCCATACATCTAATTTGGGATGTTTTGGCTTACATTTGTTCTTTGTTTTGCATCTTTAATATAACAATCTATTGTGATTCTTTTGGCGTCTCAAACTTACATAATTTGTTTTTTGTTTTGAACTTCAGTATTTAAGTTACATATATACCACTTGCTGTTCTTGATATGCATTCATTTTGATATACATATATAATCTGAACTTTTGAAAGGGTCATTAATTCAACTCTTTATGAATTATGTTATAATTTTATTTTTTGTTTAAAAAAAAAAAACAAAGCAAAACAAGGTATGACTGACCAAATCTAAATAGCTTCTTTTTTGTTTATGTTTTTTTTTTGTTTTTAGGTACTGCAAATGGTATGATGATTTAATCTTTCTATATAATTATCTCAAAAATAAGTTCATTAGATAGTCCCTCAATTATCCAAAAAAATTCAATTAAAACAATATTTTAAATATAATTAATTTTGTAAATTGGAAATCTTATAAAAATGTTGTAAAAGCAAGAAAATCAATTGTGAATTATATTAGAGTTTAGACGTATAAATAAGAAGCATACTGTGTTTTAATATCCTTTTGCTTTTAAAGTGTTAGGTCTGTTTTGAATGACAAAGAGGAAATGAGAGGGGGAAAGTGCATTAAGGAAATTTTAATCCTAAAATTCTTGATATGGTCAATCTTAGTTATAAGTCTTATAATGGCGAGATATACAAATAATGATATTTTTTGTTAATATTCCAATATCATCCCACTACTATGAGAGCACCATTCTCTCTCTCTCACTCTCTCTCTCTCTCTCTTTTTATACATACGTTGTGTTTAGAACAACTCAGATGATTTTGTAATGAAAGCAGTTGTCGGGTTAATGAATGTTATCTTCAATTGGCAAGTGTGTTGTTTTTTGTGAATTTTGAAACCAGATTGAGGAACGATTTTTGATAGGAAGTGTGGCACATACTGCAGTGGAGACAAGAAGCTCAAGCCGCGGTACACATATCGGTGGATTCCAGAAGATTGACGTTGTGCCGCAAGGCGGACATGGCACACATACCGCGCGGCCTAAGGCATGGTGTTTTTTAGAGGGTAATCCTCAGTGTAGATAGCATCATAGACAGACGTATACATTGCATTGTTTTGAGCGGTGGAAAACAAAAGGATAATCGCGGTACATGGAGCGGGCTGCAGACCATGGCCCAGACCGCGGTAATGATGAAATCTGTGCAAAATAGGGAACCTTGTATGAAAAAGAAAGTACTCCTTTAGGATTTTGGCTTCCCCTAGTGTTCCCATATAAATATTACTATTCCCCATTATGTAGAAAAGTGTGATAAAAGTTGAAAGAGAGAGATAGCAAATTGTAAAGAGACTAAAGGATTTTTGCTCTAAAGCTTGTAATTTGTTAATGATGATAAATTATAAATAAAATAGTAGTCTTTTCATTCTAATTATATGTCTCAAACTTTTATATCATATGTTATTAACATCCAAGATTGTCGGATGTAATCTCAAACCGAGTTTATGAGTGTCATATATAAAGGAATTCAGTTTGAAACGTGCAATCTAAAGAGTCGGTACAGAGTAAATAAAGTAGGGTACTTTATTTATGGTTAATCTACAAATACAGTCCATCCTATAATATACGGTGGTCTTATCCCATACTAATATGGTGATATGAGAATGGAAGCATTTTATATGATGTGATCATATAAGACTAGGCCACGATCTATATGAATCTCTCACCAATATCCGTTACTTGGGAAGATTCATATATACATATATATATATATATATATATATATATATGTGTGTGTGTGTGTGTGTGTGTGTGTGTGTGTATCGACATATGATGGTTGTATAAGGGTGATCTTAATCTTAAGTGTCTTATTGACTCCTTTAGGTTAGATCGTAGTTTTATATTTACCATGGGTGAAATCGGTGTAGCATTTTCAATCAATATCTGTACACAATAATGGAATCTACTCCTTCATACAGGAAGTATAGAAGTAGTTCCCTTACGGGTTGATTCAGAGTTTGAACAATCAAGAGTGTTCTTCTTTTTCCGTCAAAGAATACAGGATATAATTGATTATTAGAGAATCAATGGTACTTAATGGAAGCGATATAATTAGTGGGGTATAACGGACTTTATGACCCAGCTCTAATTATGGACTACTTGTAAAGGATCATACCATATGTGATAGTTATAGCGATGGACACTGAATTTAGGTTTGTGAAAAAAATCTACAATTACGAGAGCGCGACCTCAGGTTTTTAATGGAGTAAATCTTATAATATTAATCACGAAATATTAATTAAAGGGATTAATTAATTTTTCTAACTATTATTGGAGTTAAAGACTGTGGGTTCATTAGGTCCCCTTGCTAGCCCAGAACGTTGATGGTAACAAGGGTAACAATTAATTAATTGGATGGTCCAATTAATTATGTTACAAAAGTAACAAGAACTTTATTCAGGGAATTAATTAAATGATGAGATTATTTAATTAATATTTTAATAATTAAATTAATTAAATAATTAGATTATTTATTTAATAAGCTAATATTTAAGAATTATTAGTTAATTATTAATTGGAGGTTATATGTTCAAACCATGACTTAGACAAAGAATAAAATAATAATATTATTTTATTTCCTAACCAGGTCAAGCGTTCAAGTCTTAGTGAACTAGGGTTGTGTGGGATTTAGAATCCTGTACTAACTTAATCACTAAGATACTAATAAATTATTTTAAGTATATAGAGATTTAATTGAAAAAGGATAAATATCTTGTTTTATATATATATAGATTTATTATATAGAAAAACAAGAAAAGAGAAGTATCACGTTAACACACACAACAAAAAGTAGAAAAACAAGAAAGGGGTGTGCGGCCCTAGGGAAACAAAAAGAAAAGTTTTTTTTATTTTTATTTTCATTCAAGGTTGGCCGAATTCTCCATACACAAAGCAAGAGTTGTTTTGTGTTGTTTTTACTGCCTCCATACAACTTTCTAAAGTCCGTGACGTGCCCATACGTAATTGCCAGAACCTGAGTGATAGCGAGGAAGATCCAGTGGTATAAATCGAAAAACAAATTCAAAAATTAGAGAACAAAGGAGTAAGCTTGTAGGTATGATTTTGAATCCTACCTTTTTTTTGTTCTTATATATTGTAAATGGTTAAAAGAGTCACTTAAACATATACTTTTTAAAAGTTAATTTTTTCTTCCGTTGCGCGAATCTAGAGCTTACAATTGGTATCGGAGTCCTAGTATGATATATTCGAATAAATCGTTCTTTGTTCTTGATTAATTGCATGAATATATGTCTAGGCACAATCTATTGAATGTATGATGTTTTAAATTTTCTTTAAAAGCATGATTGATCATTAACTGTATGGTACGGTGGGTTTGAGGCTTTTGGATATAATATTTTTTCTAATGTAATATTAATTTCGGGTTGTATATATATATATTATTTATTGTTCTGCTGTTATTTTTTATTGATATAATACGGCGAAGAACAACGATCTGAAACGCTTACCACAGCAGCCGCACGAACTTGTTGTACGATGGCGTAGCATCACATGCATGATTGTCACGCAAGAGCAATGCTACTGCACGCAATAGTTGCTTGCATGCGCAACAGATGTGCAAACCGCAGTCACATGCGCAAAGCAATGCAATGCAATGTTGCAACATTCAATTGTTCAAATGTTGTTATGCAATTTGTGCTGGTGTCATGCACATGTGTTATATCAGTTTTGCATTTGTGTAGCAGACAAGTAACATACGATTTTAATATTGAATATGCAATTGTGTGCATGTGTTGTGCATCACAATTCTACAACATACAAGTGTTTCATGTTTGTGCAGTAGTCAACACGCTTTTTTGCGCAAGCGACAGTGTTGTGACGCAAGTCATGCATGCGAATGCTGTTACGCGCATGACGCACGAAGGTTGCATATTTGCAAGCGTTAGGGCTGCGTGTACGGGAGTATGTTTAGGCTGATTTTGGAAAATCCCGAGCCTCCGAAAAATGTTGGAGTAACATTTGGCTTTAAAGGTTTTAATTCATGTGATGGATCCATTAAAAAATAAATCAAGTTGGACTTGATTTTTGAGTATGTAAGACGCAAAAGATTTAGAAGACGACTTGAGATAATTTTTGTAATTAGATTTCTTTTTTTTAAGTTAGATAAACTCATTGTACTCGGTCAATTCATATATACTCTTATTATGATATAATTAAAGCATTGTCATTCATACACATGCCATATAGATTGATAGTGCCTACACATACATTTTTGTTAAATATCATACATGCATAATAGCCTATCATATATCATATTATGTGTTTTATTTTTATTGAATGTGACTAATAAAATTGGTAATTCACATAATGGGCTATAAGTTAGGTCCTTTTATTTTATTAGGATTAATTTGATTAAGGCCGGAATAACAATTGGACTGAAAAATATGTTTTAGTTTTATTAGTTAAAACTTGGCAAAACACATTATTAATTATAGTCTTAATAAAATGGTTTACATAGATTAGAATTAGATTAATAAACTAGATTATTTTGAGTTGTTAAAAAAATCGGAAAGTTTAATAATTAGTTAATAGAATGAGATTCTACTAATTTACCGAAATGCCCTAAACACTTAGAGTTACATTAGTCGTTAATTTTTAGTATAATGTGAACAAATATGCATGTTTCTAAACGGAACTCCATCTTTTGTCTTTCCTTTTAACACGTGTGCAGAACATCCATATATCCTTAAGTGTTGTAAACTAGGCTTTCATTCAGTCCACAACTCATGTGGTGTTTGAGGAACTGACTTAAATGTTACATCGATTAGAATGTACATAGCAGTTTGTAAAGCATATCCCCAAAAGAAATTAGGAAGCATTGATTAACTCAACAAAGTCCTAACCCTGTTAATTTTCCTTTCTACTACCTCATTTTGTTGAGGCGATCTTCGTGTAGAAAACTAAGAAATTATCCCACTTTCAATAAGATATTGTTGAAACTCACCAGATAGATATTCTCCACCATGATCAGACCTCAGGATTTTTATGTGTTTCTCAAGCTGATTTTCTACTTCATCTTTAAATTCCTTAAACATGTCAAAAGCATCCGACTTATGTCTAATGAGATACACAAAGCCAAATCTCGAGGAATCATCTGTGAAAGTGATGAAGTACTCATATCTACCTCTAGTTTGAGTGCTCATATAACCAAATACATCATTGTGTATTAATCCTAAACATTCAGTGGCACTTGTGCCTTTAGTCATGAACGATCTTTTGGTCATCCTACCTTCCAAACAAGATTCACAAGTTGGTAGATCATTAACCTTTAAGTCAATTAAAGGTCCATCATTTACCAATCTTTTAATACTATCAAGGTTAATATGATCTAGGTACAAATGCCATAGGCAAGTTTCAACTTTTGATAATTTCACTCTTCTATTATTATATTCGTTGATTCCATGTCTAACAAATGAGAGATATTTCTATGCAAAGGAAATAAACCGTTTTCCAATGTAACTTTGCAAACAAATTTGTTGTTCCTACAAATAATAAAATCTTTTTTAAAAGTAACCGAATATCCAAATTTAGTCAAACAAGAAACTAAAATTAAACTCCTCTTGAATTGAGGTACATAATAAACATCTATCAAATCTAAATGCCTACTAGAATCTAGATTAACTGTAATATCTCCTACTGTAGTGGTAGGCACTAACGCTTTGTTGCCAAAACGTAAGTTGAATTCATTCTTTTTCAGTCTTTTCCCTTCTTTTAGCCCATTCTTTCTTCTTTTTATGAAACTGTAGGAAATTTCTTGTCCAATGTACCATTGAACCACAAAGTAAACACTTCCCTTTGATCTTGGTTAAATTCTTGGTCTCCTACCTAGTAGGTCCAAGTTGCTTTTTCTTTTGTTGTTTCTTGACCTTTTCACGGATCTTAACAATAGCAACTTTACCAGCAATATGAATCTCTTGACCCTTGCCTTTCACATGGATTTTCTCAACGCTTTGAACATCTTGCATTAGGCCCTGTAAGGTGTATTCATTATTATTCAAGGTGTAGTCCAACTTGAACTGATCAAAGGAATCAGACAGTGAGTTGACAATCATGTCAATTTTTGTATCACCATCTATCTCAGCACCATTGAGTTCAACAATGTTGAGATGTGTTATGAGTTTCATCAAGTGAACTTTCACAGCCTGTCCAGGTTTCATCTTAAGATTCATGAAAGTAGTCACTGTCTCTCTCTTAGTTGTTTCATGGACTTTATAGCAAACATCTTTTCTAGAGACATCATTATATCAACAGCAGTCCCCATTCCTTCATATTACGGATGCAACACGTCAGAGATGGTTGCCACAATGTAACATTTGGCCATCTCATATGAGGCCTTCAACTGCTCATACTCGTCTCTATGTATCTCAGTAGATTTATTAGTAGGAGCAAGTGGTTTAGGGGTATAAAGAACAAACTTATGCTTTTCAGCTTGCATCAATAACCAAAATTTTCTTTTCCATATGACAAAATATTCACTAGGTAAAGTATTATCTTTTAGGGTGTTCATTAGGGATGGGGTCATGATTTCTGAATAAAACAAAAATTATAAATAAGTAAACAATAATGATAAAGCACTTTCAAATATTTATCTCGAATTAAATAAAATTATTCAATTGTAAAATTCAACTGTGATCCAATACCCATAAATGTCACACCTCATTTGGGAGTTCGCACCATCTACTAGTTGGACTAGGTCCCACCTAATTGTTAATTTACAACCAACATTTTCAACTTATCCTTGCAATTTTATTGCCAAGTTATCAACCTTCAATATATTCTCTCACGAAAATCCCTCATTTGAGAGTAGATATCGTTTGAGTCAATTGTCTAATCTTTCCTTGTAAGGAAGTATCTTGATAAATTCCATTCATGGATACTCCTTGGGGGGTTATCACACAAAACATAAAAGCTCAACTAAACTTGGAGGCCACAGGTGTTTCAAACACCTTCTCCTGCTCAATTCCAAAGCATGATTTACAAAGTTATCTAGATGCCAATTCAGATGCCTACATCATTCAACGCATGTTCATACAAAAAGAGATATATGAGTGGCATTTCTATTCTATATGACATATTATCAAATAATGGCAAACATTGTAATATTTATGGAAAAATTAATAGCAACAATTTGGTCCACCTTAGAAAAGCAAGTAAATTACATTTATTTTGAAAAACAACCCTAAACGTATCTTGGCGAATAAGTCATCAAGCAGCCATCCTGTAAGGGAAAATCGATTCAAAACGCGGCGGAAGCGTAAAAATTAGGGTTTGATATATTTAAAAAAAAATTCCTTTAATGAAAAGAACCTTAAAACTAGATTAATTGACATATACTAAAAGTATCGTACCTTTTTCTCATGACGATTGAACTATTGCCGAATTGAATCCGTAAGATCTTCTAATCCAATCATGAACGTGAATCACCTAGTATAAGTTCCTCAGTTTTTGATTAGCTCATTTCGTTGACAACCACATTTGGGGATTAATGTGTAAGGGTAGTTTAGGCCATCATCGCTCAGAAACCAGCTCAAGCTTCAAAAGGTAAATCAGTTGCTTAACCTTGTTTGAAGAGTTTTTAGTGCACACACACACTCTCATGCATGTCTTTGATCATCTTGCATGAATGCTTAATTTCCTTAATTTTGTGCCTCTTTGCCATAAATCTTGCTTGGGTGTTTGTTGCATTTAGTTTGCCCTTAGAAGAAGATTTTCCCCTTAACCGTGGCTGGAACCGCTCTCTATGCATTGCCTTTGCCGCGGTATGCACATCGGTGTTCTCCAGGTATTGCACGCTACTGCTACCACGGCCTGTGCACGTTGCGTACATAGCGGTCTCCCAAGCAGAGTTTCCCAGGCGATGCACCATCTGCTCTACTGCGGTTTAAACACTGCCTGTACCGCAGTCCAAATAGCTAAGATTCCCAAACGATGCACCGCTCGCTAGACAGCGGTCTGGACACTTGCCTAGGCCGTGGCACTCACAGCGGTCATGACGGGAATCAATTGCCATTTGTTCAAAATGATGCCGTTTCGTGTAGGGCACATTATTTATATGTTCTCTTCTCTTCTCTTTGCCTTGGGGAGTCCAAGAAACCATTTTTGAGAGACCACGTTTTTTCTTGAGAGAGAAATTGACTCCAAAAGGGAGAGAGCTCCCAAGAACTCATTTTGACTCAACAAAATTCCAATCCATGTGTACCTAGCATCTTCCAGGCATGGATTTTCTTGTTTGTCATTGACTAGGTAATCTCTACATGCTCTAGAATTTCTTGTTTCATTCTTATGACATGTGTGTCTAGGTTTAGAAATTATTGTTCATTAAATGTATGTTATTGAGTTTAATTGCATTTATAACATGCTTGGGTTGTTGATTGTTAGTTGAGATTTATATTTTATGACAGCTAGGGTTTGTGACCATTTTACCCTTCTAGCTAAATCTCTATGCTTTGCATTTTGATATTGTTTAGGACTCATTGATTGTATTTTGTGATTACATTATAGTCCTTGCCATGCTTAATTACAACTTGTGTTGATATAGTTTTTGTGATAGCTAGCATTTATGTCATTGTTGCCTCTAGCTAATTAGGTCGTATTGATTGCATTTTGATGATTGAATTTTATGACCATGCCATGCTTAATGACAACATATGTTGAAACGGCTTTGCTTGATAACTAGGATATATTGTTGCATAACTATATCTAGTTAAGTCTTTATGAACATTCATTTAGACATTGATATCTAGGAATTGTACTTAGTGACATTCTTAAATTCCTAGATAAGCATTTAGTATTGCCTAGCATTACTTGCATGTTTGAATATTTTATCATATTCCCTTAGGTTGTGTTTGACTCTTCATTGAGGTTAAGTCTTGTGACTAAGTGGTTAGTGCACAAGCAAATAGATCAAGAATCACTATTAAGGCTCGTTGGGTAGAGTGAAAGGGTTAGTAACTGGAGGGTGTGGTAGGTGGTCAACCTGGGTTGTAAAATTTCATTCAGTAGTGGATTTAAGGATCTTGTGTGGCGCACATATCAGCCCGTGGTTTTTCCCATTTAGAGGGTTTCAACGTATACATCTTGTGTTATTTATATTTCTGCACCTTACACTTGATGTTGTATGTTTGTTTTATTGGGTGAATTTTGAATATTGACTAATCAAGAAAAATTGGTAATTGACTTGATTAAAACCTATTCACCCCCCCTCTAGGTTATAGACACACATGTCTTTAGGGAACTTTCACCTAGGATTGTGGGCTCCCTTTCTTTAAATTGTATACCTGAGGATGAAAACAAACAAAATCTCTTTCTTTTGTTAGTCACAATAATCCTCCAAGAGAAAACCCAAGAACGTTCGGTCACTTATGAATTATCAATCTATTTGATTAAAACTCGAGTGAACCCGATTCAATTTTTGTACACAAAACCCTTTTGATGTAAAGGATAC
The DNA here is from genome assembly GCA_032871835.1 of Dipteronia dyeriana. NCBI lineage: Eukaryota > Viridiplantae > Streptophyta > Magnoliopsida > Sapindales > Sapindaceae > Dipteronia > Dipteronia dyeriana. The sequence goes on from CM065296.1 coordinate 41,014,045, forward strand.
TAGTGCACTATCAAAAACAAAAACGTTCCCCTTTTCTCTTCTTCTTGGCCGAATTCAATACACAATATCTATGGGTTGGCCGAATTTTGTTTAGAGCAAAAACTAATTTTTTCCTCTCTCAAAATTCTCTCACTAGGCCAAATTCTCTCTCATAAAACCATAGCCTTGGCCGAAAGTTCACTTAGAATTAAGCCTTGGTCGAAATTTATGGGTAGTATATATATGAGGCCAAATCCTCTCCAAAGAAGGATTTACTTGTGGGCAAGAACCCTTTCTCTATGTGGATTTACTTGGTGACCAAGAATCCTTTTCAAAGAATAATTCTTTTCCACACCAAGACTCCTAATCCAACTCAAATAGTTTATTTATTCAATAACCAAATTGAATATAATTAAATTGTGACTAAATTAAAACTTCCTAATTTGATCAATTGTCAACTAGAGTTTTAATAGAAATCAAATAATTCCTACTTTGACTAGATAAATAAATTCTTATTATTTATCTACTTATAAAATATAGTGTTTGATACTTATCATATTACCGACAATAATATGACTCTAGGAGAGCATCTCCTACTTGGAATTTTTGTTTACTTTTAATTACATAATTAGTCGATTAATTTCCATTTAATTAAATAATAAAATAAAAAATAATATATAAGGCTATTATATAGTCCCTTGCCGCCTAAGCTATATAAATATGGGTCAAATATTATTTTTCCTAATTTATTAATCCATTGAACTTAAATAAAAATTCCACATTTGAACTAGACCCATTCTTACTAAAAGAAACAAGTCCACATGCCTTAAGAAACAATTCTAGATGGACCCATAAATTGGACCAGTAGAATATATCAAGTGATCCATGCAGGTTCGTCTGGATTGGGGTTATTGGAGGACTATCTAAATTTAAGCTCCAATAAACATAACCTAATCACAATCAACAAATGATTCACTTAGGTCCGATCTACTAATTTTAGTCCATTCCACTAAAGAACTAAAATTGAACTCTTAAATAACAATAGAATAAGTTAATATTGCTCATTCATACCCTAAACAATCTTAATGGAGATAGTGTATCCTCGTGAAGAATATCAATAATCGTCAAGAGCTCATAGACCGCCTATAGCTCTCCAAGTTACCATATTTACTCATATGACCACATTTTGTACTTGGATATTTTGACTTGTCCAGAAGCCATATTTCAATATTCACTTTTGAAAACTTAACGTTAAGATTTAGTATCCAATGCCTCAAAACGTCCATATGATGATATTCTACTCTCATTTAGTAAATGGAGCAACGATGTCCATATCTATAAATGAAGTCCTCTGTCGATTAAAAAATGAGTACCTCCAAGCTATCGAGGATAGACTATATCTCAAATGATAAAACTTGTAACCATAAGTCTGTTGGAACCCCGTTCACCGGTCACGCAACGAAAATGGGTTTTATTTTTTTTATACAGATCGTAATCTGTATCTGGGACCAGTGAACTTGGGATCGTATTTATTTTTGGAACAAATACATATACTAATTATTACACAAATAAAATATATATGTTAATACAGGAAATTGTAATCAATAATAAAAAAGAAGATTAAAAGAACCATACCAGCGTTTGGAGGCTCCTTCACTTTTTGATATTCTCTTGGTATGTACAACTAATTTTCCTCGCTATATCTCGGAACTGATAACTGCATGTGGGCCCGTCACGGTCTCATGAACTTTGAGTGGAGGATGTAGAAAAACTAAGAAACTCTTTCTTAATTTTCACTATGTAACACTTGCATTGATTGCATCTCATGCACTTAAAACTTTTCTCTCTTTGATTTCATGCAGGTTCCACGCACTCCTTTTCAAAGACAAAACAAAACAAAACAAAACAAAAAAACTTTTTGTCTATTTGATTTCATGCAAGTTCCACGCACTCCATTTCAAAGCCAAAACAAAAACAAAAAAAAACTTTTTGTCTTTTTTTATATTAGTAGAACCACACATACTCACGAGATATATATATATATCTTTTGTTTAAAAAACCAAAATCATCTTTTATTCGTTTTATTATTATTTTTAAATAATATATACCTTATATATAATATTCAAAAATTTAATCAAATATATATTTGATTTTTAAAAACTTTCAAATAAAAAATATCTCATATCTTTTATTTGATTTTATTTGAATTAAAACTATTTAAATTCAAAAATTAAATATTTAATTTAATAAAATAAAATAATCATATTATCTTATTTTATTCAAAAATAAATATCAACATACACCCTCCATTTAGTGATTAATGACATAATTAAATAATCTCATTATTTACTTTATTTAATCACCATTATTCATTAATTAAATAACCTCATTATTTAATTAATTTCCGAATAAATACGTGTCACTTTCGTAACACAATTAATTGGACAATCCAATTAATTAACCGTGACCCTTGTTACCTAAATCGATCGGGCTAGCAAGGGGACCTAATAGACCCACAATATTTTAAGCTTCAACAATCCTCGGAATCATTAATTAAACTCTTTAATTAATATTCCTTGATTATTAACTCCAGTGTTATTCCACTAAAAACCCGAAGCTGCACTCTCTCAACTGCAAACGCTTTTACACAGACCAATACAACTCGGTGTCCATCGATGTAGCTATTACATATGGTGTGATCCTCCACAGTAGTTCATAATTAGAGATGGATCATAATGTCCGTTATACCCCTCTAATTACATTTATCCTTTAAGTACCATTGATTCTATAATGGACAATAAATCCTATTTCCTCATGGAATTAAGAGAGCGCTCATATTGTCCAAACCCTGAATCAACCCTTAAGGGAACTACTATCTACTTCTCAGAAGAATGAGTGGATTCCACTATTGTGTACGAACTTTCCCAGGCAAAAGCCAAACCGCAATCCCAACATACGGAGTATATTGATCAGGAAATGCATCTGACCTCACCCATGGTATATCAAAGACCTCGATCTAACCTAAGGGAGTCGATAAGACACTCAGGATTAAGATCACCCACATATAGCCATCATTAGTTGATATATATAAATCTCATCGCTAAACGGATCTTGGTGTGAGATTCATATAGATCATGGCCCATTCCTATATTATCACATCATACAAGGTGCCTCAATTCCCATATCTCATATGAATGATTCAGGATAGAATCACTGTACATTACGGAATGGACCGCAGCTATAGGTTAACCACAAATAAAGTACCCAGCTTTATTTGCTATCTATGGACTCTTTAGATTGCACGTCTCTTACTGTAACCATCCGTATATGACACTCATATACACAGTTAGAGATTATATCTGGCAATCCAGGATGTTAATATGTGCACAAGTTTATAAAATAAATAACATAACAAGAGTGAATTGAACCTTTCTTTTTATTTACTTCATAAATCAATTTACAAATTACATGCTTAGAGCATAAACCCCAACAAAGTCCATCATTTATCTCAGTATTGAGATAGACTCTCCAATTGTCTTCAAGTGAAAACTTTTTTCCATTGACGGTTTTGGATAAAGTATTTCACTATGATCCTATTCAATACACCCAGTGAACTAGATTCTTTTGCCCAAAGACACCACACTTTGATGATTGTAGACTCATCATAACACATTTGATCCCACTGAAATGCTAGAAAAAGAATCTACAACTTTGACAAGATAAAGGTGCCCAACCTTTATCTTAAGTTGTGAATATTATTCAAGACTAACTAAAGAATTGTGTCTACCTCATACATATCGAGATGTATAAGCAATAACAAATCACATTATAAATACACACACACATATTCAAGGATATATATATATATCTATATATATCCATACATTCCAATGTAATTATATATATGAATACCCAGAGTGCCATCTCTTTCTGAAACATGTATATTAACAATAAAAAGAAGCAGATCCACGTAAATATGCATTAATTAATCAAGGGTACAACTAGCCTTTGATACCAATTGTATAAAAAAAAGCGGCTAAAGTGAAAAATTTGACTAGTATATTTAAAAAAAAAAATCCTTTGAAAGAGAGAACCTTAACCATTGATTAATTAACATATAATTAAAGGTATCGTACCTTTTTCACTTACCGATTGATGTTGCGTCGAATTGTAACCGCAAGATCTTCCAATCCAATTATGAAAGTGAATCACCTAGGAGTGTGGACTCCCTTTCTTAGAATTGTGTGCCTGAGGATGGAAAAAAAAAACTTTTGCATTTGTTAGTCACAATAACCCTCCTAGAGAAAATATAGAATGTTTAGTCACTTGTGAATTCTCAATCTTTTTATCGAAAACTCGTGTAAACCTATTTCGATATTGAAAACAAAAACTACTAGTGCACTATCGAAAACAAAAACACTCCATTTTTCTTTTCTCTTGGCCGATTTCTCATACACCTTTTTTGTGAGTTGGATGAATTCTTTTTTTCTTTTATTTTAAACAAACAAAAAAAAATTCTCTTACAAGACCATTAGCTCTTGGCTGAATTCTCTTGATATGTATTTATAGGTGGCCGAAAATCCCCATTCAATGAGGATTTTGTTTCACCAAAACTCCTATCAACTTTTGAGTTCAACCCCTACTCTAACTCATTAGTGCATTATCCAATAATAAGTTATTGAATATTATTTAAATTGTCTGTTTATCAAAAACTTCTTAATTTGACCAATTGTCAATTAGAGTTTTGTTAGATATCAAAAGCTTTCTAATTTGACTAGGTAACTAAATTCATTTTATTTATCTACTTATCAAATAAAGTCTTCAATACTTGTCATACTACCAACAATAGTATGACACTAAGAGTCATTCTCCTAGTTAGAAAAGATATTTTGACTTTTAATCAAATATCTATTTAATTAATTTCCATTTTAGAAAATAACAAAATAAAAACAATATATTAGGTTAATAATCTTAGCCTTGCGGCCCAAGCACACACTTTGGGCAAGATAATGTTTTGCCATTTTATTAAATCCATTGAACTTCAATAAAAAGTCCACATGGGAACTAGACTCATTCTAACTAAAAAGAGGCAAGTCCACATGTATAAAATAAATAAGATAATATAATTTAGCATCCCATTTAATTAAAATGTGCAAATTATATTCTTAATGTATTAATGAAATGCTAATCGCACCCCATTAGGACTGCCAAAGGATTCTCACACCATTGGCTACCCATTTCAGGTATTTGAAGAGTTACCGCGTGCTTGATCACACATGACGGCACCTCTCCAAGACTTTTGGATTTCATAATCCAAAAACAATTCTTGATGAACACGAAAATTAGTCCGGTAGAATATATCAAGTGATCCATGCAAGTTCATGTAGATTGGGGATCTTGGCGGGCTATCTAGATTTAAGGCTCAATAGACATAACCTAATCACAATCGACAAATGATTCACTTAGATTTGATTTATTAATTTTATCTCATTCCACTAAAGAACTGAAATTGAACTCTTAAATAAAGATAGAATAAGTCAATGTTCCTCAATCGCACCCTAGACAACCTTATAGGAGATAGTGTATCTTCGTGAAAAATACGAGTAATCGCCAAGAGCTCATAGACCAACTATGCCTCTCCAAGTTACCATACTTACACATATGACCACATTTTGAACTTGCATATTTTTACTTGTCAAAAAGTCATGTTTCAATAGACACTATTAAAAACTTAACGTTAAGATTTAATATCCAATACACCAAAATATCCGTATGATGATATTATACTCACATTTAATAAATAGAGCCACGATGCTCATATCTATAAGTGAAGTCCTCTATCAATTAACAAATGAATACCACAAAACCATCGACGATAGACTATGCTATATAATCGTACTCATCGATAGCACAAATGATAACACTTGTAGCCATAATTCCATCAAAAATCTCAAGATTAAGATAAACTCTCTGATTGTCCTTAAGTGAAATCTTTTATACTCTGACGATTCTAGATAAAGTATTTCATTTTGGCTATTCAATGCACCTAGTATAGCAGATTCTTTTGCCCAAAGAGACTACACTTTGATGATTTTAGACTCAACATAACACATTTGATCCCACTCAATGCTAGAAAAAGAATCTACATCTTTAACAAGTTAAATGTGCCCAACTTTTATCTTAAGTTGTTAATATTGTTGAAGACTAACTAAAGAATTGAGTCTACCTCATACATATCCAGATATAAGAACAATTCTTCGTTTCTCATAGTCTTTTGACCTTATGATTATTTACGTTTGACAATTATAATAATTAAACTATAAATGCTATAAGATTTGTTAAACTAAAAATCACATTATTAATATGAAAAGATTTTCAAATACATTATTATACTCTTGCTATTGAGCATAATCCTAACACCTTCAACACGGATTCAAGGGTTAGTTCTCTGAATTAAGCAATTCTGGAACCAAATCATCTATTATTATGAATCATTTGATGATTAAGGAATATCGAAATCAATTCTCATCACTCAACGAAAAGCATGGATTGAGCAATAGTGTCTAGGTCTAGACCCATTAAGCACATGAACAATACACCAAACAACCTAATATAGCATAAGCATGCTCAAATCAATTTCCCTTTATTCAAGAGTTAACAATCAAGATCCATTCACAGTTAATCAACCGGAACACGGATGTGCTCTTTCACTCGAAGTAATCTGTACATATTAATTCCCTTTTATCATCAACATTCAAACAAGATCGAGACTCTACTTTTACAGTACATCAGTTGTTTATACTAAGTTACACTACATCATTGTTTTAATCTAAAGTCTCACTTATGCAAACATATTAATTTCTACTCATTCACCAGCATACATGTCAAGAAAAGAAAGATATAGCATCAAGCTTAAAGAATAAAGTCAAGATCTCAGTTGAATCTAAGTAAATACCATATATAAGAAGCTCAAGTGTTGGTTTACAAATATTCCCTAATGGGGATTACACATCAGAGAATATAAAATAAAACAAAGAGAAAAGTGTAGAGATAACCAAGATCTCTATTTCATTTTTCTCTCCTTCTCTTTGGATCTACTTCTTAGATGGAAGGGGAAGTTTAAAGGTAGTGTTGGGAGACATCCGTAAAGGAAAACCTCTAAGGAAGTCTTTAAAGCTCCTCGCTCTCTCTCTGTTTTTCTCTCTCCCTCTTTTAAAGTGTTAAAGAACAAGAGATAGTGTTGGGTTTGTTCTCTCTAAAAAAGTGTATGTGAAAGTAAGATAGATATGTTTAAGGACCAACAAAGTGAGGTATTTATAGTGTTTGAAGGTTATGGCATTAATTTGGCATGAAAGGTAAAGTTTACCCCTAAAAATCATGTGATTCACAAGTGGATAAAGTTCTACAAACACAAATCTATGAGTTGGAACTCGTAGATCCATTTAGCAGATTGATTTTGCTCTTTGTAATTCGTAAATCTAGAAGGCAAGATGTTTTGGGACAGTTTTACAACCATATTTTACGACTTCAGTCTCCTAGTTCCTATTCGTAGAAGATCTGTTACTTCATTATCCTAGGTCTAACTCACAGATCCATCTACCAAAAGGCTTTTGAATGGATCTACTACTTCAATCTGCTATGTCAACTCGCAGATCTATCAAGCATATTGTTCTACTACTTTAATCTCACAGATTCATCTAGCGAAAGGGTCTGGAATGGATCTGCTACTTCAATCTATTAGGTAAAACCCGTAAATCAATCTAGCGAAAGGCTCTAGAATGAATCTACTACTTCAATTTGCAAGGTCTAACTCGTAGATCCATATAGCAGATTTTTCTACTTCACGTACCAATTGGTGAAATAGGCGTAACTTCTAGAAAATTCAGAATCGTAGTCCGTAAAGTTCTCTAAAAATTAGACTCCCGGGGCTTTAAAAAACATGTAGTTTGACTCCCAATTCAACTCGAAGTGAGAGATATGGCTTTCAAAATTTAGACATTGTTCACAAGCCATCTAAATTTTAGCTCGTTTTCCTCTTCTTTGCCTTCAAACATTCACTTTAAGCTCAAACACCTAACTTTAGGGAATTGAACCAACATAAGGATCAAATACATATTATATATTCAAAAACGCTCAAAAGAGAGAACAAAAGCTAGAAATAATGAGCCAAACATAGGTACATAAATTTACTGATCAACTACCTCATACAACTACCTAAAGTTCGTGACGTCCCCACACATAGTTGTCAGAACCGAGGAGATAGCGAGGAAGATACGCTGGCACAAATCAAAAAGCAAATTCAAGAATTAAAGAACGAAGGAGTTAGCCTATAGATATGATTTGAATCCTACATTTTATTTATTCTTATATATCGTACATGGTTCATAGAGTTGCTTAAGTACATATTTTTAAGAAAGTTTAAAATTTTCTTCCCGTACGCAACTCTAGGGCTTACAAGACAGAGATTGTAATCAACTTTGAAAGTAGTGGATTGAGTGCGGTGCACTCCGTGGACGTAGGCAAATTGCAAAACCATATAAAATCTTCGGTGTCATCTTTTCTTATTGCTTTCAAATTAATTGTTTGTGTGTGCAAATTTTTTCTTACAACAATTGCTATCAAAGCTCTTGGTTTGGGTAGGTTATTTTTCACACAAATCTAGGTTTTCACGAGGTCATCGATTTTATTATTGAAAAATCTGAAGATTGATGAGTCAACATAATTACCCGGAGATATGGAAAATAAAGATGCCATGTCATAAAAAGTAATCCTTCCTAAACCTACATAAGCTAACCAAAGATGATCTCATGACACCGGTCGGGGCTGTTGAGACGGTCAGGACAAAACCCCATTTGGGATTGAATAATCGATCTATGTGAATAAAGCTTGGTCGGGTTTTGGTAGATGTTCGGTGGATCGACACATGGATTCTACCAAATGCGTGCAGAATGAGTCATACTCCCGCAAGATGTCTCGAAGCACACCTTGATAAGGAAGTGGATTTCCCTATCAATGCCAGAATCCAAATTGGGCAAGAGACCTTACACGTGAAGAACACAAAACAGGAAAGAAGTCTTTCATAACTTAAATGTTGTTAATAACCTGCCGGTGTAAAAAAAGTTTGTGACGCTGAAATCGACATACGATAGGAAAGATATAGAAATTACGTCGATACTTCCACATATTATGGGTAACGTAGGAGACGTCTCTATTTTTCCCCCAGGAAATCTTTAGAATTACCACTGCTTAGCTTTCAGTTCCCCTCTGACCATCAAATCAAATGTGAATAACCTGTCTTCCTCTCTTTGAAACAAGGGGCACTTCTTGTTCTGTCGGCGCTTGAAACAATTTTGTCTTCTCCATATTACTATATCTCTAGAGTCAATAATTTTATATGAGGAACTACTGAACTTAATCATTGGTGCCGTTACTCTTCAATTTTCTGTTGAGGTCTATCCTGTAGAGGTACTCGAATTGGATCAGTGATTGATTTCTAGGTTTCATTGTAAACCTAATTGGTTACTTCCAATTATGTAAATCAATAGTTCAAACCGCACTCAAAGGTAGGGCATTTCCTATTTTTATAGAAACTTCAGCCGGCGACTCATAGGCAGTGGCTCAGCCGTAGCGAAAGCGAGTCTTCATAGGGTAATTGTCATTGCTTATGGACCCGCACCTGGGTGATCTATCCATGACCAGGATGAAGCTTGGTTAAAACTAAGTGGATGCCTGAACTGACTGATGTTGAAGAATCAGCGGATGAGTTGTGGTTAGGGGTGAAATGCCACTCGAACCCAGAGCTAGCTGGTTCTCCTTTAAATGCGTTGAGGCATAGCAGTTGACTACACATCTAGGTGTAAAACACTGTTTTGGTGCAGGCTGCAAGAGCGGTACCAAATCGAGGCAAACTCTGAATACTAGATATGACCTCAAAATAACAGGGGTCAAGGTCGGCTAGTGAGAAGAAATTTTGGTTGCACTCTGAACCCAATTTTTAGAGAAAACACAAATTTTGATAACTTGTTGATCCTCTTGATTTGAAGATTTAGTTACGATTGGAAATAGACTTTTCTATCTTTATCCATGGATCCCTTACTTATTCGATTGGAAAGATTGATCCAATTCCAAATTCACAAAAATTATGTTTCGTAATTTCATAATCCAAATTTGAAATTTCTAATTGACCCTTGGTTACAAATCATGAAAATGGATATTCTTCCTCTAATCTTTCATTTAGATTCAAATCCGATAAGGGGCTTTTTGGCCGTTTTGATAAAAAAAAGGTAATATTAATATTTAAACGAAGAATAAAGATATTAATTTTTTTTGTAATAAAAAAAGAATAGCCAACTATATAATATTGTAATTTTAAACTATGTAATTTAATGATAAAAAGTTACCCTTATAATGAGTTCTAAATTAAATAGAAAATAAAAGATAATACAATTACAATTTTGAGATTTTCAAAATTGTAAGATGCTTATTTTGGATGAGCCAAGCCAATAGGATTAACTAAAAAAAATCTTTACTGAATGTGACATTGAATCTATCAATTTCTGAATTCATAAATTTTCAATTTTTTTCATCTAACTAGGTATCTGGAAATGGACCCCCCCCCCCCCCCACCCCCTTTTATAGATGAGTAAAAAGTATATAAATGAGTGAAATAGTATATAAAAAATGTATGTCTGATAAAAAAACTAATTATATTATTTCCGAATTTTGAAATTTTGAATATTCGAATTCTAAATTTAATCGATTTTCGATTCTATTTTCTATATATATTTTGTTTTCTGTTTATGTTTGAAGCTTTCTCTCTCTTATGGATGTTATCTCACTCTAAAAATGTGTTCTTTGAGTTCCTAGAGGCAAGGAAGAAGAATAGAACACATATATAAAAGCCCTAGACAAAACGACATCGTTTTGGACTTGGGAAACAAAGTCCCGTCACAACCGTTGTGCATACCGTGGCCTAGGCAAGTGTCCAGGCCACAATCTATGCAGCATGGCATTGCTGGACAAGACTGCTGCCTGGGTCATTGGCTAGGCATGTACACCAAAAGCGGTCTAGACCGCGGTACACGCTTGACAGCTCAACAGCTTGAGCTTCGAGCGACCCAAAACATGACCAAACGACATCCAAACCTTTCGTATAATATAACATTAGAAAGGTATGGAAGTCTAATTTCTACTCTAATTTATAAAACAAGATTTGGATGTCTGTAGAAAAGTATATGGTAATTTAAGTGACCAAAGGTCAGAAACGGACAACAACAGAGTTGCCCTATATTTATGGTCAACTTGGAGATTTCAAAACCAATCCAAAAAACTATGAAATATTATCAATAATATACCGTTGGAAAGGTATGGATTTATAGTTTGTACAAAAAATTTTAAAACTCATTTTGAAGCACTTCATATAAAGATATAATCACAAGATCATACGAAGGTCAATTTTGAAAAACATTTAAATCATTGAAATCCACTCTTTTGATACTAGACACCTTACTCCATATGACCAAACTAAGAGAAGAATGAGACCTTCTCAAATGGTCTCTCAACATGCTAAAACAAGCATGCCATTGTGTAAGCGCAAACACAACACAATACCACACTTAAATCTATAAATGAAGTGGAAGTGTGATTGTAAACAAATGCACACATATAAACAACATCAACACAAATGAAAGATCAACAAAGCATGCAAGAGGTATGTGTGTGCACCTAAACTCTTCAAGAGGCAAAGTCAAGTGAATATACCTTTAGCTCTTGAACTCATGGAGATGCTTGAAAGCTTGTCAATGAGGACCTAAGCTACCCATTACACAATCATCCTCAATGTGGTATCGTTTTTCATGAAATAAGCTAATCATAAAATCAAGGTCCTTACAAAGACTTCTCTTTTCCTTGAACCTCTGTAAGGAAAAACAAACATGATTAGTGTCTCCGGAGTCTATAATTTAAGAATCCATAGAATCCACCAAAAAACATGTTTCAAGATAATTAATATTACCTTATTCCTTCTTGTCCTGAGACTTTGGGCAATTTCTTTACCAATGTCCCTTTTCACCACAAAGGAAATGCTTCCCTTTGATCTTGGTTACTTACTTTGTCTTCTTCATGGTAGGTCCTAGTTGCTTTTTCTTATGTTGTTTCTTGACCTTCTTACAGGTCTTAACAATATCAACTTTACCTATGGCATGAATCTCTTATCCCTTGCCTTTCACAAGGATTTTCTCAGCACTTTAAACATCTTACATCAGGCCTTCCAAGGTGTATTCCTTATTGTTCAAGGTGTAGTCTAACTTGAACTGATCATAGGAATCTGATAGTGAGTTGACGATCATGTCAATTTTTGTCTCACCATCTATCTCTGCACTATTCAGTTCAGCAATGTTGAGATGTGCCATGACTTTCATCATGTGATCTTTCTCATCCTGTCTAGGTTTCATCCAAATATTCATAAAAGCAGTCACTGCCTCTCTCTTAGTCGTGCTGGACTTCATAGCAAACATCTCTTCTAGAGACATCATTATATCGACATCAATCTCCATTCCTTCATGTTGTTGTTGTAATATGTCTGAGATGGTGGCCATAATGTAACATTTAGCCATCTCATCTGAAGACTCCTGTTGTTGATACTCATCTCTTCGCTTCTAAGTAGATTCATTAGTAGGAGTTGGTGGCTTAGGAGTACATGGAATAAACTTATCCTTTTTAGATTACAATAAAAGCCAAATTTTCCTTTTCTATGTGACATAATTAACATCAGTTAAAGTATTATCTTTTACGATGTTTATTAGGGATGGGATCATGATTTCTGAACAGTAACAAAAGTTATATAAGTAAACAATCATGGTAAAGTACTTTCGAATATTTATCTTAAATTAAACAAAATAACTCAATAATAAAATTCAACGGTGATCCAACACCCATAAATTCCACACCTCCTTTGGGAGTTCGCATCATTTACTTGTTGGGCCAGGTCCCACCTAATTGTTAACATAACAACCAGCGTTTTCAATTTTTAGCCTTGTGATTTTATTAACAAGAACTCTTGGGAGGATAATAATAAAATCACTTTGATTGTGTTACCAAGTTATTGACCTTGAATATATTCCCTCGCTAATATCCCTCCTTTGGGGGGTAGATATCGTTTGGGCCAATTGTCTAGTCTATCCTTGTATGGAAGTATCTTGTTAAATTCCATTTATGAATACCCTTGGGGGGTTATTACACGAAACATAAAGCTCAGCTAAACTTGGAGGCCATAGGTGTTCCAAAACAACTTCTCTCTCTCAATTATTTAAGGCGTGTGATTGAATTCCATAGAATGATTTTCCAAGTTATATAGATGCCAAATGGACACCTAAACCATTCAATGTATGTTTATACCAAACGAGATATATGAGTGGCACTCCTATTCTACACTATAGGGAAAAATCGGTTCAAAACGCGGTGGAAGCATATAATGAGGGTTTGGTATATTTAATTTTTTTTCCCTTTGATAGAAATAACCTTAACCTTAGATTAATTGACATATATTAAAAGTATCGTACCTTTTTTCTCGTGACAATTGAACTAGTGCTGAATTAAATCCGTAAGATCTTCCAACCAATCACAAACATGAATCACGTAGGAGTGTGAGCTCCATTTCTTTAAATTTTCTACTTGAGGATGGAAACAAAAAAATCTATTTCATTGTTAGTCACAATAATCCACCAAGAAGAAAAACAAAGAACGTTAGGTCATTTGAGAATTATCAATCAATTTGATTGAAACTTGCGTGAACCTAGATTCGATGTTGTACACAAAACCTTTTAATGTAAAGGCTACTAGTGTACTATCGAATACAAAACGTTCTTTCCTCCTTTTCCTCTTTGCGGAATTTTCACACACCAATCTTTAGAGTTGGATAAACTTATCTAGAGCAAGAACCAAATTCTCTACACTCAAAATTCTATCTTGGGCAAATTTTCTCCTTAGAAAAATTGCGTTAGCCGAATTTTCTCCTTAAAATAATTGCCATGGCCGAATTTTTCTTCTTTTTTAACTAACTTAGGCTTGGCCGAATTCTACATCCCATATATGCAGTGGCCAAATTCCTTGCCCTTATTTATTTCGGGTTGGCTGAATTCCTCTTGTCTTTAGTTTAGGAGACCTAATCCTCTTCTAAGAAGGATTTACTTGGTGTGCGAGAATCCTTTTCTTAGGTGGATTTACTTGGTGACCAAAAATCCTTTTCAAAGAAGAATTCTTTTCTACACCAAGACTCCTAATCCAACTCAAATAGTTTATTTATACAATAACCAATTATAGAATATAATTAAATTGTGACTAAATTAAAACTTCCTAATTTGACCATTTGTCAACTAGAGTTTTAATAGAAAGCAAATACTTCATAATTTGACTAGATAAATATATTTATTTTATTTATCTACTTATCAAATATAGTATTTGATACCTATCATATTACCAACAATAATATGACAATAGGAAACCTACACCTAATAGGAAAAAGATTTTGACTTTTAATTAAATAATTAATTAATTAACAAATTAATTAATTTCTGTTTAGTTAAATAATAAAATAAAAAACAATATAATAAGCTATTACATATAGCCTTAGCCGCCCAAGCCAATATATATGGGCTAAATATTACTTTTTCCTATTTTATTAAATCCATTGGACTTAAATAAAAAGTCAACATGTGAACTAGATCCATTTTTACTATAAGAAACAAGTCTACATGCCTTAATACAATTCTAGATGGACCCATAAATTGGTCTGGTAGAGTATATCAGGTAGACCATGTAAGTTCGCGTGGATTGGGGATCTTGGGCGGACTATCTAAATTTAAGCTCCAATAGACATAACCTAATCACAATCAACAAATGATTCAATTAGGTCTGATCTATTAATTTTAGTTCATTCCACTAAAGACCTAAAATTGAACTCTTAAATAAAGATAGAATAGATTAATACTGCTCAATCATACCCTAGACAATCTTAATGGAGATAGTGTATCCTCGTGAAGAATATCAGTAATTGCCAAGAGCTCATAGATGGCCTATAGCCCTCCAAGTTACCATATTTACTTATATGACCACATTTTGAACTTGGATATTTTGACTTGTCCATAAGCCATATTTCAATAGACACTATTAAAAACTTAACCTTAAGATTTAGTATCCAATACCTCAAAACATCCATATGATTATATTCTACTGTCAATTAATAAATGGAGCCACGACGTCCATATTTATAAATGTAGTCCTCTATCGATTAACAAATGAATACCACCAAACTATCGAGGATAGACTATGCTATATAATCGCACTCATTGATAGATCAAATGATAACACTTGCAATCATAAGTCCATCATTTATCTCAAGATTAAGATAAATTCTCCGATTGTCTTCAAGTAAAAACTTTTATCCATTGACAGTTGTGGATAAAGTATCTCATTGTGATTCTATTCAATGCACCCAGTGCACTAGATTCCTTTGCCCAATGACACCACACTTTGATGATTTTAGACTCATCATAACACATTTGATCCCACTCAAATGCTAGCAAAAGAATCTACAACTTTAACAAGATAAAGGCACCCAATCTTTATTTTAAAGTGTGAATATTATTTAAGACTAACTAAAGAATTGTGTCTACCTCATACATATCCAGATGTATGAACAATTCTTTTTTTCTCATTGTCTTTTGACCTTATGATTATTAATTTTTGACAATTATAATAATTGAACTATAAATGCTATAAGATTTGTTAAACTAGACTGTCATAGACATTATTACACTCTTGCTATCGAACATAATCCGAAAATACATGACATGTTATCAAACATTGACAAACATTGCAATATTTACGAAAATATAAATAGCAACAATTTTGATCAATCCTAGAAAAGCAAGTAAATTACATATGTTCGAAATACAAAAAATCCTTTCTTGGCAAAAAAGTCTTCACGCGACCATCATTAGTTTGCACACCCTTGGCTGCCACCCATAGGTGTGAGCACCCCTTAGCTCCATAAAGGGCTGCCGCGTGCAGCCCATGGGATCCATAGGACTGCCGTGCACAGCCAACGACATTTATGGGGCTGTCGTACACAGCCCATGGCATCCATGGGGCTTCTGTGGGCCGTCCATGTTGCAACAATCATAGCTGCATGCTCATTCGCACACACGATTGTTGCTATGGCGCACACTGTATCAAACTTGTTCCTGTTGCTTCCAATTCTTCAAATCTTCGAATCTTTGATACTTGAATATATTACAACAATATTTTAAACCAAAAAATTCTGCAATTTTTTTTAATTATGACAATAAAATAAAATTAAAAAACTTAGCAAACTACCAAGAAGGAAATTATGATGATGATGGGCCACCCTTCTTGTTACAATCCCAAAACAAAAATATATTGAAATCCTACGACCAAAATTGAGCAATAACAAATCATGTTATAAAACATATATATATATATATATGTATATATATATATCCATACATTCCAATGTAAATATATAATCGAATACGTAGAGTGTCATCTCTTTCTGAAACATGCATATTAACAATAAAAAGAAGTAGAATCACGTACATATACATCAATTAATCAAGGGTAAAATCAGGATCTGATACCAATTGTAGGGAAAATTTGATTCAAATCACGGCGGAAACGTAAAATTAGAGTTTGGTATATTTTAAAATAATTCCCATTAAAAGAAAGAACGTTAACCCTAGATTAATTAATGTATATTAAAAGTATCGTACCTTTTTCTTGTGACGATTGAACTAGCATCGAATTGTATCCACAAGATCTTCCAATCCAATCACGAAAGTGAATCACCTAGGAGTGTGGGCTTCATTTCTTTAAATTGTATACCTGAGGATGGAAACAAACAAAATCCTTTTCTTTTGTTAGTCACAATAATCCTCCAAGAGAAAAAACAAAGAACATTAAGTCACTTGTGAATTACCAATCAGCTTGATTGAAACTCGCGTGAACCTTAATTCGATGTTGTACACAAAACTTTTTGATGTAAAGGATATCAGTGCACTATCGAAAACAAAACGTTCTTTCTTCCTTTTCCTCTTTGCCGAATTTTCACACACCTATCTTTACAGTTGGAAGAATTTATCTAGAGCAAGAACCAGATTCTCTACACTCAAAATTCTCTCTTGGCTGAATTTTACTTATAGAAAACTTGCCTTCACCAAATTTTCTCTAAATAATAATACCTTGGCCGAATTCAACCAAGAGATATATATTGGTTTCTCAAATCCTCTCATAAGAAGGATTTACTTGGTAGGCAAGAATCCTATCTCTAGGTGGATTTACTTGGTGACAAAGAATTCTTTTCAAAAAATATTTCTTTTCCACCTGAAGACTCTTAATCCAACTAAAATAGTGTATATATTCAATAACTAGTTATTGAATATAATGTTAGGATTATGCTCGATAGCAAGAGTATAATAATGTATTTGACAATCTTTTCATATTAATAAAGTGATTTCTAGTTTAACAAATCTTATAGCATTTATAGTTTAATTATTATAATTGTCAAAAGTAAATAATCATAAGGTCAAAAGACTATGAGAAAAGAAGAATTGTTCTTACATCTAGATATGTATGAGGTAGACACAATTCTTTAGTTAGTCTTAAATAATATTCACAACTTAAGTTAAAGGTTGGCCACTTATATTTTGTTAAAGTTGTAGATTCTTTTGCTAGCATTTGAGTGGGATCAAATGTGTTATGATGAGTCTAAAATCATCAAAGTGTGGTGTCTTTGGGCAAAAGATTCTAGTGCACCGGGTGCAATGAATTGGATCATTGTGAATTATTTTATCTAGAACCATCAACGGATAAAAGTTTTCACTTGAAGATAATCGAAGAGTCTATCTCCATCCTGAGATAAATGATGGACATATGGTCACAAGTGTTATCAATTGAGCTATCAATGCGTACGATTATATAGCGTAGTCTGTCGTCGATAGTTTGGTGGTATTCATTTGTTAATCGATAGAAGACTTCATTTATAGATATGGACATCGTTTCTCCATTTATTAAATGAGAGTTGAATATCATCATATGGATGTTTTGAGGTATTGGATATTAAATCTTAACGTTAAGTTATCAATAGTGTCTATTGAAACTTGGCTTTTGAACAAGTTAAAATATCTAGGTTCAAAATGTGGTCATATGAGTAAATATGTTAACTTGGAGAGCTATAGGCGGTCTATGAGCTCTTGACGAATGCTGATATTCTTCACGATGATAAACTTTCTCCATTAAGATTGTCTAGGGTATGAATGAGGAATATTAACTTATTCTATCTTTATTTAAGAGTTTAATTTTAGCTCTTCAGTGGAATGAACTAAAATTAATAGATCGGACCTAAGTGAATCGTTTGTTGATTGTGATTGGATTGTGTCTATTGGAGCTTAAATTTAGATATCCCGCCAAGATCCCTAATCCACACGAACTTGCATGGATCACTTGATATATTCTACCGGACCAATTTAAGGGTCCATCTAGAATTGTATTGAGGCATGTGGACTTGTTTCTTTTTGTCATAATGGGTATAGTTCACATGTGGACTTTTTATTAAGGTCAATGGATTTAAAAAAACAGAAAAATTATTATATTGGTCCATATATTTTGTTTGGTGGCAAAGCTATATAGTTTAGCTTAATTATATTATTTATATTTTATCATTTAATTAAATGGAAATTAATTAATTTTGTAATTAATTAATTATTTAATTAAAAGTCAAAATCTTTTTTCTAGTAGGAGATGGTCTCCTAATATTATACTATTGTTGGTAGTATAATTAATATTAAAGATTATATTTGATAAATAGATAAATAATAAGAATTATTTATCTAGTCAAATTAGGAAATCTTTAATAAGGTTACAAATACACTATTGAGTTGGATTAGGAGTCTTGGTGTAGGAAAGAATTCTTTTTGAAAAGGATTCTTGGTCACCAAATAAATCTACCTAAGGGTAGAATTCATCTTTGAAAAGGATTCTTAACCACCAAGTAAATCCACCTAAGGAAAGAATTCTTAACAACCAAGTAAATCCTTCTTAGGAAAGGATTTGTCATCCTATAAATACCACCTTGATAAATTTGGCCACCCTATGTTTATATGAGTGAAATTTTGGTCAAGCTAGGTATTTTTCAAGAGAGAATTCATCCTAGCAAGAGAGAATTTTATGGGAGGAAAAAATTTAGTTTTCGCTCTAGACAAAATTCGATCAACTCATAGATATAGGGTGTAGAATGCGGCAAAGGAGAAAAGAGAAAAATAGAACGTTTTTGTTTTTGATAGTAAACTAGTATCCTTTACATCAAAAGGGTTTTGTGTACAAAATAAAATCGGATTCATGCGAGTTTCAATCAATTAGATTTATAATTCACAAGTGATCGGACGTTCTTGGATTTTTCTCTTGGAGGATAATTGTAACTAACAAAGAAAAAAAAATTGTTTGTTTCCATCATCAGGTATACCATTTAAAGAAAGGGATCCCACACTCCTAGGTGATTCACGTTTGTGATTGGATTGGAAGATCTTGTTGATTCAATTCGACGCTAGTTCAATCAACATGAGAAAAAGGTACGATACTTATTATATACATCAATTAATCTAGGGTTAAGGTTCTTGTTTTTAGAAAGGGAAGTTTTTTTATTTAAACGAAACCCTAATCCTAATTTTCACGCTTCCATTGCACGGATTTTCCCTACAATTGGTATCAGAGCCTGGTTGTACCCTTGCTTATATGATGTATGTGTTCGTGAATCTTTTTCTTTTTATTGCATATATGCATGTTTTAGAAAGAGATGGCACTCTAGGTATTAACATATATATTTACATCGGAATGTATGGATATATATATATGTTTTATATGTGGTTTGTTATTGCTCAATTTTGTTTTGGAATTTCAATGAATTTTTGTCTTGGGATTGTAACAAGAAGAGTTACCTATCATCGCCATAATTTCCTTCTTGGTAGTTGCTAAGTTTTTTTTATTTTTTTGTTATTGTAATAATAAAATAAAATCTGCAGTATTTTTTATTTAAAATTCTTTTATAATACATTCAAGTATTGAAGACTCGAAGGTTTAAAGAAATGGAAGCAACCGGAACAAGTTTGGGACCGTGCGAGCCGTAGCAACAAACATGCGTGTGAAGAGCACGCGGCCACGTTTGTTGTGGCATGGGCTGTGCACGGAAGCCATGGGCTGCGTGTGGCAGCCCTTTATGGGGTTGATGCATGCGCATGCCCATGGGCAGGGGCCAAGGGGGCGCACGCCCATGGGAGGCAGCCGAGGGAGTCCAAACGACGAAGGTCGCGTGAAGACTTGTTCGTCAAGAAAGGAGTTTTTTGTATTCCAAGACGTGTAATTTAAATGCTTTTCTAGGATGGACTAAGATTGTAGCTATTTATATTTTTTGTAAATAATGCAATGTTTGTCATTGTTTGATAACATGTCATATAGAATAGGAGTGCCACTCATATATCTCTTTTGGTATGAACATGCATTGAATGGTTTAGGTATCTAAATTGGCATCTAGATAACTTGGTACATCATTAGTGGGAGAAGGTATTTTGGAACACCTACGGCCTCCAAGTTTATTTGAGCTTTATGTTTTGTGTAATAACCCCCCAAGGGGTATCCATGAATGGAATCTAGCAAGATACTTCCTTACAAGGATAGACTAGACAATTGGCCCAAACGATATCTACTCCCAAAGGAGGATATACGCGAGGGAATATATTGAAGGCCGATAACTTGGTAACACACTCAATGTAGTTTTATTAATATCCTCACAAGAGTTCTTGTTAATAAAATTTTCAGGCTAAAATTGAAAATGTTGGTCGTTATGTTAACAATTAGGTGAGACCTAGTCTAACCAGTAAATGGTGAGAAGTCCCAAAGAAGGTATGGCATTTATGGGTGTTTGATCAATGTTGAATTTTACGATTGAATTAGTTTATTTAATTCAAGATAAATATTCAAAAGTGCTATATCATGATTATTTACTTATATAATTTTTGTTATTTAAAAGAAATCATGACCCTATCCCTAATCAACATCCTAAAAGATAATACTTTAACTGGTGATAATTATGTCACGTGGAAAAGGAAAATTAGGTTGTTATTGCAAGCTGAAAAACATAAATCTATTATGTCTATTCCTTAACCACTCCTACTAATGAATCTACTCAAGAGCAAAACGATGAGTATCCGAAGTGGGAGTCTTCACATGAGATGGCTAAATGTTACATTATGGCCTCCATCCGACTTGTTGCAACACCAATATGAAAAAATGGAGATTGCTGTCGATATGATGATGTCTCTAGAGGAGATGTTTGCTATGAGGTCTAGGATGACTAAGAGAGAGGCAGTGACTGCTTTCATGAATCTTAGGATGAAACCTGGACAGGTTGTGAAAGATCACATGATGAAATTCATAGCACATCTCAACATTGCTGAACAGAATGGTGCTGAGATAGATGGTGAGACCAAATTTGATAGGATTGTCAACTCACTATCGGATTCCATTGATCAATTCAAGTTAGACTACACCTTGAGTAATAAGGAATATACCTTGTAAGGCCTAATACAAAATGTTCAAAGCACCAAGATAGTCCTTGTGAAAGGCAAGGGTCAAGAGATTTATATGTTTGGTAAAGTTGCTACTGTTAAGACTTGTCAAAAGGTCAAGAAACAACAGAAGAAAAAGAAACTTAGGCCTTCTTTGAAGGATATCAAGAAAGTAACCAAGATCAAAGGAAAGTGTTTCCTTTATGGTGAAAAGGGTTAAAGGAATAGACTGAATGAGAATTAATTCAACTTGTATTTAGGCAATTGAGCGTTGGTGTCTAATAGTGTAGTGGGTGATATTAGAATCAATTTAGATTCTTATAGGCATTTAGTTTTAATAAACGTTTATTATGTTCAACAATTCAAGAGGTATTTAATTTCAGTCGGTTGTCTAAATAAATTTGGATATTCGGTTACTTTTAGTAAAGGTTTTATTATTAGTAAGAATAACAAATTTGTTTGTAAAGGTACATTGGGAAATGGTTTATTCTACTTGCATAAAAATATCTCTCACTTGTTAGACACGGAATCAACAAAACCTAATCATAAAAGAGTAAAATTATCAGAAAATGAAACCTACATATGGCATTTGCGCCTAGGTCATATTAACCTTAATAGGATTAAAAGATTGGTCAGTGACAGACCTCTAAGTGACTTAAAGGTTGATGATCTACCAACTTGTGAATCTTGTTTGGAAGGTGAAATAACCAAAAGGTCGTTTACGACAAAAGGCACAAGAGCCATCGAATGTTTAGGATTGATACACTCTTATATGTGTGGACCTATGAGCATTCAAGCAAGAGGTGGTATGAGTACTTCATCACTTTCACAGATGATCTCTCAAGATTTGACTATGTGTATCTCATGCAACTTAAGTTGGAGCCTTTTGACATGTTCAAAGCATTTAAAGCCGAAGTCGAAAATTAGCTTGAGAAACGCATAAATCTTGAGGTCTGATCATGGTGAAGAATATCTATATGGTGAGTTTCAGTAATATCTTACTGATAATGGGATAATTATTCAGTTTTCTGGACCAGGCACACGTCAACAAAATGGGGTGGCAGAAAGGAGAAATAAAACTCTTTTGGACATGGTTAGGTCTATGTTGAGTTATTCAACGCTCCATACTTCTTTTTGGGGATAGGCTTTACAAACCGCAATGTACATTCTAAACGATGTACCATCTAAGTTGGTTCCTAAAACACCACACGAGTTATGGGCCGGACGAAAGCCTAGTTTAAAACACTTAGGGATATTTTGATGTCCTGTGCACGTGTTAAAAGGAAAGATAAAAAAAGATGGAGTCCGGTTCAGAAACAAGCATATTTGTAGGGTATCCAAAAGGAACAAAAGGATATTACTTTTATAGTCCTTCATATCTTAAAGTATTTATTTTGACAAATGATAAATTTCTGGAAGAGGACTATATGAATAATTTTGTACCTAAAAGTATAATTTTTCTGAATGAGCTTTTTGGAGATACAATTCCACAAGAGGTTTGACTACAAAGCCCAATTGTAAGTTCCGTACCAACACTAGATCAACAATCTACCATACTTTTACATCGGTATAGAAGAATCTGTAGAGAATCTCCCGGACGACGATGATCCCTATATGTACAAGGAAGTAATGGAAGATATTGATTGTCGTCATTGGCAAAAGGCAATACAATCCAAAATTGAATCTATTCTCAAAAACAAAGTCTGGTCTCTTCTTGACTTACCTAAAGGGATAAAACCCATCAGGTGCAAGTGGGTATACAAGAGAAAAAGAGGAATGTATGGAAAGGTGGAAACCTTTAAAGCTAGATTGGAAGCTAAAGGTACAGAAGGAAGGTATCGATTATGAAGAAACCTTCTCTCCTGTGTCCATGCTTAAATCCATTAGGATACATTTATCCATTACGGCATCTTTAGACCTAGAGATTTGGCAAACGGACGTCAAGACAACTTTCCTTAATGGAAGTCTTGACGAAAGCATCTACATGATGCAACCAGAATGATTCATTAAAAAAGGCCAAGAGGAATGGGTATGCAAGTTGCAAAGATCCATATATAGATTGAAGCTAGCATCCAGATCCTGGAAAATAAGATTCGATCAAGCCGTGAAGTTTTTTGGATTTATTCAAAACCTATACGAACCATGTGTATACAAAAGGAATAAAGGCGACAGGTTGGTTTTCCTAGTTCTTTACGTTAATGATATACTACTCATCCAAAACGATATAGGTGTACTGACATCAATAAAATAATGGTTAGTAGAACAATTTTATATGAAGGACTCAGGAGAAGCAAGTCATATCCTTGGTATCCAAGTCAGAAGGGATAGAAAGAATAGAATGATTGCATTATCCCAATCTTCATATATAGATAAAATCTTGTCTAGGTTTTCCATGCAAGATTCCAAGAAAGGTATGTTACCTTTCAGACATGGTATCAAACTTTCTAAGGAACAAGTTTCCAAGAATGAGCATGAAGAGCAATTCATGAGTAAGGTTCCATATGCATCGGCAGTTAGAAGTCTCATTTATGCAGTGCTCTGTACTAGACCAGATATTTGTTTTGATGTATGTATAGTTACCAGGTTTCAATCGAAACCTGGTCATGATCGCTGGACGATTGTCAAGCATATTTTTAAGTATCTTGGGAGAATGAGAGATTATATGCTTGTATACTCCATAGGGGATTTAATTCCCGTTGGGTATACAAATTCTGATTTTCAATCAGATTCTGACTCCAGGAAATCAATATCAGGATCTGTGTTTACTATTGGAGGAGGGGCAATCATATGGAGGAGTATCAAGCAATCTTGTATTGCCAATTCATCATGGAAGCCGAGTATGTTGCCGCATGCGAGGCTGTTAAAGAGGCTGTCTGGCTCAGCCAATTCTTGATTGACCTGGAAGTGGTTTCTGATGCGAATAAGCAGATCACTATCTATTGTGACAAAGGTGGAACATTGGCTATTTCGAGAGAACCAAGAAGTCATATTAGAGGGAAACACATTGAAAGAAAGTATCACCTTCAGAGGAAAATTGTGCATAGGGGTGATGTGACGATTACCAAAACTACGTCAGCAGATAATATAGTGGATAACTTTACGAAGGCTCTTCCAGAAAAAAGTTTTGATGGGCATCTAGAGATCATGGGGATGAGAGATATGACACATTTGCTATAGATCAAGTGGGAGATTGTTGGGATTATGCTCGGTAGCTTCAATTTAGATAGTCCGTAAAGATCCCCAATCCACATGAACTTGCATGGATCGCTTTAAATAATCTACCAGACCAATTTAGAGGTCCATCTAGAATCGTATTTCTTTTTGTAAGAATGGGTATAGTTCACATGTGAACTTTTTACTAAGGTCCAATGGATTTAATAAAATAGAAAAAATAATGTAATGGTCCATATATTGTGTTGGGCGGCAAAGCTATATAGTTTAGCCTAATTATACTATTTTTTATTTTATTATTTTATTAAATGGAAATTAATTAATTTAGTAATTAATTAATTATTTAATTACAAGTCAAAATCTTTTTTTCTAGTAGAAGATGGTCTCCTAATATTATACTATTGTTGGTAGTATAATTAATATTAAAGATCAGATTTGATAAGTAGATAAATAATAAGAATTATTTATCTAGTCAAATTAGGAAATCTTTAATATGGTTACAAATACACTATTGAGTTGGATTAGGAGTCTTGTCATAGGAAAGAATTCTTTTTGGAAAAGGATTATTGGTCACCAAGTGAATCTACCTAAGGGTAGAATTCTTCTTTGAAAAGGATTCTTAACCACCAAGTAAATTCACCTAAGGAATGGATTGTTAACAACCAAGTAAATCCTTCTTAAGAAAGGATTTGTGATCCTATAAATACCACCTTGATAAATTTGGCCAGCCCTATGTTTCTATGAGTGAAATTTCGGCCAAGCTAGGTATTTTTCAAGAGAGAATTCGGCCTAGCAAGAGAGAATTATGACGGAAAAAAAATTTAGTTTTTGCGTTAGACAAAATTCGATCAACTCAAAGATATAGGGTGTAGAATTCGGCCAGGAAGAAAAGAGAAAAAGGGAACGTTTTTGTTTTTGATAGTACACTAGTATCCTTTACATCAAAAGGGCTTTGTGTTCAAAAGCAAATCGGTTTCATGTGAGTTTCAATCAATTAGACTGATAATTCACAAGTTACCGGAAGTTCTTAGATTTTTCTCTTGGAGGATAATTGTAACTAACAAAGAAAAAGATTTTGTTTGTTTCCATCCTCAAGTTTACAATTTAAAGAAAGGGATCCCCTACTCCTAGGTGATTCACCTTTGTGATTGGATTGGAAGATCTTGCGAATTCAATTCGGTGTTAGTTCAATCGTCACGCGAAAAAGGTACAATACTTATTATATACATTAATTAATCTAGGGTTAAGGGTCTTGTTATTAAAAAGCAAAAAAAAAAAAATTATACGAAACCCTAATACTAGTTTTCACGCTTCCATTGAGCGGATTTTCCCTATATATAATTAAACTGGGACCATATTAAAAATTCCTTATTTGACCAATTGTCAACTAGAGTTTTAATATAAATCAAATACTTCCTAATTTGACTAGATAATTAAATTCCTGTTATTTATCTACTTATCTAATATTGTATTTGTTACTTATCATGTTACCAACAGTTATATGACTTAAGAAGACCTTTTCCAACTAGAAAAAATATTTTGACTTTTAATTAAATAATAAATAAATTAATTTTGATTTAATTAATTATTAAAATAAAAAACAATATATTAAGCTATTTTACAAGCCCTAGCCGCTGAAGCCTATACATGGGCCAATGTATTGTTTTTTCTATTTTATTAAATACATTGGACTTTAATAAAAAGTCCACATGTGAATTAGACCCATTCTTAATAAAAAGAAACAAGTCATATGCCCTAATACAATTCTAGATGGACCCATAAATTGGTTCGGTAGAATATATCAAGTGATCCATGCAAGTTCGTGTGTATTGGGGATCTTGGCGGATTATCTAAATTTAAGCTCAAATAGACATAACCTAATCACAATCAACAATTCACTTTAGTCTAATATATTAATTTTAATTCATTTCAATAAAGAACTAAAATTGAACTCTTAAATAAAGATAGAATAAGTTATTATTGCTCATTCATACCCTAAACAATCTTAAAGGAGTTAGTGTATCCTCGTGAAGAATATCAGTAATTGCCAAGAGCTCATAGACAGCCTATAGCTCTCCAAGTTACCATATTAACTCATATGACCACATTTTGAACTTGGATATTTTGAATCGCCTAGAGGCCATATTTCAATAGACACTATTGAAAACTTAACATTAAGATTTAATATTCAATACCTCAAAACGTCCATATGATGATACTCTACTCTCATTTAATAATTGGAGCCACGATGCCCTTATCTATAAATGAAGCCATCTATCGATTAACAAATAAATTCCACCACCTATCGAGGATAGACTATGCTGTTAGGATTATGCTCGATAGCAAGAGTGTAATATTATAATTAACAATCTTTTCATATGAATAAAGTGATTTCTAGTTTAACAAATCTTATAGCATTGATAGTTTAATTATTATAATTGTCAAAAGTAAATAATCATAAGGTCAAAAGACTATGAGAAAAGATTAATTGTTCATACATTTAGATATGTATGAGGTAGACACAATTATTTAGTTAGTCTTGAATAATATTCACAACTCAAGATAGAAGGTTGGGCGTCTTTATCTTGTCAAAGTTGTAGATTCTTCTGCTAGCACTTGAGTGGGATCAAATGTGTTATGATGAGTCTAAAATCATCAAAATGTGGTGTCTTTGGGCAAAAGAATCTAGAGCACTGGGTGCATTGAATAGGATCAAAATGAAATACATTATCTAGAACCGTCAATGGATAAAAGTTTTCATTTGAAGACAATCGGAGAGTGTATCTTAATCCTGAGATAAATGATGGACTTATGGTTGCAAATATTATCATTTGAGCTATTTATGAGTACGATTATATAGCATAGTCTATCCTCGATAATTTGGTGTTATACAATTGTTGATCGATAGAGGACTTCATTTATAGATATGGACATCGTGGCTCCATTTATTGAATGAGAGTAGAATACCATCATATGGATGTTTTGAGGTATTGGACATTAAATCTTAACATTAAGTTTTCAATAGTGTCTATTGAAACATGGCTTCTGGACAAGTCAAAATATCCAAGTTCAAAATGTGGTCATATGAGTAAATATGGTAACTTGGAGAGCTATAGGCGGTCTATGAGCTCTTGGCGATTACTGGTATTTTTCACGAGTATACACGTTCTCCAATAAGGTTGTCTAGGGTACGAATGAGTAACATCAACTTAATCTATCTTTATTTAAGAGTTCAATTTTAGTTCTTTAGTGGAATGAACTAAAATTAAATAGATTGGACCAAAGTGAATCATTTGTTGATTGTGATTGGGTTGTGTCTATTGGAGCTTAAATTTAGATAGCCCCGCCAAGATCCCCAATCCACACGAACTTGCATGGATCACTTAATATATTCTGCCGGACCAATAGGGGTCCATCTCGAATTGTAATAAGGCATGTGAACTTGTTTCTTTTTGTAAGAATAGGTCTAGTTCACACGTGGACTTTTTATTAAGGTCCAATGGATTTATTAAAATGAGAAAAATAATATATGGCCTTTATACTAGGTATGGGCGGCAAAGGCTATGGTGAATAGCTTTAATATATTATTTTTATTTTATTATTATTTAATTGAATGGAAATTAATTAATTTGTTGATTAATTAATTATTTAATTAAAAGTCAAAATATTTTCCTATTAGGAGATGGTCTCCTAAAACTATACTATTGTTGGTAGTATAGTTAATGTTAAAGACTATATTTGATAAGTAGATAAATAAAAGGAGTTATTTATCTAATTAAATTAGGAAGTCTTTAATATGGTTACAAACACACTATTGAGTAGGATTAGGAGTCTTGGTGTAGGAAAGAATTCTTTTTGGAAAAGGATTCTTATTCACCAAGTAAAACTACTTAGTGGTAGAATTCTTATTTGAAAAGGATTCATAACCACCAAGTTAATCTACCTAAGGATAGGATTCTTGTCCATCAAGTAATCTTTCTTAGGAAAGATTAAAACACTCCTAATCTACTTCAAACAAGGGAAATTCGGTCACCACATGTCATATAGGATAGGATAGTTTTCCTTTTAGATAAGGATTCTAACTACCAAATAAATCTACCTAAGGAAAGAATTCTTGCCAACCAAGTGAATCCTTCTTAGGAAAGGATTTATGAACCTATATTTATATGGATGATGAATTCGGCCAGCCCTAAGGCATTAGAGGTGAATTTTGGCCAAGCCTTTTTTTTAAGTGAAGAATTCGGCCATCATAGAATTTTGAGAGAGAAAAATCTGATTTTACTCTAGACAAAATTCAATCATCTCTAAGCAATAGTGTGAGAATTCGGCCAAGTAGAGAAAAAAAGGGAACGTTTTTGTATTCGATAGTATACTAATATCCTTTACATCAAAAGAGTTTTGTGTATAACATCGAATCAAGGTTCACGCGAGTTACAATCAAATTGATTGATAATTCACAAGTGACCGGATGTTCTTGGATTTTTCTCTTGGAGGATATTTGTAACTAACAAAGAAAAGATATTTGCTTTGTCTCCATCCTCAGGAATACAATTTAAAGAAAGGGAGCCCACACTCCTAGGGGATTCACGTTCGTGATTGGATTAAAAGATCTTTTAGAATTAATTCGGCGCTAGTTCAATTGTCATGCGATAAAGGTACGATACTTTTATATACATAAATTAATCTAGGGTTAAGGTTCTCGTTGCATAAAAGGGAATTTTTATTTATTTATATGCAAACCCTAATTTCATTTTTATCACGCTTCCATTGCATTTCTAAACCGTTGTTTCCCTACAATTGGTATCAGAGCTTGGTTGTACCCTTGATTAATTGATGTATATGTTCGTGAATCTTTTTCTTTTATTGTATATGTGCATGTTTTAGAAAGAGATGACACTCTAGGTATTCGCATATATATTTACATTGGAATGTATGGATATATGTATGTTTTATATGTGGATTGTTATTGCTCAATTTTGGTCCTAGAATTTCAATGTAATTTTGTTTTGGGATTGTAACAAGAAGGGTGGTCTATTATCGCCATAATTTCTTTCTTGGTAGTTGCTAATTTTTTTTTATTTTGTTGTTGAAATAAAAAAAAACTGCAGCATTTTGTTATGTAAATTCTTCTGTAATACATTCAAGTTTTGAAGACTCGAAGGTTTGAAGAATTAGGAGTAACCGGAACAAGTTTGGGACCGTCCGAACCGTAACAACGAACGTGCATGTGAAGAGCATGCAACCACGTTTGTTGTGGCATGGGCTGCGCACGCCAGCCCTTGTTGTAGCCATGGGCTGCGCATGGCATCCCTTTATGGGCTTGTGACATGCGCACGCCCATAGGTAAGTGTAAGGGGTGCGCACGCCCATGGGAGGTAGCCGAGGGAGTCCGAAAGGTGAAGGTCACGTGAAGACTTGTTCGCCAAGAAAGAGTTCTTGTATTCCAAGATAAATGTAATTTACTTGTTTTTCTAGGATGGACCAAAATTGTAGCTATTTATATTTTTTGTAAATATTGCAATGTTTGTCATTGTTTGATAACATGTCATATAGAATAGGAGTTCCACTCATATATCTCTTTTGGTATGAACATGCATTGAATGGTTTAAGTATCTAAATTGGCATCTAGATAACTTGGTAAATCATTCTTTGGAATTCGATCACACGCCTTAAACAATTGAGTGGTAGAAGGTGTTTTGGAACACCTACGGCCTCCAAGTTTCGTTGAGCTTTATGTTTCATGAATAACCTCCCAAGAGGTATTCATGAATGGAATTTAGCAAGATACTTCCTTACAAGGATAGACTAGACAATTAGCCCAAACGATATCTACTCCCAAAGGAGGGATATTCGTGAGGGATTATATTGAAGGTCGATAACTTGGTAACACACTCAATGTGAATTTATTAATATCCTCCCAAGAGTTCTTCTTAATAAAATCACAAGGCTAAAATTGAAAACGTTGGTTGTTATGTTAACAATTAGGTGGGACCTAGTCCAACTAGTAAATATTGCGAACTCCTAAAGAAGGCGTGACATTTATGGGTGTTGGATCACAGTTGAATTTTTACGTTTGAATTATTTTATTTAATTCAAGATAAATATTCAAAAGTGCTTAATAATGATTATTTACTCATATATAATTTTTCTTATTGTACAGAAATCATGACCCCATCCCTAATCAACATCCTTAAAGACAATACTTTAATTGGTGATAATTATGTCACATGGAAAAAGAAAATTGGGCTACTATTGCAATCCGAAAAGCATAAGTTCGTTTTGTGCACTCCTAAACCACCTACTCCTACTAATGAATCTACTCAGGAGCAAAGAGATGAGTATCAGCAGTGGGAGTCTTCTGATGAGATGGCAAAATGTTACATTATGGCCACCAACTCTGACGTGTTGCAACAGCAACATGAAGGAATGGAGACTGCTGCCGATATAATGATGTCTCTAGAGGAGATGTTTTCTATGACGTCTAGGACGACTTAGAGAGAGGCAGTGACTGCTTTTATGAATCTTAGGATGAAACCCAGACAGGCTGTGAAAGATCACATGATGAAAGTCATAGCACATCTCAACATTGCTGAACTGAATGGTGCTGAGATAGATGGTGAGACCAAAATTGACATGATTGTCAACTCACTGTCTGATTTCTTTGATCAATTTAAGGTTGACAACACCTTGAATAATAATCAATACACCTTGCAAGGCTTGATGAAAGATGTTCAAAGCACAGAAAAGATCCTTGTGCAAGGCAAAGGTCAAGAGATTCAGACCGTAGGTAAAGTTGCTATTGTTAAGACCCGTAAGAAGGTCAAGAAACAACAGAAGAAAAAGAAACTAGGACCTACAAAGAAGGAGACAAAGAAATTAACCAAGATCAAAGGAAAGTGTTTCCTT
Source organism: Dipteronia dyeriana (assembly GCA_032871835.1). NCBI lineage: Eukaryota > Viridiplantae > Streptophyta > Magnoliopsida > Sapindales > Sapindaceae > Dipteronia > Dipteronia dyeriana. The sequence goes on from CM065296.1 coordinate 41,045,733, forward strand.
TGTGGTGAAAAGGGACATTGGAAAAGAAATTGCCCAAAGTCTCAAGGAAAGGAAGAAGGTAATATTAATTATCTTGAAAAATGCTTTTTGGCGGATTCTATGGATTCTTGGATCATAGACTCTGGAGCCACTAATCATGTTTGTTTTTCCTTACAGGGGTTCAAGGAAAGGAGAAGGCATAAAGAGAACAAATTCAACTTGTGTTTAGGCAATGGAGCGTTGGTGTCTGCTAGTGCAATGGGGGATATTAGAATTAGTTTAGATTCTTTAAGGCATTTAGATTTAATAGACGTTTATTATGTACCTCAATTCAAGAGGAATTTAATTTCGGTTTCTTGTTTAAATAAATTTGGTTATTCGGTTACTTTTAATAAAACCTTTATTATTAGTAAGAATGACAAAATTATTTGCAAAGGTACATTGGAAAACGATTTATTCTATTTGCATGGAAATATCTCTCACTTGTTAAACACGGAATCAACGAAACCCAATCATAAAAGAGTTAAATTATCAAAAGATGAAACCTACCTATGGCATTTGCGCCTAGGTCATATTAACCTTAATAGGATTAAAATATTGGTATGTGACGGACCTCTAAGTGACTTAAAGGTTGATGATTTACCAACTTGTGAATCTTTTTTGGAAGGTAAAATGACCCAAAGGTCGTTTACGACCAAAGGCACAAGAGCCATTGAATGTTTAGGATTGATACACACTGATGTGTATGGACCTAAGAGTATTCAAGCTAGAGGTGGATATGAGTACTTCATCACTTTCATGGATAATCACTCAAGATTTGGCTATGTGTATCTCATGAGACATAAGTCGGATGCTTTTGATATGTTCAAAGCATTTAAAGCTGAAGTGGAAAATCAGCTTGAGAAACGTATAAAAATCTTGAGGTCTGATCATGGTGGAGAATATCTATCTGGTGAGTTTCAGCAATATCTAATTGATAATGGAATAATTTCTTAGTTTTTTGCACGAGGCACACCTCAACAAAATGGGGTGGCAGAAAGGAGAAATAGAACTGTTTTGGATATGGTTAGGTCTATGTTGAGTTATTCAACGCTCCCTAGTTATTTTTGGGGATATGCTTTACAAACTGCCATGTATATTCTAAACGATGTACCATCTAAGTCGGTTCTCAAAACACCACATGAGTTGTGGACTGGGCGAAAGCCTAGTTTACAACACTTAAGGATATTTAGATGTCCTGTGCACATGTTAAAAGGAAAGACAGAGAAGATGAAGTCCCGTTAAGAAACATGCATATTTGTAGGGTATCTAAAAGGAACAAAAGGATATTAATTTTATAGTCCTTCAGATCTTAAAGTATTTGTTTCGACAAATGCTAAATTTCTAGAAGAGGACTATATGAATAATTTTGTGCCTAAAAGTAGAATTGTCCTAAATGAGCTTTTAGGATATACAATTCCACAAGAGGTTTCGCAACCAAGCACAATTGTAAATTCCGTACCAACACAAGATCAACAATCCACCATACCTCGTCGTAGTGGGAGGGTGATTCACGTTCGTGATTGGATTGGAAGATCTTGAAGAATTAATTCGGCGCTTGTTCAATCGTCACGCGATAAAGGTACGATACTTTTATATACATAAATTAATCTAGGGTTAAGGTTCTCATTGCATAAAAGGGAAATTTTTTTATTTATATGCAAACCCTAATTTAGTTTTTATCATGCTTCAGTTGCATTTCTAAACAGTTTTTTCCCTACATATGCTATATAATCGTACTCATTGATAGCTCAAATGATAACACTTGCAACCATAAGTCCATCGTTTATCTTAGGATTGAGATAGACTCTCCGATTGTCTTCAAGTGAAAACTTTTATCCATTGACGATTCTGGATAAAGTATTTCACTTTGATCCTATTCAATACACCCAGTGCACTAGATTTTTTTGCCCAAAGACACCACACTTTGATGATTTTAGACTCGTCATAACACATTTGATCCCACTCAAATGATAGCAAAAAAATCTACAACTTTGACAAGATAAAAGCGCCCAACCTTTATCTTAAGTTGTGAATATTATCCAAGACAAACTAAAGAATTATGTCTACCTCATACATATCCAGATGTGTGAACAGTTCTTCTTTTCTCATAGTCTTTTGACCTTATGATTATTTACTTTTGACAATTATAATAATTAAACTGAAAAATATATAAGATTTGTTAAACTAGAAATCACTTTATCAATATGAAAAGACTGTCAAATACATTATTACACCCTTGCTATCGAGCACAATCCCAACAACGGTAGGGAAGTTCCTAGGATTCATTATCCATAAGAGGGGTATAAAGGCTAACCGAGATAAGATCCGAGCCATCCTGGACCTAGAATCCCCCAGTTCTCTCAACAGGTACATATATTGAACTGTCGAGTAGAGGCACTAAGTCATTTCATATCACGGTCGACTGATAAGTACCTCCCTTTTTTAAGGTAATTATGTAGTGGAGGAACATGAAATGAGACCAAGACAACGAGTAGGCCTTCTAGCCATTAAAGAAGTACCTAGCCAACCTGCCATTACTAGTTAAGCCAATACCTAAAAAGGAGCTACAGATCTACCTCACTGTATTTGAGACAACAGTGAGTGGGCCATTGGTTAAAGAATATAGAGAGGGGGAACAATAACCTGTCTACTATATGAGTCACACCTTTACCATGCCAGAGAAGAATTACACTCTCTTGGAGAAGCTTGTTTTTTGCTTTGTGACCACGGTAAGGAATCTTCATCCTTACTTCTAGGCTCACACGGTCGTGGTGGTTGCCTATCAACCTCTCCACTAGTTCTTACAGAGACCTGGCATATCCAGAAGGCTAGTACTCTGGGCTATTGAACTCAGTCAGTTCGACATCAGGTACAAGGCTAGGACTACCATCAAGGCCCAAGCGCAAACAAATTTTATGGCCTAATTCTCTGCCCTCCCTAATCTTGGTACCTCTGTAAATTTGGATCCGATTCCCCAGAAGGATCTGAAGCTCGGTGACAATCTAGCTAACCAAGAGGTCTAGATCATTTATATTGATAGAGCATCAGGACAAACAAGTAGCGGAGTGAGCACTGTCTTAATCGATCTAGAGAAAGCAAAATTATGCCATTGCTTTAGGTTTGAGTTCAAAGCCATAAATAATAACGCAAAATATAATGCCCTTCTAGCTGAGATAAGACTAGCAGTTGAGTTAGGGCTAATTACCTCCAGATGAAGACTGATTCCCAACTCGTCGTCAACCAGGTCACCGGATTGTACCTGCCAAAAGGTTACACTATAACAGTGACCTCGGACTGGTCTAACAACTGAATTCCTCGGTATAAGAGGCTTAGGATAGAGCAGTTACCTCACCAAGAGAACCATCGAGCAGATTTCCTAGCCAAGATAGTTGTTAATGACAGGCAGACCTTACCGAAATGTGTGCCTCTCTAGATAATTTTCCAATCAAGTATAGTAACAGGTAAAGAAGTTAGCTCGGTTAATTGTCACCCACGATGGATGGACCCAATAGTTGCTTACCTCCAAGAAGGAAAGCTTCTAGAAGACCCAGATCAAACTTGAAAACTTAAATAGGCCTCAGTCCGTAACTGCCTGGTTGATGGACACCTCTACCACGGAGGAAGATCTTTTCCCCTACTCTGATGTTTACATTTTGCTAGTTGGGCACTCAAAGAAGTTCATTCAGGGGAATGTGGTAACCGTACCAGAAGGGAAAGCATTGGCATATAAGGTGCTTCACATGGGCTACTACTAGCCAACCATGCACCATGATGCTAGGTTAATTGTGTAAAATCATATTGACCTTGCCAGAGGGCAGCCAATCTAAACCATCTACCTCCGAAGCATCTCTCTTCAATCAATTTACCTACCCTTTTGCCATTTGGAGGATCGAATTAATTGGATCACTACCTACTGCTTTCGGTCAAAGCCAAATATGCTATAATCGTGATCACCTACTTCACCCGATGGGTGGAAGTAGGATCACTCTCTAAAATAATAGAAGGAAACACCACTAATTTTTTTAAGAAAAATGTTGTCTGTAGATTCGGTACCCTAATGGTTATTATTTCTGACCTTGGCAAGCAGTTTGACAACGCGCGATTCAAGGATTATTTTGAAGACCTAGGAATTGACCTCTGCTTTGCATCGGTAGCTCACCCCCAAACCAATGGCCTGGTATAGGCTACCAATAAAACAATCAAGAAGCTTTTGAAGAAGAAGCTACATTAGATGAAAGGTAAATGGGTGGAGGAGCTCCTCGATATGCTCTAGGCGTACCGTACCACCAGGAGAACCGTGAAAGGAGAAACCATTTATTCTTAAGCTTTTGAAGTAGAGATGGTTCTACTAATAGAGCATAAGCTAACCTCATTCAGGGATCAACATTTTAAGTCATAGAGCAACGATGTTAAGCTAAGGGCCAAGCAAGACCGATTGGAGGAAAAACAGGAAAGAGTGGCAGAAAAAGGTTGCTGTCTATCATAGCCGAATCACAAGGTACTTCAACAAAAATGTTAAATCCTGCAATTTTAAAGAAAGGAACCTAGTGCTCCAGAGGGTAACCCAGAACACCAGGACCCGGTTGAACGGGGTACTGGCCCCAAACTAGGAAGACCCCTACCTGGTGAAGGTAGTCGACCGAAGAGAGGCCTACAAGTTAGAAGACATGGAAGGCCATCCTATCAACCATAGTTGGGATCCAGACCACCTCAAGAATTTGTACCCGTAGAAGGATGAAGGTTTCTAGTCACCCTAGGATAGGTATCGACATAAGTACCCCATGAGCATTGTACTCCTAATTTATTCATCAATAAAGTCTCTAGTTTTTTCTCCATATCCATTCATTTATGTATTCAACAACGATAATTCATCATGGTCACAATAAATAGAGGAAATCGTATGGTTACCCCGATGCCTTGGCTCGGCACCACCTCTGCCAAGAAGGGTCTAAGCGTAAGTGCATAGTTGCCAGCTAGATCTCGAGACTAGGATATCTAGATAGCACTCTCAATGAACTTGGTCGGGCGACCCAACCAGAATGGGTATTGGCATAAGTGCATAGTAGCAAGCCAGATCGCAAGACCAGAATTGTCGTAATGGTGTTCCTGATTCCTTGGTCAGACTACTACCTTCAAGAAGGATCTAAGTGTAAGTACATAGTTGCCTACGAGATTTAGATTGTCGTGGTATGATACCTTCTTAGTATAAAGAGGAGGGATACCTAGATTAGTTTGACCAAATTTTTCATCTTAGTACCAAGATTCCAAAAAATAGGAATGCCCAGTATCTTGATTCTTCTAGAAAGGAAAATCAACATGGTCTAAGGTCCCATAAGGATCACCTTGACCAAGTACCTTCGAAACCTGGTACCGGTCATTTATTTACTCCAGATTATTCTTTCACCTATTTTTAAATTGTTTTGTGTTGTCATGTCCAATTTAACCAAACATGCACCAGGGAATTGAAGTGTTGGCAGTGAACATCTTGGTCAGGATATCATCAAAGTACCAGGGTAACACGACAAAGTGATGTCCCAATTACCCAAGCACTTGCTACATGTCATTTCACCAAAGACCTGATATAGAGATGGTCTAAACCATGAGCACTGTGTCCTGAAGGGACTAGAAGACGACTTAAACCGAGAAGTTTAAGAATTATGGATTGAAATTTGACTAAGTGCCAAGAAGAATTGATACCAGTTGCTTGGTCTATTTGATCATCTATACATAGCAAACATTTTAACCTTCTTTTGTATTACAAGATTTTAAGCATGTCATGTATATAAGAGGGATTGGATGCTAAGTAAAATTAAGAGATGAAGCAAGATAATATCAACCAAGTTAAAGATCAACAAGATACAAGAAAAAAAGAGCTACTTTCATTCATTTGAAGTAGGGAACCCAACCCTTGCTATTAGGCTACAACCATAAAAAATGTTTATGAGATGATATGATGGTTTTTCTCTTCTTTACTTGATCAAACAAGGTACCCTCCCCCATTTTTGGTAATAAAAAATAAAGAAAAGAAATCATACGGCTGGTTCATGCATCGACCCATCCCTAATGCTTTCTTCTCTTACTTTATCTTCTAGTACCTACTCAACTGCTCCCTTTAAAGACTTAACACCAACCTACCAATTGACCTCAGTCTGTACATCTTCATTCGAGATCTCAACTTGAGCTTGGTTAACTCGATCTCCACCGCTTCCTTGACCAAGTACCAGTTACCTCCATAAAAGTAGACTGGTCTTCTGCTATCTCAGTTGGACCAGGCGGAGCTGTTGGGATATCTATTTTCTCCTTGGAAGCTGGTGTTTCCTCCCTTGCATCAACATTCAAGGTCAAAGCTACTTTTTTGGCTTGGGATGTGATCCCAGTTAGGGATTTCGAGGAAAGGTCTGTACCGGTGGCTCCCAAACCCAATAGAAGAGAGGAAATAGTCTACTGATCTTTGACATCATCAGTACCTTTATCAACGCCAGTAGCTCACAAAGGTCCTACTCTATCAGTAGTCAGGGCTGACATCTTCCTGGCCATCTCTAGGATCTTCTGCCTATTCCAGTTCATGATGATGGCCAAATCAAAATGAGGAGGTAGAGCATGGGCCGTATGAAACACAACATAGAAGTAGTCATCTCCAAAGGACTGATCAACCCCAGCCCTCATGCATGCCACTTATCGCACAAAGCATGGTTCTCTTTTTCTAGCTCCTGGACCCTATCCCTCACGATATCCCTCTCCAAAGCTTGACGTTTAGATCAGAGGACCTCAGTATCAAATGCATGTTTGTTTCGTTCTGCACTGCCTTGGGTGTCCTTGAGAGATTTGATGGTCTAATCCAAGGCCTGGCTCTAACCCTGGTTATTAGTCTACACTTGAGCCAGATCGTCCTGGGCCTTTTTAAGTTTGGCCTCAGCATTCTCAGCATGCCTTCTCATTGAAGTCATATTATGGCTTACAGAAACATTGTAATTAAAAGTCTGCAAGTCACAACAATTAAGTTAGCTACCACCCAAGTACCAATAATGTATGTATTAAAGTAGATTGAAGCAAAACTTGTCCTTTTTACCACAGTTATGAGGAAAGAGCCCTTGATGATCATAATGTCTGTAGGCATCGAAGTCAAAGGTGTAAGACTTCCACTAGCCTTTGCCATTGATAAATGTATCCACTTATTAACATGTACGAATTCACCGCTTCCAATTAGTTAGATAGAAAAGAGAGATTGAGAGCTATTTCATGTTATCATACCTATTTCATTATTGAAAAAAATAACATCGTTCGGTTCATCATCATCACCATCATTTTTTCTTTCATTTCATCAACTTTTACATGTGAGGCCGGTACTGAAGGAACCTACCCTGACCGCGATCTGCCTAGGTAGTGGTCCTGAGGGTGTTAACTAATATTCCTCATCCACAATGAATTTTCGGATAGCAAAAGCTCTATTGAGTTTTGATTGGATCTTACATGTTGAGTTAGGTTTTTGTAATAGCCTATGTTTTCACATGTCTGTGTTTTGTATTGTGCTAGCTTTCATTATAGGGCTATTTTGAGCTTTAATTGATCGATGTTAATTGAAATTAGTCTTTACATATGCTAGGTCTTTTATTTGTCCATTTTCATGATTAGGACAATTTTATTGTATATTTAGAGCTTGATATATTTAATTGATTACTTTCTGAATACATGCTCTATATTTCTTGATAGTAATTCTATTGATCATATGTTATGACTCTAGCATGATTCATATTTTATACTAAATCTTATCTATGCGCTTAAAGGACTATTAGTTATTCAAGGTTTAGTGACACGATTAAATCTAGAAGATAAATGTGTTTTGGCGTTTTCAAATATTCTAGAGCTGTTATTCATGCATAGTAACTAGACATAATAGGTATGTGAACTTTCATGCATATGTCTAGTTCCACAGGATTTATTGATCATCATATTCTATGTTGCGTGCTTGTTTGTGGTTTGCAATCATGATCACTTTGGTTGCCTTGTGAAAGGTTTGAAGTCACATTCCTTAAAGTGATTCTTTGGTTTTTTCATTGGAACTCGCATTTTGGAGAAGGGATATTCAATTTGCACATGAAGTCTTAGTTAGGTTCGGGGTGATCCAGATAGCTAAGCATGGAAGTCTCAAAGAGTAGAGGGGTTCTTCAATTTGAGCGAGAAAGTCACATTTTAGAGAGGGGATCTTCATTTTATGCATGGAGTCTTGACTAGGATCGAGGTGATCTGATTTGTTAAGGAAATGTGGCTTTTCTTTCTTTGTGTATGGTTGAATGATATATTTCTAGGTGAAGTTGGTCACTTGAGAGATTGTATCCCTTTATCTTACTAGTAAAGGTGTTTGCCAGTGGTTATGGTATCAAACCGCAGATATTTCCTATTCGGAGGTGTTAACAACTATTTTTCGCTAGGGTCCAAAGAAGAATTTTCCATAGCAGTTCAACCTAGTAAGAGCTCGAAGCTAGGTCGACGAGGTAAATAGTGTCACCTACCACGCAATATCGGGGTTCCCATTGTTGAGGTACCTTGCAACCCTCTAACCGAGCTACTTTTTGTCGTTATAAAATGCTCATCAAGCAAATATTTAAAAATTCCTTAGCTATGTCCTTAAAATGTGAAAACAAGTATAACGACAAGCAAGGTTATCGTCCACAGGGAAAGAGAAATCGAATGGCTAAAACTGGTTAACTATTATTAAACTAAAACTATCCATGAAAAGGTAAAGATAAATGGCTTTGGTTTTAAAATGTTAATTAACTACAATGCAACTACAATTAGGTTAGTTAATCTAACATGCAATTAGTGTTAATGAGAATGAGTGTTAAAATGGCTAGAGCTAAGAAACTGATGGATCACACATGCAAACAATAGGGGTATTGGTAATTAACATAAATGAACAATAATCTATTGTAACCAATCTATAGGGTATAGCATTGGTTGTATATCCCTTATGGGTTTCCAATCTAGAGGGTATAGTATTGGCTACCCACAAGTGATTGTTCATTAGAATGCACATCTATCAAATTAAGGGACGAATCTCTATATATATTCACCAAACTAGAGGGTATAGACTTGGTGCTTAATCTCTCACAAGCAACCAACCTAGAGGGTATGGTATTGGTCACCCGATTGAAATTAGTTAGAGATTGAGATTAAAATATCCGGATCTCAAGGAGGGTACTCTTGTTTAATCTTTCCATTCAAATGAGCTTAAGAGAATTGAATAGAGGTTATACGAAATTCTCTACTCAAATAATTTCTCAAACAATTTGCAAAGAAAGGAGGGTACAATCTAAGACAAACTATTCTTGAAATCAACTAAAATAATGAATGAAACATATTCAATATATTAAATAAAGTAAATAAAATTCAATACAAGTCCAAGGTTTACAAATGAATCACATCAATCTCCCAGTGGGATGATTAGCTACTCATGAAAAATACATAAAAATAACTAGGAGATAAGAGATAGAGAAGACCATGAAAAGATTCTCCTTCCTTCAATCTCAAATCCAATCTCCAAGTGTCCTTGAGTATATGATAATGAAGAATAGTTAGATTTTGGGGGAAATGTTAGTGTTTGGGAGAGAGAAGGGTGGAAGAGTTGTCGAAGGAGTTGAAAAGTGAGCATTCAATAAGAAAATGGTGTATTTATAGGCTTAGGGAGGCTAGGGCTTGATTTGGGCATGAAAGGACACATTTACCCCTCAAAAATTGCTTATTTTCGTCCCAAGAGATGATCCCATCAGAATCACGACTCTCGGCATGGGGGAAAATGCACTAGTGGTGACCCGTGCAGGACCCGCGCATCTCTGCACAACAGTAACTAAAATGGGCATAACTCCTTCTAGAAATCTTGGAATCAGAATCCGTAAAAGCTGCTGGAAACTAGAATTCCGGAGATTTTTGAATATATGTCGATGAAAGAATGGATTGATCCAAGGAGAGAGACATGACCCTCCAAAGTTGGATGACTTGCTTGATCTTTTTACAATTTCAGGTCCTTTTGACTCCAAATCTCATTCTTTGCTAATTTTTGCCTCCCAACTTACTTTAAGCTTAAACACCATCGGTAGGGAATATAACATTTGCTCTTTTAGACTCTTTTAGTGACCTTTACTGTGACTAGATTGCCTATGATATGCTTTCGGAGTCTTGATGTTTGCGCGGGTCTATACCCGCATAATGACCTGATGCTCTGTTTTCATCTCTCGGGTGTTGGCAAATGCATGGACAAAGGCACAGTTGGTGCGCAGGTTTAAGACCCGTGCAATGACCTGTGCATTGATGCCTTTCTCCACTAATTTATGCCTGTTTTCACCCAATTACCGCATTTTCCACCTATCTTCCCACGTGCACCTAATTGCCTATAAACGTATCTAACGAGCAATAAGAAAAAAAAACACTTGAAAACGAGATAAAAGAAATGGAAATGAGAGCCAAAATATTTGACAATTTTGGCACAATCAAATACAGCCAAACCAAATATTTGCTCGCCCTCAAGCAAAACTTAAATCAAAACAAACAGAGACAAACAAAAATGAATCGATCTAAAACTCGCCTAGACTCAAAAGAAATAGTTCAATAAGTTGCATGTCCAATCAGTGATGAGTTACAAGGTTGTGTGATGGAGAGAAGTAACATATGCAAAGTAATCTAAAATAACTCAAAGGCACTTGAGGGAAACTCGCACTACCATGAATCCCACGCCTAAGAGCGCTCTCATATCTAAAGCTACTCACTCCCACCTTGAGCATAATTCACTTTGACTCTATACCTCATCTGGTTTCGCTCTTCTTTTTCCACTTAGAGTCCTAAGTTCACGCTCATTCAAGGTATGCAATGATGGAGTTTATGCATAGAAATCTAGTGCACTGCATACAATGTATATTCAACAATCGGTAATGTCTGTGAACTAGCCTAGGAAGGATTCACTATTCCATGAATGTGGAATATCTAGTTTCAACAAACATTCCCAATCAAGACATACTATGGATCAAATAGGGCTTCCCCTTTGGTTGTAATGGGACCATGGGGTTAAATTTGCTGAACAAAAAATAATGGGAAATATAAGTTCAAAGATCACCAATCATGCTTACATATAATCACACACCCCTTACAAAGCTCCATTACACATTGATTACACTTAAGCAACTAGGCATTTATAAATCTACACACATTGTATTTCAAAGATTGTACTCTACATTGTAAGTGCTTAACATTTACTTTCAATGCTCTTTTCTTTTCTATTTTCTTTTCTTTTCTTTCTTCTTTTCTTTTTTCATCCTTTTTTATTTTTCTTTTCTTTTTGCACACTTACACACTACATTTTGACAATCAAGCTCATAAGTGCAAATTTGGGCACTTTTACAAATTCAGCCATTTCATACTCAAATCATTGTTGCCTAAAAATATGTCATTTTCGCTTAGAGCTTACACCTTTCCAACCCATACAACACACACATACCCCACATGATTGGCAATAAGGGTAGGCTTGTGTTTGGCTATGGTTATATGGTTACAATTTGGTTCCAAATGAAAGGTAAGTGTTTGGTCGTAAATTTGGCTATGATGCACACATAAGGGATAAAGGAATATGTTTAGGCCTTTTAAGTAGTTAAATGCACATATTGCCTAAGATCATTTCAATAATTAGTCTCTCAAGGGAATAAATGCATCCAACAAGCAGTCCACCATATGTATGAGATGCATGTTCTATGGCATGTGACACTAATGATGAGAAGAGTGTTTAAAGAACAGAAATAATTTAACACTCAATGCATAATTTAATGGCTTGTGTTTGTGACCTCACGGGTGTTTCCACTATTAGAACAAGGTGCAAGAGCTTCGAGTCCCCTCAAATCAAGCACACAAAAGATGGGACTAGCCCATGACAATGCAAATATAACCCACGAGTGACAAAGATTTGTACAAGCTCACGATGCATGTATAGACTCGCCAAAATCTCACGCTTAAGGCATCACATCTAAGTTAGTTAAAGCTCGAAAATTTAGCCACCGCAACAAAATCGAAAAATTTGGACAAAAAATGACAAATAAAAGAATCAATAAAAATAAAAAGACGACTTAACAAGGCGTCTACACCCCCAAATCAAAACCCAACATTGTCCTCAATGTTGAAGATAACAAAGCCAGGCCTAACGACTTGCACCTCACTAACACACAACACATTAAACACAAACTGAAATATATTAACAAAAACTCAATGCGAAAGAACATCTCAACATGGAGGAAAAAATTCCAAAAACTGGTGACTTTTGAAATCAACCTATACCCACTCTTTAGTGCATATTTCCAAAACTACTCAATAAAACTTGCCCAGAATTTGGCACAGAAAGCAAAACATGAAATACAAACTTTTTATTTAGAAAATATTTATAAAATTCAAACTGTAACAGTGTGTAAACGGACATCGAAGATGGTTCTCGTGCAGATTTTTAAAACAGGGCATCGCCCATGACCTTTGGTCGAAGAAACATTAATAACTTTTTAATCCCTACCCAAAATTTTATGTTCTTTATATTGTTGGGACCGTATCAAAAAATTAAAGAACACAGCTTGGATAAAATAATTTACTTCCTCACCAAAAGGTACAGTTTAAATGAAACATTTGGTCTCAAAATTTTCAAACAGGGTACTTTCAAAAGGTTAAAGAAAAACAATAAAAAAAAGTTAAATGAAAAATGTCTCAAATATTGAATCCACACCCCCAAACCTAATCTAAACATCGTATTCAATTTTTATATGACATGACATACATGGACAATGAATAAACAAAGCATGGAGGGCAAGAACTCAAAACCAACCAAACCTAGGCACTAATCACACACAATCAATGCTCAATAAAAATGAAAAGATTCACACAAGGCTCAATATAAAATAAGGTAATCAAGTGCAATATCGACAATTCTGCACAAACCAACATCAACCAATTCACAAAATTGACAGAATGGGGACATCCCCCCCCCCCCAAACCGATTTACACTATAAGCTCAAAATCTGTACAAGGCATATGTAAGTGTGCTACCCCTAAACCGAATGGGGCAATATATGCAAACTAAGCACCTGTACAATCTTATGCAAAATCATAAAGAGCCTTCGGCTCTTCATGCCAAAAACGAAATAACCAATCAATCCATGCCAAAACTTAGAAACCAAAATTGTATAATCATTCACAAGTGTTTCCCTTCACCCTATTCACACGCAATCTAAATTGATATTCAATGGTATTCTCATCCATTCATATGCACAATTTTTTAGACAAAAGATATATCAAGATAAAGTGCAAGAGTTTGAGATAGAAAGAATAAACCGATGCGAATGCTGAATAGTTTAAAACTTTGAATAGGTTCCTGCCCTTTTTATGGGCACTCTTGGCTTGCTCATCCCTCCAACACTTGCTAGTGGCCTGTGTGTCAAATCAAAGAGGTGAAGAACCTATCCTTGAAGCACAATACTCATTCACAAAGGTTAACATTCACACCATAGATCTCAAATCAAATATACTCTCGAAGGAATATCACTCTCCACAAATCTCTCATGTCCACCAAAATTTATTAAACTAAACTAACAAAAGCAACTAAAAGAAAAAAAATAGAATAATATAACTAAAACAAACATGAAACATAAAATAAACATAAGGAGATTGCATCAAAAAATGTTCAATGGGATGCTAATGGTTTAACCAAGTTAGGAAACTCTTTCTTCTTGACTACCCAAGCAAATTAAGGCTATTTCCCTTTCAATTCCTTTCCCATATTTCTCACTTGGCTCATTAAATCTTTTCTCACCCATATTCTATTTATCCTAGGTGGAATCCTCCTATTCCTAGGACTTCTTGATGCATGCTTTCTTTTAAATGATGACTTTAAATGATGCATCAATAGTAAAAAGGATTAAGGTTAGAGTGATTCCCCTTTGATGAGTGACTTTGAGGTCGTTGCAGTTGATCCACTTGTAATGCTTTGACCTCTTGCTCCACCTTGCTCAACTTCATGATAGAGTTACCTTCCCTTTCATTTTCTAATTTGAGAGATTTATCTTTCTTGTTGTGAGCTTCCATGGCTTCATCTAAGGCATTATCCTTAAGCTCAATCTCTAATTGCATTTCATTTGACTTGAGAGCTGTTCTTTCTTCTAAATCCCTAAATGCCTTTGTGAAGTCCAAAAACTCTTCCATTGCTTTAATTTTTACAGCCTCAAGTCTTTTGATTTGCTCTTCCAATTCTTTGTTCTTGCTAGAGACTTCACTATTCTTCTCCTTGAGTGTACCATTCTCCACTCTAAGTGTTTACACTTCAAGTATGAACCTCTTGTTTAGCTCTTGGAGTTTGTCAATCTTTGACACTCCCGAAGCCTCTTTGCCTTCTAAATCCTTCAAGAGATGCACATTTTCTCACATTGTTCCCTAATGTCTTTTTTTTTCGGAAAACTTCTACCATCTTCTCTTGAAGTTCTTCATTTTTTTTTTCAACAACCCTATTTTCGAAACTGCCTCTTTGAGGATGTCTAAAAACTCATCGTTCATCTTCATCATCTTGTTTTATTCATCCTCAAGGCTACTTTGTTCAAGATCATCCAAATCAAAACAACTCCTTTGATTGTCTTCATATGATAGAGGTTGCTTAAAGGCAATGTTCTCACTATAAGTCCATGGGATTCGTGGTAAGTGCTCCCATCTTGGTTGTGAAGTTGTTGTATGGCTTGTAAATCGGCTCCTGACTGTAGGAATCTCTTAATGTGCTCACAGGTTCTTGACAACAAGGCTTTGATGTTTGAATTTGCTTTCTACAAAACTCGAGAAATCTATCTCTTAACCGATAACTCTCAAAGTCATGTTCAACTTCACCATATATCTTGCACTCCACGGTCTCTACTTGCCCATAAAAATCCATCGAACCTGAAACAAAGAAAAACAAAAATACCAAAAGAAGTAAAAAGATAAAAAAGAAAACTGAAAACAAATAAGACTCATAACTCGATAAATAGATAACTAAGATTAGCCACCTAATTAATACATTTCCCCGACAACGGTGCCATTTTGACCGAGCTGTTTTTAGTCATTATAAAATTCTCATCAAACAAATATTTATAAAGTCCTTAGCTATGTCCTTAAAATGTGAAAACAAGTACAATGACAAGCAAGGGTATCATCCACGGGGAAAGGGAAATCGAATAGCTAAAACTAGTTAACTATTATTAAACTAAAACTATGCATGAAAAGGAAAAGATTAACGGTTTTGGTTTTGAAATGTTAATTAACTACAATGCAACTACAATCAGGCTAGTTAATTTAACATGCAATTTGTGATAATGAGAATGAGTTAAAATATGATGGTAAGGGATAAGGAATTGATGGATCACATGAGAAAACAATGGGCGTATTGGTAATTAACTTAAATTAACATTAATCTATTGTAACCAATCTAGAGGGTATATCATTTGTTGTATATCCCTTATGGGTTTCCAATCTAGAGGGTATAGTATTGGCTACCCATATGTGATTGTTCATTAAAATGCACATCTATCAAATTAATGGACTAATCGCTTTATAAATTCACCAACCTAGAGGGTATAGACTTGGTGCTTAATCTCTCACAATCAACCAACCTAGAAGGTATGGTATTGGTCACCCATTTGAAATTAGTTAAAGATTGAGATAAAAATCTCCGGATTTCACTCGAAGAGGGAAATCTTGTTCAATCCTTTCATTGAAATGAGCTTAAGAAAATCGAATAGAGGGTATACCTAATTCTTTACTCAAATAATTTCTCAAACAATTTGCAACGAAATGAGGGTACAATCTAAGACAAACTATTCTTGAAATTAACTAAAACACTGAATGCAACATATTCAATAGATTTAATAGAGTAAATAGAATTCAAATACAAGCCCAAGGTTCACAAATGAATCATATCAATCCCCTAGTGTAATGATTAGCTACTCCTGACAAATAAATATAAATAACTAGAAGATAAGAGATAAAGAATACCCATATAGAGATTCTCCTTCCTTCAAGATCAAATCCAATCTCCAAGTGTCCTTGAGTAGATGATGATGAAGGATGATTAGATTTTGAGGGAAATTTTAGCATTTGGGAAAGAGAAGAGTGGAAGAGTTGTGGAAGGGGTTGAAGAATGAACTTTTAATAAGAAAATGGTGTACTTATAGGCTTGGGGAGGCTATGGCATGATTTAGGCATTAAAAGACACATTTTCCCCTCTAAAATTGGCTGATTTTCGTCCTAAGAGCTGATCCAGTCAGATACACGACTCTTTGTGCACAGGCAAATGCACTGGTGGTGACCCGAGCAGGACGTGCGCATCTCTGCACAACAGTCACTAAAATAAGCATAACTCCTTCTAGAAATCTTGGAATCACAATACGTTAAAGTTGCTGGAAACTAAACTTCCTAGGCGTTTTGAATATATATAGATGAAAGCATGGATCAATCCGAAGAGAGAGATGTGATCCTCCAAAGTTGTATGACTTGCATGACGTTTTTATAATTTCAGCTACTTTTGACTCCAAATCTCGTTCTTTGCTAACTTTTGCCTCCCAACTTACATTAAGCTTAAACACCATCGGTAGGGAATATAACATTTGCTGCTTTTGACTCATTTTGTTACCCGCACTTTGACTAGATTGCCTCTTATATGCTTTCGGGTCTTGATGTTTGCACGGGTTATACCCAGGACCCGCCTATTGACCTGATGCTTTGTTTTCATCTCTAGGGTGTTGGCAAATGTGTGGAAAAATGCACAGTTCGTGTGCGGGTTTGAGACCTGCACACCGATGCCTTTCTCTACTGATTTATGCATGTTTTTGCCCATTTACCATTTTTTTCATCCTATCTTCCCACATGCACCTAATTGCCTGTAAACGTATCAAATGAGCTATAAGAAATACAGAAACACTTGAATATAAGAAAAAATAAAAGGAAATGAGGGCCAAAATATATGACAATTTTGGCACGATCACCTTCAGAGGTTCCTTTTAATGCCAGATTTGTCCTGCAGACCCTTCCACTTCATCGTGATATGTTCTGAACCATCCAAACATAGTTAAGACAAGCTCCTCAAGGGACCTGAAATGGGCGAATCAATCTCTCATAGTCAAGATCGATGCTAAAATGCACCTCGTTATCCGAGATAGCAAGCACTCCATCAGGAAATCTCCATGAGGTATCTCGCTAGTTATCAAGAAAAGCCGATACCACGATGCCTCCTACCTGGTGCCCAGGTACCATGGTACCTCTTGCCTGGAACCTCGGTACCACGACACATGTCTGGTATTCGAGGACTACGATAACAATTTCAGGCCCTCGGGGCACGCCTCCTCCGTAAGGTAGGAAGAATGGTACCAAGAAGGTAGCAGCCTGCTAGAACAAGGAAAACAAGAGTAGACCGGTACAGTAAGGTACCGCGCCACCATAATATAGAACCAGAGTTCTCCTCCATGGGAGAGGGTTGACTTTCATGATATTTATAATACCATTAATGGGGTCAACCAAATTAATGGAGGAAGACGACCCTATTAATGAAGATAATTAATGCCATTTGTGGAAGATCAGTCAACTCCTTAATGGCCATTCACAACAACATTATTGGAGAAAGTCAACTATAATTAATGTGGACAACCAACCCCATTAGTAACGATTAGTCAACTCCTTAATTGCCATTAACAATGCCATTAATGAGTCAACTCAATCAACACCAAATTAGTGTTCTCATGATTACGAATTGATTGGCCAAATTAATGGAGTGGGAAACAAGAAAGAGTTCAAAGAGGAAACAAACACATCTTCAAGATCAACTTAATATAGTAGAAAATGTCGCTCTACAAGGAAGGAAAACTAATACAAGAATCCTCGGCTTGCATGCCAAGGTAACAACCCTAATTACAACATGTATAAATACACCATAATCGAAGCTAAAAAGCTTATCTCTAATCCCACAATCGACCAGCCTAAGGCAAGTCTACATATTTCATCTAAGTTCTCCCGATATCATCACTATATGTGTACCTTTGCCAGGAACTTACCAGTATCGATTGACACTCGATCACTATTGTAAGCTCTCCGGAGCACCATGGTTGTATTATTTCTTCATTGTTGTAAGCTCCTAGGAGCACCGCTTGATATATATATATAAGGAAGGGTTTTTCTCCTTTCTCTATATACTGACTCGAGGTTTTTTAGCATATGATCATTCATGATGCTTTTTCCCCATTGGTCAGTCCACCTCACTCTAAAAAAAACTTGTCTTTCTCCGATTTATCTCCTGTATTATGTAAGTATGTATGTATATGAGCTAGATTCCTACTTCATTGGACCTAGCACACTCATCCACCTATTTTCTTGACAAGTTACATGTCAAGATGGGGAAAAACCATCCAGAATCGTTTAATAGGAGTCGAGGAGCTCTGTTGCACCTTACTATAGGAGCAGACAAGGATCAAACACCAGAGCTAAATAAGCCCCCTTCCCTACTCGCTATTTAGGTCGATGAACTCCAAGAAGAAATCGAGGTCCATGTCTAAGCTCCAGGTACCAGTACGGGTTCCAACAAATCTACTGTTGGGATTATGGATAAAAGTTTAATCACTATCGGGTGGTCTAATCTTTTAATGAACACATCTAATGTTGGGATTATGCTCGATAGCAAGACTATAATAATGTATGTCACAATATTTTCATATTAATAAAGTGATTTCTAGTTTAACAAATCTTGTAGCATTTATAGTTTAACTATTATAATTGACAAAAGCAAATAATCATAAGATCAAAAGACTATGAGAAAAGAAGAATTGTTTATACATCAAGATATGTGTGAGGTAGACACAGTTCTTTAGTTAGTCTTGAATAATATTCACAACTTAAGATAAAGGTTGGGCGCATTTATCTTGTCAAAGTTGTAGATTCTTTTGCTAGCATTTGAGTGAGATCAAATGTGTTATGATGAGTCTAAAATCATTAAAGTGTGGTGTCTTTGGGCAAAAGAATCTAGTGTACTGGGTGCATTGAATTGGATCACAGTGAAATACTTTATCTAGAACCGTCAATGGATAAAAGTGTTCATTTGAAGACATCGGAGAGTCTATCTCAATCCTGAGATAAATGAGGGATTTATGGTTGCAAGTGTTATCAATTGAGCTATCAATGAGTACGATTATAAAGCATAGCCTATACTCGATAGTTTGGTGGTATTCATTTGTTAATCGATAGAGGACTTCATTTATAGATATGGACATCGTGACTCCATTTATTAAATGAGAGTAGATTATCATTGTATGGATGTTTTCAATAGTGGCTACTGTAACATGGTTTCTGGACAAGTCAAAATATCCAAGTACAAAATGTGGTCATATGAGTAAATATTGTAACTTGGAGAGCTATAGGCGGTCTATGAGCTTTTGGAAATTACTTGTATTCTTCACGAGGATACACTTTCCCCAATAAGGTTGTCTAGGGTATGAATGAGAAATATTAACCTATTCTATCTTTTTTTAAAAGTTCAATTTTAGTTCTTAAGTGGAATGAACAAAAATTAATAGATTTGACCTAAGTGAATCATTTGTTCATAGTGATTGGGTTCTGTCTATTGGAGCTTAAATTTAGATAGCCCAACAAAATCCCCAATCCACACGAACTTGCATTGATCACTTGATATATTCTACCGAACCAATTTAGGGGTCCATTTAGAATTGTATTAAGGCATGTGGACTTGTTTCTTTTTGTAAGAATGGGTCTAGTTCACATGTGGACTTTTTATTAAGGTCCAATGGCTTTCATAAAATAAGAAAAATAATATATTGGCCTATGTATATGTGTTGGGGCAAGGCTATATAAAATTGCTTAATATATTGTTTTTTTATTATTTAATTAAATGGAAATGAATTAATTTGGTAATAAATTAATTATTTAATTAAAAGCCAAAATATTTATTCTAGTAGAAGAAGGTCTCCTCATATTATACTATTATTGGTAGTATAATTAATGTTAAAGATTATATTTGATCAGTAGATAAATAAAAGGAATTATTTATCTAGTCAAATTAGGAATTCTTTAATATTGTCACGAATACACTAATGAGTTGGATTAGGAGTCTTGGTGTCGGAAATAATTCTTAGTCACAAAGTAAATCCACCTAAGAATGGATTCTTGCCTACCAAATAAATCCTCTTTAGGAGAGGATTTGTGAACCTATAAATATAGGTTGTAAATTTCGATCAAGCCTTAGTTTTTGGTGTGAGAAGTTGTTTTTTATTTATTTATTTATTTTTTTATTGTTATAAAAAAAACTTCGTCCAACTCATTGTGTGAAGAATTCGGCCAAGCATAGAGAAAAGAGGGAACGTTTTTGTTTTCGATAGTACACTAGTATCCTTTTCATCAAAAGAGTTTTGTGTACAATATCGAATAAAGGTTCGCGCAATTTTCAATCAAATTGATTGATAATTCACAAGTGACTGGACTTTCTTGGTTTTTCTCTTGGATGATTGTTGTGACTAATAAAGAAGAAGATTTTGTTTGTTTCCATCCTTAGGTATACAATTTGAATAAAGGGAGCCCACACTTCTAGGTGATTCACGTTTGTGATGGGATTGGAAGATCTTACGGATTCAATTTATCATTAGTTCAATCGTCACGAAAAAAAAGGTACGATACTTTTTATATACATTAAATAATCTAGGGTTAAGGTTCTTGTTATTAAAAGGGAAATTTTTTTACTTATACCAAACCCTAATTTTTTAATTTTCATGCTTCTGTTGTGCAATTTTCTCTACAATTGGTATCAGAGCCTGGTTGTACCCTTGATTAATTGATGTATGTGTACCTGGATTGTTGTTGCTCAATTTTGGTCCTAGAATTTCAATATATTTTTGTTTTTGGATTGTAACAAGAAGAGTGGTCTATCATTGCCATAATTTCCTTCTGTAGTTGCTCAGTCTTTTTTTTTGTTTTGTTATTGTATTAAAAAAACTGCACTATATTGTAATAAAAAAACAAAACTGCACTATATTGTTATACAAAAAAACTGCATTATTTTTTTATTTAAAATTCTTCTGTAATACATTCAAGTATCGAAGACTCGAAGTTTTGAAGATTTGGAAGTAACCGGAACAAGTTTGGGACCGTGCAAGCCATAGCAACAAACGTGTGTGCGAATAGCACGTGGCAACGTTTGTTGTGGCATGGGCTGCGCACTGCAGCCCTATGAAATCCTTGGGCTGCGCATGGCAGCCCTTTATGGGGTTGTGGCGTGTGCATGCCTATAGGTGGTAGCCAAGGGTGCGCAAGCCTATGGGAGGCAGTCGAGAGAGTCCAAGCGACGAAGGTTGCGTGAAGACTTGTTCACTAAGAAAGGAGTTTTTTGTATTCCAAGACATGTAATATACTTTCTTTTCTAGGATGGACCAAAATTGTAGCTATTTATATTTTTTTAAATATTGCAATGTTTGTCATTGTTTGATAACATGTCATAGAGAATAGGAGTGCCACTCATATATCTCTTTTGGTATGAACATGCATTGAATGGTTTATGTATCCAATTGACATCTAGATAACTTGGTAAATCATTATTTGGAATTCGATCACATGCCTGAAAATAATTGAGCGGGATAAGGTGTTTTGCAACACCTACGGCCTCCAAGTTTAGTTGAGCATTATGTTTCGTGTAATAACCTCCCAAGTGGTATCCATTAATGGAATTTAGAAAGATGCTTCTGTTAGGATTATGCTCGATGGCAAGTGTATAATATTGTATTTGACAATCTTTTCATATAAATAAAGTGATTTTTAGTTTAACAAATCTTTTAGTAATTTAGAAAGATGCATGGATCACATGATATATTCTACCGGACCAATAATGGTCCATCTAGAATTGTAATAAGGCATGAGAACTTGTTTCTTTTTGTAAGAATATGTCTAGTTCACATGTGGACTTTTTATTAAGGTCCAATGGACTTAATAAAATAAGAAAAATATTATATGGCTCTTATATATAGTATGGGCGGCAAAGGCTATTAAAAATTCTCAAATATATTATTTATTATTATTTTTTTATTTAAATGGAAATTAATTAATTTGTTGATTAAATAACTATTTAATTAAAAGTCAAAATCTTTTTCTAATAGGAGATGGTATCCTAATATTATACTATTGTTGATAGTATAATTAATATTAAAGACTATATTTGATAAGTAGATAAATAAAATGAATTATTTATCTAATCAAATTAGGAAGTCTTTAATATGGTTACAAATACACTATTGAGTTGGATTAGGAGTCTTTGTGTAGGACAGAATTCATTTTGGAAAAGGATTGTTAACCACCAAGTAAATCCACTTAAGGATAGGATTCTTAACCACCAAGTAAATCCTTCTTAGGGGAGGATTTGGTCTCCTATATTTATATACTTGTAAATTTCGTACAAGCATAGGTTTTTGTTGTGAGAAGTTGTTTTTTATTGTTAAAAAAAAATTGCCAACTCATTGTGTGAAGAATTCGGCCAAGCATAGAGAAAAGAGGGAACGTTTTTGTTTTCGATAGTACACTAGTATCCTTTGTATTAAAAGGGTTTTGTGTACAACATTGAATCAAGGTTCACGTGAGTTTCAATCAAATTGATTGATAATTCAAAAGTGACCGGTCGTTCTTGGTTTTTCTCTTGGAGGATTATTGTGACTAACAAAGAAGAAGATTTTGTTTGTTTCCATCCTCAGGTATACAATTTAAAGAAAGGGAGCCCACACTACTAGGTGATTCACGTTCATGATTGGATTGGAAGATCTTGCGGATTCAATTCGACGCTAGTACAATCGTCACGAAAAAAAAAGATACGATACATTTTATATACATCAATTAATCTAGGGTTAAGGTTCTTGTTATTAAAAGGGAATTTTTTTTTATATACGCAAACCGTAATTTTTTTTTCTCTCGCTTCCGTTGTGTTTTGAACCGTTTTTTCCCTAGAATTGGTATTAGAACCTGGTTGTACCCTTGATTAATTGATGTATATGTTCGTGAATCTTTTTCTTTTTATTGTATATATGCATGTTTTAGAAAGAGATTGCACTCTAGGTATTCACATATATATTTATATCGGAATGTATGTATATATATATATGTTTTATATATGGTTTGTTTTGCTCAATTTTGGTCCTAGAATTTCAATGTAATTTTGTTTTGGGATTGTAACAAGAAGGGTGGTCTATCATCACCATAATTTCCTTCTTGGTAGTTGCTAAGTTTTTTTTTTATTATTTTGTTGTTGTAATAATTAAAAAAAACTGCACTATTGTAATATTAATAAAAAAAAATAACTGCAGTATTTTTTTATTTAAATTCTTCTGTAATACATTCAAGTGTCAAAGACACGAAGATTAAAAGAATTAGGAGCAACCAGAACAAGTTTGGGACAATGCAAGCCATAACAACGAACGTGCGTGCGAAGAGCGCGCAACCACGTTTGTTGTGGCATGGGCTGCGTACGGCAGCTCTTTTGGTAGCCATGGACTGTGCATGGCAGCTCTTTATTTGTTTGTGGCATGCGCAGGCCCACGGGTAAGGTCGAAGGGTGCGCACACTCATGGGAGGTAGCCGAGGGAGTCCGAATGACGAAGGTCGCGTGAAGACTTGTTCGCCAAGAAAGGAGTTCTTGTATTCCAAGATATATGTAATTTACTTGTTTTTCTAGGATGGACCAAAATTGTAGCTATTTATATTTTTGTAAATATTGCAATCTTTGTCATTGTTTTATAACTTGTCATATAGAATAGGAGTGCCACTCATATATCTCTTTTGGTATGAACATGCATTGAATGGTTTAAGTATCTAAATTGGCATCTAGATAACTTGGTAAATCATTCTTTGGGATTCGATCACACGCTTTAAACAATTGAGTAGGAGAAGGTGTTTTGGAACACCTTTGGCATCTAAGTTTAGTTGAGCTTTATGTTTCGTGAATAACCTCCCAAGAGGTATTCATGAATGGAATTTAGCAAGATACTTCCTTACAAGGATAGACTAGCCAATTAGCACAAACGATATCTACTCCCAAAGAAGGGATATTCGTGAGGGATTATGTTGAAGGTCGATAACTTGATAACACACTCGATGTGAGTTTATTAATATCCTCCCAAGAGTTCTTGTTAATAAAAACACAAGTCTAAAATTGAAAACTTTGGTTGTTATGTTAACAATTAGGTGGGACCTAGTCCAACTAGTAAATGGTGCGTACTCCCAAAGAAGGCATGACATTTATGGGTGTTGGATCACCGTTGAATTTTTACGATTGAATTATTTTATTTAATTCAAGATAAATATCCAAAAGTGCTATATCATGATTGTTTACTTATATAATTTTTGTTATTAAAAAGAAATCATGACCCCATCCCTAATCAATATCCTAAAAGATAATACTTTAACTGATGATAATTATGTCACATGGAAAAGGAATATTGGGTTGTTGTTGCAAGCTGAAAAGTATAAGTTCATTCTGTATATTCCTTAACCACCAAACTAATGAATCTACTCAGGAGCAAAGAGATGAGTATCAGTAGTGGAAGTCTTTAGATGAGATGGCTAAATGTACGTTACATTATGGCCACCATCTCCAACGTGTTGCAACAACAACATAAAGGAATGGAGACTGCTGTCGATATAATGATGTTTCTAGAGGAGATGTTTGCTATGAGGTTTAGGATGACTAAGAGAGAGAGGCAGTGACTGCTTTTATGAATCTTAGGATGAAACCTGGACATGGTGTAAAAGATCACATGATGAAAGTCATAGCACATCTCAATATTGCTGAACTGAGTGGCGCTGAGAAAGATGGTGAGACAAAAATTGACACGATTGTCAAGTCTTTATCAGATTCCTTTGATCAGTTCAAGTTGGACTACACCTTGAAAAATAAGGAAAACATCTGGCAAGGCCTGATACAAGATGATCAAAGCATCGAGAAGATCCTTGCGAAAGGTAAGGGTCAAAAAAGTCATATGGTTGGTAAAGTTGCTATTGTTAAGACCCGTTAGAAGGTCAAGAATTGACAAAAGAAAAAGAAACTTGGGCCTTCTTAGAAGGAGACCAAGAAAGTAACCAAGATCAAAGGGAAGTGTTTCCTTTATGGTGAAAAGGGTTAAAGGAATAGACCGAATAAGAATGAATTCAACTTGCATTTTGGCAATGGAGCATTGGTGTCTACTTGTGTAGTGGGAGATATTAGAATCAACTTAGATTCTAGTAGGCATTTAGATTTAATAAACATTTATTATGTACCTGAATTCAAGAGGAATTTAATTTCAGTTTCTTGTTTAAATAAATTTTGTTTTTCGGTTACTTTTAATAAAGCTTCATTATTAGTAAGAATGACAAAATTATTTACAAAGGTACATTGGAAAACGGTTTATTCTATTTGTATGGAAATATGTCTCACTTGTTAGACACGGAATCAACAGAACCTAATCATAAAAGAGTAAAATTATCAAAAGATGAAACCTACCTATGGCATTTGCACCTAGGTCATATTAACCTTAATAGGATTAAAAGATTGGTAAGTGACGGTCCTCTAAGTGACTTAAAGGTTGATAATCTACCAACTTGTGAATCTTGTTTGGATGGTAAAATGACCAAAGGTCATTTACGACCAAAGGTCATTTACGACCAAAGGCGTAAGAGCCATTGAATGTTTAGGATTGATATACACTGATGTGTGTGGACCTATGAGCATTCAAGATAGAGGTGGATATGAGTACTTCATCACTTTCACGGATGATCACTCAAGATTTGGCTATGTGTATCTCATGAGACATAAGTCGGATGCTTTTGATGTGTTCAAAGCATTTAAAGCAGAAGTAGAAAATCAGCTTGAGAAACGCATAAGAATATTGAGGTTCGATCGTGTTGGAGAATATCTATCTGGTGAGTTTCAGCAATATCTTATTGATAATGGAATAATTTCTCTATTTTCTACACCAGGCACACCTCAACGAAATGGGGTGGCATAAAGGAGAAATAGAATTCTTTTAGATATGGTTAGGTCTATGTTGAGTTATTCAACGCTCCCTAATTCTGTTTGGGGATATGCTTGACAAACTGTAATAAACATTCTAAACGATGTACCATCTAAGTCGGTTCCTAAAACACCGCATGAGTTGTGGACCGGGCGAAAGCCTAGTTTACAACACTTAAGGATATTTGGATGTCATGCGCACTTGTTAAAAGGAAATACAGAAAAGATGGAGTCCCATTCAGAAACATACATATTTGTAGGGTATCCAAAAGGAAAAAAAATATATTATTTTTATAGTCCTTCAGATATTAAAGTATTTGATTCAACAAATGCTAAATTTCTGGAAAAGTAATATATGAATAATTTTGTGCCTAAAAGTAGAATTGTCCTGAATGATCTTTTAGGAGATACAATTCCACAAGAGGTTTCGCAACCAAGCCCAATTGTAAGTTCCGTACCAACACATGATAAACAATCTACCATACCTAATCATAGTGGGAGGGTTATTAGACAACCCGAGAGATACATCGGTCTAGGAGAATCTGTAGAGAATCTTTCGGACCACGATGATCCCTATACGTACAAGGAAGCAATGAAAGATGTTGATTGTCACCGTTGGCAAAAGGAAATGCAATTCAAAATTGAATCTATGTTCAAAAACAAAGTCTTGTCACTTGTAGACTTGCCTAAAGGGATAAAACCTATCAGGTGCAAGTGGGTATACAAGAGGAAAAGAGGAATGGATAGAATGGTTGAAACCTTTAATGCTAGATTGGTAGCTAAAGGTTATACATAGAAGGAAGGTATCGATTATGAAGAAACCTTCTCTCCTGTGTCCATGCTTAAATCCATTAAGATACTCTTATCCATTCTGGCATCTCTAGACATAGAGATTTGGCAAAAGGACGTCACGACAGCTTTCCTAAATGGAAGTGTTGACGAAAGCATCTATATGATACAACCAGAAGGATTCATTGAAAAAAGCCAAGAGGAAAGGGTATGCAAGTTGCAAAGATCCATATATGGATTGAAGCAAGCATCGATCTCCTGGAACATAAGGTTCGATCAAGCCGTAAAAATTTTTGGATTTATTCAAAAGCTGGATGAACCTTGTGTATACAAAAGGATTAAAGGCGACAAGTTGGTTTTCCTAGTTCTTTATGTTGATGATATACTACTCATCGAAAACGATGTAGGTGTATTGATATCAATAAAAGAATGGTTAGCAAAACAATTTGATATGAAGGACTTAGGAGAAGCAAGTCTACAAGGGATAGAAAGAATAGAAAGATTGCATTATCCCAAGCTTCATACATAGATAAAATCTTGTCTAGGTTTTCCATGCAAGATTCCAAGAAAGGTATGTTACCTTTCATACATGGAATCAAACTTTCTTAGGAACAAGTTCCTAAGAATGAGCATGAAGAGCAATTCATGAGTAGGGTTTCATATGCATCTGCAGTTGGAAGTCTCATATATGCAATGCTCTGTACTAGACCAGATATTTGTTTTGTTGTGGGCATATTTAGCAGGTTTCAATCGAAACCTGGTCCTGATCACTGGACGGCAGTCAAGCATATTTTCAAGTATCTTAAGAGAACGAGAGATTATATGCTTGTATACTCTGGAGGGGGTTTAATTCCCGTTGGGTATACAGATTCTCATTTTCAGTCAGATTCTGACTCTAGGAGATCAACATCAGGATTTGTGTTTACTATTGGATGAGGGGCCGTCATATGGAGGAGTATCAAGCAATCTTGTATTGATGATTCCACCATGGAAGCAATCAAGGAGGTTGTCTGGCTCTGCCAATTCTTGGTTGACTCAGAAGTGGTTCCTGATACGAATAAGTATATCACTATCTATTGTGAAAATAGTGTAACAGTGGCTTATTCGAGAGAACCAAGAAGTCATAAGAGAGGGAACCACATTGAATGAAAGTATCACCTTCTAAGAGAAATTGTGTATAGGGGTGACGTGACGATTAACAAGATCGCGTTAGCAGAAAATCTAGTGGATCCCGTTACGAAGGCTATTCCACAAAAGAGTTTTGATGGGCATCTAGAGAACATTGGGATGATAGATATGACACATTTGATATAAGGCAAGTGGGAGATTGTTAGGATTATGATTGATAGCAAGAGTATAATATTGTATTTGACAATTTTTTCATATTAATAAAGTGATTTCTAGTTTAACAAATCTTATAGCATTTATAGTTTAATTATTATAATTGTCAAAAGTAAATAATCATAAGTTAAAAGACTATGAGAAATGAAGAATTGTTCATATATCTAGATATGCATGAGGTTGACACAATTCTTTAGTTAGTCTTGAATAATATTCAAAACTTAAGATAAAAGGTAAGGCGCATTTATCTTGTCAAAGTTGTAGATTCTTTTGCTAGCATTTGAGTGGGATCAAAAGTGTTATGATGAGTCTAAAATCATCAAAGTGTGGTGTCTTTGGGCAAAAGAATCTAGTGCACTAGGTGCATTAAATAGAATCACAATGAAATACGTTATCTAGAACCGTCAATAGATAAAAGTTTTTCATTTGAAGACAATCGGAGAGTCTATCTCAATCCTGAGATAAATGATGGACTTATGGTTGCAAGTGTTATCATTTGAGATATCAATGAGTACGATTATATAGCATAGTTTATCCTCGATAGTTTGGTGGTATTCATTTGTTAATCGATAAAGGACTTCATTTATAGATATGGACATCGTGGCTCCATTTATTGAATGAGAGTAGAATACCATCATATGGATGTTTTGAGGTATTGGATATTAAATCTTAACGTTAAGTTTTCAATAGTGTCTATCGAAACATGGCTTCTTAACAAATCAAAATCTCCAAGTTCAAAATGTGGTCATATGAGTAAATATGGTAACTTGGAGAGCTATAAGCGGTCTTTGAGCTCTTGGCGATTACTGGCATTCTTCACAATGATACACTTTCTCCAATAAAGTTGTCTAGGGTATGAGTGAGTAACATCAACTTATTCTATCTTTATTTAAGAGTTCAATTTTAGTTCTTTAGTGGAATGAACTAAACTTAAATAGATCGGAGATAAGTTAATCATTTAATGATTGTGATTGGGTTGTGTCTATTGGAGCTTAAATTTAGATAGCTCGCCAAGATCCCCAATCCACACGAACTTGCATGGATCACTTGATATATTCTACCGGACCAATAATGGTCCATCTAGAATTGTAATAAGGCATGAGAACTTGTTTCTTTTTGTAAGAATATGTCTAGTTCACATGTGGACTTTTTATTAAGGTCCAATGGACTTAATAAAATAAGAAAAATATTATATGGCTCTTATATATAGTATGGGCGGCAAAGGCTATTAAAAATTCTCAAATATATTATTTATTATTATTTTTTTATTTAAATGGAAATTAATTAATTTGTTGATTAAATAACTATTTAATTAAAAGTCAAAATCTTTTTCTAATAGGAGATGGTCTCCTAATATTATACTATTGTTGGTAGTATATTTAATATTAAAGACTATGTTTGATAAGTAGACAAATAAATGGAATTATTTATCTAATCAAATTAGGAAGTCTTTAATATGGTTACAAATACACTATTGATTTGGATTAGGAGTCTTGGTGTAGGAAAGAATTCCTTTTGGAAAAGGATTCTTAACCACCAAGTAAATCCACATAAGGATAGGATTATTCACAACCAAGTAAATCTTTTTTAGGAGAGGATATGGTCTCCTATATATATATACACTTGTAAATTTCGTCCAAGCATGGGTTTTTGGTGTGAGAATTGTTTTTTATTTGTTTTTTTGTTGTTAAAAAAAAAAACTTTGTCCAACTCATTGTGTGAAGAATTCGGCCAAGTATAGAGAAAAGAGGGAACGTTTTTGTTTTCGATAGTTCACTAGTATCTTTTGCATTAAAAGAGTTTTGTGTACTACATCCAATCAAGGTTCACGTGAGTTTCAATCTAATTGATTGATAATTCAATAGTGACTGGGCGTTCTTGGTTTTTCTCTTGGAGGATTATTGTGACTAACAAAGAAGAAGTTTTTGTTTGTTTCCATCCTCAGGTATACAATTTAAAGAAAGGGAGCCCACACTTCTAGGTGATTCACATTCGTTAATCTATTTACGATACTTTTTATATACATCAGTAAATCTAGGGATAAGGTTCTTGTTATTAAAAGGGAAAAAAAATTATATACGCAAACCATAATTTTTGTTTTTCTCATGCTTCTGTTGCGTTTTGAACCTTTCTTTTCCCTACAGCTTCCTTACAAGGATTGACTAGACAATTAGCCCAAACGATATCTAATCCTAAAGGAGGGATATTCATAAGGGAATACATTGAAAGTCGATAACTTGGTAACACACTCAATGTGAGCTTATTAATATCCTCTCAAGAGTTCTTGTTAATAAAATCACTAGGCTAAAATTGAAAACACTAGTTGTTATGTTAACAATTAGGTGGGACCTAGTCCGACTAGTAAATGGGCGAACTCCCAATTGGAGGCGTGACATTTGTGGGTGTTGGATCACCATTGAATTTTACGATTGAATTATTTTATTTAATTCAAGATAAATATTCAAAAGTACTTTATCATAATTATTTGCGTATATAATTTTTTTTATTATAAAGAAATCATGATCCCATCCCTAATCAACTTCCTAAAAGATAATACTTTAACTGATAATAATTATGTCACATGGAAAAGGAATATTGGGTTGTTGCAAACTGAAAGGCATAAGTTCATTCTCTGTACCCCTAAACCACATACTCCTACTAATGAATCTACTCAGGAGCAAAGTGATGAGTATCAGTAGTGGAAGTCTCCAAATGAGATAACTAAATGTAAGTTACATTATGACCACCATCTCAAACGTGTTGCAACAGCAACATGAAGGAATTGAGAATGTTGCCGATGTAATGATGTCTCTAGAAGAGATGTTTGCTATGAAGTCCAAGATGACTAAGATGGAGGCAATGACTGCTTTCAAGAATCTTAGGATGAAACCTAGATAGGCTGTGAAAGTTCACATTATGAAAGTCATATCACATCTTAACATTGCTGAACTGAATGGTGTTGAGATAGATGGTGAGATGAAAATTGACATAATCGTCAACTCACTATCAGATTCCTTTGATCAGTTCAAGTTGGACTACACCTTGAACAATAAGGAAAACACCGTGCAAGGCCTGATGCAAGATGTTAAAGGCACCGTGAAAATCCTTGTGTAAGGTAGAGGTTAAGAGATTCATACGGTTAGTATAGTTGCTTTTTTTAAGACCCGTAGGAAGGTCAAGAAACAACAGAAGAAAAAGCAACTTGGGCAATTCAACTTGTGTTTAGACGTTTATTATGTACCTCAATTCAATAGGAGTTTAATTTCAGTTTCTTGTTTAAATAAATTTGGTTATTCGATAACTTTTAATAAAGCTGTTATTATTAGTAAGATTGACAAAATTATTTGCAATGGTACATGAAAACAATTTATTCTATTTTCGAAGAAATATCTCTCACTTGTTAGACACAGAATCAACGGAAACTAATCATAAAAGAGTAAAATTATCAAAAGATGAAACCTACCTATGGCATTTGCACCTAGGTCATATTAACCTTAATAAGATTAAAAGATTGGTAAGAGACGGACCTCTAAGTTACTTCATGGTTGATGATCTACCAACTTGTTAATCATTTTTTGAAGGTAAAATGAGCAAAAAATAGTTTACGACCAAAGGCACAAGAGCCATCGAATGTTTAGGATTGATACACACTGATGTGTGTGGACCAATGAGCATTCAAGCTAGAGGTGGATATGAGTACTTCATCGCTTTCACGGACGATCACTCGAGATTTGACTATGTGTATCTTATGAGACATAAATCAGATGCTTTTGACATGTTCAAAGCATTTAAAGTTAAAGTAGAAAATCAGCTTGAGAAATGCATAAAAATCATGAGGTCTAATCGTGGTAGAGGATATCTATCTAGTGAGTTTCAACAGTATCTTATTGATAATGAGATAATTTCTCAGTTTTCTGTACCAGGTACACTTCAACAAAATGGGGTGGCAGAAAGGAGAAATATAACTCTTTTGAACCTGGTTAGGTCTATGTTGAGTTAGTCAACACCCCCTAATAATTTTTAGGGATATGCTTCACAAACCGCTATGTACATTTTAAAAGATGTACCATCTAAGTCGGTTCCTAAAACACCGCATGAGTTGTTGACCGGCGAATGTTGGGATTATGCTCAATAGCAAGAGTGTAATAATGTATTTGACAATCTTTTCATATTATTAAAGTGATTTTTAGTTTAACAAATCTTATAGCATTTATAGTTTAATAATTATAATTGTCAAAAGTTAATAACCATAAGGTCAAAAGAGTATGAGAAAAGAAGAATTGTTCATACATCAAGATATGTATGAGGTAGACACAATTCTTTAGTTAGTCTTGAATAATATTCACAACTTAAGATAAAAGGTTGGCCGCCTTTATCTTGTCAAAGTTGTAGATTCTTTTGCTAGCAATTTAGTGGGATCAAATGTGTTATGATGAGTCTAAAATCATCAAAGTGTGGTGTCTTCGGACAAAAGAATCTAGTGCACCATGTGCATTGAATAGGATCAAAATGAAATACTTTATCTAGAACTGTCAATGGATAAAAGTTTTCATTTGAAGACAATCAGAGAGTCTATCTCAATCATGAGATAAATGATGGACTTATGGTTGCAAGTGTTATCATTTGAGCCATCAATGAGTATGATTATATAGCATAGTCTATCCCTGATAGTTTGGTGGTATTCATTTGTTAATCGATAAAGGACTTCATTTGTAGATATGGACATCGTGGCTCCGTTTATTAAATGAGAGTATAATACCATCATATGGATGTTTTGAGGTATTGGATATTAAATCTTAACGTTAATTTTTCAATACTGTCTATTGAAACAAGGCTTCTGGACAGGTCAAAATATCCAAGTTCAAATTGTGATCATATAAGTAAATATGGTAACTTGGAGAGCTATATGCGGTCTATGAAGCTCTTGGCGATTAATAGTATTCTTCATGAGGATACACTTTCTCCAATAAGGTTGTCTAGGGTTTGAATGAGTAACATCAACTTATTCTATCTTTATTTAAGAGTTCAATTTTAGTTCTTTAGTGGAATGAACTAAAATTAAATAGATAAAACCTAAGTGAATCATTTGTTGATTGTGATTGGGTTGTGTCTATTGGAGCTTAAATCTAGATAGCCCACCAAGATCCTCAATCCAAACGAACTTGCTTGGATCTATTGATATATTCTATCGGACCAATTTAGGGGTCCATCTAGAATTGTATTGATGCATGTGGACTTGTTTCT
This sequence comes from Dipteronia dyeriana, assembly GCA_032871835.1. Classification (NCBI taxonomy): domain Eukaryota; kingdom Viridiplantae; phylum Streptophyta; class Magnoliopsida; order Sapindales; family Sapindaceae; genus Dipteronia; species Dipteronia dyeriana. Next base: position 41,079,181 of record CM065296.1, read on the forward strand.
TTTTGTAAGAATGGGTCTAGTTCACATGTGGACTTTTTATAAAGGTCAAATGGATTTAATAAAATTATATACTGGCCCATATATATGTGATGGGGGGCAAGGCTATTTAGAATAGCTTAATTATATTATTTTATTATATTATTTTATTAAATAGAAATTAATTAATTTTTGTGATTACTTAATTATTTAGAAATCAAAATCTTATTCCTAGTAGGAGATGGTCTTCTAAAATTATACCATTGTTGGTAGTATAATTAATATTAAAGATTATATTTGATAAGTAGATAAATAAAAGAAATTATTTATCTAATCAAATTTGAAAGTCTTTAATATGGTTACAAATACACTATTGTGTTGGATTAGGAGTCTTGGTCTAGGATAGAATTTCTTTTTGAAAAGAATTCTTAACCACCAAGTACATCCACCTACGGAAAGGATTCTTAACTACCAAGTAAATCCTTCTTAGGAAAAGATTAAGTCTCCTAATTGAATTTGATAGAAATTTTGGCCGGCCCATATATATATATATATATATATATATATATATATATATATAAGAGGATAGAATTCCTTTTAGATAAGGATTCTTAACTACCAAATAAATCCACATAAGGAAAGGATTCTTGCCAACCAAGTAAATCCTTATTGTGAGAGGATTTATGATCATAAATATATGTTAGGAAATTCTGCCAGCCCTAAGGTTTTCTATGAGAGGAATTTCGGCCAAGCTAAGAAATTTTCACGAAGAAAATTTGGCCCAGCAAGAGAGAATTTTGAGGGAGAAAAATTTAGTTTTTGGTCTAGACAAAATTCGATCAACTCATAGATATGGTGTAGAGTTCGGCTAAGGAGAAAAAAAGAGAGAATGTTTTTGTTTTTGATAGTACACTATTATCCTCTACATCAAAAAGGTTTTGTGTACAAAATCAAATTGGGTTCACGCGAGTTTCAATCAATTAAATTGATAATTCACAAGTAACCGGACGTTTTTGGATTTTTCTCTTGGAGGATAATTGTAACTAAAAAAGAAAAAGATTTTGTTTGTTTCCATCTTCAAGTATACAATTTTGAAGAAAGGGAGCCCACACTCCTAGGTATATTCACGTTCGTGATTGGATTGGAAGATCTTACTGATTTAATTCGATGCTTGTTCAATCGTCACGAGAAAAAGGTACGACACTTTTTGTATACATCAATTAATCTAAGGATAAGGTTCTTGTTATTTAAAAGGGAATTTTTTTTATTTATACCCAAACCCTAATTTTATAAAAAAAAATCTACTCTTCCGCTGCGCGTGGTTTTTTCCCTACAATTGGTATTAGAGGCTGGTTGTACACTTGATTAATTTATGTTTGTGTTCATGAATCTTTTTCTTTTAATTGTATATATGCTTGTTTTAGAAAGAGATGGCACCCTAGGTATTCGTATATATATTTACAGTGGAACGTATGGATATATATATATGTTTATATGTGGTTTGTTATTGCTCAATTTTGGTCCTAGAATTTCAATGTATTTTTGTTTTGGGATTGTAACAAGAAGGGTGGTCTATCATCGCCATAATTTCCTTCTTGGTAGTTGCAAAGTTTTTATTTTATTTTGTTGTTGTATTAAAAAAACTGCAGTATTTTTATTTATAATTCTTCTATAATACACTCAAGTATTAAAGACTTGAATGTTTGAAGAACTAGGAGCAACCGGAACAAGTTTGGGACAGTGCGAGTCGTAGCAACGAACGTGCGTGCGAAGAGCACGCAACCACGTTTGTTGTGGCATGGGCTGCATACGGCAGCCCTATGGAAGCCATGGGCTGTGTATGGCAGCCCTTTATGGGTTTGTGGCATGCGCACACCTATGGGTAAGGGCCAAGGGTGCGCACTGTCACGGGGTTAAATTTTGCGTAGCTAACCCGTGCGGAACTTAGACAATTTCTAGGAGATATTGCTAAGTAATCCTTGCTTGATCACTCTCAAAGGTTAGAGAGACTAGAGAAGGACTAGAAGAGCTTTGTAGGAAAATAAGGCAAAGTGTATTGCTATGAGAAAGCTTTACAATGCTTTGAGCATTCTTGGCTTGGATGCCTTACAAATGAGAGGGGCTACCTATTTATGGTGGTTCACCTCCTCAATGAATGTTCTAGACTACTCTATGAGATTGAGTCTCCAGAATGTTCTACATGTTTCTAGGTTTCTCTACAAGTATGCAGAATCCTAGATATTTACATGAGGGAGTTCTAGAATGTTGCTAGAGTCTTCCAAGGGTGGCCTTGCTAGATGAATGGAGAAGACTCTAGAATCTTCCAAGGGCTTGTGCCTAATATTTGGCTTTGTTTGGGCTCCTTGGATCAAAATTGGGTGTGCTGTGACATCTTCCCCCACTTAAGCTCACAACGTCCCCGTCACTTCTTCATCCTTGTATCGTTGGATTTGCTCGATGAATTGCCAAAGTGTATCCTCTTGTTCCCAACTTGCCTCGCTATCGGGGAGGTTCTTCCATTTTACCAAGTACTCTGTGTAATTTGGAATGCCTCTTCTCCGAGCCACCCGGTATGCTAGCATGCACTCCACGTCTTTATCGAATGCTGTGACTACAACAGTGGGCTCCCGTTTTGACTCTCCTCTGATTGGGTCTTTCGTATCTACATGGTAGGGCTTGAGGAAACTTACATGGAAGATCGGATAGATTTAGAGTCTTGGTGGGAGTTGGACTTGGTAGGAGACTTTGCCCACTCGTTTAATGACGGGAAATGGGCCTCCATATTTTCTCACTAACCCTTTGTACACTCGTCGTAGTGACTTAAACTGTTGGGGTAGAAGTTTGATAAGCACCAAGTCCCCTTCATTGAATTCCAAGTGTCGTCTCTTCGTATTCGCCAATTTCTTAATTTTTTGGGCCGCCTTATCTAGGGATGCTCTCGTGTAATCGACTTGCTCGTGCCATTCCCTAGCAAGCTTGTGAGCTGCGGGGCTCTTTCCTCTATAGGTTGAGGTAATGGCTTGGGGAGTCATTGGTTGTTGTCCCATGACTATCTCGAATGGGCTCTTGCCAGTAGCCTCACTCCTTTGAAGGTTGAAAGAAAACTGTGCAACATCAAGAAACTTTACCCAATCTTATTGATGAAAGCTCATATAGTGCCTCAAGTATAGCTCCAATAGCCTATTGAAGCACTCAGTTTGCCCATCACTTTGGGGATAGAAGCTAGTTTAGAAGTTTAGATTCGTCCCCAACATCTTGAAGAGCTCTGTCGAGAACCTCCCGGTGAATAGTAGGTTACGATCACTTATTATACTCTACAGAACTCCTCATAGCTTCACAACATGTTTGAGGAAGAGGCGGGCAGCTTCCTCGGCTGTGCAATCCCTAGGGCCAAGTATGAAGGTGGCATACATGCTAAACCGATCGATTATCACCATGATGCTCCCGCACCCTTCAGATTTTAGGAGTGCAGAAATAAAGTCCATAGAGACGCTCTCCCTTGGTCTACCAGCTATAGGTAGGGGTTCAAGTAACCCTGCTGGACATTGTTTTTTGACTTTGTCTTGTTGGCAAACCAGGCAAGTCAGTACATAAGCGTCGGTATCATCCTGCATCTGAGGCCAATAGTAAGAGTTTTGGATAAGCGCTAAGGTGCGTGTCATTCCTGTGTGACCAGCCCACTTGGAATCATGGCACTCCTTAATGATTTCCTTCTGTAAGTTCCCCCACTTAGGCACGTACATTTGATCTCCGGTGATGAGGGGGACTCAGTCGTCTAGCCAAAATCGCCTTGTCTTCCCTTCATTGGCTAGCTTGATAAAGTTTTTGGCTAGAGGTTTTTGTTGAAGCCCTTCCTTGATGTAGTTGATTAGGGTGCTTCGTTGTTGACTTGCACTCAGCGTAGCAAGTTGTGCTTTCCGGCAAAGCGCATCGGCCACAACACTTGCCTTGCCTGGCTTGTACTTTAATCGGTAGTTGAACTCCATCGGGAAATCTTACCATCGTTCTTGCTTTGGGCTAAGTTTCTTTTTTGTCTGAAAGTAGCTTCTTGCAACATTGTCAGTCATTATGACGAAGGTGGCTCCAAGCAAGTAGTGTCGCCAAACTCTGAGGCAATGGATGATGACAGTCATCTCCTCTTCCAGGACAGTGTTTCGTCGCTCCGTGTGGCTCAACTTGCTGCTTTCGAAGGCAATTGGGCAGTCTTCTTGTATAAGGATGCCTCCAATAACAAAGTCTGAGGCATCAGTGTGCACCTCAAATGCCTTGGTGTGGTCAGGGAGGACAAGTACCGGTTCTTCTGAGATTGCCTTCTTCAACTCTTCGAACGCATGCTGGCAATTATCGAACCATTGCCATGGCCTATCTTTCTTGAGCATGTCTGTCAACAGGGCGGCTTTGGCTGAATAGCCTTGAATGAACCACTGATAATAGTTGATTAGCCCCAGGAAAGATCTCAGCCCAGTACTTTAATGGGTGGTTCCCACTCTTAGACAGCCTTCACCTTGGCACCATCCATCATAAGCTTCTCATCTTGTATCCGGTGGCCAAGGAACTCCACCTTTCATTGGGCGAATAAGCACTTCTTAAACTTGACGTAGAGCACGTTCTCCCGAAGTACTTGGAAGACTTGCTTGAGGTGTTGGACATGCTCCTCAAGTGTCTGGCTATACACAACAATGTCGTCCAAGTACACTACCATGAACCGATCTAGGAAAGGATGGAAGAGTTTGTTCATAAGAGTGTAGAACGTGGCTGGTGCATTGATGAGGCCAAATGGCATGACTAGGAATTTGAAAGCACCGTATCTTGTCACACATGCCGTCTTGGGTTCATCTCCGACAGCGATACGCACTTGTGGCCAATAATACCCCATATGGAGTACTTGATATGCTAATGTCTCCCCACAAATGTGATTTCCGCAGTCCTCATAATGGACCTCTCTCATTGCCCAACCAACATCATCTTGATGAAGGCATCGATGTAGAGAAAGGGATTTACCTCTTCGATAGAGGTATCCACCTACTAGGCAGTACTGAACTGATAATCTTTTGACCTTTCAGGCTTGGTCAGATTTCTCGGTAAGCTTTCCTTCCTGGAGGTAGACAACTATCGGGTCAAACCAGCAGGGCGATTGATTTACTTGGTAGATTTCTTTACCTACAGTTATGCTCTATTGAGAGATCACCTGGAGGGTTACTTCCTATAGGTAATTTTGACCTCTATTTGCGGTGATCTTTGCCAAGTCGTTTGCCCAATGGTTTTGCTGTTGAGGTATCTGCTCGATCCGAAATCCTTTGAGCCTTTCCCTTAGTTGCTGGATTAACTTCAAGTGGGTTACCATATTGTCACCCTTGGCTTGGTAAAGCCCTGTAACCTGGTTGAAAATTAGCAGTGAGTCATACTTGACATATAAATAATCGGCCCCAAGCTCGATGGCGACCTTCAATCCAGCTACGAGAGCTTCGTACTTTGCTTCATTATTGGTTGCTCTAAATTCGAACCTAAAATTGTGGCAACACTCAGTTTTTCCAGGATCAATCAAGACTATGCCAACACCTTCCCTTGCCTGCCTAGATGTTCTATAAGTGTAAAGGGTCCAGGCTTTACTGTCTTTCGGCCAATTGTGGCCCTCTTGAAGTTTTCATGAGTTGGACATAGTGTTGTCGATGTCTCCTTACTGGAGAGGGATGATAATTCAACTGCAAAGTCTGCTGGGGCCTGAGCTTTGATCGTCATTCAAGGTTTGTACTTCAGGTCAAACTGGGTGAGCTCCTAAGCCCACAAGACTAACCTTCAAGATATATCTAGCCTTTGCAAAAATTGGCGGAGAGGTTGGTCCATTACCACTCATTGTATGGGCTTAAAAATGATGGTGGAGCTTCCTAACTGAGGTAACCAGGGCGAATCCACAAGGTGCCATAGGGTGCTTGCTCCCCCATCCTCTGCCTGGTTATTCCTCTTCCTGTACTAAGGAGTCATCATCTGGATGATCGGCGAGCTCTGTGACTCTCTGGCTCATCACTGATGCTTCCATATCTTATGCTTCCATATCTTATGCTTCCATATCTTAGATTGTCTGTACATTTACAAACTGTTTCGTCAAAGCTATTGGATTGGCAGCCACTGCTTAGCATTTTCTGGCTGCTTACTGTTCCCCAAGTACCTCTCATATCTTGTTCCCCACTTGGAATTTTAAGACATTATGGTAGATAGATAGGACTCCTACCAAGGAGGATAGGAATGGTCTCCCTAGTATCGCATTATAGGCCGACGGGGTGCCCACCACAACGAAGTCTATCACAATGTTTTGTTGGAGGGGTACGGTTCCAACGATTACTGGGAGAATCTTTGATCCCACTGGTATGATCGAATCCTCAGTGAATCCATACAGCGGGGTTGTGCATCTATTGTAACACCACTACTTTAAATTTAGTTTCTCCAAAGTGTCCTTGAAGAGGATGTCTACATTATTACCTGTATCAACGAGCACACGACGAACCACGCAATTTGCAATCTGTACCTTGATTACAATGGGATTGTCATGAGGTTGCATGGTGTTGTAATCATCTGCCTTGGTGAATATGATCTGCACTAACTGGGATGGTCCAGCCGTGCTTTGGTCGACCTTGAAGATACCCCGAGCTTCATCGATATGGGGAATCTTCCTTGCATCATTTTTCCTGGAACTATTGGATGTGCTAGCCAGGGTAGGTCCTTATTGATGGTGTGTCTCACCTGGATTTTTTTGCATCAAATCCTTCTATTCTCCATTCCCCTTCTCAGCACGGTCAGAGATCTCTACATGTACCTCACTTCTAGTCTGTATGTTATCCCTGACCTGCTGTAAGAATTCTATAATACATTCTCCCCTTATAAGAGCCTCAATTTGGCTACGTAGGCTATAGCACTCTGAAGTGTTTTACCCTATGTCTTCATGAAAATCACAGTACTTGTACCTATTTCACTTGTCTGCCGAGGCTTTCATGGGTGCAGGCTTCTGGAGTAACCCCTTTTCCTGAATGGTGAGGTAGATTGTTTCTAGGGATGTGTTCAAAGGGGTGTAGTTATCAAACCCTTTTTCATCCCTTGTAATGGGGGCTACCGTTCTTGGAGGAAGTAAAGCTCAAGGAGGGGTTCTTCTTGCATGATACCTTTCTTACCTAGGATGGGAAGTGGGTAATCGGTATGTCGACTTGTAGGGAGGTTTGTTCTGTTTTTTCATAGCTGGCTCAGGTTTGTGGGCTTCCTTCATTTAGCGCTTGGACATTCTCATGTAGTTAAATCTAGGGCTTCCTTCTTCTGGTAGTTCAAGAATATCGTGGATCGAGATAAGTTTGTTTCCTTTTTTGACTCAATAACTTGCCTTACACGTACGCAGTTTTTCAACGTAATTCAGATAGTGAAATTGATCTTGTATATTACCTCGAAGAGATCTATCATGGAGGTCATTGAATATAACACTCACTATTTCGAAAGACAAGGTAGATCCGTACTCTTATGTTGATATTAGGAGCTCGATCCGACCTCTCCAGATCCCTTTTAGAGCTTTAAATGCTAATGTTAGTGATGACGAAGCTTCTACGAGCTTCCTCTTACCTGTATAGATAGATATGCTTTTTCCCTCAGCAAGGAGGAGAAATACTGTGATACGAGTTTGGTGCCTTACGGGTTTCTTCTTTGTTTCTAGAGAGGGCGGCGGGATTCGACTGAGGTTTCAAGGTAATTCCGACCTCGGGGAGTCTAGGTTGCCCTGTATCGGTATTATCCTGGTTCTTATTTCGGTGTAAGTAGCTCGATCTAACAGTGTGGAGCTTCATCTAGGGTATTCCCAGGGCGAGTCGACCTTTCCTCGCTTATGTAGGGTCGTCCAATAGCTCGACCAAGGGAACTGCGGTACCAAGGTAGGTAATCTCGGTATCAGAGTAGGGCTAGGAGAGTGGAAAATTTCCCTTTGGTACCTAGCCAATTTTGGCTATTAACAAAACTAAAATATAATTGTATTACAAAATCAATGTTAATCCGATTTTTATGGAATTAACGGAAAATTTTATGACTAAATCAACTAAAATTTGTGACTTAAAATTTTGACTTTAACATCTCAAACCACTAATGTGCTCTTAATCCAGTGGTTGAGATTTGAATGTATTTACAACTCTTAGATTAAGAGTATATGGGTGGTTGAGATGTTAAAGTCAAAGTTTTAAATCACAAATTTAAGCTGGTTTAGACTGACCATAAATAATATATATATATATATATATTGTTAAAGAGATAGAGAGCTTTTCAATTAATAAAATAAATAATTTTTAATTAACCTATGTAATAAATTAAACAATCCTTAAGGAATCTGTTCATCTAAATTGGAATGAGGGTGATAGAATTGAAGAGTTTTTGTTTATTAATGATATTGGAGACCAAAGAGTTTCCTTAATGGATAATTAGTGATAATAACCATCATTATAATTGACAATGATTTAATTAAAATCAAATTCATTAACTGCTTAAGAAAACCCATTCATTTTACTTTGTTGTTTTGCAATTAGTCTTTTTTAATCAAAATATAATTAGCTGTATATTAATAATATCAATAATTTATCATTAACGAATTTAAAAAAAATTTGATAGATTTTTTTTCCTTTTTGTTTTTTTTTTATCAAAATGTAATTAGTATTCTTAATTCTTTAATTATTATTAATACTCATAAATAATGAATTTAACATTTACTATTGGATAGGAAAGGTTTTTTTTAATCTTTTTATTTTTGTTATCAAAACGTAATTAATATTTTAATTAATTGAGTGGTGCTATTAACACCCCTCTATTGACCTAATAGTACCCCATATTGTTTTTATATAATTGGACTGACTTATGGGAAAAAATCATTACAAAAGATCATGTTAATAGCCAATTTTGGCTAGGGACCAAAGGCAAATTTTCCACCTTCCAAGCAAGGGTCCAAATCCCGGATTACGTAGCAAGGTACCAGGATTCCGGGGTCAAGCTACCATGCGACCCCGCAGAAGCAAGGCGAGGTCATCCATACACTTGGAACACCTCGTAGGCATCCAGGGTCTCGGGTAAAACTTGGTGTGAACAAATCAAACTCCTTACATTGAAATAGAAGCCTGAGATATCATGTGACCTCCCAGAAGCATGCTACCTTCTCCCGTTGTGCAAAGGGACCTCCAGACTTCGAGTTCACCCTACTGTATCTCTCTGTTTCACCAAGAAATGAACCTAACCCATCCAGATAAGAAGGAGTAAGCTCGTAAAGCTCCATTACCGTTGGAAAGCGTCAACGCAACCATGTCAGGCTTTGAAAGGGACCAGAAAAGGTCAAATCGAGTTTCTAGTGCCAAGACGGGTATAGAGAAGTACTTCGCCATTCTAGATAGCAAGCGTTATAGTTGATGACCTCCATGATGCATCTCACCAGGGCAGCATACGGGATCACATTCACTCTCCAACGTGCTTTAAAACACTACGTACGTGCAGAACAAGTGATTGAATCCAAAAAGGAAACAAACTTATCTCCCTCCAAGATATCATTGAATCAGTTAAACTAAAGTCAATGATATTTAAACAGAAGATCCCGTCGGATAAGGGGGGATTTGATTCAGATATGTACGGTGGAAAACTGCAAGCAAAACCTAGTTAGGACATGTATAAATAGACTGAAGATAATACAAAAAGAAAGGAGGAAAGAAAGGAAGAGCTATGGTTCGCCAACAAAGAACAAAATTCCATTATCTCCTAAATTCTCTAAAAATAACACAGCCTCTTATTTATCTACTTCTCGACAGGTATGAAGTTTCCACCACCATTGTACCCAGGAGAGATCGAGAATCTTGAGTGGTTCTTGTATGTTACGTTTGATCCGTTTACAATAATTAAACAATACCATTTACTTCACATATCATTCATACGTCGTGTTGTCACTTATTGTCATCTCCTCTATTACATGTATAAACAAGGTACCGAAGGTACCACCCCCGACCGCGACCTCTGAGGTAGTGATCTCGAGGGTGATAGCTAAAAGTCCTTACCTCAAGCAAATTTTTGGCCACCACTTTCTAGCGCCGTCTGTGGGAACACCCACACCCAATCTATACAAGGTTTACGTGTTTATTGTTGTTAATAGCCAAATTTAGCTAGGGACCAAAGGTAAATTTTCCATCTTCCAAGCAAGGGTCTAAATCCTAACTTACGTAGCAATGTACCAGGGTTCCCGGGGTTGAGCTACCCTGCGACCCCACAAAAGCAAGGTGAGGTTGCCCACACCCTTGGAACACCTTGCAAGCATTCAGAGTCACCAGAAAAAGTCTGATGTGATAGAATCAAACTCCCTAAATCGAAACATGAGCCCAAAGTAAGGTCGATAGAGGAGGACCTAAGCTCTCCGATGTCAAAATATCTCGTCGCCTACCAAGAAGCATGCTACCCTTTACAGTTGCACAAAGAGACCTTTAGGAAGATAAGTTCGCCCAACAGTATCTCTCCGTTTTACCAGAGGACGAACCTAAACTTTTCAGGCAAAAAGAAAGAAGCACGTAAAGCTTCGTCGGTGTTGAAGAGTGCCAACACAGTCATGCCGAGCTCCAAAATGGACTTGGAAGGTTCAGATCCAGCTCTAGCAAGTAAATATCCGTAGTTGACGACCTCATTGAGGCATCTCACCATGACGACACACATGATCATATCTACACTACAATGTACATTAAACCACTACATACTTGAAGATAGAGTCATTGAGTTCAAAGGGGAAACAAACTTATCTCCCTCCAAATTATCCTCGAATCCGTTGATTAACAAAAGTCAATGACATTTAAATGGAAGATCCTGCCCGATAAAGGGGGGGAGGGGATTTGATTGAGATATGTATGGCGAGAAAATGATGGGTTTAACCTACCAGAACCTTGTATAAAACACGTTTAGGCATGCAAGGAGGAAGACACGTTTTGACGAGGCACAAAAAGAGAGTAAGAGACGACCAGTGAGAGAAATAGAAAGGGACTTGCCACCAACAAAGAACAAAACTCCATTTTCACCTTAATTCTCTATGGAGAACACGACTTTTGCTTTATCGATTTATTAATAGGCACGATGCTGCCACCTCCATTTTGTCCAAGAGAGATTGAGTACTTTGAGTGATATTTGTACATATTATTTAAGACATTTAACAGTAATAGAACAATGTTATTTTCCTTTCTATATCTTTAATACATAGTGGTCTCGAAGCTAATAACTAAAATTCCTCACCCCGAGTGAATTTTTGGTTAACACTTTCTGACATTGTTTGTGGGAACACCCACGCCCATTTTATATAATACTTACGTGTTATTTTTTTTGTAGGAACTATGAAGCTTCGATCTTCCCTAGGACAGCCCGAGGCTTTGGGGCAACAATCTGCCACAACAACTCTAAAAGTTCCAAAGAAGGGTAGGAAGTCCACGCGTCATAGCCAGGCTTCAGTACAACTAACAACTGCATGAGCTTTTATCAAGCCATGATAACATTATGCTTATAGCACAATTCTCGGGTAAAGTCAAGTGTTTAATGGATCAATTAAGTGTTTTTTACAGGATTTTGTATTAGGGGCATCATATGGGGGATATGAGTGAAGTTGGGACCCAAAAGAACTGGAAATTGGAAACTTAGATGAAAAGACATGCGATGTCACAATCTTGGAAGGACGCGACATAACAAGTGATAGAAACATGTTTTACGGGTCACCTATAAGTGCTGATTGGAGAGCATGTGTGAAATTGAAGGAAGCAAGATGTCGCGTTTAATTGTCATCACATGAGACCGTGACACATTAGGCGAGATCAACTTTTCTAACCAGTGTCACTCGAAGTGTCGCTTGAAAAGAAGACACGGAAACAAAGAAGCGAGGTGTCGGGGTCGAGTAGTCATCATGGACAACCGCAACATACAGGGAGGCGACAGTCCGCCAGCACATGTTTCTAGGTTGATTCCTGACATATTTTTAGACCCATTTAAATTCTCATCTTAGATTCTTGTGATGTAACATTAGCTACACAAACTTTTGGACACCTTTACCCTTCCACCACCAACCTTAGACATTGTTCATTCCTTCATCCATCTTGGGACCTTGGAAAGTAAGAAAAGGAAGCTTACAAATCAAGGAACCTCAAATGACCAACTTGGATTTCATCTTTAACTTCTTTTGTGTTTATTTCTTTTCCTTTATGTGTAACTAATCTCTAAGTTAGGGGATTAATGTAATCGGTTGAACAACTCCTTGTAATTCTATAGTCTAATAGTTTTTAATTAAATTCTTTTATAGTCTCTTTTATTGAAAAACTTGCTCTAATTTCTCTACTTATATTTAAATGAGACCTCAATAAATGTTTGTGTTAGGATTAGTTTATATATGATGTTGAGGGTTAGATATTGGTGACCATCTCATTTAATCCTTACGTACAAGCTTAATAATTGAGAAAATTTCCATATGCATGACCATGCTATGTGTGATTTGGTTTAGATTTTTAATTAAAAATTAATTCTAACCATTGCTTATTACATGACCGTGTGTGAGTAATAGGAAGGATTAAGTGCTTCATGAAACAAACCCTTTCAATTGGATTAAAGTCCCTTAATGAGACTTGTGGATTACATTGAGGAGTTTAATTAGTTTGCATTGATTCCCTAGCGTTCCCTCATATTCATATTTTTTTGCGAGCCTTTGTGTCGTTTAGTTTATTGCATTTTTGCATACTCATGAATTAGAATATCAATCCAAGACAAGCATTATGCCTTATACTTTTATTGCATTTAGTAGGGTTAATCGAGTTAATTAGTTTCAACTACTTTGAATAACCGATCCAAGTGAACGAAAAAATCTTTTAAATTAAGTATGATTAAAAATACTGTATCAGGCTTTTTAGGCCCCCTAGTGATAAGCCAGACCGTGCTCGATCAACAGGCAATAGCCTTGGTGGAGAACATCCAGCTTCATTTTGCTAGCAGAAGGAATCACGAATCAACTGGCAAACCCCCATATTTAAGGGAAACAAGCAGACCTGGAGCCTAACAGCCTGTCTTTGACCGATTGGGACCTCCCCCACCAATCTCTATCGGTAATAGGACAGGACCACAACCCTTGATCCGAGATAGGTTAGGGACCATGCCCCTGGTCCCTTACAGACCATCATGCTACAAACATGGGTCAAATCTGTAGCAGATATCATATCTCGAGAACAACGTGATCCCCCTTACCCAACAACCTCTAGAAGAGAAGCTCGGGCTGGAGTGGGAGGCAAACATCGAAACCCGGGGCCGATCCCCCTCGTGAAGAAGACCAGATGGAAATCTCCAGTTCATCCAAGGGGTCTGACAGTAAGGGATTCGATATCGATTCGTGAAGTATAGGAACATGCTCCCGAGGGATCAGCTGGCAAAACCGTAGAAAAAGATCCAATAAATAAAGAAGGGGATACATAAGGAAGCCAAGAAGGATCCTTTGAGTGAAATGAATGTTCCCTACACCAGAAAGATCAAGAAAGCCGAGCTCCTAACAAAATTCAAGATGCCAACAAATAAGTTCTTTGGTAGAGAAGATCCTCTGAGTCATCTGGAGAGCATCGTCTAACAGGTGGAAGTCTAGAATACTACCAGGGCTGCCATGTGTACGATGTTCCCTACCACCTTGACCGACTATGCAAAGACTTGGTTCAGAAAGTTACCAGTTGGAAGTGTGGATTTTTTCACAAAGATGTTAGCCGAATTTTACTCATAGTCCCAAGGTGTCAAACCATGCCCGAAGGATTCCATACACCTTCAATTTGTGATCTAGGAATGAGGACAAACTCTCCGGTCTTATATGGAGCATTTTCACAAGGAAGTCATCTAGATGGGGGGTCTTTACCGAGAAGAAAACCCTTGCCAACTTCTGTCGGAATCTGTGGGAGGGTAAGCTTTTCCGATATTTGGTCAAGCATCTTCCAAAGAACTATCAGGAAGCCTATGATCGGGCTCTCGAGCAGATCGAGATTGATGAACAGCTCAAGGTCAAAATGAAGCATGACTATATGAGTGCGGTGAAATGCTAGAAAAAAGAGGTGCCCAAACCTGCACCAACTCAGAAAACCCAGAATAAACCCCCCAACAGGTCAACGTATCATTTTCTCCCTTCCCAACCTCGACAAGAACAGTACCTAGCAAGGTGAACTCCTTTGCAAGCTTTTCCTTCTCCAAGGACCGTCACCCCGGTAACACGATATGAAAGAGGGTACGATCATTGTACCTTCTTAAATATGTCACGTGAGACAATCTACCTCTCCATTCGGAACAAAGGACTACTCCAGAAAGTGGCACCCATAAAAGCACTAGGGACATGAGGAACCGATACAAGTGTAACAACTTCCATGAAAACATAGGGCAAAGACATCACAATATTATAGCCTATATATCCAAATTGAGGCTCTGGTTAGGGGAGGTTGTTTGGTAGAATTTCTGCATCAAGTTAGGGATAATATCCAGACTATAAAAGAGGTGCAAGCGGAGATCTGCGACCATGTAGAGAAAATGAAGAGGGAACAAAGGAATTTGATACAACAAATCCAAGTTATACGTACCATCAGTAGAGGACCCACACTGGTTGGCACCTCCAACAACTCCAGAAAGGCTAATGCAAGGAAGATTCCATACGTTGATGAAGGTTGGGGTTTCTTCATGGAAGATCATAGCTCGGTTGGCCTATCTCAATCTGCCCAGATCATCTTCACCGAGGTAGACGTCTACAACATTATACAGCCTCACGACGACCCTTATGGTGATCACATTGTAGATAGCTAACTGTGTGGTCCATCATGTGCTTGTCGACACAAGCAGTAACATAGACATTCTCTTTAAAGACATTTTAGAGAAACTCAACTTGAAGCAGTGGTGCTACAACAGTTGTACAATTCTGTTGTACAACTCCACTGGAGACTCGATGATTCTAGTGGGATCGAAGATCCTTCTAATGATCTCGAGAACCATCATTCTTCAGTAAAACATCACGACAGAATTCATTGCGGTTGATACTACGTCAGTCTATAACGATATACTAGGAAGGCCATCTCTGTCATCCTTGAAGGGGGTCTTGTCCATGTACCACAATGTTTTAAAGTTTCCTTTTGGGAACAAGGTGGGCGAGGTGTGCTGAGACTAGCAAGCTGCTAGGAAATGCTATATAGTGTCTACCAACCTTGTAACTTTGGCAAAGCAATTCACCAAGGTTACCATAGTTTGTGAAAACCCAGGTTACCATAATTTATAAACGAAGTTTTCCAAAAAAGGATCCCTAGATCCCATAACCCGAGGAGGATTCTAAGGCTAACGTCTAAGATGAGGGTGAGGTAGAGGAAAGCTGGGAATGGGCCAGCGGACACCCTGTAAATGAGTTAGAGGAAATACCAATTAGAGATTTCGACCTCTTCAAGGTAGTTAAGGTTAGAGCTACCCTAGAGCCAATAGTAAAGGAAGGTTTGATCAAACTTCTTTGATAATTTAACTTCATCTTCGCTTAGAGCCACGACTAGATGTCGGGGATCCCAATATCTTTAGCAGCTCATCGTCTAGCAGTAGATCCAACCTTCAAAACCATCAAACATAAGAGGCGTCACTTTAATGCTGATAGGAACTGTTAATATCCAAATTTTGCTAGGGACCAAAGAGAAAAATTTCCATTCTCCTAGCCCGAGTCCAAGCCCGAGATTACCCCTTATGAAACCCTAGGTCCTGAGGTCGAGATATGAAGCCACCCTACAAAAGCGAGGAAAGGTCTTCAAGGTTCATAAGTACCAAGGGTTAAGCCCGACATGATGGGATCAAACTTCTTACACCAAAGCAAGAATTCAGGAAAAGCTCAGTGCATCACAATCTAGGCTCCCCGAGGTTAAAACTACCTCGTAACCTCCCCGAGAGCCTACCATCCTCTCCGAACATTAGAAGGAACCTATAAAGATAACCTACCTCATAATGCTTGGGCTAAACCCCACTCGAGGATTCCTAGGGGCTAGAGACTGCTAGGGTTAGAGGAGGAGAAGGAGGAAGATCTGACATAACTGGCCACTTTTCAGCTTCAACCACACAAGAAGGGTCTGGTCCTCACCATCAGGACGAGACATCTCCGTAATTTTGGTCATTATCTCCACTTTATCCCAATCAGCGATAATGGATAGGTCGAAGGGAAGAGGAAGAGCTTTTGTAACCTAGAAGGAGGTATAAAAATATTCGTCGCTGATGGAGGCATCAACCCCCGCTTGCAGCTTGGCCACATAAGCATGCAGGGTCTTGTTCTTGACGTCTAGCATCTTAGGGTCTACTTTCCAAGAATCCCAACGTTTAGTTCAACGTTCAGATCAGAGGGTTTCTTGGTATAAGAACCACTTAAGTCTCTTATTATCGCACTGAAGTTCATCAAGCTTCTTCTCTATCTCTTTCTGGTTGGAGGTTATTTCCTGCACCAGAGATCGAGCCTGGCCAAGTAAACGTTGCCAACTTATATTCAGCCTTAACTTTTACAGCACGATCATGGGGAAAGGCTCATTGCCACATTGAATTTGAATTCATGTAGATTGAAGAGTGCAAATCAGAAATTGATCAAGTTAGTAGTCGTAGAAAAAAAGTAGAGGAATGTGACTACCTCAGCCAAGAGAGTGGACCCCTTGGTAAGTAAATTATCGATAGGCATTAAAGCCATCCTAGATTGCCCACCTCCCAGGCAAGGCATGATGAATTGCTCTAAAACATCATATGGCCACGCCGAGCTCCACTGATGTTGGGAGGGAGCAGGAGGAACCTCTACAACACTGTCCTCAAGGGTCCCAGAAGTTTAAAGATTCGGGAATGAAGACAGAAAAGTAAAAACGTCGGAGAGTCTCGCAACAGGAACAACAACAACAACAACAACGGGAATGGCCAAAAAAAGAACTAGAATAGATACATCAGTAACATAAGAAACAGAAGTCCCCTTATACCGCTCCTTAGTAGCCCGCGATGCCAGAAGCACCATCTTGGACCTATGCTGGGAAGGGGACGAAGTGAGAGCAAGCGAAACCTCAGCTCGAACAGTAGGCCTCCTTTTCTCCATGGAAGCTAAAAGGGTTTCCTATGGTAATTTGGCATAAGGAGAAGGGGTGTGGGTTTGCCGTTCTTCATGGGAAGCTGGACCAATAACAAAACGGTTGAAAAAAAAGGATCAAGCAGTCAGAACCAAGCTAGCCAATGAAACAAAGTATGATAACTCAATGCTACTTTACTTATGAAGAGTAGCAACAAAGATTTGCACGTATTGATTCACCCAGCAAGAGTCGAAGAAGTCGGCAGTTGGGAACTTCAAGTTTAAGTAATTCCTGGTGAGGATGACCTTCAAGATTGTTTCCGACTCAGTGGGCAAGGAATCCCGATCCCATGTTGGTTTGTCACTAAAAGATGTGGAGACCTCGAACTAGTGCCTACCAATAAAGATCAAGCTTCCCTAGTCATCCCCTGCCAGGATCCAATCCTCTTCCAGGAGGTATCCTTCTTTGAAGTGCTAGGAATGATGAAGATGAGCTTGTTCTTAGCTTTTGCATAGAACTGTCCTCTTGAAGCATCAGACATGCTTCCAATTGAAAATGGTAAGCCAACTCCTCTGCCTCGGGCTCCCTAGTGACCTTGCTATGCTCACACTGTTGTCTCTACAGCACTAGAAAGTTAATTAGATGCCTCCTGAAGTTGGGTGTCAGCAGGAAAAGAGCTAGTTGTAGGGCACTGAGAGCTAGTCAGAGGGTAGAATGAAGTGGAAGCCTAACCCCACTATTGAGGGCTGCTATATGAATTGGAAGCACACCCTTGGGAGGATTGAAGACGTTATAATTCTTGGGCAAAAAAAACATGGAAACACTGTCAATGATGCCATACTAGGCTCTTATACGGTGAATCGACCTCGGGTTAGTGGTAGAATCTGGGATGATCCTAAAGTCGTAGGGAAGAAGTCTCTCCAAAAGGGAACCCACAAATACAATTTGATCTTTTCCAGCCACAGCCTTCTCGGGCTCCCTATCAGAGTTTCCGTTGACCAGGTTCAGAGGGCTATCGGGCTTATTAGAAAACCCAGCTCTGATGGCAACGTTCATACTCGACCGGTGATGCTATGGGTTAGGAGGAGAGTCATCGCTGTTGAAATTTTTTCGCATCCACTTCCTTTGGACAAAGCTGGTAGCTTCCTCGCCATCAACAATGGAGTTGACAGAATCGCTGCTGGTTTTTGACATGATGGAAGAAGAACTTAGAGTTAAGACGAAATAAGAGAGGAATGAGAAGATAACGAGAAAAAGGTTTTGTCTCTAAAAAAAATTAAAATTTGAAAGAAGAGAAAGTGTGAGGAAGGCGGTGAAATAAATGGGTGTAAATAGGAGTGGATAGAGCAGTGACGTCGGTGACACAAAAACAAAATTTTTGGTGGGATTGTCTCGAATCACAGGAACGACCGTACCACTTTCAGATTGTTTTGGGGAATACAATGGTCTACGCTCGCCACGCCACTTGTGCAATTAATGAGAAGATTTTCACCAAGATTTTGGTAACGATAATGGAGGGAAAGTTTCCCAATTAAAATAGGAAATCTGACTCCAACCTAGTTTGTTTGAATGATGATGGATATTTAAGCAAATGCTAATACGATGTGAAAGAGAAATATAACTGCTTTGTTATAAATCATGTGGATCGTATAAAAATCTATTAAATGCTCTTAGTCTCTCTAAGTAAAATAGGGTGACAGCTTCATGCCTGTCAAGAAGTAGATAACGAAGGTGGTCGTGTTCTGTAACAAAATTTAGACCTGAGTAAACTCTCTCCTTCTTTTCCTCTTTTTTTAGTTGTAGTCTCTCCTTATTTCTTGTTCGTGCTTGGGCATATTTATAAGCAGTCCGTATAGGCTAAACTCATCATTCTCCTACCATGAATCTCTGAATCAAATCCTTCCTTATCGGGTGGGATATTTTGTTTAAATATCATTGACTTTGGCTTAATGACGGAATCATGAATATCTGAGAAAGAGATAAGTTTGTTTCCTCTTTAGACTTGATCACTTGCTCTACACGTACGCAATGTTTCAATGTAATTTGGAGAGTGAAGGTGATCCTATATATTACCCTGGTGAGATGTGTGATAGAGGTTATCGAATATGGTGTTCACTGTTTTGAATGGTGAGGTAGATCCATGCTCTTGTCTTGATATTAAGAGGTCGATCTGACCTTTCCATGTCCCTTTTAGAGCTTGAAATGACCACGCTAGTGCCTGTTAGTGATGACAGAGCTTTTACGAGCTTCCTCCTACCTGCCTAGATAGATTTTCTTCTTCTCTCGACGAGATGGAGCAATACTGTAGTATGAGCTTAATGCCTTATAGGTCTCTTTCTGTGCCCAGAGAGGATGGTGGGCTTCTAGGAGGTTACCAAGTAATTTCGACCTTAGGAAGCCTCGGTCGTCCTATATCAGTTTGGCCCTAGTTCATATTTCATTGTAAGGTGCTTGATCTTATCGTGATAGGCTTCACCCTGGCCATTCCCATGGCGTGACGACCTCTCAGTGCTTCAGCAGGGTCACCCAATAGCTGGACCATGGGAACCGCGGTACCATGTTAAGTAATCTAGGATTTGGACCCTGGCTAGGAGAGTGGGAAATTTTCCTTTGTTCCCTAGCCAAATTTGGCTATTAATAGAAGTCCCCTCTAACTTGAACACCAGTGATTGAGTTGGGGTTGTAGTCAAACTTCCCATTTTAATTGGGAAATTTTCCCTCCATTGTTGTTATCAGAAATTTGGTGGAAATCCTCTTAAAAAATGCACGGGCGACTTGGCGAGCAGAGGCTAGTACGTTTCTATAAATAATCTGGTTGCATTACACCAGCCCACGAGATTCGAGGCAGTCTCCGCCAAAGATTTTGCTTCCGCGTCACCAACTTCACTGCTCCATTCACTTCTATTTGAACCCGGTTGTTTCGTTGTCTTTCTCACACTTTATTTTTTTCAAATTTTAAATTTTCAAAAGAAAAAATCTTTCTCTCGCTACCTTCTCGAGCGACGCCTCCACCTTTTCTTTTGTCTAACTCTGAACCTTTCTCCACCATGTCGAAAACCAGTCGAGATACTATAGATTCCATAGTAGATGGTGAAGAGGTTTCTAGCCTCACCCTCGGGAAAAAAATTGGAAAGAACTTCGACGACAATTATTCTCCTCCTAACCCGTAACTTCGCCAGTCGAATAGGAACGTGGTTATAGGGACCAGGTTCTCTAATAGGCCAGATAACCCTTTAAACTTGGTCGACTGATAGTCTGATATGATGCTGCTACTGGGAAGGGTAAAGTTGAAGTTGCTGGTCCTACTTCGGAGAGGCTTATTCCCTATGACTTTAGGGTCATCTCGGATTCTACCACGGACCCAAAGTCGAATGATCGGATGAGGTCCAAGTATGGCATCCCTAATAACATTTCCATCTTCATTCTCCGAAGAATTATGTTGTCTACAATCCTCCTAAAGGCGCACTTCTAATTCATGTCGTGGCTCTCAAGAATGGGGTCAGACTTCCCCTTCACCCTACCCTCCGATGAGCTCTCAATGCCTTACAGCTAGCTCCTCTCTAGTTGACACCTGTCTTCTTGACGCATTTGATCTGCTTTCTCGTGTTGTGGAGGGAACTTTGAGCTGAGCAAAGTTGCTAGGGAGCCCAGAGCAGAGGAATTGGCCTACCTTTTCTAGATTGGAAACCTGTCTAGTGCCCCCGAGGTCAGTTCTACGTAAAAGCTAAGAATAAACTCAACTTTATTGTTCCCGGTGCTTCCAATAAGGACCCACCCCGCTTGGAAGGAGGAATGGATTCTGGCTTGGGATTATTGGGAAGCTCAAACTTTACGATGGACATGTGTTTGAGGTTCCCACATCTTTCAGTTACAAACCGTCGTGGGATAGGGATTCTCTACCCGCTGAGTCTGAAACAATCTTGAAGGCCATCCTCACTAGAAATTATTTGAACTTGAAATTTCCTACCGCTAATTCCTTTGATACTCGTAGGGTGAATCTATACGTGTGAATCTCTGCTGCTACCCCTCGTAAGTAAAGTAACGCTAAGCCATCTCACTCTGTATCATTGGCTAGCTAGGTTTAGACACATTTCTTTCTTTTTTTTTAACAGTTTTTGTTGTTGCTTTAGCTACCCGCAAAGCCCAGCAAGCTCGCACCCCTCCCCTTCTGCCATATTGACACTTTAGTCCCTGTAGGTACCTAGGAGAAAGGGGGCCAACTTTTCCATCTAGGGCTTTGCCTTCTCCTGCTCCATCCTCTTCCTAACTTAGGTCTAACATGGCGCTCCTCGCATCGCAGGTTACCAAGGTTTAGAGCAAGGGGACCACCGTTTCTCATGTTGCTGATGCAACTATTTTTGCTTATTCTTTGGTTACCCCAGCTGCTACTATTGTTACTTCTACCGCCCCCATGATTTACTTATCAGATGTTTCTGCCCTTCTATTCGTATCCTCGATTCCTTAAGTTTTGGAAGACCTCGAGGCTGGTGTTGATGAGGTTCCTCATGTTTGCCCTCAACATCAACCGAGCTCTGTTATGCTTGATGAGGTCTTGTGGTAGTTTGTTACATCTTATCCAAGTGGCAGCCTTTCCCTGATGGCTTCAATGCCTGTAGATATCCTGATCACCAAGGGGTTCCCTCTTTTTACCGAGGTAACCATCATCTTTCATCTTTTCTTATGACGGCTGGCTTGATCATTTTCTAACTTGAACTTTTTCAATATGTAAGCTTTCAAATTCACCGTGGCCATGGGTCATCAGGTGGCCTCTCTTCATGACCGTGTGGCTAAAGCAGAAGCTGAAGTTGAGAGGGACAAGAGGTTACTTACACGAGCTCAAGCTCTAGTACATTAGATTACATCTAGCTAGAAAAGAATGATCTCAGAGTTGGTTGAGCTTCACTATGACTATGAGAGGTTAAAACGGTCCTTTGATCAAGAAACCCTTCACTCTGAACGTCGGGTTAAGCAATAGGATACTTGGAAAGCTAAGGCTAAGATGCTAGACATCGAAAACCAGACCCTACACACTCAAGTGGACAAGCTGCAAGCCAAGGTGGAAGCCTCCTTTAGTGATAGGTATTTTTATGCCTCCTTCTAGATCGCTGAAGTACTCCATCTTCCCTTCGACCTATCCACTTTTGCCAACTAGGATAGAGAGGAGATCATGACTAAGGTCACGGAGATGTCTCATCCCGATGGTGATAGAGTGAGTCCTTTTAGCGTGGTTGGAGCCATGAAACAACTGGTCGTGACAGATCTTTTTCCTCTTCGTCGAGTCCTTCCAGTTTCAGGTAATGGGGAATCCTCAAGCAGGGTTCAGCTTGCACAGTTCAAGGGTGTTTAACCAGAAGCCTGGGAAGGGGCCAGAGACCACTTTTAAGATCCCTCTAGAAAAGTGTTGGAGATTGAGAAGAGAATAGCAGAACAGAGGCTGCGGCTATCACTCTAGATGTGGCCATTCCCTATGAGGTTATTGATGTAGTTAATGAGGTATTAGAGGAGGACTAAGCCGGGCAACAAGTAGTTTAAGAGCATCCAAATGAGGGGGTTACAAAAGTGGCCAACCAGGATGAGCAACCAAAAAAAAGAGGGGCGGTGGGTGAAGTCCAGCTAGGAGGAGGAGAAGCAGCGGGAGGGCACCAGGAGGATTCTAGCGCTTGATACAATCTTCTCATGACTTGTTTTGATTGCCCGAAAAGATGGTTGGGCACCTTGCTTTACTCTTGACCAGTTTAATCAATTCTTTCTCTGCATTTTTTCCTTGTGTAGCTCAGAACAAGGGGTTGGGCTCCCCGTTCGATGAATGTAGCCTTTGTGAGAGGATAGGCTCCCTTACTGTCAATGAAAATCGGTTTTAATTTCTTTACTTTGATAAATCATGAACGTGAACTTCAAACTTAGTTGGGAATTACTTGCTTGATTTCTGACGTCGACTTGGATGCGACCTTCAGAACAATCCTAACTTAATTAAATTTGGTAAAGAAAAACTCTGAAGTTGTTATGTGCAAGCATTCTAGTTAGATTGAAAGCTATCTCCAATTTTCAACACTTGGTAGGAATTTCATGTCTTTGGGAGGAGTCCCCTTGCCTTATGTCTCGCATCTTTGATGATTCCTTGTTCAAATTAACCTGGTGATATAAAAAATCACACGCTTATGAAAAACCAACGGTTTGTAGTAATCGGGTGTTTAATACTTAGGTGAAAGCTGTATGGTAATGACATAGATACCCCTTTTTCTGGCATTTGGGGAGGTATCTTTTCATGGCGACCACAATCCAACAAGTAAATTAATATTAATGCTTAGATCTTTCTCGAGGTTTGTAACCCGACCAAGGCATTAAGAGGGATGTCTAGCTATATCCTAGTCTTGAGATCTGGATGGTAACTATGGTCTTACACTCAGACCCTTCTTGGGGGTGGTAGCCCCACCAAGGCATCGGGAGGGATATTTAGCTCAATCTTGGTCTTGAGATTTGGATGACAATTATACTTTTACACTCAGACCCTCCTCGACGGGGGGTGGTGCTCGGCCAAGGAATCAGGGATAGTGAGGCGCTTCATTGACTGATTTATGGTCTCAAGGCGGTTATATCAAATTTGCTCGTGGAGAAAATAATCGGATACAAAGAAATTAACAGCTTATAAATAATACAATCAGAGATGGGGAAATTAATAGCTCATGGAGAATACAATCGGAGATGGAGAAATTATTAGCAGACATTACTGATGATCAAAATGGAGTACATTGTTGTTGAGTATTTTATTGAAACCTAAACGGAGGTAGCCTTCTCAAGAGTCCCCTGCCTAGGGATAGAACTACCTCAAAAGCTCACCAATCCAGGTATGGTCAATAGGTCAACCCTCTATGTGTTCAAGCTTGTATGCCCCATTGCGGACCACCATCTTTACCAAATATGGCCTTTCCAATTAGATCATAAGACTCCATCCGACCTTTTTTGGTGTTCAGGGTCACTTTTCTAAGAACCAAATCCCCCTCATTGAAGTTCCTGGCTTTGACTTTCTTCTGTAATACCTAGCGATCTTGCTCTGGTACACTGCCACCTTCTCAACTACCCTTTCTAGTTCCTCTTCTAGGAGGTCTAGATTGGCTCAGACCTTGACCTCGTTGTTTTACGGTTCAAAGTGTTGTACCCTGAACGAGGTTAGTTTGTGTTTGATAGGGAGGACTGCTTCAACCCCAAAGGCCATAGAGTAGGGTGTTTCTCTCGTAGCAGTTCTCTTCATGGTCCGATATGCCCAAAAAACCTTGGGAAGCTTCTCGACCCACTTGTATTTCTTCTGCTGTTATTTCTTATTCAATAGAGACTTGATAGTCTTGTTGGTGAATTCGACCAGCCCATTAGTCTGACGGTCGGCTACTGAAGTGAACCTGAGGTTGATTCCCAAACCTTCACAAAAGTTTTTGAATCAGGCATTGTCAAATTGTTTGCCTAGGTCGGCTACAATGATGAGTGCAGTCTCAAACCTGCAAACCACATTGGTTTTGATGAACCTCGTCGTATTCTGCTCTGAATTTTTGGAGAGAGGTCCTGCCTCGACCCACCTTGTAAAATAGTCGATTGCCACGATAGAGTGAACTGATAGATGACAACTGCTCTGGTGGAAAATGAGTCAAGTTCAAAGTCCTCTAACACGGTTCACAGAATTGTACAAAACTTTTAGCATCGTGGTGAATTGTTGGCCAGTAGTACCCCAAATGAAGAACTTGATATGCTGAAGCCTCCCCAACAATGTGATTTCTGCAATCCCAGTATGGACCTCTCTTAATGCCCAACTGGCATCGTCCGGATGAAGACATTGAAGTAGAGGAAGGGACTTGATAGAGGTATCCATCTATCAGGCAATACCAAACTGATTATCATTTAACCTTTCAGGCTTGGTCGGGGTTCTCGGGAAGCGTTCATTTCTAGAGGTAGATAGCTATCGGGTCCATCTTGTAGGCCAGCCGATCCACAGGGTAGATTTCTTTGCCTTCAATTATGCTCGACTGGGAGATCACTTAGAGGGTTATTCCTAGAGGCAGAGCTTCACCTCCATTCGTGGCTATCGTCGCTAAGTCTTCCGCCCGGTGGTTTTACTGTCGAGGTATCTGCTCGATCCAAAATCCTTTGAACCTTTCCCTTAGCTGCTGGATTAGCTTCTGGTAGGCTGCCATTTCATTGCCCTTAGCTTGGTAAAGTCATGTAACCTAGTTTACAATGAGCAGTGAGTCGCTCTTGACAAGCAAATAATCGGCCCCAAGCTCGATGGCTACCTTCATTCCATCTACGAGAGCTTCGTACTACCTCTCATTATTTGTTGCTTTAAATTCAAACCTAAAATAGTGGCAACATTCTATTTTTCCAGGATCGATCAAGACTATGCCAGTAACTCCCTCTGCCTACCTATATGCCCCAACAATGTAAAGGGTCTAGGTTTTACAGTTTTCCAGCCAATTGTTGTCTTCTTGAAGTTTCTCAAGAGGTGAGCCTAGTGTTACCTATGTCCCTTCAGTTTAGAGGGTTGAGAACTCAACTGCAAAGTCTGCTTGGGTTTGAGCTTTGACTGTCGTTCGAGATTTGTACTTTAGGTCAAACTGGGTGAGCTCTAAAGCCTACAGGACTAGCCTACAGGACTAGCCTTCTAGATACTTCCGGCCTCTGTGAAAATTGGTGAAGAGGTTGATTCGTTACCACTGCCACTATATGGGCTTGAAAACAAGGACAGAGCTTCCTGGCCGAGGTAGCCAAGGCAAGGGTGAGCTTCCTAAGGAGGAGGTTGTTCCTCTCAGGTTTGGACATCACATGATTGACATAATAGATAGGTCACTGGATTCCATCTCTACACACCTTGACCAATGCCACGATTACGATCGTTTCTGACACTGCTAGGTATATCTGTAACTCTTCTCTCGTTATTGGCTTAACTAGCAGCGATGGGCTAGCGAGTTATTCTTTTAAGTTCTAGAAAGCTCACTTGTTGTCCAGGTCCCATTTCATTTTCTTCCCTTGTTTGATGGCTTTGAAGATGGGAAGACACTTATCTGTGGAACACAAGGTGAACCTGTTGAGCGCTGCTATATACCCCATCAACACTAACTTATGGTGGGAGAGTCTAGGTTCAAGATAGTTTGGATCTTTTCATGGTTTGCCTCAATTCCCCTCTCATTCACCATGAAGCCTAAAAACTTACCTGTTGTTACTCCGAAAGAACAATTCGTGGGAGTAACCCGCATTTGATTCTCTTCCACTATCTGAAAAGTCCTACAGGGGTGTTCTTAAGCTTCCCGTGATTTGGTAATCATATCATCTATATACACCTCCAAAGTTCTTCCTATCTCTGGCTTGAACAATCGGTTAACAAATCGCTAGTAGGTTACACTGGCATTCTTGAGGCTGAAAGGCATCACCTTGTAGCAGTACCGACCTTGCCCCATGATGAAGCTACTAGTCTTGTCTTGAACGGAGGGGTGCATCATAATTTTGTTGTACCCCGAGAATGAGTGCATGAAGTTGGGGAGCTTTTTCTGGTCGTGGAATCCATCTGGTGTTAAATTTTCTGTAGAGGGAAACTATCTTTCTGGCATGCTTAGTTGAGGTTGGTATAGTTGACGAACATACGCCACTTCTGATTCGCCTTCGTGAGCCTGACCACGTTGGCAATCCATTCGGGGTAGTGTGCTTCTCTGATGAAGCCTTCTTTGATCAACTTATCCATTTCCTCTTGACCTGCAGTATTCCTTTCAGCGTTAAAGTGATGCCTCTTCTGTTTGATAGGCTTGAAGGTTTGATTCACTGCTTGTCGATGACCAGTCAATGACATCGAGATCCTAGGCTTCTCAACATGGTTCCAACTGAAGATGTCATTAAACCCTCAGAGAAGCCTGATCAAACCTTCTTTCAATCCCAGTTCGAGGGTAGCCCCGATCTTGACAACATTGGAAGGGTCATCACTTATGATAGGTACTTCTTCTAGTTTGTCCATTAGGTGCCCGATCGCCCACCCTCTGCTCGGTTCTTCCTCATCCAGTACCAAGGGGTCATCCTCTGGATGATCAGCGGGCTTTGTATCTCCTGAGGTCATCCCTAGCATTTCCATATCTTGGATTGTCACGACTTGCGTGAATTGTTTCGCCAAAACTGTTGGATTGGCAAACACAGCATAGTATTTCTTAGCCGCCTGCTGGTCCCCACGTACTTCTCCCACCTTGTTCCCCACTAGGAATTTAAGGACGTTATTGTAGATAGAAAGGGCTCCCTTCTATCTTTGTATTGTGTTGTAGGCCAACGGGGTATCAACCACAATGAAGTCTGAAGCAATACTAGGGAATTAAGCAATCCCTAGCCAAAGCTTAATGAAGTCTGTCAAATTAAGCTTCTCCAAGGTGTCTTTTGAAATTCCCTAGAAAGTGTGTCTATAAACCTAGAGGGGGTGAATAGGTTTTAATCCGATGGGGTATTGCCAATTTTAAGAATTAATCAATATTATCAAATCTATCCCATTCTACCAAGTGTTCAAATAAATGATAACAAAAATAATGCAATAACAACACGCAATATATACGTAGAAACCCTCCAAATGGGAAAAACCACAGGCTGTTCAGTGCGCCGCCTTGATCATCAAAATCCACTATTAAATAAAAGATAACAACCTATGTTGACCTCTCCTCATACCCTCCAGTTACTAACCCTTTCACTCTACCCAGAAGGCCTTAATAGTTATTTTGGATCACCAACCTTGTGCACTAACCACTTAGCCACAAGCTTAATCAACAATGAATAGATAATGGCAACCTAAGTGAATATGCAACAATATTCTAAGTGCATAATTGCTAGGTCAAGACATTCATGCTTATCTAGGATAAAAAATGACAAGAGAAGCAAATCCTAGATATCAATGTTCTAAATACAAAGGCAAGAAGAATTAGCTAGAGGGGTAAAACCGTTATAAATTCTAGCTATCACTAATCAATACTCTAAACTAACAACCAATACCACAAGCATGTCATAGAAGCTATTAATCATACAATCACGCATTTAATTTGCAATAAAAGCTAAAATCTATGTATACATGTCATAGAAGTGAAACTATAAAGTGTAGAGCATGTAGAAATTACCTAGTCAAGAAGAAGACGATGTGTCATGCTTAGATGATCCTGGAATGGAGCTAGATGACCATGAGATGAAGTAAGGTTGAGTAAAAATGAGATTTTAGGAGTCTTTCTCTCACTATAAAAGCTAGGTTACTCAAAGATGGCTTTTGAGACTTTTACAAAAACAAAGAGAAGAGAAGAGAACATATATATATGGTGCCCTACACAAAATGTCATCGTTTTGGATGAAAGGCAACCAAATCCCATCAGGACTGCTAGTTGGACCGCGGTACAGAGGAAAAATCCTCTTTTAAGGCACACAAGATGCATCAAACACCCATGCAAGAGTTAAGGCCTAAAAGGCACACAAGAAGGAAAATAAGCAAGCATGGAAGATGATCAAAATGTGCATGAGAGTGTGTGTGTGCACTAATACTTCTTCAGTGAAAGTTAAGCAAGTGATTTTACCTTTGAAGCTTGAGCTTGGTCACGAAAAATGATGGCCTAAACTACCCTTACGTATTAATCCCCAAATGTGGTCGTCAATTAAATAAGTCAATCAAACACCGAGGAACTTACAATCCCCCTCTTTGGCTATTTCGTGATAAAACCACCACTTACATATCATCTTCACAAATAAACAAAATAAAATATGAGAGGTCAACCAAAGATTTTTCTACAATACAAAGAGATGCCTAAACACTAGATCTTCAAGACATCCATCTCTTGTAGAATCCTACAAAACCATATAACTACACTTTCCAAAACATGTGTATGTGAGGTGATCAATGAAGATAAAAATACAAGCCATTAGCAAGTAACAATAACAAGCAACATGCAATAACAAATGCAAATGCAAATGCTCGCCCTAAATTAGTTAACTCCTTCTCAACACGTCTCCCCTCATATGCAACTCTCAACCCCCTTAAATCATGCCATTCTTAACACCACAACTCCCCCTAAATCCACACTACTCCCCATTTTTGTCATAAGATAGATAATTAAGCATTCCATAAGCAGGTCACTTAGCAAAGAGAGATAGTTGCAAGAGAAATTTACATAATCATATACAACAACTTTATGCAATTTAATTAAGTGAGAGAGAAGAGCAAGGGAGTTTAATTTCAAGAAAATTTGTTAAGGTATTGCCTTGGATAAAAGACATGCAACATCAACTTTAAAAAAAATGGTATTTGGCAAAGCAAATATCAAAAGAGGTTCCAAGAGAAGTCAAACCAATGTGTACCCTTTTGTCATTTTAGAACAAGATAAGGAAATTAAGCCTTTGAATCACACAAGCAATATTATAAATTCTTAATGGACAATCAAGAAAGGGATATACAATACATATTGATTGAATGGAAATAAAATCATTATTGATTGCTGTCTTGTTCAACCGTTAAGAAGAGAGACAAAGCTAAATTGGATCAGACATCCTTATTAGTTGAATGGACACAAGGTCCTTTTTGAGTTTAGCCTTGTCAATTGTATTCATACACAATTTCACACAATTACTTCATGCATAATATTTAAGCAAGTCAAACTCAAGTTCATATAAACATGGAGATAATTTTTGGGTCAATCAAATGTTCTTCCCAATCAAATTTGCTAGTCCAAAAATGCATGTTTGAACATAAATGAGACATGAATTTCAAACAAGGCAAAGACACACTTATTGAATAAAAAGTCATATACTAGCATATGCAACCATGATACTCGAACAATTAATTAAAGAGCATAAAATTGAACAATTATTTTCGCTTATTGAAATGCAAGTTCGCTCTCTTTGGTTGAGCTACCCACGTGGGGTCAAACACCAAAACTCATCAAGACATGTGACAAATCCCAATAGACATACTAATAGATTTAAACTTAGTTGAATCTAATGGTTAGTAAACAAGTCCGATAGTTGATCATTTATGCCCACATGTTCAAGTGCAATGCATTAGCTCTCAACTAGCTCTCTAATGAAATGATGTCTAATGTCAATATGTTTGGTTCTAGAATGTTGGACATGATTTTTTGAAATATTAATGGCACTCATGTTATAACAATAAATGGTTAAAGTACCTTGCTCAAAGCCATAATCCATAAGCATTTGCTTCATCCATAGGAGTTGTGTGCAAGCACTCCCAGCAGCTATTTACTTGGCCTCGGCTGTGGATAAGGATACAGAATTTTGGTTCTTGCAAAACAATAACACAAGATTGTTCCCTAGGACGAAGCAAACCCCCGATGTACTCTTCCTACCGTCATAATTACCTGTCCAATCTGCATCACTAGAGCCAACTAAGCTAGCAATAGTGTCAAAAGAGTACCATATCCCATAGTTGGATGTCCCATTCACATATCGAATGATTTTTAACTTTCAAGTTGTTAGTGGAACCAAAAACGATGTCATCAACATAAATTTGAGATATGAATAGCTAACATTAAGTGGACATGATGAACAAAGTCTTGTCAACACTTTCTCTAGAATAGCCATTGTCAACAAGATAAAGAGTGAGGCGCTCATAACAAGCCCTCGGTGCTTGTTTCAACCCATATAGTGCCTTCTTGAGGCGATAAACATGATTGGGGTGGTGTTGATCCACAAACCCCTTGGGTTGCTCAACAAACACTTCCTCTTGCAAGAAGCCATTGAGGAAGACACTCTTAACATCCATTTGATGTAATTTAAACTTGTACGCACAAGATATGGATAAGAGAAACTTAATGGACTCTAATCGGGCAACAGGAGCAAATGTCTTCTCAAATTCGATACCCTCAATTTGAGAGTACACTTGTGCTATAAGTATAGCCTTTTTTTGCACAATGTTGCCATCCTCATCGGATTTGTTCCTATAGACCCACTTGGTGCCTATCACATTAGTGTTCTTAGGTCTATGAACTAGAGTCCAAACCTCATTTCTTTCAAATTGGTTTAGCTCTTCTTGCATAGCAAGAACCCAAAAATCATCACTTAAGGCTTCTTCAACCTTTTGGGGTTCAATTTGAGAGGTGTAGCAAGTATAGCTAATTTGATTGGCTAATTGATGCCTAGTCCTAACACCCTCATTCACATCTCCAAGAATGTCACTCTTGTTGTGGAGATGTCTAACCCAAGGAGCGGGTTCCTTAGAGTCCAAAGTAGGATATCGATCAAGAGATTGAGAGATCTCATTTTCAAGATTTGACTTTTCATCACTAAAAGTCTCACTAATCTTCTCCAAGGGAGAATCATCAACCACACTAATCTCCTCATCATTGTTACTAACCTTAGGCCTATAATCATCTATGACCACATTAGATGATTCCATTACACTTTGTGTCTTCAAATTAAAAACTCTATAGGCTTTACTATTTACGGCATAGCCAATGAAAATCCCCTCATCACTCTTGGCATCAAACTTGACAAGTTGATCACGGTCATTTAGAATGTAACACTTGCTTCCAAATGAGTGGAAGTAGCTAAAATTTGGCTTCCTACCCTTCCACAATTCATAAGAGGTTTGCCTAGTAACGGGCCTTAAAAATACTCTATTTCCTATATAACAATTTGTATTCACGGCCTCGACCCAAAGATTCCTAGGAACATTGTTGTTAAGCAACATCACACGATCAATCTCTTGGAGGACCCTATTCTTCCACTCTAAAACTCCATTTTGTTGAGGAGTTTGAGGAGCTGAAAAATCATGGGAGATGCCAAGACTATCACAAAAAATTCAAAGCTAACATTTTCAAATTCTCTCACATGGTCACTCCAAATTCTCTTAACGCATTTTGTGTGAGAATCCTTCTCATTTTGAATTTTAGTGCAAAGCATTATAAAATTTTCAAAAGTTTCAGATTTTTCTCTAAGAAAATAGGTCCAAGTAAATCTAGAAAGATCATCAACACACACATAAAGATGTACCTCTTGCCACCGAGACTCTCGGTTTGCATGGGCCCCATAAGGTCCTTATGAAGAAGCTCTTGTGGCTTCTTGGTGGCAAGATACTTACCATTTTTATGCACACTTTTAGTTTGCTTTCCTTACTGATAAGGTTGTTGGGATTATGCTCGATAGCAAGAGTGTAATAATGTATTTGACAATCCTTTCATATTAATAAAGTGATTTCTAGTTTAACAAATCGTATAGCATTTATGGTTTAATTATTATAATTGTTAAAAGTAAATAATCATAAGGTCAAAAGAATATAAGAAAAAAAGAATTGTTCATACGTATAGATATGTATGAGGTAGACATAATTCTTTAGTTAGTCTTGAATAATACACACAACTTAAGATAAAAGGTTAGGCCCCTTTATCCTGTCAAAGTTGTAGATTCTTTTGCTAGCATTTGAGTGGGATCAAATGTGTTATGATGAGTCTAAAATCATCAAAGTGTTGTGTCTTTAGGCAAAAGAATCTAGTGCACTGGGTGCATTGAATTGGATCATAATGAAATACTTTATCTAGAACCATCAACGGATAAAAGTTTTCATTTAAAGACAATCAGAGAGTCTATCTCAATCCTGAGATAAATGATGGACTTATAGTTGCAAGTGTTATCATTTGAGCTGTCAATAAGTACGATTATATAGCATAGTCTATCCTCTATAGTTTGGTGATATTCATTTGATAATCGATAGAGGACTTTATTTATAGATATGGACATCGTGGCTCCAATTATTAAATGAGAGTAGAATATCATAACATGGATGTTTTGAGGTATTGGATATTAAATCTTAATGTTAAGTTTTCAATAGTGTCTATTGAAACATGGCTTCTAGACAAGTCAAAATATCCAAGTTCAAAATGTGGTTATATGTGTGAATATGGTAACTTGGAAAGCTATAGGCGGTCTATGAGCTCTTAGCGATTACTGGTATTCTTCACGAGGATGCACTTTCTCCAATAAAGTTGTCTAGGGTATGAATGAGTAACATCAACTTATTCTATCTTTATTTAAGAGTTCAATTTTAGTTCTTTAGTGGAATGAACTAAAATTAAATAGATCGAACCTAAGTGAATCATTTGTTGATTGTGATTGGGCTGTGTCTATTGGAGCTTAAATCTAGATAGCCCGCCAAGATCCCCAACCCACACGAACTTGCATGGATCACTTGATATATTCTACCGAACTAATTTAGCGGTCCATCTAGAATTGTGTTAAGGCATGTGTACTTGTTTGTTTTGTAAGAATGTGTCTAGTTCACATGTTGACTTTTTTTAAGGTAAAATATTATATTGGGCCATGTATATGAGTTGGGCAGCAAAGCTATATAGTTTAGCTTAATTATATTATTTTTATTTTATTATTTAATTAAATAGAAATTAATAAATTTGGTAATTAATTAATTTTTTAATTAAAAGTCAAAATCTTTTTCCTAGTAGGAGTTGGTCTCCTAATATTATACTATTGTTGGTAGTATAATTAATATTAAAGACTATATTTTATAAGTAGATAAATAAAAGGAATTATTTATCTAGTCAAATTAGGAAATCTTTAATATGGTTACAAATACACTATTGAGTTGGATTAGGAGTCTTGGTGTAGGAAAGAATTCTTTTTGGATAAGGAATCTTGGTCACCAAGTAAATCTGCCTAAGGGTAGAATTCTTTTTTGTAAAGGATTCTTAACCACCAAGTAAATCCACCTAAGGAAAGGATTCTTAATAACCAAGTAAATCCTCATTGGGTGAGGATATATGATCATATATATATGTTAGGAAATTCGTCAAGACTTAATGTTTTCTATGAGAGGAATTTCGGCCAAGCTAAGCAATTTTGAAGAAGAGAATTTGGCCGAGCAAAAGAGAATTTTGAGGTAGAAAAATTTAGTTTTTGCTCTAGACAAAATTTGATCAACTCATAGATATAGGGTGTAGAATTCGGCCAAGGAGAAAAGAGAAAAAGAGAACGTTTTTGTTTTTGATAGTACACTAGTATCCTTTACATCAAAAGGGTTTTGTGTATAAAATCAAATTGGGTTCACGCGAGTTTCAATCAATTAGATTGATAATTCACAAGTGACCGGACATTCTTGGATTTTTCTCTTGGAGGATAATTGTAACTAACAAAGAAAAAGATTATGTTTGTTTCCATCCACAGGTATACAATTTGAAGAAAGGGATCCCACACTCCTTGGTGATTCACTTTCGTGATTGGATTTGAAGATCTTGCGGATTCAATTCGGCGATTGTTCAATCATCACGAGAAAAAGGTACGACACATTTTATATACATCAATGAATCTAGGGTTAAGGTTCTTGTTATTTAAAAGGGAAATTTTTTCATTTATCCGCGAACATAATTTTATTAAATTTTCTCAAGCTTCCGCTGCATGTGTTTTATTTTCCATACAATTGGTATCAGAGTCTGGTTGTACCCTTGATTAATTGATGTATGTGTACGTGAATCTTTTTCTTTTTATTGTTTATATGCATGTTTTAGAAAGAGATGGAACTCTAGGTATTCACATATATATTTACATTGGAATGTATGGATATATATATATATATAAATGTTTTATATGTGGTTTATTTTTGCTCAATTTTGGTCCTAGAATTTCAATATATTTTTATTTTGGGATTGTAACAAGAAGAGTGGTCTATCATCGCCATAATTTTCTTCTTGGTTGTTGCTAAGTTTTTTTTTTGTTGTTGTAAAAAAAACATTGCATTATTTTTTATTTATAATTCTTCTGTAATACACTCAAGTATCAAAGACTCGAAGGTTAGAAGAATTAGAAGCAACAGGAACAAGTTTGGGATCGTGCGAGTTGTAGCAACAAACATGCGTGCGAAGAGCAAGTGCCCACGTTTGTTATGGCATGGGCTGTGCACGGTAGCCCTATGGAAGCCATGGGCTGTGCATGGCAGCCCTTTATAGGGTTGTGGCATGCGAACGCCCATGGTATGGAGCCAAGGGTGAGCACGTCCATCGGAGGCAGCCGAGGGATTCCAAAAGACGAAGGTCGCGAGAAGACTTGTTCACCAAGAAAGAAGTTTTTTGTATTCCAAGACATGTAATTTACTTGCTTTTCTAGGATGGACCAAAATTGTAGCTATTTATATTTTTTGCAAATATTGCAATGTTTGTCATTGTTTAATAACATGTCATATAGAATAGAAGTGCCACTCATATATCTCTTTTGGTATGAACATGCAAAAAATGGTTTAGGTATCTAAATTTGTATCTAGATAACTTGGTAAATCATTCTTTGGAATTCAATCACACGCCTTAAATAATTGAGTGGGAGAAGGTGTTTTGGAACACCTACGGCCTCCAAGTTTAGTTGAGCTTTATGTTTCATGTAATAACCTCTCAAGAGGTATTCATGAATTGAATTTAGAAAGATACTTCCTTACAAGGATAGACTAGACATTAGCCCAAACGATGTCTACTCCCAAAGGAGAGATATTCGTGAGGGATTATATTGAAGGTCGATAACTTGGCAACACACTCAATATAATTTTATTAATATCCTGTTAAGAGTTCTTGTTAATAAAATTGCAAGGCTAAAACTGAAAACGTTAGTTGTTATGTTGACAATTAGGTGGGACCTAGTCCAACTAGTAAATGGTGCGAACTCCCAAAGAAGGCGTGACATTTACCGGTGTTGGATCACCGTTGAATTTTACGAATGAATTATTTTAGTTATAATTCAAGATAAATATTCAAAACTGATATATCATGATTATTTACTTATATAATTCTTGTTAATATAAAGAAATCATGACCCTATCCCTAAGCAAAATCTGAAAAGATAATACTTTAACTGGTGATACTTATGTCACATGGAAAAGGAAAATTGGGTTGTTATTGCAAGCTGAAAAACATAAATTCATTTCATCTATTCCTTAACCACCAAACTAATGAGTCTACTTAGGAGCAAAGAGATGAGTATCAGCAGTTGGAGTCTTCAGATGAGATGGCTAAATGTATGTTACATTATGGCCACCATCTCCGACGTGTTGCAACAACAACATGAAGGAATGAAGACTGCCACCGATATAATGATGTCTCTTAAAGAGATGTTTGCTATGATGTCTAGGACGACTAAGAGAGAGGCAGTGACTGCTTTCATTAATCTTAGGATGAAACCTGGACAGGCTGTGAAAGATCACATGATGAAAGTCATAGCACATCACAACATTGCTGAACTAAATGGTGCTGAGATAAACGGTGAGACCAAAATTGACATGATTGTCAACTCACTATCGGATTCCTTTGATCAATTCAAGTTGGACTACACCTTGAATAATAA
Source organism: Dipteronia dyeriana (assembly GCA_032871835.1). Lineage (NCBI taxonomy): Eukaryota > Viridiplantae > Streptophyta > Magnoliopsida > Sapindales > Sapindaceae > Dipteronia > Dipteronia dyeriana. The sequence continues at coordinate 41,115,561 of CM065296.1, forward strand.
GGAATACACCTTGCAAGGCCTAATACAAGATGTTCAAAGCACTAAGACAATCCATGTGAAAGGCAAGGGTCAAGAGATTCATATGGTTGGTAAAGTTGCTACTGTTAAGACCTGTAAGAAGATCAAGAAACAACAGAAGAAAAAGCAACTTAGGCCTAACTAGAAGGGGTTTCAGGAAAGGAAAAGACTGAATGAGAAAGAATTCAACTTGCATTTAGGCAATAGAGCGTTGGTATCTACTAGTGTAGTGTGAGATATTAGAATCAATTTAGATTCTTATAGGTATTTAGTTTTAATAAATGTTTATTATGTACCACAATTCAAGAGGAATTTAATTTCGGTCTCTTGTCTAAATAAATTTGGATATTCGGTTACTTTTAATAAAAGTTTTATTATTAGTAAGAATAACAAATTTGCTTGTAAAGGTATATTGGAAAATGGTTTATTATATTTGCATGGAAATATCTCACTTGTTAGGCATAGAATCAACGGAACCTAATCATAAAAGAGTAAAATTATCAAAAGATGAAACCTATCTATGGCATTTGCGCCAAGGTCATATTAACCTTAATAGGATTAAAAGATTGGTAAGCCACGGATCTCTAAGTGACTTAAAGGTTGATGATCTACCAACTTGTGAATCTTGTTTGGTAGGTAAAATGACTAAACGATCGTTTATGACCAAATAAAAAAAATCCATCGAATGTTTAGGATTGATACACACTGATGTGTATAGACCTATGAGCATTCAAGGTAGAGGTGGATATGAGTACTTCATCACCTTCACGAATGAGGACTCAAGATTTGGCTATGTGTATCTCATGAGACATAGGTCGAATGCTTTTGACATGTTCAAAGCATTTAAAGCTGTAGTAGAAAATCAGCTTGAGAAATGAATAAAAATCTTGAGGTCAGATCGTGATGGAGAATATCTATCTGGTGAGTTTCAGCAATACCTTTTTGATAATGGGATAATTTCTCAGTTTTCTTCACCAGGCACACCTTAACAAAATGGGGTGGTGTAAAGGAGAAATAGAACTCTTTTGGACATGGTTAGGTCTATTTTGAGTTATTCAACGCTCTCTAATTCTTTTTGGGGATATGCTTTACAAACCGCAATGTACATTCTAAATGATGTACCATCTAAGTCGGTTCCTAAAATACTGCATGAGTTGTGGACCAGACGAAAGCCTAGTTTACAACACTTAAGGATATTTGGATGTCATGCACATGTGTTAAAAGGAAAGACAGAAAAGATGGAGTCCCGTCCAAAAACATGCATATTTGTAGGGTATCCAAAAGGAACAAAAGGATATTATTTTTATAGTCCTTCAGATCTTAAAATAAAAGCAAATTTTTTGGAAAATGACTATATGAATAAGTTTGTGCCTAAAAGTAGAATTGTACTGAATGAGCTTTCAGGAGATACAATTCCGCAAGAGGTTTTACAACCAAGCCCAATTGTAAGTTCCGTACCAACACAAGATCAACAATCTACCATACCTCGTCATAGTGGGTGGGTTAGTAAAGAACCAGAGAGATACATCGGTCTAGGAGAATCTGTAGAGAATTTCCTGGACGACGATGATCCTATACGTACAATGAAGCAATGCAAGATGTTGATTGTCGCCATTGGAAAAAGGCAATGCAATCTAAAATTGAATATATGTTCAAAAACAAAGTCTGGTCTTTTGTAGACTTGCCTAAAGGGATAAAACCCATCGGGTGAATGTGGGTAAACAACAGGAAAAAAGGAATGGATAGAAAGGTGTAAACCTTTAAAGCTAGATTTGTAGCTAAAGGTTATATATAGAAAGAAGGTATCGATTATGAAGAAACCTTCTCTCATGTGGCCATGCTCAAATCCATTAGGATACTCTTATCCATTGCGGCATCTCTAGACCAAGAGATTTGGAAAATGGACTTGAAGACAGTTTTCCTTAATGAAAGTCTTGACGAAAGCATCTACATGATGCAACCAAAAGGATTCATTGAAAATGGCCAAGAGGAAAGGGTATGCAAGTTGCAAAGATCCATATATGGATTGAAGCAAGCATCCAAATCCTAGAATATATGGTTCGATCAAGCTGTGAAAAGTTTTGGATTTATTCAAATCATTGACAAACCTTATGTATACAAAAGGATTAAAGGTGACAAGCTGGTTTTCCTAGTTCTTAACGTTGATGATACACTACTCATTGGAAATGATGTAGGTGTATTGACATCAATAAAAGAATGGTTAGCAAAACAATTTGATATGAAAGACTTAGGAGAAGCAAGTTATATTCTTGGCATCAAAATGATAAGGGATAGAAAGAAGAGAACGATTGCATTATCCCAAGCTTCCTACATAGATAAAATCTTGTCTACGTTTTCCATGCAAGATTTCGAGAAAGGTATGTTACCTTTCAGACATGGAATCAAACTTTCTAAGGAACAAGTTCCTAAGAATGAAGCGTGAAGAGCAATTCATGAGTAGGATTCCATATGCTTTGGCTGTGGGAAGTCTCATGAATGCAATGCTCTGCACTATACCAGATATTTGTTTTGCTGTGGGCATAGTTAGCAAGTTTCAATCGAAACCTAGTCCTGATCACCGGACGACAGTCAATCATATTTTCAAGTATCTCAGAAGAACGAGAGATTATATGCTTGTATACTCTGGGAGGATTTAATTCCTATTTGGTATACAAATTTTGACTTTCAGTCAGATTCTGACTCCAGGAGATCAACATCAGGATCTGTGTTTACTATTAGATGAGGGGCAATCATATGGAGAAGTATCAAGCAATCTTGAATTGTTGATTCCACCACGGAAGCGGAGTTTGTTGCCGCATGCGAGGCGGCTAAAGATGTTGTTTGGCTCCGCCAATTCTTGATTGACTTGGAAGTGGTTCCTGATGCGAATAAGAAGATCACTATCTATTGTGACAATAGTGGAGCAATGGCTAATTCAAGAGAACCAAGAAGTCATAAGAGAGGGAAACACATTGAAAGAAAGTATCATCTTCTGAGAGAAATTGTGCATTGGGGTGACGTGATAATTACCAAGATCGCATCAGCAGATAATCTAATGGATCCCTTTATAAAGGCTCTTCCACAAAATAGTTTTGATGGGCATCTAGAGAACATAGGGATGAGAGATATGACACATTTGCTATAAAGCAAGTGGGAGATTGTTGGGATTATGCTCAACAGCAAGAGTGTAATAATGTATTTGACAATCTCTTCATATTAATAAAGTGATTTCTAGTTTAACAAATCTTATAGCATTTATAGTTTAATTATTATAATTGTTAAAAGAAAATAATCATAAGGTCAAAAGACTATGAGAAATGAAGAATTGTTCATACATCTAGATATGTATGAGGTAAACACAATTCTTTAGTTAGTCTTGAATTGTTGTGGTTTATGCCCTAAAGATGTAATTTGTAAATGGATTTATAAAATAAATAAATGGAAAAGTTCAATTTATTCTTGTTGTGTTGTTCATTTTATAACTTGTTCATATATATAACATCCAAGATTGTCGGATGTAATCTCGAACTGTGTATATGAGTGTCATATACTGATGGATACAGTAAGAGACGAGGAATCTAAAGAGTCCATAGATAGCAAATAAAGTTGGGTACTTTATTTATGGTTAATCTATAGCTGCTGTGCATTCCGTAATGTACGATGATTCTATCCTGAATCATTCATATGAGATATGGGAATGGAGGCACCTTGTATGATGTGATCATATAGGACTGGGCCATGATCTATATGAATCTCTCACCAAGATCCGTTTACCGATGAGATTCATATATATCAACTAATGATGGCTATATGTGGGTGATCTTAGTCCTGAGTGTCTTATCGACTCCTTCAGGTTAGATCATGGTCTTTGATATACCATGGGTGAGGTCGGATGCTTTTCCCGATCAATTTGTTTCATATGTTGGGATTGCGGTTTGGCTTAAGGCTGGGAAGGTTTGTACACAATAGTGGATTCCGCTCCTTCTTGTGAGAAGTAAATGGTAGTTCCCTTAAGGGTTGATTCGGGGCTTGGACAATAAGAGCGCTCTCCTAATTCCGTAAGGAAATAGGATTTATTATCTATTAGAGAATCAATGGTACTTAAAGGATATATGTAATTAGTGGGGTATAACGGACATTATGACCCAGCTCTAATTATGAACTATTGTGGAGGATCACACCATGTGTAATAGCTATATCGATGGACTCCGATTTGTATCGGTCTTTGTAAAAGCGTCTACAGTTGAGAGAGTGCAGCTTCAGATTTTTAGTGGAATAACACCAGAGTTAATAATCAAGGAATATTAATTAATGAGTTTAATTAATGATTCCGAGGATTATTGGAGCTCAAAATATTGTGGGTCCATTAGGTCCCTTGCTAGCCCGATCGATTTAGGTAACAAGGGTCGTGGTTAATTAATTGGATTGTCCAATTAATTGTATATATTCGGAATTAATTGAATAATGAGATTATTTAATTAATGAATGTTAATAGTTAAATTAATTGAATAATTAGATTATTTAATTATATTGATAATTATGAATTATTATTTAACTATTAATTGGAGGGTGTTAGTTGATATATGGATGTAGGAAGATAAAATAATAGGATTATTTTATTTTTACTAAATCATTTATCTAAGTATTTGAATTTAAGTTTAAATTTAAAATATTTATTATCTCATTTAATATATTAGATAAATTTGAAAAGGATAATTAAAAGATATATATCAATTAATAACATAAGAGATTGCATTGGATGTAAATTGGTGTGTACAAACGAAACAATAGTCAAAAGAAGAATTTGCATAGGATGCAAATACTTGATACACACATACCGGCATTGAAAAATGCTTTGACAATATCATTGATAAGAATGAGCTACTAAGAGCCCTTGAAGAAAGGCTCAGAAACTTACCAAAACCAGAAATCCAAACCCTTGACAAAAATATCCAGGAATCCTCCAGTGATGAAGAGGACAACCTAGACTTCCAAAATATGATCCAAAAAATCTCCTCTAATGAAAAAGTAGATAGCTACAACCAAACCAGATATTACTAAAATACCAAACCTTATTATCCAAAACCAACTCCTCCAGGCCTACAATACGAAGAAACAGTCTCATACTGGGCCTATACTGGCAATGCTTGTTACCAATTCAACATTGATGACTTGTCAGAATACCAAATCATCACAGTTCTTGGACAAATGCATACTATTTGATACATCTATATCAAAAAACAAAATATGTCACATGCCGATGCAATCACCTCTCTAACCACTGGCTTTAATGGCCAACTATTCGGATGGTGGACTCATACCCTCAACCTAAGTGCCAGAAGCTCTATAATAGCCCACACCAAAACCGTGACCACAACTTATCCGGTCAGGTCAGAAACTGACCCGGCATCTTCTATCCCTTCAACTTCAGCAACCAGTACTACATCTGAACCAGATGGTATAGATGTTTTGTGTTATACTATTTTGATGCATTTTGTTGGAAATCCCAACATCAACCAAGGAAAAGAGTTTTCACAACTCCAAAATTTGAAATGCAAAAAACTCAGTTATTTTAAATAGCACAAAGATATCTTTTTAACCAGAGTTTTACAAAGGCCTGAAAATGCAAATTCTTATTGGAAAGAAAATTTTATTTCTGGATTACCAAAACTCTTTTCCACTAAGGTATGTGACAAAATGGTAGAACAGATGGGCTGGTCTGACTGGTCACAGATGGACCTAAACACCTAGACTTATGGTGAAATCATTGCCACAATCAACAATGTGGCTCTACAATTATGCAATGACCTTCGACTCAAAAGTTAGCTCAAACAACAAAAACTGACAACCAGAAAAGAACTAGGGTCGTGGTGTGAACAGTTTGGCTTTGACAAACTTCCCACTCCTAGAAAGAAAACATCAAGTAAATACTTTAAGGGTAAAGGTATTCATCGATACAAAAGAGACAAACATGGCAGGAAAAAGTATCATTGGTCTGCATACATTCCTGGCAAAACCCCTAATTACTAGTATCCCAAACAGAACAAAAAACCCTATTCCAAAAACAAAACGGCAACGAAAAGTTTTAAAAAATCCAACAAATGCTTTAAATGTGGCAAATAAGGACATTATGCTAACAAATGTCTAGACCAGAAAAACAAAATCAAAAGTCTCGATCTAGAAGACGAAATCAAAGATAAGATTTTACAGGTCTTATATGCTGATTCCGAAACCTAGGCAGAAGTATCAACTTCCCCTGAAGAAGTCCTAGTTATGGGAGATTCTTCTAACGATTTTACCTCCGATTCATCTTCTAGCTCTGACCCTGACACACAACCTTGCTTTTGTAAAGAAATAAATGTTCTTGATCAATATGATTATTCTTTAATAATCGGCATGATTGATAACATTGAAGATCCCTTACAAAAAGCAAAGCATATTCGACAATTACAACAAAAAATTGCCAGTGAAGCTGCCCCTAGTAGCAGTAACACTCCTTCTACTGACAATAAACCTTTTAAAAATTCACCTCTTCAAGCCCCTGATTTTGAACAAAATGTTTTGGGAAAATTTCAAATTTCAAATTTCAAATTTCAAAATATAGGAATGTTAATATTACTGACCTTCAAAAGGAAATCAAGAACAATAAAGAAGAAATCAAAATTTAAAAGAAAAATGTTCAGGATTTACAAAGCAAAAATAGTTTGAAAGAACAGTTTTTGAAAACCTCTCTTGAAAAGGATCCTAGTTTTAGCATTTCAAAAGAATCTAATACTGCTCAACCTGACCAAGAAAAAAATACTAATGACAAATTTTTTGCTCAGATCAATGCAATAAGAGAAATCAGGATCCAAAAATGATACATAGAAATTGATATCAGAATTTCTTCTGATTACAATTTAAGAGTCAATGCCCTAGTTGACACAGGTGCAGACTTAAATTGTATCAAAGAAGCTTTGGTACTAACCAAGTACCTAGAAGCAACAACTGAACCTCTCTACGACGCCAATAAACAACAACTTGACATTCGATACAAATTGACTAACGCTAGAGTTTGTAATGAAGGTGTTTGTTACACCAATGACTTTATTGATGTTAAAACACTTTCTCATAATGTTATCTTAGGATTGCCTTTCCTTTATATAATTTCTCATTTTAAAGTTATTGCTGAAGGAATTGTAACTGAGTACCTAGGAAAGTAAATCATATTCCCTTTTATTTATCCAGTTTTAGTCAAAGACTTAAATACTTTAAAAACCAAAAACATTTGGGATGAAGCTTCTGACCCTCTAAGTAATAGCATTGCTACACTTAGACAGAAGCAAGCCCAGTTAAACTTTTTAAAAGAGGACCTATTTTTCAAAAGACAAGAATCCAGGTTAGAAGATACCAGTTTTGAAGAAAAAGTCAAAGTTTTTAAAGAAAAATTCGAAAAGGAAGTTTGTTCTTCTATCCCTAATGCTTTTTGGGATAGAAAAATGCATATTGTTACCCTTCCTTATTCAAAAGATTTGAATGAAAAAGGGATACCGACCAAAGCTAGACCCATTCAAATGTCTGCTGATTTATTAGAATATTGCAAAAGAGAAATTTATGATTTACTTGATAAAAGACTCATCAGACGATCCAAGTCTCCCTGGAGTTGTTCTGCCCTCTATGTTAAGAAGAATACTGAAATAGAAAGAGGAGTTCCCATGCTTGTTATTAATTATAAATCTTTGAATGATGCTCTGCAATGGATCAGATATCCAATCCCTAATAAATCCGATCTATTGAAAAGGCTTTATGACTCCATCATCATTTCAAAATTTGACATGAAATCTGGGTTTTGGCAGATCCAAATAGCAAAACATGACCGTTATAAAACGATCTTCACTGTCCCTTTTGGGCAGTACGAATGGAATGTTATGCCATTTGGTCTTAAAAATGCTCCCAGTGAATTTTAGAGCATTATGAATGACATTTTCAATCCTTTTACTGAATTTTCCATAGTCTACATTGATGATGTTTTGATATTTTTAAAAAGTATTGACCAGCATTGGAAACATATAGAAATATTTCTTAAGACCATTAAATTTCATGGTTTGGTGATTTCGGCCCATAAAATCACTTTTTTCCAAACCTATATTAGGTTTTTGGGCCACAACATTATGAGAGGAACACTTGTTCCTATCCAAAGAAGCCTAGATTTTGCTGACAAATTCCCTGATGAAATTAAAGACAAAAAGCGAGTGCAAAGGTTTTTAGGGTGTTTAAATTATATCTCAAATTTTTACAAAGAACTTAGTATTATTTGCAAACCCTTTTTTCAAAGATTGAAGACCAATCCTCCCCCTTGGACAGAAGAACATACCAAGGCAGTCCAACATGTTTAAAAATATGTTAAAAAACTTCCTTGTATGTTTATTTGTCACACTACTGCCCCTAAAATCATAGAAACTAATGCCTCAGAAATCGGTTTTGGTGGTATCTTAAAACAGACCATTAATAACAGAGAATGCTTGGTTAGGTATGTCTCAGGATCCAGGAACGATACCCAACAAAAATATTCGACTGTTAAGAAAGAAATTTTAGCCATTGTTTTAACAATTCAAAAGTTGCAGGATGATTTGATTAATCAAAAAACAAATTAAAAAGTTGATTGCCAATCGGCAAAATATATTTTGAAAAAGGATGTGAAAATTTTTGTCTCTAAACAAATTTTTGCTAGATGGCAAGCCTTATTATCTGCTTTCGATTTTGATATTGAACATATTAAAGGATCAGAAAAAAGTCTTCCAGACTTTTTGACCATAGAATTTTTATAGGGTGACAAATGAGCATGAACAGAGGTCGTGTGGCAGAGGCTCCACAATATCAGACTTATCAAGAGACAAGAGCATAGACTTATTGACTTATCATACTTCCCCAAAATGAAGTCATAAAGACAAATATGCTATTCCCCTGACATCTCAACCCAATTACCTCCACATCTTACCATTGACCCAATTACCAATTCAGTTACCTTAACTACCTCATACTGGGCCTTCATCGAGTAGAAGCCCGAGCCAATGCCCAATTCACACGACAAATAGCTTTTCCCCTCTGACTGTTGACAGCAGCCCTTTTAAATTGTGGCCTCATCAAAAATAAGCCCATATTCAAACAAACAGGATAAAATGACAGCCCAAATGACAACCCAAATTACACAAACAAGCCTTCCCAAGATCAACCAACCGACATATTCTTATGTCACAAACCTTTCTTTGACATATTCTTTGCTATGGAAAATCAATTTTTGCATGACCAGTATTCAGAGAACCTAAAAAGCTTGCAGATGATATTATCAATCCCTTGTTTGGAAGGATTCTTGAAGACAATTCAAAGAGACATATATTTTATGAATTCATTTTAGTTGACACTAATGCAATCTTTATTTCAGTTGTTTTTGACAAAATTGACAAAGAAAAACTGATTTTTAGGAAAATCAAGATTTGCAAAATCCTTACTCTTAAGAAATGGGGAGGAAACCCTAACTCAAAAAGAAATTTTAGCAGAATCTTCCATGTCTCAGATTTTTTTTACTGGGACTATATTGATGCTTGGACAAAATTTCTCTATGGACAAAACCCAGGAAATTCACTTTCTTGGTTTATTTATTTTGACAAATATTTTCACTTGGACCTACCAATCTGGTTTTTGGAATAGTGGGATAAATTCGGACCAATTATTGATTTTCTCCCTAACCAGGTCAAAGAAGGATATTCACATTGGATTTCCAACATTGACAGACCAGATGAGTGAGAATTTTTCCCAAATTTGTTACTATTCTTTGTTCACTTCAACCTGACATGGATACTCATGCTTGAGTACTCCATCAAAGACAAGTTAGTAGGGAATGTCAATGTTCCTTACTTTTGAAGACAAGTCAAGATAAAATGGTGGAGTGGAATGAAAATTGCTAACCATGGAAAAGATAGAATTTCCAAATGGTTCAGTGAGAATCCAACCCTCTGCATAAAAACCTCTGACCAATCTGGATTCCTCATGGCCAAATCTCAAAACCATGCCAAGATTGCTCCTGCAAGTACTCCTGATGAAATTATGAGGATTGCAGAAGAAATGAAGAACACTATGGCCAATATGTCCCAGACCGGTACTAGTTCTGGAAAGAGTGAAGACAAAGGTTATGCAGATAATTACGTATATGACAGCGACGACCCCACCACGTTCTTCGGACACGACCCCTGAGGCTTATTCTTACATGGTGGAAGACAAATTGATTGATTATGACAAGCATCAGTAAAAAAAAAGAGAAAAAGCAACCGACAAGATAGACAAGCAACCTACAGGATAATATCCAATTAGTCAAAAAGAAGACAGAGACGAAGATCTAGTTGTAATCTTATCCTATCCTATCTTTTTAAAAGTAACTTAAGTATAGTTCTTATTCAACTATGGTTAAAGTTTCAAGTTATATATATATATATATATATATATATATATATATATATATATATATGTTAAGAGGCTTGCATTGCCTCTTAGGTTCAATTTTATCATTCCCTTAGTTTGTAAAAAGCTCTGCAAAGCTTCCTTCTTTCTTTCCCTCCTACTGTAAATCTTTCTGAACTTCAAATAAAGTGTGAAACTTATTTGTATATCATCTTTGATATCATCTTTGCTGTCAGACAATTTTATTGATCTCTGTAAGCAATTATTCACCTTATTATCTTTTAAATTTTAGGACATATTGTTTTATTCTGGTCTAAGTATATTGGCTGGAATACTCAGACTTGGCCGTACCCAGATTGATGCTGGTAGGGTACATTTGTGAGACAACGCCACGTACAGACCAGTTTTATACTTGTATTATACCTGTATTTTTGAATAGTTGACTTTTAATTGTTTTAGTCTTTTATTCCCTTTATGTTCATAGAATTGCTCTATTTTGTACTATGTTTGCTTTTTTATATTATCCTATTCTGTTTCGTTTTGGTATCAGAGCCTTGAGACTTGTTGAAGACAATAGTAGTGACTATCTCTAGGTGCAAAACCCGGTAGTTCTATAGGGTGTTGTCGTTTGCCAGGGTGCTATAGGCGTTAGTCCTGTCTGAACAAGCCGTGAGTCAAAACCTAGGATTTTTACTATTTATTTTCTTTACCATGTCTGCTACTAGTTCTAGAGTCAGAATAAAGCCAGATGATATGAATAGTAGTACTAGACAATTTGTGGCTAGCTTTGAGACTAATTGGGATGACAAATACTTGATCAATTGCCAGTTGCCTGATATTCAACAAAGCAGTATTTACAAGAAAAAACTATTAGACTTTAGGACCCTTTTGGGGTCAGAAAACCAAAGAAATCAATCAAATTTCAAAACAGTACCTTTACGACAAATCTTTTGAATAAAAACAGTTTGAACAATTACAACAAAATTGGTTCTAATGATCTACACATTGGAAGAGTCCAAGTAGGCATTAAACCTATTTCAAAAATTGGATTAAAAAATTCTTTATTAATTGTTTTATTAGACAAAAGAATTACAAATTACAAAGAATCTATACTGTGAATGGCTGAAACCTCCCTGACATATGGTCCTATTTACTTCCAGTGTTATCCAAACTTTACCATAGCCCTAAACACTGATGAACACAAAGAAAAGTGCCTAGTCATTTACATCCAGACCCATAATTACCAGTTCCTTGAAAATCCAATCCTTATAAGCTTGTTTATAGAGTTCATTACCGAGTTTTAACTTCTGGACTCATCCCCAGCTACATACCTCCATCTTTACCAGCTGGCCAGACCATATGCTTTAATGCATCTCCCTCAATAAATGTCCTTGTACCAGTTCCAGTCAAATGGGAAAACATTAAGTTTCCAGATGATTGGGTCAAAGAAAAAGTTGACCAACCCTCTTATAAACCTCCATGACTGTGTGACAGAACTGGATGGAACCCTTAGAATATCCTTCAGAAGGGGTCTATCTCTCAAGGATGATGACAGTGACCATTCCAGATCACTAAATGACTTCCAGTCAGCCAGAAATTCACTATCTAGCATATCCAGACAAAACATAGCCAGACAAATACCCAGTCTAGCCCCAAGACAACCCAAACAAATACCAGTCTAGCCCCAAGACAACCCAGACAAATAACTAATCTCACACCAAGCCAAGTGGCTCCTAGTCCAGTTGTCAATTATGATCCAGAAGATGACTCCAGTGAACCAATAATTAACCTGGTCCATGGAAGAAGAAGGCCCAGGACCAGACCAGGAAACCCAACACATGTGACCCATTTCAAAAAACCCCAGAACAAGTAGCCCAACCTATACACACATATGACCAAGGTCAAACTTCACCAACTCCTTCTCAAGTTTTAACAGAATTCCTTGAACCAGAACCCCAGATCCGGAGTATCAATGTCATTGACCAAGAACACAATATTGATTTCGACCTTTTAATTACTGATAACTATTTCCCCCAGAATCAGGATTTAAGAGAAAAATAAGAGAAAAATTACATAGAAAACAAAAGGAAACAATTCCGTAAAAGATGGACAGAAAACCTTAAAAGCCTTAACCAAGAAATACCTTTCTTTGAATGGTATACTAACAGAAAAAGCTTGGAACAAAAATGTCTCGTTATCAATAAATCTAATTTCAGAACTTACAAAACAAAAAGAGGAGAAGAAAAACAAGTTCATCCTCCTCCAAGACATTTTGAAATTAAAATGCTTAAAGAAGACCCAGAAAATGACAACAATACAACCCTCTGTACACCTTTCATAATTTTTGACGATCACCTGTCTCCTATTGTTCCTTCATCTTCACAACATATAGGAATAGTCATGAGACAAAACAATTATACAAATTTCTTTTTAAATTCCATGGGAGAACAACTGGAAAAAATTGACCTTGAACTTTTCCAAACTATTATTTCCCCTACCTATGAAATTCCTCCTCAAGTATTTGTCCCTTATGAGACATTTGCCTCCGCCTCCAGAAAGAAAAAAAAGAAAATGCCTAAGTTCTTTGTAAAAATTCGAGATATAATTTAAACACCTTAAAAACCTTTGCAATTGCTTTTTGTCTTTAATTTCATCAAGAAATTTGTCAGCAAAATCTAGGCTTCTTTGGTTAGGAACAAGTGTTCCTCTCATAATGTTGTGGCCCAAAAACCTAATATGTGTTTGGAAAAGAGTGATTTTAGGGGCCGAAATTACAAAACCATGAAATTTAATGGTCTTAAGAAATATTTCTAAATGTTTTCGATGCTGGTCAATACTTTCTGAAAATATCAAAACATCATCAATGTAGACTATGGAAAATTCATTAAAAGGATTGAAAATGTCATTCATAATGCTCTGAAATTTACTGGGAGCATTTTTTAGACCAAATGGCATAACATTCCATTCGTACTACCCAAAAGGGATAGTGAAGGTCGTCTTATAACGGTCATGTTCTACTATTTGGATAAGCCAAAACCAAGATTTCAAGTCAAATTTTGAAAAGATGATAGAGTCATAAAGCCTTTTCAATAGATCAGATTTATTGGGGATTGGATATTTGATCCATTGCAGAGCATCATTCAAATATTTAAGACCAATCCTCCCCCTTGGACTGAAGAACATACCAAGGCAGTCCAACATGTTAAAAAATATGTTAAAAAACTTCCTTATACGTTTATTTGTCACCCTACTACCCCTAAAATCGTAGAAACTGATGCCTCAAAAATCGGTTTTGGTGGTATCTGAAAACAGACCATTAATAACAGAGAATGCTTGGTTAGGTATGTCTCAGGATCCTGGAATGATACCCAACAAAAATATTCGAATATTAAGAAAGAAATTTTAGCCATTGTTTTAACAATTTAAAAGTTGCAAGATGATTTGTTTAATCAAAAATTTGTTTTAAAAGTTGATTGCCAATTGGCAAATCATATTTTGAAAAAGGATATGAAATATCTTGCCTCTAAACAAATTTTTGCTGGATGGCAAGCCTTATTATTTGCTTTCGATTTTGATATTGAACATATTAAAGGATCATAAAATAGTCTTTCAGACATTTTGACCAGAGAATTTTTACAGGGTGACAAATAAGCACGAACAGAGGTCGTGGTGGTGGCCAAAGCCATGGTGGCAGAGGCTCCACAAGATCAGACTTATCAAGAGACAAGAGCATAGACTTATTGACTTATCATACTTCCCCAAAAGAAAGTCATAAAGACAAATATGCTATTTCCATGACATCTCAGCCCAATTACCCCCACATCTTACAATTGACCCAATTACCAATTCAGTTACCTCAATTACCTCCTGCTGGGCCTTCATCCAGTAGAAGCCCGAGCCAAAGCCCAATTCACACGACAAATAGCTTTTCCCCTCTAACTATTGACAGCACCCCTTTTAAAATAGTGGCCTCATCAAAGATAAGCTCACATTCAAACAAACAGGATAAAATGACTGCCCAAATGACAACCCAAATTACACAAACAAGCCTTCCCAAGATCAACCAACTGACATATTCTTATGTCAACAAACCTTTCCTTGATAGATTCTTGGCTATGGAAAATCAATTTTTGCATGACCAGTATTTCAGAGAACCTAAAAAGCTTATGGATGATATTATCAATCCCTTGTTTGAAAGGATTCTTGAAGACAATTTATACTATGTTGTGTGTATTGGCATCATTTGCATTCACTTAGATCACTTGCCTTGTGAAAAGGTTGGAAGTCACATTCCTTACAGTGATTCTTTGGTTTATGCATTAGAAGTCACATGTCTTAGAGTGATTTTTCAAGAAGTCACATTTTGGAGAGGAGATCTTCAATTTACACATGAAGTCCTAGCTAGGATTGGGGTAAGCTGGATAGCTAAGTGTGGAAGTCTCATATTGGAGAGGACATCTTCAATATAAGCATAAAAGTCGCATTTTAGAGAGGGGATCCTCAATTTGTGCATGGAGTCTTGTCATATGTGAATTTTATCGTACGTACGTACACGTCATCAACAAAGAGGATAAATTTCCAGGTGAACATCCGAATAGGCATTCAGAAAATATCCTACAAGACATCACCGAAGAAGAGAAAACCCGAGTAAGCAGATGTTGAACAAAACCTGCTCAGGGACAATCGATGTCATATACTACTCGGGATCAGTTAATGACACTCTGGGCTGGTCAATGACATTTCTACTCGGGATCAAATGACGTTACTCCGGTCCAGCAGGTATTGTCCTTACTCAGGACAAACATGAAGAAAACTGAATAAAAAGCCCAGCGCATAGCTCACACAGATCAAGTCATTAAAATACACAAAGATATCCACATCAAAAAGGAATCCCAATAAGAACAGGATATTAAGCAGGAAAGGTTCCCAATCAGGCAACAACTTTATTTCTTCAAAAAGACTACGCTCTTATAAGGAAATAAGTCCTAATTGGACTGCATTAGTAGAGTCTCATTCGATCTCAATACAAGACTCCGAAACAAGAAAGAAGACAATCAGCTTCAAGCAAGTAAATACTCATAATTAAATACAAAGATCTTCTATTACTTGTACAAAGCATATTAGGGTTCTATAAACATATAAATAGACCCACAATCTCGCCAAAAAAAATAAAGCAATTGTAGAAAAATCCAGAGAGAAGAAAAAGAGATCGAGAATTGTAATTATATTACTTCATAGTGGATTTTGGCTAGGTTGATCATTCAATCACCCGTGGACGTTTCTCTGGTCATCGGAGTTTTACCATGTAAAAAACTCGCATCTAATTATTTTCTCCTTCTCTTTCTCTTTGAAATTACAGCTGAAATTCAATCCTTTTTGACTTTTTTCATACATCTAGAAATTAACGTCGACAATTGGCATTAGAAGGAGGGGTTGAAAATACGATTTAATTAAAAACAATGGAAAGAAGTAGAAGCAGTTCTGGGGATGTCCAAAAATCTCTAGATAACTTCCATGTTGGCAGTAGCTCGCGAGATCTCGCTGCAACCATGGAGAACCAACCTACATTCCTGGCGGGGATCCAACAAGTTCCTCCAACCAGTGGAGACCTGACACAACATTTCTGAGAAGCTTTGCAACAATTGGTGGCAGACATAGCAAATGAAGGAGTTGATCTACTGGCTGCAAAGGCATAAACTCCTAACCACCCGCCTGTGAGGCTTCGTTCGGTTATGGCAGGGCCAGAACTAAATGCACCGGAAGTCGGAAGGAACTCTGTTCCAATCAATCTTGCTGGACGTGAAACACTTAAAGAGGAAAGACCATGCCAGAAGTAGAACCAGGATCAGACAGTTCGTTCTAAACACCGTAAACATGACCGGTACAGAGATCGGTCGTCATCAGAAGATAGCAATCGGCACCATCGCAAGCATCATAATAGAATCATACGCGAAACCCAGCATCAAAGTGAAGAGCCAGAAAGAGGAATGACAATTACCAGTGGTTCAACCATCAAGGAAGTCCTATGGGAGACAGATGTCATAATCCAGAGCCTAACTCAAAAAAGTTGAGACCAATAGGCGACAAATGGACATGCTAGTCAGACGTTTTGGGTACAACGATTTATCTGACGAGGATTCTGACAGCCCATTCACCGGGGACATCCTGCGGACTTCATTCCCAAAAAGATTCAGGATGCAACACGTGGAGCAGTTCAAGAAGGATACAAACCCAAAAGAACATGTCAGACGCTATAAAAGTACTATAGCCTAGTATGCCCATAGCGATCTCTTACTATGCCTTAACTTTCCACAAACTCTAGGAGACATGGGCTCAAAATGGTTTGGGAGATTGCCTCCGGCAAGCATTGGAAGTTTTAGTGAACTGAGCAGGAATTTCTCAAGGCAATTTCTGAGCAATGTTCAAAGGAAAAATCAGTGGCTTACCATTCTCAAATAAAACAAAGGAAAGATGAGTCGCTGAAGAGATATCTGGGAAGATTTGGCCAAAGAGTATCGAAAATCGGTAGTACAAATGATAAAGCGATAATTGTTGCATTCATCAATAACCTACAGAATGGACGGTTGTCTTTTGACCTAATAAGATCCCGACTGACCAGATATGCAGATATGCAGATATGATGGACATGGTAGGAGGATATGCACTAGCCAAAGAAGAAGAGTTAGCCACTGGAGGATGCTACATGCATGGAGGAAAACCCGAGGAGGACGTTGAGTCCAAGGTGCAAAACCAAAAGGAAAAACATAAAGGAAACAGTAAAGAAAAGAGCAAGGTCGGGGGAAACGGGCGTAATGTCAAAAAGACAAAGAAAAAATAATGAGGCAGATACACCAACTACACGCGTCTTTGGAAAAAGCAGGAGGAAATTCTGGCCATTCTAGAAACAAAGAATATGGTACAAGAGCCTTGACGACGGTCTCTGTTTGCCCGATGAGATACCACTAAATACTGTAGATTCCATAAGGAAGCCGGTCATAAGACTTCCAAGTGTTACCAGCTCAGAGATTACATAGAAACCCTCATTCGGAAAGGACATCTACATGATGTAATCTTTAAAAGGGATGAGAAATCAAAAACAAAGAAAGAGATCAGGGCCGATCATAGCTCTTGTCGAAATCAAACGGCCAGTCCAGAGGCCAATCAAGTAATACATACACTCTTTGGAGGACCATTTACTGGGAGAAGTAACCGAGAGTGAACACAGGAAATCAGAGGAGCAACAGAAGTAAGAAATAACTTTGACAAAATCTCAGTCGAGCCGGACCCGAGAAGGGTAAAGAAAGGATGAGACCTAATCACATTCACAGAAGCAGATTCACATGGGGTCGATGTTCGGCCAAATGATTCCTTGGTTATAAGTGCCCTAATCGGTCACCGGGAAGTCAGGAGAATCCTGATAGATAATGGAAGTTCAGCAGACATTCTCAATGTAGCCATCTACGATCAACTCAGGTTAGACTGAAAGGACCTACAACTTTCCACACTCCACTCAGACTTGAGGTTAGGTCACTCAGGATAATAAAGCTCCCCGTAAAGATCGGAGTGGCAGCTTGTCAGAGAACTGTATTGCTCAACTTCATGGTAGTAGACTTGGACAATTGGCCATATAACACATTGTTGGGTTGACCATTTTAAACAAAACTAAGGCCGTAACAGCCACATATGCCTTAATGATCAAGTTCCTGACCAAACAGGGGGTCAGAGCAGTCAAGGGATCCCAAGAGATGGCCTGAAGAGCTAACCTGTCAGTATACGAAGACAAGAATGAACAGGTTTGTACTATAACGCTGCCGAGTCAGAACAAAGAGCCACTGTCATTCGAATTCGATCCAAGGGAAGAGCCGAATGAATCCAAAACTGAACAGGTCAAAGAAATCATCTTGAAAGAATATAAACTAGATAAAAAGATCAAGATCGGGGCCAACCTGGAAAGAAAAGTCAAACAAAGCCTCATTGATTCACTTAAAGAATACAGGGATGTGTTTGCTTGGAGTCATGAAGACATGGTTAGGATAGATGCCCAAATAATATCTCACCATCTCACAATAGACCCAAATGCAAAACCGGTGATACAAAAGAGAAGATCATTCAATCTCGAAAGAAGTCAGGAAATCAAACAAGAAGTAGACAGGCTACTCCCTGTAGGATCGATTAGAGAGGTCAATTACCCTTAATGGGTAGCTAATGTAGTCCTCATCCAAAAGAAGAATGGACAGTGGAGGATATGCGTAGATTTCAAAGATTTAAACAAGGCATGCCCAAAAGACAGTTTTCCACTTCCGAGGATAGATCAGTTGGTGGACGCTACATCAAGCCATGAGCTACTCAGTTTCATGGACGCCTATTCGGGATATAACAAAATCCGGATGAACAAGGCCGATAAAGAAAAAACAGCATTCACAACTGGTTTGTACTGTTACACAGTAATGCTCTTTGGGTTAAAAAATACAGGGGCAACATATCAAAGGCTGGTCAACAGAATCTTCGCACGACAAATAGGAAGGAACATGGAAGTATACATTGATGACATGTTTACCAAGAGCATCACGGCAGACAAGCATACTTCAGACCTGTGAGAGACATTTGATGTCTTGAAGAGATACCAAATGAAGCTAAATCCAAAAAAGTGTTTATTCAGAATTCCTTCGGGAAGATTCCTGGGTTTTTAAGTCCGCTAAAGAGGAATCGAAGTCAACCCAGAGAAAATCCAGGCCTTGCAGAAAATGATTTCACCGAGGACGCTCAAAGAAGTTCAGCGCCTAACAGGATGCTTAGCTTCCTTGGGAAGATTCATCTCAAAGGCCACGGACAGATGCGCACCCTTTTTCAAAATAATTAAAAAAGGGAAAGGAATCGAATGGAATGAAAAGTTCGAGCAGGCATTCTTAAAAATTAAAGAATACATAGGGCAGACTCCCATCCTTTCAAAACCTCAGATGGGAGAGACACTCCATCTATACTTATCAATTACAGAACAAGCAGCAAGCTTAGTCCTAGTTAGAACAGAAGATGGAGTACAGAAGCCAGTATACTATACCAGCAAGGCACTTCTACCTGCCGAGACCAAGTATTCACAGGCAGAGAAAATTACCCTATCATTGGTTTCAGCAACAAGAAAGCTAAGGCCATATTTCAGTCTCATACAATCCAAGTACTCACCGACTGCCCATTAAAGCAAATTCTACAAAAGCAAGAGATTTCAGGAAGACTGACCAAATGGTCTATCGAGCTAAGTGAATTCGATATCCACTACATCCCCAGGACATCCCTCAAAGGGCAAGCAGTGGCAAACTTTATAGCAAAATTCACAAAGCCAAACCTGGAAGCAAAAACGATGTTGGAAAAAAAATTCCCATGGAAATTGTATGTTGATGGCTCTTCAAACATTCATGGCAGCGGGGCAGGGATCGTAGTATGCACTCCAGAAGGAGATGATGTTGAATGTGCCATGAGGTTTGACTTTAAAGCAACCAACAATCAAGCCGAGTACGAGGAGCTACTAGCTGGACTCAGAGTCTGCATAGCTATCATGGCAGATGAAGTTGAAATATTCAGCAATTCACATGTAGTTGTCAACCAAGTCCTGGACGAGTACCAAGCCAAGGATAAAGGCATGATAGCCTACCGTGACATTGTAAAATAGCTCCTCTAGAAATTCAAAGAATAAAAGATTGCCCAGATCCCCAGGGAGGAGAATGAAAAGGCAGACGCATTGTCCAAACTAGCGTCAGCAACAACAACAATCAGGCCAAAGACTATTCCGGTTGCACATCTCCTCAAACCGAGCACAGCTGAACTGAGAAACTTTGAAATTTTAGAAATCCAAACACCGCCTGACGATTGGATGACTTAGTTAAAAAGGTTCCTTGAAGAAGACGTGCTCCCAGAAGATCCCTTACAAGCAAAACGTATCAGGTATAGATCATCAAAGTACACATTGGTTAGAGGAAAACTATATAGAAGGGGGTATTCCCGAATACTCCAAAGATGTGTGTCAGATGAGGATGCATATCGGATATTATAGGAAATCCATGGAGGAGTTTGCGAAAACCACACTGGGGTAAAAGTTTGGCACACAAGGTACTCAGGCAAGGCTATTATTGGCCTACTCTGTTCTCAGATGCACAGCAATGTTCGAAGAGTTGTAATACTTGCCAAAGGATTGCTAATGACATCCGACAACCCCTTGAGCAGCTTAGAAGCCTCACACCCCATGGCCATTTTCCATGTGGGGTTTGGATTTAATCGGCACAATACCAACTGGGACAGGTGGTGGAGCGGAGTATATCATAGTAGCCGTTGACTATTTCACGAAGTGGGTAGAAGCTGAAGTATTGGTACATATCACAGAAGCAAACACCATAAATTTCGTGAAAAAGAATATACTTTATAGGTTTGGAGTCCCAAACACTATAATCACTGACAACGATACCCAGTTCGATAACCTGAAATTCAGACAGCTGTGCAAAGAGTACTGGATTGCCAATTACTACGCCATACCTGCTCAACCTCAAACAAATGGGCAAGTTGAAGCAGTAAAAAAAATCATCAAGCACACAATCAAAGCAAAGCTAGATGACTAGAAAGGAAGCTGGGTTTAAAAGCTTCCCGAAGTATTATGGGCATATCGGACTACAACAAGAACATCAACAGGAGAAACTCCATTCACTTTAGCATTTGAAACAAAAGTTGTTATCCCATAGAAACGTCATATACGTCACCCCAGGTCAGGTTATATAATGAAGATCAGAATTTTGATATGCTATTACAAAGTCTAGATGAGCTAGAAGAGAAATGGGAGAAATCCCAAATACGAAATATGGCATATCGGTAAAGAGTAGCTCGCCACTACAACTCTCATGTTCGGGTCAGGAAATTCTAGCTAGGAGACCTGGTACTCAGGAAGGTGTCATTGAACACAAAAAAAAAGTTACAGGTTCCCTAGTTGATAAGTGGGAAGGCCCGTATAAAGTCGAAGGAATAGCTGGCCATGGAGCATATTGGATTGCACGACCCAATGGAGGGGTTCTGCCCGACCATACAATGGCCAATATCTGAAGATTTTCTACCCTTAAATTATTTTTTGTTCGTTTTAGTCAGGAAAATTTTAGTTATGTCAGATATTAGCAGTGGAATTTAAATCTTTGTTAATTTTACAGTAATAAAAATCAAAACTTGGGATTTTTGAAACACAAAGCATATGATAATAAGAACATATGAAAGACAAGTATGATAATAAGAACATGCAAATAGAATACTCGAGACCATTGATTCCCGAATGGGTGGAGAAGCTCGAAAGAGCATGCCAGCCGAGCAAGGTCAATTGATCTTAGCAAAAGGGTAAACTTGATGCACCAGCTCGGGACGCTATCGGAAAAAATTCCGGTGAAATGCGTAGCTGTGTTGAGCAATTCAAAAAGCTTAACAATTCGGCAAACCCTTGCGCATAAAAACTGGGGAGAAGTCCTCGGTAATGTTTAAGGACTCGAACATATGATCATGGTGAGCCTTGATGTAATGTTCAGGTAGCAATCGTGTATGAAACACAAGTATAACCCTACTTGCCTGTTTTAAGATGACTTGGTCAATAATACCAGCCAATTTAATAAGATACTTGGCATTAAAAATTATTCGGGTAACGAAACCAGTTTAATAAGATACTCGATCAAGTTACCCGAACATCAGAGTTAGCCAGTTTAATAAGATACTTGGCATGAAGATTGCAACAACCAGTTTAATAAAATACTTGGCGTTAAAAATTATTCAGGGAACAAAACCGGTTTAATAAGATACTCGGTTAAGTTACCTGAACAGAAATAGTTGGTTTAATAAGATACTCAACAATAGAGTCAAATTGAAGAAATTTTGTGAGCAATGAAATCAGATTAAGACCACTCGGTTCAGAAAAGCTCAGGATTTTATTAAATACAAAATTGTTACATTTTAAAAAATAATTGTAAAGAATTCTTTAAACTAATGAAAATTTTACAAAAATTAAGGTTGCAAGGATTTCAAACTCTTGCCAATACTCGGGTCGGGCACCATCTTGTACTCGCGGAGCAGACTTTCGTTAGAAGGCCAAGCGATTGTCTCGACTGAGTCATCCATCCACTAGCTGAAATCCTCTCCTAGGATCAGTCAGACATCGGAGACCACACTCTCCAAGACCGATTCTTGTCTACTACAAAAAGTCGAGAGGGGGTGCTCGGATGGAACCTCCAAATACAAAGGATGGGGCTCTTTGCCTCGGCTACGGCAGTAAGCTCTCCACTCCTTCATCTGAGTTCGAAGAGATTCCAAGGACCGATCCACATGTTTTTTGATCGACAGCTCCAAGTTGGTTCGGGCTGTCTCAGTTGCCCCGATTCTTACTTTGAAGAACTCGCCAGCTAAAAGTAGCCCTCGTTGAAACTCCTGAAGGAGAAGGGCATCGTAGGCAGGTGATCTTTTGCAACGATCCACTTGGACTTTAAGTTCCAACCTGGCCTCTTGTGATAAGGATTCGAATGTCAACGCTTGGCGCTCCAGGTCTTCAATTTTCTGTTTATACGCCGACTTAGACTGTTCCGCTTCTTGCTCGGCCCTAAGCATCGACTCTTTTATAGAAGACAATACATTTTGTAGTAACTCAACTTTCTCTTCTGCTAAAGAAACCCTTTCCTTGGCTTCCACCTGCTTCGCTAAACAGTGGTCGGTGAACACTTGGGCAGAGCCCACCTTCTTTTCATATGCCACCTCGACCCGAGCACGGTGATCATCTTTTTCCTTCAGCTGAGCTTCGAGACGCCTTATTCTATCAGCTAGATGTTGCTGCGTCCAAACTAGCTCAGCGAACTCGGCCACCATCTTTAAAAAGTTTAATTAAAAATCTAAAAATCTGGTAAACAAGACAATTGAATAAAAGGATAACTTACATAAGATGCACCATTTAATTTTTTTTTAAGACGGTCTGTTAGAGAACCATCCCAAAAATAGCTCCAACGGTTGTCCCTGATGAAAGCCCGACCGAATGACATCTCCCGTAGCATATCTTGGGGAGAAGGATATGAAGGAACCCCCGAGGGTTCAGCCCTTAGATCTTCAACCTCTGGTGGAAAGAGGCCTATGTTCAGTTCAGAAGTCTCCACACCCGCCGATGTTGTAACGACAACACTTGGGGGAATCTCAACCCCAGTATATTCATCAATGGAGTCGATGATTGAGACCACTTGAGGGATCTTCTGAGGGTGAGTAGGAGAATCCACAACTTTCCATTTCTCAGTCAGAGAACAATGGAAGCTGACATCAGCTACGGGATCTTCCTGAGTATCATCCCGGAAGACTTCAAAAAATTTAGGATCTGCAGGTGCTTGTCCCACAAAGGTATTACCTCCATCATCGGCGTCTGACCGTTAGGCAGGCTCCTCACCAGGACCCTCGCTTTTCCTCTCCCCATCATCAGGCAGTTGGGTATGATCCGTTGGGCCACTCGGATCACTAGTCTCCCCTGCGGTCAACTGAACTTCGTCCTCGGGGACATATTCGGGAACTTGATCTTTGACCACATTAGGTTCCTCATCAGACTTAAATGGGGCAATGTCGTCATTGCTCTGACGAGAAGCTTCTCTTTGACTTGCCTGAAGAATAGACTTCACTTGGTGAGCTTGGAGGTCGCAGACGATATCCGTGTCGTATACTTAAAAAAAAAAAATCATGTCATAATATAAAAGCAAATAATAATAGAAAAAGGGCCACAGGTCACTTACTTCGCCTGCAGTAGCCCGAAATCTGTTTAAAAAAAAGCCGAACTCTATCATCTTCGCCTCAATAAAAAGATAAGTCTTGCTCCTCTTTTCCAGAGTACGAACTGCTGCCCGAGCAAGTCTGGTTATCTCAGTATCATTGAGGTCAATTTTCTTCTTGTTCCATATCTCAGGGGAACAGAAGAAACGGGGGACTTTCAACAGTTAGGATTATGCTCGATAGCAAGAGTGTAATATTGTAATTAACAATATTTTCATATGACTATAGTGATTTCGAGTTTAACAAATCTTATAGCATTTACAGTTTAATTATTATAATTGTCAAAATTAAATAATCATAGGCTTAAAAGACTATGAGAAAAGAAGAATTGTTCATACATCTAGATATGTATGAGGTAGACACAATTCTTTAGTTAGTCTTGAATAATATTCACAACTTCAAATAGAAGGTTGGGGGCCTTTATCTTGTCAAAGTTGTAGATTCTTTTGCTAGCATTTGAGTGGGATCAATTGTGTTATGATGAGTCTAAAATCATCAAAGTGTGGTGTCTTTAGGTAAAAGAATCTAGTGCACTAGGTGCATTGAATAGGATCAAAATGAAATACTTTATCTAGAACCGTCAATGGATAAAAGCTTTCATTTGAAGACAATCAGAGAGTCTATCTTAATCCTGAGATAAATGATGGACTTATGGTTACAAATGTTATCATTTGAGCTATCAATGAGTACGATTATATAGCATAGTCTATCCTCGATAGTTTGGTGGTATTCATTTGCTAATCGATATAGGACTTCATTTATAGATATGGACATAGTGGCTCCATTTATTGAATGAGAGTAGAATACCATCATATGGATGTTTTGAGGTATTGGATATTAAATCTTAACGTTAAGTTTTCAATAGTGTCTATTGAAACATGGCTTCTGGACAAGTCAAAATATCCAAGTACAAAATGTGGTCATATGAGTAAATATGGTAACTTGGGGAGCAATAGGCGGTCTATGAGCTCTTGGCGATTACTGGTATTATTTAGGAGTATACACTTTCTCCAATAAAGTTGTCTAGGGTACGAATGAGTAACATCAACTTATTCTATCTTTATTTAAGAGTTCAATTTTAGTTCTTTAGTGGAATGAACTAAAATTAAATAGATCGGACCTAAGTGAATCATTTGTTGATTGTGATTGGGTTGTGTCTATTGAAGCTTAAATTTAGATAGCCTGCCAAGATCCTCAATCCACACGAACTTGCATGGATCACTTAATATATTCTACCGGACCAATAGGGGTCCATCTAGAATTGTAATAAGGCATGTAAACTTGTTTCTTTTTGTAAGAATAGGTTTAGTTCACATGTGGACTTTTTATTAAGGTCCAATGGATTTAATAAAATGAGAAAAATAATATATGGCCTTTATACTAGGAATGGGCGACAAAGGCTATGGTGAATAGCTTTAATATATTAATTTTATTTTATTATTATTTAATTAAATGAAAATTAATTAATTTGTTGATTAATTTATTATTTAATTAAAAGTCAAAATCTTTTCCTATTAGGAGATGGTCTCCTAAAACTATACTATTGTTGGTAGTATAGTTAATGTTAAAGACTATATTTGATAAGTAGATAAATAAAAGGAGTTATTTATCTAATCAAATTAGGAAGTCTTTAATATGGTTACAAACACACTATTGAGTAGGATTAGGAGTCTTGGTGTAGGAAAGAATTCTTTTTGGAAAAGGATTCTTGGTCACCAAGTAAAACTACTAAGTGGTAGAATTCTTATTTGAAAAGGATTCATAACCACCAAGTTAATCTACCTAAGGAAAAGATTCTTGTCCATCAAGTAATCTTTCTTAAAAAAGATTAGACACTCCTAATCTACTTTAAACAAGGGAAATTTGGACAACACAATATATAGTTAATGGAGTAGTTAGTTTTCTTCTAAGATAAGGATTCTAACTACCAAATAAATCCACCTAAGGAAAGGATTCTTGCCAACCAAGTGAATCCCTCTTACGAAAGGATTTTTGAACCTATATATATGTGGATGATGAATTCGGCCAGCCCTAAGGCATTAGAGAGGAATTTCGGCCAAGCCATATTTTTCTTAGTGAAGAATTCGGCTATCATAGAATTTTGAGGGACAAAAATCTGATTTTACTCTAGACAAAATTCAATCTTCTCTAAGCAATAGTGTGTGAATTCGGCCAAGTAGAGTAAAAGGGGAACGTTTTTGTATTCGATAGTATACTAATATCCTTTACATCAAAAGGGTTTTGTGTACAACATCGAATCAAGGTTCACGCGAGTTACAATCAAATTGATTGATAATTCATAAGTGACCGGACGTTCTTGGATTTTTTCTCTTGGAGGATATTTGTAACTAACAAAGAAAATATATTTGCTTTGTCTCCATCATCAGGAATACAATTTAAAGAAAGGGAGCCCACACTCCTAGGTGATTCACATTCGTGATTGGATTTGAAGATCGTACGGAATTGATTTAGCGCTTGTTCAATCGTCACGTGAAAAAGGTACGATACTTTTATATACATCAATTAATCTAGGGTTAAGGTTCTCGTTGCATAAAAGGGAAAAATTTTATTTATACGCAAACCCTAATTTTGTTTTTTTTTTCACGCTTCCGCTGAGTTTTTAAGCCGTTTTTTCCCTACATCAACACCGTCTGAGTTTCCCCAGATGTAACGGTGACTTCAAGCTCGAGACTTCTTCCGGTAAAAAAACCAACTGTTCTTCCAGAACTTGTTCAATGTAGGGAATCCCCATACAAAACCCTTCTTTTTAGGGTTTATCAGAGATATCAGTCTGGCGGATTAGACATAAGGAAATAGGTTCCTGTCTTGCCAGACTGCCTCAGCGTAAAGAAATGCCTGATTTCACTCGAGGAGGGTGGCGACCAGTTCATCCGGTTGTACATGTGCCACATGCACATTAAGATTTTGTAGCTGTTCGGGGCCAGTTGGACCGAAGCGATCCCTGCTTTAGCACAAAACCAGACAATGAATGGCTGAAGAGGGAGAGTGATGCCCCAGCAGAGCATGGATCCATAGATCACCACCATGCCCGGGGGAGGATTCCATACAGCTCTATCACCCGCTGGAATCAGAGTGACCGAATTGGGAAGATCGAATTAGGCACGACATTTTTCTATCTCATCTGCCCCGACTACATTCGGCTCGGCATCAAACCCACTCGGGTGAGTAGCAAAGAAAGAAAGGTGAGATATTCGGAATGGCTCTTCGACATCGTTCTCATCAACAATCTGCTCCTTGATCTGAACATCGCCCGAGTTATGCTTGTGGACTTCACTTCTGCTTTGATGTTTTCCCATCCTTCGTAAAGGTGCCTTGTGATTAGAAACACCATATTCAGAACTAGATAAAGAATCAGAACTGGATATTGGACTAAAAGTGACGTTAGGGTGAAGCCCATAAACATCAACTTCTAAAAATGGAGGCTCATCGGGGGGGATTTCCCCTAACAATCTTCGAATACAGGAAACTAATTGAAAATCCCCACGATCTAACGCTTCAAGAGCTATAGTATGGAGATGAAGACGAGATGTTGGCTCCATTTAAACTAACCTTGAATAAAAATTAATGCAATATCTTCAACGGAGAATCGTGACCTTCTGCGTAGAGAAATCTGGGTTTGAGAAATTTTTTCTACTAATTTTTTTTAAGAATGAACCAATGTTGTCTCTCGGTGAAGAATTTAAATAGACGATGGCACGAAACCCTAGGATCTCAAGGCGGGAAAAAACGATGATGAGGTTTGATGACGTAGGCGGCGCACGGGGAAACGTATAAGTCGTTTCTCATAAATGATATCGAAAAATGAAGAGGCAAGGGACATGTGTCAAAAATAGAACTGGCTTTCACCTTCAGAACTCTAAAATTTCACTATCATTAAAGATCTCGCGTGAGGAGGCAAATCGAATTTATAGGGTTACCATTAAGATACGCCATTATGACAAGACATTTACTCTGGCACTGAAGATATTGAAAAACTAATTAAAATACTTTTTCCCGAAACAAAACCCTGTTCCACAAAAATATTTTAAGAGGGTATTGTCATATGTGAATTTTATCGTATTTACACGTCATCAACAAAGAGGATAAATTTCCAGGTGGACATCCGAATATGCATTCAGAAAATATCCTACAAAACATCACCGAATAAGAGAAAACCCGAGTAAGCAGATGTTGAACAAAACCTGCTCAGGGTCAATCGACGTCATATACTACTCGGGATCAGTTAATGACACTCGGGGCTGGTTAAATGACATTTCTACTCGGGATCAAATGACGTTACTCGAGACCAACGGGTATTGTCCTTACTCAGGATTAACATGAAGAAAACAGAATAAAAATCCCAGACCAAAACTCACACGAATCAAGTCATTTAAATACACGAAGATATCCATATCAAAAAGGAACCTAATAAGAACAGGATATTAAGCAGGAAAGGTTCCCAATCAGGCAACAACTTTATTTCTTCAAAAAGACTACGCTCTTACAAGGAAATAAGTCCTAATTGGACTACATTACTAGAGTCCCATTCGATCTCAATACAAGACTCCGAAACAAGAAAGAAGACAATCAACTTTAAGCAAGTAAATAATCCTAATTAAATACAAAGATATTCTATTACTTGTACAAAGCAGATTAGGGTTCTATAAATATATAAATAGACCCACAATCTAGCCAAAAAAAAGAGAGAGCAATCGTGACATAATACAGACAGAAGAAAGAGAGATCGAGAATTGTAATTATATTACTTCATAGTGGATTTTGGCTTGGTTGATCATTCAACCACCCGTGGACGTTTCTCCTGTCATCGGAGTCTTACCACGTAAAAAACTCATGTCTAATTATTTTCTCCTTCTCTTTCTCTTTGAAATTACGGCTGAAATCCAATCCTTGTTGATTTTTCTCATACATCCAGAAATCAATGTCAACAAGTCTTGACTAGGATCGGGATGATCCAGACAGTTAAGTATAGATGGCATCGCTTTTATTGTGTAGGGTTGAAGGATAGATTTCTAGGTGGAGTGATCACTTGAGAGATTGTATCTTTTTATCTTGCCAAGCAAAGGTGTTTGTCGGTGGTTGTGGTATCAAGCCGCGAATATTTCCTCATTTTAAGGTTTTACCACGTAAAAATCTTCGTGTTGATTTTAGCAATTTATTTTCATTGTTTACTTTGAATTTGTGTTGAGTCATCTATTGATCAATTGATATCACATTCACTTGATTGAATTAATCTATTTGTTACAGGTTGTTTGTGTGATTAAATTTCTTTTGAATAAAAGGAGATTGCAAGAATTTTGAGATTATACCTATTCACCCCCCCCCCCCCCCCCCCCCCTCCCTCTAAGTATATTTGACAATATAAAGATTCAGGAAATTTTCACAGTGGTTATGGTATCAGCCTGTGGATGTTTCCTTTTACGAGGTTTTACCACGTAAAAATCAGGTGTCAAATTTTTCTATCCTTATCTCTTTGATATTTGTATATTTGCTGTTGAATATCTTGTTTAGAACCTTATTGTTTGATATTCTTCTAAGAACAATATATATATATATATATATATATATATATATATATATATATATGAAAGTTGGTGCGTAATTGTTTATGTGTTAAGTGAAATCTCTTCACATGCAAATTATTGACCATGTTTACTTTGCTTGACTAAGCTTGTCTTTCTTTGATCTATATATGCTTGTATTTGCTTAACAAATTGTAATACAAGCTATCTAGAGGGATAAACTTTTTTTTGTTTTAAGGGATTGAACAAAGGTAAAAAACCTATTCACCCATCTTTAGGTTAGCATTAGGCAAATTAACCGTGTTTGTATATTCACAAAAGAACAGCGATCCTATAACTTTTCCTATCAAAGTTTGGGAAAACTACTCAGAATTCATTCCTTTTGATTCCTATCCAAATTGGGACTTGCCCAGACATGTTACCGAGCATGAGATTCTTTACCTCAAACCTTGCTGGAAAATGTATTCGGTAAGTCTTTGGAATTGACGTTGCATTGTCATTATCTATTTTCTTATAGAATTATTAACTATTTTCTTATAAAAATTCTATTGTATATATAGGTGTTGATCCCATGAAACACTGGCAGTCATTGGGTACTATGCCATATCATTTTTAAAGAAGGAAAAGCACTATATTTGATTCATTCAATGACAAGGACAGTACAAGTCATCGGGTAAAAGACATATGTTGCCTACTGTACCTATTGCCCTATTTATTGAAGCATACAAGTTACTAGTATAAAATAAATATGGAGCCTCACACAAGTACGTTCACAGTTGAAAGCATCAACTCTGACTTGATTTCGTAATAGAACGATGAGTATTTTGAGTATTACTTCATTCGGATTTGCTGACTTTATTTACCTTTCTACAAATACTTACGTGTGACATATCCTACCATTTTACAGATACAGTTATGGTGTTTTCATGATGAAGTATGCTGAGTTAATTCTTGTTGGAGTCAACACACTTTGGCTAAAAGTGTTTAGCTAAAAGGATATTAAATACATTCGTAAAGGAATTGCAGTAGACCTTTATAGAAATGGCCAACTCTGCAATTCCCCTTAGGAATATACTTGAACAATGTGGCTGATGTTAGATATGTGGCCTTTGTAAATATGATTAACTGATGTTGGATGGTTGGTATTTTAGGTATTATTTTGTCATTGGGTAGGGATCAATATTTTTGTCTACTCATATTTTGGAAGTCAAATTTTATGCCTAGGACTGAATGTCTAAAGCTTGGGAATCAATATTTAAATGTAATATGTTATTTATTTGGTATGATTGGTATTATTTTTAAATTATATTATTTATAATCTGTTACTAGTTAGAATTATGAAATGTGAACAATTACAAATACACACACAAAAATGAAAACATTGTTGACGTGGAGGTAACCCATTACTTTATAACTGATGACATAGTGTTCTAAAACTATTGAGACCATGAAATATTGTAAAGGCCTGGGTACAATTCAGCTAGGCCCAGGGTACGCTTCCCAAGCCTAAAGCATCTGGAAATGTAGTTCATCCTTTGTTCACAATTTTTAAAGTCAACAATGTTCACAATTGTCCTAATCGAAATTACATCCACCAATAGCTCGGACTTTATTCCAAGGGTACCAATCTCTTAGGCTCAGGTATGGTTCCCAATTCTTTAGGCCCTGTAATAAACCAGTGGCTTCTCAATATTAGTAAAAGATGTACCATATTATGTCTCTTAAAGGGTAGTTACAATGGTTAATTTGTGACTTTTCAGTTTTCAATGAAAATATTCATTTTAAATGTAAAGGTGACTTTTCAACGATATATGCAATCTTGTTCCACTATAAATACCCCATCTCTATTACATATTTTCCTCACTTCAATCTCCAATCCTTTTTTCTTTTTTTTTTACAAGTGGAAATGGTAGGAGTATTGACAACCACGGGTTAAATTCCATTTTTGGATGTATGCAAAAATGGATTGCAAATGTTGTGGATACTGTCCATAAGCATGCAAATGTCTGACGCCTAAGTGTTGATTATATTGTTTTGATAGGGGAATTTTAGAATCTGGAAGCTGAAATTATCAATTTAAATGTTCAGATTGAAGCAAGGGACAATGAACTCAATGGGCTATACCAACTTGTTGAAAAGATGAAGAAGAAGTTGATGGACTTCAATATTCCACCATCAACTTGAAGAAAAATACATCGAATATGCCTTGTATTGAAGATCACATTTCAATATTTCCTGTTTTTTTAATCACAAGCGATACCATTTAACTTCTTAATTATTATGAAAATAAAAAATTTGGTTATGTTTTCTTTGTTTGTTTCTGTAATTATATATCTTCATTACTCTAAAAAATGACCATAACAGAACAAGATCCATATGTTAAACAACAAAACATAACATGTTTCTTATGCATTATTGTTTAATATTAAACAACACCATAACTTAAACATAAAGAACAAATCTTTCAAAGAATCTTGCCTATTATCACTCTAAGAAATAAAATGAATAAAAATAAAAACAACATTACACCAGTGCTTTAACTCTTCTCAGTTACCTTCTCTTCAACATTCACAGAACATACAGACAAAGATTGGCTTGAATGTACGGAACGACAACTTATTGCTTGATATACGTCATCAGTTGAGTTAAACTTTTGGTAAGAAGCTCCTGGAAAACCATCCACTTGTTCATAACATTCAGGCCAAGAATTAAATACACCAATTTTCCTTCTGTACATAGAATTATACGGGCCCGATAATAATCTAAATGATCGGATCCGTCCAGCAATGAAGGGGTATAAACAGAAATCTAGATGTTAAGTTTCGGGTTAGTTGAATTGTCCCACATGTATATAGCTACCCATTACACTAGAGATAGAAACCAAACCTTTAAATTATGACCCACTAAATACCTGAGAGTTCTTTGACAAACTTTTAACTTGTTGGAGTTGCTTGACTCAGTCTTCCGTGTAAGCCTTATAGTGTCAGATAAGAGTCTAACGGGTGCATATCGGTGTTTCAAAACTTCTCGTGCCAAAGTTAGAAATTTTTTGAAAAATATATGTAATTCAAAATTACATCCACCAATGGCCCAAGCTTTATTCCAAGTCTTCGTGTACCGATTCCCAGACCTGCAACAACCCGGGTTGTAGTTCATCTTTAGTTCACAGTTTGAAATTGATGGTGTGGCGAGCTAAAACTCCTAAGGTCAGGAAATATTTTAAAAGCCTATGTACAATTATCTTGGGCCCGGGTATGGTTCCCAATTCTTTGAGTATTCCTTCCATACATAAAATCATACAGGCCATGCTATAATATCAACGATCGAGTCGATCGAACGATGAAGGGGTATCAATGGAAATCTATAAGTTAAGTTTCGAGATCATCGAACAGTCCCACATGTATGTAGCTACCCATTAAACGAGATATCAACTAAACATTTAAATTTTGAACCAGTAAATGTCGAAGAGTTCTTTAATAAACTTGTAACTTGTTGGAGTTGCTAGACTCGGTCTTTCGTATTAGCCTTATAGTGCTGAATAAGAGTATGATGGGTGCACATCAGTTTTTGAAACATCTAGTGTAGTTCGAAAAAAATTAGAAAATTATTAACAAAAATTAATATGAAATTACATCCACTGATTTCTCAGCTTTATTCTAGGGCTTAGTGTACCGATTCCCAGGCCTATAACAACCCGAGCTAGAGTTAATAATGTGGTAAGTGTAATCACTATAGATGGATCCTATATTTCCATAGTTGGATCCCATCCATAATTTCCTTTATAAATGGCTCTTTTTTTATCTTTCTTCTCCAAACGATAAACACACTTTATAAATCATATCTTGTCTTCTATCTTCTGTCCAACTCTAGATCTAAAGGTAAGCAAGCATTAGTATTAAGATCTAAAGAATAGTTTGGTGTTAATTAATGAATTTTTTTCTATTTTCAGGAAGTAATTGTGTTGTTGTGTTTTACAAGATGGTGGAAGAGTTTCGGTAACTTCTTACCAAAAGTTGAAGTCGACAAATGAAGCATATGAAACTATTAGTGGTTACGTACAACCTCAAAATACAAATGTTCAATTATCTTATGTCCGGGGAAATATACATATAAGCCTGGGAATTACTTTGTTCACCTTATAAGATCATTGTTGACGACTTATTCATGTTGTTGACGACTTATTCATGTTGTTGACTTTACAATAATAAATTTGACAATCTATATCTTTAAAGAAGCCTACAAATTTTCGACATAATTTTTGTATTTAACACTTAATACACATGAGGACAAGACGAAATACTTAAACACTGCCAGAATTTCTTTGGACCCGTGAAATTATTCACATAAGCTTGAGTTTGACCACTTGTGCATGTACAACAGTGTTTAACTTAATAAACCTGAGAATTATTCCCAGAAGTCTAGGCGTAACCCGTTGTGCATGTACAACGGTTTTTAACCTCATAAGCTTGAGAATCATGATTTTAGGCCCAACAATTATCCGAAAAGTATGATTTTGAACCTCTGTGTATGTACAACAATGTTGAACCTAATAAGCCTAGGAATTATAATTTTCGGCTCAGGAAATATTCCTATAAGCGTGGGTGTATCCCTTTGTGCCTGGGAATTATAATTTTTGGCCTAGGAAATATTCTACAAGCCTGGATGTAACCCATTGAGTGTGGGAATCATTTTGTTAGACCCAGGAATTATTCCCATCAGCGTTATTAAACAATCAATTGAATATTGTTTAACCTTATAAGCTTGGGAATTGTATTACTACCTAGGCTCAAAATCAATAACACCAGCTACTAACATCACATACAAATATAAGGCAGTCAAACAATAAATAAACACTTGGTTTCAAACAACACACATATATACACATGTTTTGGTTCAACCATCCAATACAACCAGCGAATACAAATAAACTAAACATCATCGTACATGACATATGGATTCAGAGAAAGTGTTATTCAGCAGTAGGGCTCTTTGGATTCAGTGAATGACATATGGATTCCCTGGTTATTTTCTACAATTTCCACTTATCACTAGTGTCTTCTCCTTTGTTAAACAAACGTTCTCCTGCAGCTTTCTCTTTTGCTTTGTTCAAGATAGGTTAAAAAGCAGCATTGTCTTCTACTTCATCTGTGTTTGTCAAGGTAGGATCAGGTGGCTTGTCTGAGCATTTCTATCTGTTGTGTCTTTTGTTCTGACAAATGGTACATGTTCGAGGTTTTTTAGCTGGTTTGCATGTGCCAGATGATGGCTTCAGACAAGTTTTTATATCATGCCTATTTTGTCCACAATTCAAACATGATTGCAATTTTATTTTCTTCCTAGCAAATGGTATCATCAATTTCTTTGGTCTTTCTGCCAGCTTATTTTCTTCCACGATAATACAATACGATTCCGAATTTCATCTTAAATGTATGTTAGGTTTTTAAGTTGTGTTGCCGTTATTCTATATCAAAACTATATTTCACTTGTATTGGTTAGTTTTCTCTTATATTGATGATGATTCAAGCTTCAAAGAAGATGTGGCAACCTATCAAACAAGTGTAAGAGTCTTCAAGAGAAATGTGCTTCATTGGTTCTAGAATGGTATATTGAAAGACTTCATTTCTCTTACAAGGCTTAGGCTTGCATACACATTACATCCATGTGTGTCCTTACATCATTGTACTCATTTTGTATAACACATTCACACACTTGATTTAGAATACTCATGTATTGGTGTGAAATTGATAGGTTTAGAAAAATGTACGTATGTGGACTATGTCTTTAGAATAAACATTCTTGTGTGATATGTGTTTGTATGTTTATATATTTGTATTAGATAGAACTTGCAATTGAATTAGATCTTATATTGCTCCTTATTGAGGTTTGATCATTTCAGTTACTCATACATTTGATTTTAAGTTCCGAGTCAAAAGTTACGAAACTTTCGAGTTATGTTGCACACATTGTCTTCGTCTTCGTATATCGAGTCAAATTTTAATTAGGTAGAGTTTCATAAATATCGATATTTGTGAGAGAGTCCCAGTTCATAATCCAAAAACATATTCGAATTCAAAATTCAGAGGTCGGAGAACGGTTGAAGGACGCGAGAGGAGTACAAGGGAGTGGTTTGATGGCAAAAGGACATCAAAGGCCACCTACCCGAGATGGCGCATGGCCATCTCGGGCACAAAGCCTTGCTGCCTCGAGATTCCCATGTGCCATCTTGGGGAGGTAGTATGAAAGGGAGCAATTTGGTCTTTGGGCTCTTCTTAACTCTCTCTCCCTTATATATCTCTTTCCTCTCACATTTTCATAATAAGACTAAACTTGGAAAAGTTGTGCGGAATTTTCTATCTACATTTTCTCAGCTTCCAAGCACTCTATCTTCTTTGTTTGATCTTCATTTTTAAGCGATTCAAATTTGAGAGTGTTCATCTATCATTCCTCTATCAATTCTAAGAGGGTTTAAAAGTTTCTATTGCTGTTTTTGGTGGCTATACACACAAAAACGGGAATGCACAAGTTTTACTAAGGTATTTATTTTCATCTTAAGTTTTGTTTCTAAACTTGATCAATTACCTTGGATTTTCTTCTTCACTACTTGTATGTGTTTTGTACATGTTTTGATTAGAGTTTTAGAATCTATTGAAGCTATTGGGATTATGCTCGATAGGAAGAGTGTAATAATGTATTTGACAATCATTTCATATTAATAAAGTGATTTCTAGTTTAACAAATCTTATAGCATTTATGGTTTAATTATTATAATTGTCAAAAGTAAATAATCATAAGGTCAAAAGACTATGAGAAAATAAGAATTGTTCATACATTTAGATATGAATGAGGTAGACAAAATTCTTTAGTTAGTCTTGAATAATATTCACAACTTAAGATAAAAGGTTTGGCGCATTTATCTTGTCAAAGTTGTAGACTCTTTTCCTAGCACTTGAATGGGATCAAATGTGTTATGATGAGTCTAAAATCATCCAAGTGAGGTGTCTTTAGGCAAAAGAATCTAGTGAACTGGGTGCATTGAAAAGGATCACAATGAAATACTTTATCAAGAACCGTCAATGGATAAAAGTTTTCATTTGAAGACAATCGGAGAGTCTATCTCAATCCTGAGATAAATGATGGACTTGTGGTTGCAAGTGTTATCATTTGAGCTATCAATGAGTACAATTATATAGCATAGTCTATCATCGATAGTTTGGTGGTATTCATTTGTTAATCGATAGAGGACTTCATTTATAGATATGGACATCATAGCTCCATTTATTAAATGAGAGTAGAATACCATCATATGGATGTTTTGAGGTATTGGATATTAAATCTTAACGTTAAGTTTTCAATAGTGTCTATTGAAACATGGCTTCTGGACAAGTCAAAATATCCAAGTTCAAAATGTGGTCATAAGAGTAAATATGGTAACTTGGAGAGCTATAGGCGGTCTATGAGCTCTTGGCGATTACTAGTATTCTTCAGGAGGATACACTTTCTCCAATAAGGTTTTCTAGGGTATGAATGAGTAACATCAATTTATTCTATCTTTATTTAAGAGTTCAATTTTAGTTCTTTAGTGGAATGAACTAAATTAAATAGATCGGACCTAAGTAAATCATTTGTTGATTGTGATTGGGTTGTGTCTATTGGAGCTAAAATCTAGATAGCCCGCCAAGATCCCCAATCCACACGAACTTCCATGGATCACTTGATATATTCTACCGGACCAATTTAGGGGTCCATCTAGAATTGTATTGAGGCATGTGGACTTGTTTCCTTTTTGTAAGAATGTGTCTAG
This sequence comes from Dipteronia dyeriana, assembly GCA_032871835.1. NCBI lineage: Eukaryota > Viridiplantae > Streptophyta > Magnoliopsida > Sapindales > Sapindaceae > Dipteronia > Dipteronia dyeriana. The sequence continues at coordinate 41,153,157 of CM065296.1, forward strand.
TTCACATGTGGACTTTTTTCATAAAGGTCAAATGGATTTAATAAAATAAGAAAATAATATATTGGCCCATATATATGAGTTGGGTGGCAAGGCTATTTAGAGTAGCTTAATTATATTATTTTATTTTATTATTTAATTAAATGGAAATTAATTAATTTGGTGATTAATTGATTATATAATTAAAAGTCAAAATCTTTTTCTTGTAGGAGATGGTCTCCTAAAATTATACTATTATTGGTAGTATAATTAATATTAAAGACTATATTTGATAAGTAGATAAATAAAAGGAATTATTTATCTAATCAAATTAGGAAGTCTTTAATATGGTTACAAATACACTATTGAGTTGGATTAAGAGTCTTGGTGTAGGATAGAATTCCTTTTTTGAAAAGAATTCTTAACCACCAAGTAAATCCACCTAAGGAAAGGATTCTTAACTACCAAGTAAATCTTTCTTAGGAAAAGATTAAGTCTCCTAATTGAATACTATAGAAATTTCAGCCAACCCATATATATATATATATAAGTGGATAGAATTCCTTTTAGATAAGGATTCTTAACTACCAAATAAATCCACCTAAGGAACAGATTCATGCCAACCAAAAAAATTCTTCTTAGGTAAAGATTTGTGATCATATATATATATATATATATATATATATATATATATATATATATATATCCCCTTGTGAATGTTGGCCAGCCCTAAGCATTCTATGATGAAAATTTTGGCCATGCTAGGTAATTTTCAAGAAAGAATAGAATTCCATTTAGATAAGGATTCTTAACTACCAAATCAATCCACCTAAGGAAAGGATTGTTGCCAATCAAGTAAATCCTTCTTTGGAGAGGATTTATGATCATATATATATGTTAAGAAATTTGGCCAGTCCTAAGGTTTTCTACGAGAGGAATTTCGGCCAAGCTAATCAAATTTCAAGAAGAGAATTTGGCCTAGCAAGAGAGAATTTTGAGGGAGAAAAATTTAGTTTTTGCTCTAGACAAAATTCGATCAACTCATAGATATAGGATGTAGAATTCGGCCAAGGAGAAAAGAGAAAACGAGAACGATTTTGTTTTTGATTGTACACTAAAATCCTTAACATCAAAAGGGTTTTCTGTACGAAATCAAATTGGGTTCACGCGAGTTTCAATCAATTAGATTGATAATTCACAAGTGACCGGACGTTCTTGGATTTTTCTCTTGGATGATAATTGTAACTAACAAAGAAAAAGATTTTGTTTGTTTCCATCCTCAGATATACAATCAAAGAAAGAGAGCCCATACTCCTAGGTGATTCACGTTCGTGATTGGATTGGAAGATCTTACGAAATCAATTCGGCGCTTGTTCAATCGTCACGAGAAAAAGATACGACATTTTTTATATACATCAATTAATCTAGGGTTAAGGTTCTTGTTATTTAAAGGGAAAATTTTTATTTGTACACAAACCCTGATTTTTGGATTTTGAATTTTTCTTTGCTTCCGCTGCGTGGGTTTTTCCCAACAATTGGTATCAAAGCCTAGTTGAACCCTTGATTAATTGATGTATGTGTTCATAAATCTTTTTCTTTTTATTGTAAAGATGCATGTTTTAGAAAGAAATGACACTCTAGGTATTCGCATATATATTTACATTGAAATGTATGGATATATATATATGTTTTATATGTGGATTGTTATTGCTCAATTTTGGTCCTAGAATTTCAATGTATTTTGTTTTGGGATTGTAACAAGAAGAATGGTCTATCATCGCCAAAATTTCCTTCTTGGTAGTTGCTAAGTTTTTTTTTTATTTTGTTGTTCTAATAAAAAAAAAAGCTGCAGTATTTTTTTGTACAATTCTTCTGTAATACACTCAAGTTTCAAAGACTTGAAGGTTTGAAGAATTTGGAGCAACCGAAACAAGTTTGGGACCGTATGAGCCGTAGCAACAAACTTGGAATGTGCGTACGAAGAGCATGCAACCACGTTTGTTGTGGCACGGGCTACGCACGGCAGCAGTATGGAAGCCATGGGCTGGGTATGGCAGCCCTTTATGGGTTTGTGGCATGTGTACACCCATGGGAGGCAGCCGAGGGAGTCCAAACGATGAAGGTCGCGTGAAGACTTGTTTTCCAAGAAAGGAGTTTTTGTATTCAAAGACATATGTAATTTACTTGCTTTTCTAGGATAGACCAAAATTGTAGCTATTTATATTTTTGCAAATATTGCAATGTTTGTCATTGTTTGATAACATGTCATATAGAATAGGAATGTCACTCGTATATCTCTTTTGGTATAAACATGCATAGAATGATTTAGGTATCTAAATTGGCATATAGATAACCTGATAAATCATTCTTTGGAATTCTATCACACGCCTTAAACAATTAAGTGGGAGGAGATGTTTTGGAACACCTACGGCCTCCAAGTTTAGTTGAGCTTTATGTTTCGTGTAATAATCTCCCAAGAGGTATTCATGAATGGAATTTAGCAAGATACTTCCATACAAGGATAGACTAGACAATTAGCCCAAACGATATCTACTCCCAAATGAGGGATATTCGGGAGGAATTATATTGAAGGTCAATAACTTGGTAACACACTCAATGTGAGTTTATTAATACCCTCCCAAGAGTTCTTGTTAGTAAAATCACAAGGCTAAAATTGAAAATGTTTATTGTTATGTTAACAATTAGATGGGACCTAGTCCAACTAGTATATATTGTGAACTCCCAAAGGAGGCATGATATTTATGGATGTTGGATCACCGTTGAATTTTTACGACAGAATTATTTCATTTAATTCAAGATAAATATTCAAAATTGCTTTATCATGATTATCTACTTATATAATTTTTGTTATTGTTCAGAAATCATGACCCCATCCCTAATCAACATCCTAAAAGACAATACTTTAACTGGTGATAATTATGTCACATGGAAAAGGAAAATTGGGCTTTTATTACAATCCAAAAAGCATAAGTTCATTCTGTGCACTCCTGAACCACCTACTCCTACTAATGAATCTACTCAAGAGCAAAGAGATTAGTATCAGCAGTGGGAGTCTTTTGATGAGATGGCTAAATGTTACATTATGGCCACCATCTCCGACGTGTTGCAACAGCAACATGAAGGAATGGAGATTGTTACCGATATAATGATGTCTCTAGAGGAGATGTTTGCTATGAGCTCTAGGACGACTAAGAGAGAGGTTGTGACTACCATTATGAATCTGAGGATAAAACCTGGATATGCTGTGAAAGATCACATGATGAAAGTCATAGCACATCTCAACATTGCTGAACTGAATGGTGCTAAGATAGATGGTGAGACCAAAATTGACATGATTGTCAACTCACTGTCGGATTCCATTGATCAATTCAAGTTGGACTACACCTTGAATAATAAGGAATACACCTTGCAAGGCCTGATGTAAGATGTTCAATACGGGGAAAAAAAAAGATTCATATCGTAGGTAAAGTTGCTTCTGTTAAGACCCGTAAAAAGGTCAAGAAACAACAGAAGAAAAAGCAACTAGGACCTACTAAGAAGGAGACAAAGAAAGTAACCAAGATCAAAGGAAAGTGTTTCCTTTATGGTGAAAAGGGACATTGGAAAAGAAATTGCTCAAAGTCTCAAGACAATAAGGAAGAAGGTAATATTAATTATCTTGAAACATGTTTTTTGGCAGATTCCATGAATTCTTAGATCATAGACTTTGGAGCCACTAATCATTTTTGTTTTTCCTTACATGGGTTCAAGGAAAGCAGAAGGCTTAATGAGAACAAATTCAACTTGCGTTTAGGAAATGGAGTGTTGGTGTCTACTAGTTCAGTGGGAGATATTAGAATTAGTTTAGAATCTTATAGGCATTTAGATTTAATAGACGTTTATTATGTACCTCAATTCAAGAGGAGTTTAATTTCAGTTTCTTGTTTAAATAAATTTGGCTATTCGGTTACTTTTAATAAAACCTTTATTATTAGTGAGAATGACAAAATTATTTGCAAAGGTACAATGGAAAATGGTTTATTCTATTTGCATGGAAATATCTCTCACTTGTTAGACACGGAATCAACGGAACCTAATCATAAAAGAGTAAAATTATTAAAAGATGAAACCAACCTATGGCATTTGCTCCTATGTCATATTAACCTTAATAGGATTAAAAGATTGGTAAGTGACGGACTTCTAAATGACTTAAAGGTTGATGATCTACCAACTCGTGAATCTTGTTTGGAAGGTAAAATGACCAAAAGGTTGTTTACGACCAAAGGCACAAGAGCCATCAAATGTTTAGGATTGATACACACTGATGTGTGTAGACCTATGAGCATTCAAGCTAGAGTTGGATATGAGTACTTCATCACTTTCATGGATGATCACTCAAGATTTGGCTATGTGTATCTCATGAGAAATAAGTCGGAAGCTTTTGACATGTTCAAAACATTTAAAGCTGAAGTAGAAAATCAGCTTGAGAAACGTATGAAAATCTTGAGGTTTGATCGTGGTGGAGAATATCTATCTGATGAGTTTCAGCAATATCTTATTGATAATGGGATAATTTCTCAGTTTTCTATACCAAGCACACCTCAACAAATTGGGGTGACAGAAAGGAGAAATATGACTCTTTTGGACATGGTTAGGTCTATGTTGAGTTATTCAACGGTCCATAATTTTTTTTGGGGATATGCTTTACAAACCACAATGTGCATTCTTAACAATGTACCATCTAAGTAGGTTCCTAAAACACTGCATGAGTTATGGACAGGGCGAAAGCCTAGTTTACAACACTTAAGGATATTTGGATGTCCTAGGCACGTGTTGAAAGGAAAGACAGAAAATATAGAGTCCCGTTCGGAAACATGCATATTTGTAATGTATCCAAAAGGAACAAAAGAATATTATTTTTATAGTCCTTCAGATCTTAAAGTATTTGTTTCGACAAATGCTAAATTTCTGGAAGAGGACTATATGAATAATTTTATGCCTAAAAGTAGAATTGTCCTGAATGAGCTTTTAGGAGATACAATTCCACAAGAGGTGCCCAATTGTAAGTTCCGTACCAATACAAGATCAACAATCTACCATACCTCATCCTAATGAGAGGGTTGTTAGACAACCCGAGAGATACATTGGTCTATGAGAATCTATAGAGAATCTTCTGGAGGACGATGATCCCTATACTTACAATGAAGCAATGGAAGATGTTGATTGTTGCCATTGGCAAAAGGCAATGCATTCCGAAATTGAATCTATGTTCAAAATCAAAGTCTGATCTCTTATAGACTTGCCTAGAAGGATAAAACCCATCTGGTGGAAGTGGGTATACAAGAGGAAAAGAGGAATGGATGGAAAGGTGGAAACCTTTAAAGCTATATTGGTAGCTAAAGGTTATACACAAAAGGAAGGTATCGATTATTAAGAAACCTTCTCTCCTGTGGCCATGTTTAAATCCATTATGATACGCTTATCCATTGCGGCATCTCTAGACCTAGAGATTTGGAAAATGGTCGTCAAGATAGCTTTCCTATTTGGAAGTCTTGACGAAAGCATCTACACCATGCAACCAGAAGGATTTATTGAAAAAGGCCAAGAGGAAAGGGTATGCAAGTTGCAAAGATCCATATATGGATTGAAGCAAGCATCCAGATCCCGAAACATAAGGTTAGATTAAGCCGTAAAAAGCTTTGGATTTATTCAAAACCTTGACGAACCTTATGTATGCAAAAGGATTAAAGGAGACAAGTTGGTTTTCCTAGTTCCTTACGTTAATGATATAATATTCATCGAAAACGATGTAGGTGTATTGACATCAATAAAAGAATGGTGAGTAAAACAATTTGATATGAAGGACTTAGGAGAAGCAAGTTATATTGTTGGTATCCAAGTCATAAGGGATAGAAAGAATAGAACGATTGTATTATCCCAAGCTTCATACAAAGATAAAATCTTGTCTAAGTTTTCCATGGAAGATTCCAAGAAAGGTATGTTACCTTTCAGACAAGGAATCAAAATTTTTAAGGAACAAGTTCCTAAGAATGAGAATGAAAAGCAATTCATGAGTAGAGTTCCATACGCATCGGCATTTGGAAGTCTCATGTATGTAATGCTCTGTAATAGACCAGATATTTGTTTTGTTGTGGGCATAGTTAACATGTTTCAATTGAAACCTGGTCCTAATCACTGGACCGCTGTCAAGCACATTTTCAAGTATCTTAGGAGAATGAGAGATTCTATGCTTGTATACTCTAAAGGGGATTTAATTCCCGTTGGGTATACAGATTCTGATTTTCAATCAGATTTTGACTCTAAGAGATCAACATCAGGATCTGTATTTACTATTGGAGGAGGGGCAGTCATATGGAGGAGTATCAAGCAATCTTGTATTATTGATTCCACCATGGAAGCCGAGTATGTTGCCGCATGCGAGGCTGCTAAAGAGGCTGTCTAGCTCCGACAATTCTTGATTGACTTGGAAGTGGTTCTTGATGCGAATAAGCAGATCAATATCTATTGTGACAATAGTGGAGCAGTGGCTAATTCGAGAGAATCAAGAAGTCATAAGAGAGGGAAACACATTGAAAGAAAGTATCACCTTCTGAGAGAAATTGTGCATAGGGGTGACATGACGATTACCAAGATCGCGTCAGCAGATAATCTAGCGTATCCCTTTACAAAGGCTCTTCCACAAAATATTTTTGATAAGCATCTAGAGAACATGGGGATGAGAGATATGAAACATTTGTTATAAAGCAAGTGGGAGATTGTTGGGATTATGCTCGATAGCAAGAGTGTAATAATGTATTTGACAATCTTTTCATACTAATAATGTGATTTCTAGTTTAACAAATCTTATAGCATTTATAGTTTAATTATTATAATTGTCAAAAGTAAATAATCAAAAGGTCAAAAGACTATGACAAAATAAGAATTGTTTATACATCTAGATATGTATGAGGTAGACACAATTCTTTAGTTAGTCTTGAATAATATTCACAACTTAAGATAAAAGGTTGGGCGCCAATATCTTGTCTAAGTTGTAAATTCTTTTGCTAGCATTTGAATGGGATCAAATGTGTTATGATGAGTCTAAAATCATCAAAGTGAGGTGTCTTTGGGCAAAAAAATCTAGTGTGGATAAAGGTTTTCATTTGAAGACAATCGGAGAGTCTATCTCAATCCTGAGATAAATGATGGACTTATGGTTCCAAGTGTTATCATTTGAGCTATCAATGAGTACAATTATATAGCATAGTCTATCATCAATAGTTTGGTGGTATTCATTTGTTAATCGATAGAGGACTTCATTTATAGATATGGACATCATGGCTTCATTTATTAAATGAGAGTAGAATACCATCATATGGATGTTTTAAGGTATTGGATATTAAATCTTAATGTTAAGTTTTCAATAGTATCTATTAAAACATGGCTTCTTGACAAGTCAAAATATCCAAGTTCAAAATGTGGTCATATGAGTAAATATGGTAACTTGGAGAGCTATAGGAGGTCTATGAGCTCTTGGCGATTACTGATATTCTTCAGGAGGATACACTTTCTCCAATAAGGTTTTCTAGGGTATGAATGAGTAACATCAATTTATTCTATCTTTATTTAAGAGTTCAATTTTAGTTCTTTAGTGGAATGAACTAAATTAAATAGATCGGACCTAAGTAAATCATTTGTTGATTGTGATTGGGTTGTGTCTATTGGAGCTAAAATCTAGATAGCCCGCCAAGATCCCCAATCCACACGAACTTCCATGGATCACTTGATATATTCTACCGGACCAATTTAGGGGTCCATCTAGAATTGTATTGAGGCATGTGGACTTGTTTCCTTTTTGTAAGAATGTGTCTAGTTCACATGTGGACTTTTTTCATAAAGGTCAAATGGATTTAATAAAATAAGAAAATAATATATTGGCCCATATATATGAGTTGGGTGGCAAGGCTATTTAGAGTAGCTTAATTATATTATTTTATTTTATTATTTAATTAAATGGAAATTAATTAATTTGGTGATTAATTGATTATATAATTAAAAGCCAAAATCTTTTTCTTGTAGGAGACGGTCTCCTAAAATTATACTGTTGTTGGTAGTATAATTAATATTAAAGACTATATTTGACAAGTAGATAAATAAAAGGAATTATTTATCTAATCAAATTAGGAAGTTTTAAATTTGGTTACAAATACACTATTGTGTTGAATTAGGTGTCTGGGTGTAAGATAGAATTCCTTTTTTGAAAAGAATTCTTAACCACCAAGTAAATCCACATAAGGAAAAGATTCTTAACTACCAAGTAAATCTTTCTTAGGAAAAGATTTGGTCTCCTAATTGAATTCTATAGAAATTTTGGCCAGCCCATTATAGATATATATATATATATCAGAGGATAGAATTTTTTTAAGATATGGATTCTTAACTGCCAAATAAATCCACCTAAGGAAAAGATTCCTGTAAACCAAGTAAATCCTTCTTTGGAGAGGATTTATGATCCTATATATATATATATATATGTTAGGTAATTCGGCCAGCCCTAAGGATTTCTATGAGCGGAATTTTGATCAAGCTAATCAAATTTCAAGAAAAGAATTTGGCCTAGCAAGAGAGAATTTTGAGGGAGAAAAATTTAGTTTTTGCTCTAGACAAAATTCGATCAACTCATAGATATAGGGTGTAGAATTTGGCCAAGGAGAAAAGAGAGAAAGAGAACGTTTTTGTTTTTGATAGTACACTAATATCCTTTACATCAAAAGGGTTTTTTGTACATAATCAAATTTGGATTACGTGAGTTTCAATCAATTAGATTGATAATTCACAAGTGATCAAGGATTTCTTGAATTTTTCTCTTGAAGGATAATTTTAAATAACAAAGAAAAAAAATTTGTTTGTTTCCATCCTCAGGTATACAATTCAAAGAAAAGGAGCCCACACTCCTAGGTGATTCACGTTCGTGATTGGATTGGAAGATCTTGCGAAATCAATTTGGGGCTAGTTCAATCGTCACGAGAAAAAGGTACGACACTTTTTATATACATCAATTAATCTAAGGTTAAGGTTCTTGTTATTAAAAGGGAAAATTTTTATTTATACGCAAACCCTAATTTTTGGATTTTGAACTTTTCTACGCTTCTGCTGTGTGGGTTTTTCCCTACAGAAGCTAGATTGTTCTACGTGTTCTAGGTTTATCATTTGTGATTTGTAACTAGACTACACTTGTGATATGAACCTTCATGCTTATTTCTAGTTCCCATAGTATATGTTTGATCATCATATTCTATGTTGAGTGCTTATTTGCATTTATGCAGTCATGATCACATAGGAAGTCCTTGTAAAAGTCATGAAGTCTTGGTTAGAGGCATGGGTGCATTGGATAGCCAAGTAAGGAGTCTTGATTGGGGCATGTGGCTTGGACAATCAAGCATGGGAGACTTTCTAGAGGTATGAATGCCTTGCATAGAAAGTATACTTTTATTGGTAGACCTGGGATGTTAAGATATGATGGAGTTCATGGATAGGATGAGCCATTAGTTGATCATTCTATTGGAATTTCCAACTTCTTAATGGTGTTGGTTATAGTGGACTCCAATAGAATGTGAGTCAATTGTTGATCCCTTTTGAGGAATTTACAATCTAACAATAGGGATTAGGTAGATGTAGAGTCCGATTGAGAGTGAGTCATGTGTTGGTCACTTTTGAGGAATTTCATATTTACTTTCCAATAAAGTACCCGATGGTTGTATTCAACCCATGGATGTTTCCTCTTGGGAGGTTTTACCACGTTAAAAAAATCCTTGTGTTAATTCTTCCTATCTCTCTTATATACTTGTAGGTGTATGTTTTTATCTTGTTTCACAAACTTCCTTTCGAGATATTTTTTAAAACAAGATTATTGTAATGTATGAAATGCATGCACTTTATATGATCAAAGTTGTAAATATCATTTTAGTTGTACATAGATTCATATGTATATAATCATCTTTGATTAAGTACTTGTAAATATTAAACAATTTTGTAAATACATGTATTCTTTGTTTCAGTACATTTATCTATCGTATCTTTGTAAGTGTTTAAACTTTGTATCTTGTGATATTCCATTTCAAGTTGTAAAGTTGCACATTGTAATATTCTAAGTACAACTTATGGAATTTGTTTTACATTGAATATATTTGTAAATAAGATACATTGTTTCTTGTTATATTTTTTTGTAGACTAAGGATAGTGAATTGAGCATACATGTGTAAATTGTTTTCTCATAACAATTATGTTAATGTTAATTTGTATGCTCACCAAGGTTTTGTCAAAAGTCTCAAAAAGAGTTAAAAAACAAAAAGAGTGACAACCTATCCCCCCGCCCCTCCCTCTAGGTTGTTTAGTATAACCTTCTAGGCATTTTCAATGTTCCAAAATTCTGGATCTGGAATAAGGTTCACACCCATTTCATAAGCATGTTTCAGAAATCTTGTTGTGTGAAGGTCAGAAGCTAGTGTGTTGATTGACATACCTTTGAACCTAGTACATAACACACCAACAAACAAAAATTCAAGTTAGTAAAATGAACCACAACAGTTAATTAATATTAGCATATGGAATAATTTTTTGACAAATTAATGGCAACATGATCAAATAAATCTAAGGCATTCAAAATAAAATTTCTTTCAAAAACAATCTACAAAGTTAAAAGCCAAGGAAGCATACCTAGTAGTCGCCATTGCATGAGAACACGACAACTTATCTAAATCCCATTCACGACATGAGCAAGAGCGTTGTCAATCCATTTATCATCTACTTTAAATTTATTGATGTGAATAGGGTGAATCCTCCACCATTGCATTGTATCTGTCTTATCTTTGATGTGTTGGTCTTAAAACATTGTCAAGTATATAGACATTTCACGTGCATTTGTCCGACGATTATGGAACCACCTTTGTAACAAATCACTAATAAATTCCACCATTGATGTGATAGACAATTTTCAGACTGTAACTAAACAAGAATTTATTGACTTAGCAATGTTGGTGGTCATCAAAAAGTACCTATTTCTAGGGCTATATACACGTGAAAACTTATTTATCCCAACGCCCAAGAGCTCATCGTAAACCTTACGGTAGATTTTTTTTAGCTAAGCCATTATACGGTCAAACTCGTCGATAAAGTACACATATATAGCATGATAGATTAGCCAAATCACATCAACTATCTACTTGTAAAATCTTTTAAGATTTGTGCCAAGTGGTATACACAAATCCTATATGCTGCATCTATACATATGGCTTCAATTGTATTGAATATACCATTGTACGAATCTAAAAGTAACATCACATGGTTGGGATATGGAATCAATTTGTGAATTTTCTTCAAAATCCAAGTCCATGACTCTGTGCATTTAGAGTTTACAAACCCAAATGTCAAAGGGTATATCATCTCGTTTCCATCTTTGCTCACCGCAACTAACAAAAAGCCCCTAGTTCTGGCCTTCAACTGTGTAGCATCAATGACGATAACCAGCTTAATAACTTAATTGAACCCCTCTATAGAGGCCCTAACTATGATGGATCCATATTTAAACCAGTTTTTCGAGTCGATTTTGATCTTAGTCATAGTCTTTGGGTTCGATTGTTCCAAAACATAAAAAATATGCCAGTAACCTATGAATGGATTGCCACAGATCACTGAATATGTGATTCAAAGCGTGCTTCTTCGACTTGTAGGCTTTTTTTTACAAGAAGTGTATGACATGTTGTTCCCTTATCTCAGAAACTATATCTTTAGGATTAATGTTGGGTCAATGATCACTTAATTTACTTACAAATAAATCCCCTTTCACACGGGCACTTACAAATTTAAATTCAATGTTGTAGTTTCCATTTCTGTCATATGTGTGCTCTTTATCGAAGGACTTAACATGCTAGTAAGTCCCCTTATTCTACTTCCATGCCTGAATAACCCACCCATAACTTATCTTTGTACATTCTGCAGTGAATCATGTATTTGAAGATCGTGAAACCCTATAGCTTGCTTCAACATTAACTTGTCCTTGAACATTTGTCCCTTGTATAATGGACCTTCATTGGCAAAGTTTTCAAACACATCCACAGATTGAACTGTTTTAATTTAGTAAAGCACTAGCCCTGATATTATCCACCTTATGTTCATTGAAGGTGGAGAACTATTAGGTTTTCCACACACCTCTCGTTCTTCAGTTCCATCGTTTGTTACAGATTACCCACCACCATCATTACCACTGCCATATTTTGTATTGTTGGTTTTAGAGCTATCAGAGCTTTTAGAAGTATCGGTGCTTTTTGAACTAATATTGTCATTTACAACTGCATGTTTTATAGTTGATGTTGATGCCCCTAGTCATCCCTTGTTGATGTAAATCCGAGTGAAGGCTAGGATGCAAGTGGATTATTGCCACCACTAACTAATCTATAGTGTGGAGCACCCACTGGAGACTGTGGATTATCAATTGGTTTAATAAGAAAGACCATACATGCTTATTGGATTGCTGTATTCGTTGGATTTGATGTAGGTTGAAATTCATGTGCATTTGCTAGAACAGGTTAAGATTTGTCGAAAAATTTACATCAACTGCGGCTCAACCTTTTTCCTTCAGAGTCATCACAAAATCTACATCGTCGTCACCTATAATAGACAATGTAAATGTATCATCCTTCGTTTTCATATGAAAAGTTATCTTCAACTCAAATTTGTCTCTACTAACCCTTATCTGTTGGTATATCCTTTCCATCAATTCATCGTAGGCTTTGTTGTCTCTTTTGACCAGTAAACCGGCTACCCTTCCAATGCTCACCGTACTGCACTAATAGCCCAAACATCATATCCTATGACCTTGAAAAAAGTATTAAAATCAATCACCAACAGCATTATACCAGGGCTCAAAAAATTTATGTTGGACCTGTGACATCTTTCTACGGCTCAAAAAGTTTTATAACAAGGCTAAAGAAGTTCTTACTCCGGCTCAAAACATGGACCATATAAAAATTTGAATATCAAACAAAACCATCCTAGGCTCTACAAGGTAATTCCCTGGCTTCAACACAATCAAAAGCTAAATAGGAAAAATGTAGAAATAGGCACCCCATGAACTATTACATTTCAAAATAAAGGATTCAGCACAAACTAATTCATCTTAGAAAATTCCTTTCTGGTTAACACAAATTATAGTTCCATAGCCACAAATTGATATCAATGTAAGTTTGTACCAAAAAATATTACAACATAGACTAAAAATGAATCAAGTAGGCAACATGTTGTTGGGGTTTATGCCCTAAATATGTAATTTGTAAATGGATTTATGAAATAAATAAAAGGAAAAGTTCAATTCATTCTTGACGTGTTGTTTATTTTATAACTTGTTTATATATTTAACATCCAAGATTACCGGATGTAATCTCGAACTGTGTATATGAGTGTCATATACGGATGGATACAGTAAGAGACGTGCAATCTAAAGAGTCCATAGATAGCAAATAAAGCTGGGTACTTTATTTGTGGTTAATCTATAGATGCGGTCCATTACGTAATGTACGATGATTCTATCCCGAATCATTCATATGCAATATAGGAATGGAGACACCTTGTATGATGTGATCATATAGGACTGGGCCATGATCTATATGAATCTCTCACCAAGATCCGTTTACCGATTAGATTCATATATATATCAACAAATGATGGCTATATAGGGGTGATCTTAATCCTGAGTGTCTTATCGACTCCTTCAGGTTAGATCGTGGTCTTTGATATACCATAGGTGAGGTCGGATGCAGTTCCCGATCAATATGCTCCGTATGTTGGAATTACGGTTTGACTTGTGGCTAGGAAGGTTTGCACACAATAGTGGAATCCACTTCTTCTTGTGAGATGTAGACGGTAGTTCTCTTAAGGGTTGATTCGGGGCTTGGACAATATGAGCGTTCTCATAATTCCGTAAGGAAATAGGATTTATTGTTTATTATAGAATCAACGGTACTTAAAGGATATATGTAATTAGAGAGGAATAATGGATATTATGACCCAGCTCTAATTATGAACTATTGTGGAGGATCACACCATATGTAATAGCTATATCGATGAACATCGAGTTGTATCGGTCTGTGTAAAAATGTTTACAGTTGAGAGAGTGCAGCTTCGGGTTTTTAGTGGAATAACACCAGAGTTAATAATCAAGGAATATTAATTAAAGAGTTTAATTAATGATTTCGAGGATTATTGGAGCTCAAAATACTGTAGGTCCATTAGGTCCTCTTGCTAGGTTGATCGATTTAGGTAACAAGGGTCGGTTAATTAATTGGATTGTCCAATTAATTGTGTTACAAAAGTGACACGTGTTTATTCGGGAATTAATTAAATAATGAGATTATTTAATTAATGAATGTTAATAGTTAAATTTTTTAAATAATTATATTATTTAATTATATAGATAATTATTAATTATTAATTAACTATTAATTGGAGGGTGTTAGTATATATATGGATTTAGTTGAAGATAAAATAATATGATTATTTTATTTTACTAAATCTTTTATCTAAGTATTTGAATTTAAGTTTAAATTTAAAATACTTATTATCACTTTAAATATATTAGATATATTTGAAAAGGATAATTAAAAGATATATATCAATTATAACACAAGATATTGCATTGGATGCAAATTAGTGTGTACACATATATAAGTGTTTGTATATGATACAAATAGATATATATAGATATATAAAATAAAAAAATAAACAAAAAAAGGAAAAGAGTGCAGGCGGTGCGCAGTAAATATATATAGATATAAGATTGTTGTGCAGTGAAGATATATAAGAATTATATATATATATATATATATATATCAATTAGTTGCATGGTGCAGAGATATAATAAGAAAATGAATGGAGACGTGAGGCATCGTGTATATATATTATTTTTAGAGACACGGAACCAGATCTGTCAATATAAGTTTTGCATGAGATGCAATTTATATGTGCGTGAGATAAATACACCAAATTGAGAAGAAAGAGTTTCTTCATGTATTTCTCTACATCCTCCATTCAAGTTTCTGAGATCGTGACGTGCTCACATGCAGTTACTAGTCCCGGGAGATAGCAAGGAAGATCGAGTGGTTCAGACAAGAGCATAAATTAAAGTGAAAGAGCCTTCAAACGTTGGTATGTTCTTTTGATTTTATTGATTACAATTTCCTGTGTATACATATTGTATATATTAGTTTCAAAAAATAATTACGATCCCAAGTTCACTGGTCTCAAATACAAATTATGATCTGTACAAAAATTTTAAAACCTAGTTCCTCTGCGTGACCGGTGAACGGGGTTCTAACAATTGTTATCAGAGCAAAGGCAGTGGCGACTGGCCGATCCTTGGGAACTCTCTCGCGTGATCGTGTGACGAAGCGTGGCTCTCCACCCGGGGGCTTATTAGAGGAGTGCTCCGATTGGTATCTGTGGGTGTCACCCCAAGGAGTTGGGACCGTGCCCACAACCATGAGATGGGAATTGGTATAAACAATTGGTATCAGAGCAAAGGAAGTGGCGACTGGCCGATCCCTGGGAACTCTCACGTGTGATCGTGTGATGAATGTGGCTCTGCCCGGGGGCTTCTTAGAGGAGTGCTCTGATAGGTATATGTGGGTGTCACCCCAAGGAGTTGGGACCGTGCCCACACCCATGAGATGGGAATTGGTATCAACAATTGGTAACAGAGCCTATTTTATTTTCGGAACAGGAAATTGTTTTCGATGCTCCTATATGTATGATTGTGTAGGCACGATTTAAATTTACTTTATGTTGCTTTTGAATGTATATTAATTTTTTAAAATTTATAAAAACATGATTGATCGTTAATTATATGGTACTGTGGATTTAGGGATTATGGGTTGTATTATTTTTTTTTTGTTTATAGTTTTTTTTTACTGTTATTGTATTGTAAAAAAAATGTAACCTATATTGAAGATTTGGAAAAATCACGAAGATGGATTCTTGAGATGAATCAGAGTGACCTGAAGAGACTGGAAGATATCTGAAGTTAAAAGAAGACCAATGAATGCCTTGGGAAATTTTTTGTAATTTTAGATTCCAATTTTTTTAGGTTAAATAATCTACAATACTCAGTCAATTCATGTATGCTTTATATTATGTGATGATAAAAGCATTGTCATGCATACATATGTCATTTCTATTAGATGTGCCTACACAAATATATTTGATATGTCATACATACATCATAGCCTGATATTTTCTGCATTTTTTTAATGTGATTAAAATGGGCAATATACATAATTGGCTATGAATAATGAGATTAGTTTTTAATGGTTAGAAAACTTGGTAATTCTCATTAATATTAATCTAGTTATTAAAGAGTTTAATAAGTTAGATTAATATGGTCATTTATTGTAATTAGGATTAATATGATTAATTACCGAATAAAGTGTTAGAGTTTTAATAGTTAAAATTTGGTAAACACTAACATAATAATCTGACCTTAGTAAATAGTTTACAAAAGCTTAGATTATTCACTAATAGATTAGATTTTTAATTGTTAAAAATCATTAATAATTTATTAGTTAATTAGAATTTGTTTCTAATTAGTTAATGCACTAGATAACTTGATTAAAGTTAGTCGTTTAATCCTGTAGAATCTAGGTGCATTAACGGTTAATAGAAAACCCTAATTTTAAAATAGTGAGTGGGAGAGGGATATATGACATATATATCCTGCGGTCTCCATCATTAGTTCAACACCGTGAAATCCGTGTGGGGCCTCGTGACGGCTTTGCTTTCGTTCTCCCTAAGGAGGGTTTCCACAAAGGTTAATACCAAGGTTGACTTCCAAACGGATAGGATTTCTGAGGGTATTTCGGGATTAAACGACCCTAAGGCAGCAATTCTCGAGTTAAGCTTATGAGATATGAAATAGTGGGTTACACTCACGAAGGTTTTGATTAAGTTTGTTAATTAAAAACTTGACTGAATGAACGATGGTTGAATGATATGGAATAAGAGTTATTCTAGAATATCATTTGATTGAGAATGTCTCGGTCCAACATGCAAAGACTTGACCGACCCTAAGGAGGCACTTCTTTGTGGTATAATCGATTGTTGTGGTATAGTAACTAGTTTTAGGGTAGTTCTAGCTCGTTAAACATGTTCATGCATCATGTTTAAATTTATGCCAAAGCACTCGCACTTATTTTAAATAAATGACTGAATGAATGTTTCATTTATTTCAGCAATAATGACTTCTGCATTACTTCATATTCTCAAATGACAAATTAACTGGTGATAACTACACTAAGTGGAAACTTAACATTAATGCAATATTGGTCACCAAAGACCTAAAGTTTGTGCTTACGGAGGAATGTCCTCCAGCGCTTGCTGCCAATGCAACACGAACTGTTTGTGAGGCATACGAGTGATGGGTCTCATCTGATGAGAAGGCCCAAACATATCTGTTGGCTTCTATAACAGACGTGCTTGTCACAAAGCATAAGGCAATGACTTTAGCATTCGAAATCATGGAGTCATTGCAAAGCTATGTTCGGGAAGCTCTTCGAGCAAAAGCGACATTAAGTTGTTTGTTCCGTTATGCTCACTCATATGAAGAAAGGTACGTCAGTTCGGGAACATGTCCTGAGCATGATGTCCTACTTCAACAAGGCAGAAGTCAATGGCGAGGCCATTGACGAACCCAGTCAAGTGAGCATCATACTGACGACTCTTTTGAAGAGTTTCGATCAGTTTAAGAACAACTACGGGATGAACAAGTAAAGGTTCAATCTCACACAGTTGCTTAATGAGTTCACTACCTTCGAGTCCTTGTCTAAGGATAACAAGGGTAAGACCAGTGAGGCAAATGTTGTCGAACCATCTTCCTACTCTAATAATAAGAAGAGAAAGAGGTTTACTGGGAAAGCGAAGGGTAAGCCCAAACCCAAGAAAGCCCAAAGCAAGAAGAAGTCCAAGAAAAGTAAATATGATTTACTTGTTCTTGATTCGTGTTTAGTAGAAGATGATTCTTCACCCTGGATAGTTGATTCGCGAGCCATTAACCATGTTTATTCT
Source organism: Dipteronia dyeriana (assembly GCA_032871835.1). Taxonomy (NCBI): domain Eukaryota; kingdom Viridiplantae; phylum Streptophyta; class Magnoliopsida; order Sapindales; family Sapindaceae; genus Dipteronia; species Dipteronia dyeriana. The sequence goes on from CM065296.1 coordinate 41,171,241, forward strand.
TCTTTACAATGGACTGATTCTTGGACACAGCTAAAGGAGCAAGCCTTCTCAATACGTGTAGAGTCAGGGGATGTCGTGTCGGCACGAGCAGTGGGCGTAATTAGATTATGTTTTTGTAATAATTATATATTGTTGGACAATGTATTTTATATTCCTGGATTTACACGGAATTTGATTTTTGTTTCTAAGTTGTTAGAACAAAAATATTATGTTTCTTTTAATAATAAGTCTGTTATTATTGGAAAAAATGGTCTAAATATTTGTTCAGGAATTAATGAAAACAATTTGTATGTGTTAAGACCGTTAATACATACTACACTGCTCAACACCGAAATGTTTAAGGTTAAAAAAACCAAAAACCAAACGACATAAGATTTCTCCAGATAATGACACGTATCTCTAGCATCTAAGGCTTGGTCATATCAACCTTGACCGGATAGACAGACTAGTAAAAAGTGGACCTTTAAGTGAGTTAAAGGTTGACACCTTACATGTCTGCAAATCTTGTTTGGAAGGTAAAATGACTAAGAGACCTTTTACTGGAAAAGGGCTTAGAGATAAAGAACCCCTAGAGCTTATACATACAGACATCTACGGACCGATGAATGTTAAAGCTAGGGGTGGTTATGAGTATTATGTCACCTTTATAGATGACTACTCAAGATACAGATACGTCTACCTAATGCAACGGAAGTCGAAAACATTTGAAATGTTCAAAGAATTCTGAGCTGAAGTTGAGAATCAATTAGGTAAGACTATTAAGTCACTACGATCGGATCATGGAGGTGAGTACCTTGACCAAGAGTTTGAAGACTTCATGGTCGAGCATGGGATATTTTCCCAACTCACAGCTCTTGGTACACCTAAGCAAAATGGTGTAACAAGAAGGAGAAATAGAACCGTGATGGAAATGGTGAGATCTATGATTAGTTTCTCATCATTACCAAATTCCTTTTGGGGATATACGTTACAAACAGTGGCATACTTTTTGAATGTAGTGCTATCCAAATCTGTTCATAATACTCCCTTAGGGTTGTGGAATGGTTGTAAAGCTAGTTTGCGACATTTCCGTATATGGGGGTTTCCAGTACACGTGCTAAAGAACAGAAGTTGAAAGCTAGACACCAAGTCTATGGTCTGCCTGTTTGTAGAAAACTCCAAGGAGACCAGAGGTGGGCACTTCTAGAGTCCTGAAGACAACAAAGTATTTTTATCGACAAATGCAACGTTTCTTGAGGACAATTGTATTAGTGACCATAAACCTACAAGAGTTGTTGATCCATAAACATTTGAGAGCCAGATGGTTCCTAATCAGGATACACTACCACCTAGACATAGTAAGAGGGTTGTGAGACTACCTGAATGCTATTTAGGTATAGGTGAGGGACAAGGTGTTGTCTCTACTGATAGTGTTAATGATCCATTGACATTTAAGAATGCAATGGAAGATCCTGATAAAGAGGAATGGCTTAAAGCCATGAATCTCGAGATGGAGTCCATGTACTCTAACTCAGTCTGGGATATTGTAGACTAACCGGATGGGGTAAAACCCATAGGGTGTAAGTGGATCTACAAGAGAAAGAGAGGTGTAGATGGAAATGTAAAGACCTTCAAAGGAAGGCTAGTGGCCAAGGGTTATACCTAGACAGAGGGGGTCGATTATGAAGAGACATTCTCGCCAGTAGCCATGTTTAAGTCTATTAGGATTTTCTTATCCATTGCTGCCTATTTCGATCACAAAATTTAGCAAATGGACGTCAAGACTACATTTTTGAATGGTAATCTTGATGAGAGCATCTATATGATGGAACTAGGGGGATTCGTGTCTCCAGATCAAGAGTAAAAGGTTTGCAAGCTGCAAAGGTCCATCTATGGGCTTAAGCAAGCATCAAGATCTTGGAACATCAGGTTTGATGTTGTGATCAAAACCTATGGCTTTGAGCAGAACGTCGATGAGCCTTGTGTCTACAAGCGTATCATTGATAAGAAAGTAGTTTTCTTGGTCCTGTACGTAGATGATATCCTACTCATTGGGAATGATGTGGGAGTGTTGTCTGATATAAAGAGCTGGATGGCTAGTCAATTCCTAACGAAAAATTTGGGAGAGGCGAGTTATGTTCTAGAGATTCAACTTATAAGGGATCGTAAGAACAAACTCATAGCACTGTCTCAGGCATTATATATCGATAAGATTCTTGTATGTTATGTGTAAAACTCCAAGAAAGGTATTTTACCTTCTAGGTATGGAGTTCACTTGTCTAAGGAACAGTGTCCTAAGACACCTCTAGAAGTTGAGGATATGAGACTTGTACCCTATGCATCGGCAATAGGTAGTCTCATGTATGCTATGTTATGCATGAGACCAGACATTTGCTATGCAGTGGGAGTAGTCAGCAGATACCAGTCCAACCCAGGATTGAATCATTGGGTTGATGTCAAGACTATTCTCAAGTATCTTCGGAGAACAAGAGACTATATGCTAGTGTATTTCGGGCAGGATTTGATCTCGTTAGGATACATGGATTCTGATTTTCAGTCAGACAAAGATTCTAGAAAATCCACTTCTGGATCAATATTCACCCTAAGTGGTAGAGCCATTGTATGGAGAAGTATCAAGAAATCTTGCATTGCTGACTCCACCATGGAAATCGAAGATGTAGCCGCTTGTGAAGCTGCTAAATAGGCTATTTGACTCTGTAAGTTCTTGAGTGATCTGGAAGTTGTTCCAGATCTGGATAGACCCATCACACTTTATTGAGATAACAGTGGTGATGTGGCTAATTCCAAAGAACCAAGAAGCCACAAAAGAGGGAAGCATATAAAGAGAAAGTATCATCTCATTAAAGAGATAATGTAGAGAGGAGATGTGATCGTCACAAAGATAGCCTCACAAGACAATCATGCTGATCCATTTCCAAAGACCTTACCTGCTAAATTGTTTTCGGGTCACCTAGATGGTCTAGGGTTACGAGACATGCCTCACATGCTTTAGTGCAAGTGGGAGATTGTTGGGGTTTATGCCCTAAAGATGTAATTTGTAAATGGATTTATGAAATTAAAAGGAAAAGTTCAATTCATTCTTGTCGTGTTGTTTATTTTATAACTTGTGCATATATTTAACATCTAAGATTGCCAGATGTAATCTCGAACTGTGTATATGAGTGTCATATATGGATGGATACAGTAAGAGACGTGCAATCTAAAGAGTCCATAGATAGCAAATAAAGTTGGGTACTTTATTTGTGGTTAATCTATAGCTGCGGTCCATTCCGTAATGTACGATGATTCTATCATGAATCATTCATATGAGATATGGGAATGGAGACACCTTGTATGATGTGATCATATAGAACTGGGCCATGATCAATATGAATCTCTCACCAAGATCCATTTACCGATGAGTTTCATATATATCAACTAATGATGGCTATATATGGGTGATCTTAATCCTGAGTGTCTTATCGACTCCTTCAGGTTAGATCGTGGTCTTTGATATACCATGGGTAAGGTCAGATGCAGTTCAAAATCAATATGCTCTGTATGTTGGGATTACAGCTTGGCTTATGGCAGGGAAGGTTTGTACACAATAGTGGAATCCATTCCTTCTTGTGAGAAGGAGACGGTAGTTCCCTTAAGGGTTGATTCGGGGCTTGGAAAATATGAGCGCTCTCCTAATTCCGTAAGGAAATAGGATTTATTGTTTATTATAGAATCAACGGTACTTAAACGATATATGTAATTAGAGGGGTATAACGGACATTATGGCCCATCTCTAATTATGAACTATTGTGGAGGATCACACCATATGTAATAGCTATATCGATAGACAACGAGTTGTATCGGTCTGTGTAAAAACGTCTACAGTTGAGAGAGTGCAGCTTCGGGTTTTTAGTGGAATAACACCGGAGTTAATAATCAAGGAATATTAATTAAAGAGTTTAATTAATGAATTCAAGGATTATTGGAGCTCAAAACACTGTAGGTCCATTAGTTCCCCTTGCTAGGCCGATCGATTTAGGTAACAAGGGTCACGGTTAATTAATTGGATTGTCCAATTAATTGTGTTACGAAAGTGACACGTGTTTATTCGGGAATTAATTGAATAATGAGATTATTTAATTAATGAATGTTAATAGTTAAATTAATTAAATAATTAGATTATTTAATTATATTGATAATTTGGAATTATTAATTAACTATTAATTGGAGGGTGTTAGTATATATATGGATTTAGCTGAAGATAAAATAATATGATTATTTTATTTTACTAAATCATTTATCTAAGTATTTGAATTTAAGTTTAAATTTGAAATACTTATTATCACTTTAAATATATTAGATATATTTGAAAAGGATAATTAAAAGATATATATCAATTATAACACAAGAGATTGCATTGGATGTAAATTGGTGTGTACACATATATAAGTGTTTGTATATGATACAAATAGATATATATAGATATATAAAATAAAAAAATAAAAAAAAAGGGAAAAGAGTGCAGGCGGTGCGCAATAAATATATATAGATATAAGAATGTTGTGCAGTGAAGATATATAAGAATTAAATATATATATATATATATATATATATATATATATATATATCAATTAGTTGCATGGTGTAGAGATATAATAAGAAAACGAATGGAGACGTGAGGCATCGTGTATATATATTAATTTTAGAGACACGGAACCAGATCTGTCAATATAAGTTTTGCATGAGATGCAGTTTATATGTGCGTGAAATAAATACACCAAATTGAGAAGAAAGAGTTTCTTCATGTATTTCTCCACATCTTCCATTCAAGTTTCTAAGACCGTGACGCGCCCACACACAGTTACCAGTCCCGGGAGATAGCAAGGAAGATCGAGTGGTTCAGACATGAGCATAAATTAAAGTGAAGGAGCCTCCAAACATTGGTGTGTTCTTTTGATTTTATTGATTACAATTTCCTGTGTATACATATTGTATGTATTAGTTTCAAAAAATAATTATGATCCCAAGTTCGCTGGTCCCAAATACAGATTATAATCTGTACAAAAATTTTAAAACCTAGTTCCGCTGCGTTACCGGTGAACGGGGTTCCAACAATTGGTATCAGAGCAAAGGCAGTGGCGACTGGCCTATCCTTGGGAACTCTCACGCGTGATCGTGTGAAGAAGCGTGGCTCTCAGCCCGGAGGCTTCTTAGAGGAGTGCTCTGATAGGTATCTGTGGGTGTCACCCCAAGGAGTTGGGACCGTGCCCTCACCCATGAGATGGGAATTGGTATCAACACATGTAACGTAAAGTGCATGTAAAATCATCATAAATCACACTAGTTTTGATTCTATGTCTGCCACTACAAGTAAATCAATCCAATAGTCCTTCATGAAAGGAATTTCCTACGATACATCAAAATCACCAAAAACATATCACTAAAAAGCATATAAAATATTTCATCGCCAAATAGGAATCTGATGCAAAAGCTAAATTGGGAGGCAAACAATTGGTTGGATAGATGTTGTAAGTAGAAAAATATTTACTCAAACTTTGTGAATAATGAAAACCAAAAATAATATTTTAAGTCTTTGATTGTTTACTCAAACTTTGTGTTACTAATTTAATCCAAGCAACCTTTGATTGCTTACTCACGCCCTAACAGACATTTCATCAAACACCTTAACTACATACACAAACCCTAATTCTGTTAGGATTATGCTCAATAGCAAGAGTGTAATAATGTATTTTTCAATCTGTTCATATTAATAAAGTGATTTTTAGTTAAACAAATCTTATAGCATTTATAGTTTAATTATGATAATTGTCAAAAGTAAATAATCATAAGGTCAAAAGACTATGAGAAAAGAAGAATTGTTCGTACATCTAGATATGTATGAGGTAGACACAATTCTTTAGTTAGTCTTGAACAATATCCATAACTTAAGATAAAGGTTGGGCACATTTACCTTATTAAATTGTATATTCTTTTGCTAGAATTTGAGTAGGATCAAATGTTTTATGATGAGTCTAAAATCATCAAAGTGTGGTGTCTTTGGGTTAAAGAATCTAGTGCACTAGGTGCATTGAATAGGATCACAGTAAAATACTTTATCTAGAATCGTCAATGGATAAAAGTTTTCACTTGAAAATAATCAGAGAGTCTATCTCAATCCTGAGATAAATAATGGACTTATGGTTGCAAGTGTTATCATTTGAGCTATTAGTGAGTACGATTATATAGAATAGTCTATCCTCGATAGTTTGATGGTATCCATTTGTTAATCGATGGAGGACTTCATTTATAGATATGGACATCGTTGCTCCATTTATTAAATGTGAGTAGAATATCATCATATGGATATTTTGAGGTATTGGATATTAAATCTTAATGTTAAGTTTTCAATAGTGTCTATTGAAATATGGCTTTTGGACAAGTCAAAATATCCAAGTTCAAAATATAGTCATATGAGTAAATATGGTAACAAGGAGAGCTATACACGGTCTATGACCTCTTGGCGATTACTGGTATTCTTCACGAGGATACACTATCTCCATTTATATTGTCTAAGGTACGAATGAAGAATATTAACTTATTCTATCTTTGTTTAAGAGTTCAAATTTAGTTCTTTATTGGAATGAATTAAAATTAATAGATCAGACCTAATTGAATCATTTGTTGATTGTGATTAAGTTTTGTCCATTGGAGCTTAAATTTAGATAGCCCACCATAATCCCCAATTCACACGAACTTGGATGGATCACTTGATATATTCTACCAGACCAATTTATGGGTCCATCTAGAATTGTATTAAGGCATGTGGACTTGTTTCTTTTAATAAGAGTGGGTCTAGTTCACATGTGGACCATTTATTGAGGTCCAATGGATTTAATAAAAAAAAACAATATATATGCCCATGTATTGACTTGGGAGGCAAGGTTAAATATAATAGCCTATTATATTGTTTTTATTTTATTATTTAATTAAAGGAAAATTAATTAATTAGTTAATTATTTAATTACTTAATTAAAATTCAAAATCTTTTTCCTAGTAGGAGAAAGTCTCCTAGTGTCATACTATTGTTGGTAGTATGATAAATATCAAATACTGTATTTGATAAGTAGATAAATAAAAGGAATTTATTTATCTAGTTAAATTATTAAGTATTTGATATATATCAAAACTCTAATTGACAATTAGTCAAATTAGGAAGTTTTGATATAGTCACAATTTAATTTATATTCAATAATTGGTTATTAAATAAATACACTATTAACTTGGATTAGGAATCTTGGTGTGGAAAAGAAATCTTCTTTGAGTGAGGATTCTTGACCACCAAGTAAATAGTAAGAGGATTCTTGCCCACCAAGTAAATCCTCTTTATGAGAGGATTTGGTCTCTTATATATATGGCATGTAAATTTTTGCCAAGCTCTAGTTTTTCTAAGAGAAATTTCGGCCAACATAGAATTTTGAGAGAGAAAAATTTAGTTTTTGCTCTAGATAAAATTCGACCAACTCATAGAAATAGTGTGTAGAATTCTGCCAAGCATAGAGAAAAGAGAGAACGTTTTTATGTTCGATAGTGCACTAGTATTCTTTATATAAAAAGGATTTTGTGTACAAAAATCGAATCATGCGAGTTTCAATCATATAGATTGATAATTCATAAGTGACCAAACGTTCTTGGGTTTTTTCTTGGAGGATTATTGTGACTAACAAAATTATAGATTTTGTTTGTTTTCATCCTCAAGTATACAATTCAAAGAAAAGGAGTCCACACTCATAGGTGATTCATGTTCGTGATTGGATTGAAAGATATTATGGATTCAATTTAGCGCAACTTCAATCGTCATGAGAAAAAGGTACGATACTTTTAATATACATTAATTAATCAAGGGTTAAGGTTCTTTCTTTTAAAGGGGAAATTTTAAAATATACTCAAACCCTTTTTTTCGCTTCCGCCGCTTTTGATTTGATTTTTCCCTATAAATTCATGTTTAACAAACCCACTACCCTCAATCCCTCATTCATCCTAAAACATTTCAAAGTTCATCATGTTTAAAACAAGCCATAGATGTTGTTCTTCACTGTTGAATTCTGTAAACTTGTCAAACATATGTCAACCATGTATATGATATCAATCTCAAAAGAAATGCAAGGTATTATTTTTGAATTTTAATGCTGGTTTTTTACCAAAGATACAAATATTAATTCTAAACCAAAATACATTACTTTCATTTTGACTGTGTGATTTGAGAACTTACAACGATTGTGAGAGACCTTATAAGCTCGATTGAAGGATGTGGTGGCAAGTTTATAGCTGTTAGTGGCCTGATAAGATTCCGATCGATGGAAAGATTTTGGCTAAGATCGTCAAGTCTTCAGAATCTGGAGAAGATAAAGGACACGATTTGAGGAATGGACAACTCGATGGAGGGAATTGGATGGTTAGGTATTGAAATTGAAAGAATGAGTCTGCGATTGGATTAGCTTTAAAGTTGCAGTAGAACACGATGAAAAAGGTGAAGTTAGATCTGAAGATTGTGATTTTTTTCAGTAGAGTGAAGGTGAAGAACAGTAGAGGTAGTTTCGTCCTTATAAATTCTAAGAGGGTAATTTCGACCTTTGACAAGGTTTAATTGTAGAGGGTGTTATTGTCATCCAAAGGCTATTTCTTAGAATTTAAACATTAAGAAAACACTCTTTTCCAAGTTAATAACTCATAAACTATTTCCTAGAAACAAAATGTTAGGAAAGGCCATATATTCAGGGCCCCATTTATTTTTTACATAATCATGATGCTTTCTTCCATACATATCGTTGCTTTTTTCTTTTCTTGAATATAAATCTTGTTCGATCTCATTTCTAATTTTTCGTAATGCAATTATAAGTTCTGAGGTTAATTTCTCGTATTACAGCAATAAATTATTTAGTGTCATTGATGCTTATAAGTATTTTCTAGTTTATATCATGCTCTTAAGTTGTTGTATAGTCGTCATCTTCATCGTCGTTTTTATAAATTAATGGGGGCACAAACGTCCCCCAATATTTGATAAAATTGCACAGATATGGCAGTTTTGGCCATATACGCACAAACTTCCCTCAATATTTGAAAAATGTTGCACAAACATTTCCTACTATTAGATGGATCTGTTAGTCAATTATCAAACGTGTAAAAAGTATAAAATACCATATATTTTTATTTTAAATAAACAAAAAAAAAAGAAAAAAATTATTAAAAAACCATTTAGAAAAAAGGAATGTATCTTAATACTAAAACCTAGAAAAAAAATCATTTTCAAAAAAATATTAGCTTATGCAATCCCAAATAATTTAGAATAAATTTAGAATTTAATTATTATTAACATGTTTACAATTTTTTTTTTCTAAAGATAATTTTTTCCTTGTTTCAGATTTAAGATACATTCTTGTTTTCTAAAATATTTTTTAAATATTTTTTAAATATTTTTTATCTTATTTTTATAATTTTTAAGTTTATTTAAACTAAAAATAAAGGTTATTTTAGACTTTTTACACTTTTGACCATTGACTAACGGATTCATCTAACGGCAGGGGATATTTATGTAATAATTTCAAATGTCAAGGGAAGTTTGTGTGTATATAACCAAAACTGCCATATTCATGCAATTTGATGCAATTTTATCAAACCTCAAGGGATGTTTGTGCAATTCCACCTAAATTAATAAATATCATTCAATTGATTAATTAATAGATTTTATGTGAACAAAAAAGTATTAGTTTGCAAAAGGTTATATTTTATATGGTAGGAAAAAAGAACAACGTTTATGTACTGACTGGTCAGTTCTGACCTCATTAATTGGGTGTTGGCACGTGGCGCATTTTGGAAGAATACAAGGAAATAAATGTACAAAGTTAAAGAAATATTTCACGTGCCAATATCACATTATTGGTTAGTATATTCAGTACTGACCAGTCAATACCCAAGCATTTTCCAGGAAAAAAATTAAAACAAATCAACCACCATCCAACGCCTACTAACATGTATAATAGATTGATGCAATGAAAATCATTTTCATTTACTGACTATCAATTTACCTTGGTTTACATTAATTATCAATATTCATAAATAAAAGAGTTACATAAAAAAAATGAATAATAAAATACAAAATAAAAATAAATTATTATCCAAATTTTTTAAAATAAAAATGGACCTATATGAAAAAAAAAATCTACAAACGAAATTTTGCAGTAGGGTTTGCAAGAGAGAGAGAGACAACATTTGGTAATATTCAACATTCAACAGAGAGAAAGGCGACCCGTGTGTAGCGAGAAGAATCTCCGATCTCGGTCATCCTCAACAATATCTTTGGGTTTGGCTCAATCACTTCTTATACGCTTGTCAAATTTTCTAATTTTCTTTAAAAAAATGAATGGAAATGTTTGATTTTTGTTCATTTGATTATTAAACCAAAAAGAAGACAAAAGGATGATTACCCCGAGATTGATAGGAGCTTTGAACAAAATCCAACACGAAGAATCAGCTTCGGACATTGTTCGAGTTATGAGTTATTCAGGCACTCTCAACTCTTACGTAGTCCAACTTGTTTTGTCTAACCCAAAACTTCCTCTTCCTTCTTGCTTAGAATTCTTCAACTTCCTCCGCCAAAACCCATTTAATAAGCTTGATCTTGTTGCTTATTTGACCATCATTCTTAGACTACAACACATGAGAAAGTTTACCGATAATTATTTTTTGTTGAATTGCATTGCAAATGATGTTATTCTTCGAACCTCGGTTTCAAATATAGTTGTTGGAAATTTTATGATGAATATACTTTTGGTGAGTATTATTTGGGTATGTTGATTCCATGAAAATAGAGGATCAAAGTGTAATAGAATTCTCCTTTATGTGAGCTATGAATTAGTATACTCAAACTCACAAAATAATTAATGGGTGAATGAGAAATTGAGTCTCAAAGTGAGCCCATGCATCCCATATTAGTTGAGGAAAACATTTATATGTGGTGTATTAGGTGGTTGTGTGATAGTAAACTTATTAATATGTGTGTGGGCGTCTTACAGACACAAATGCTATACCAATTGGACCGTGAGAAATTAGAGTTTTATTGATTAGGAAATAATTAATTTAATTTAATTTTCCCTAAGTCAGACGGTTTAAATAATAAGGAAAGTTGATTAACGAAATAGTTAATTTCTGTTTTGGGTTATGGAAATTAATTGGATTAAGGAAAAAGTTGATTTCCTTTTTGGATTCTGATACTTGTTTGATCACTAAGTAATCAGAATCAGTGTTTAAATAAAAATATATTATTTAGAAGATTATTCTTTAATTATTTTCCATATCGTTATAACCGTAGTAATTAAGTATTTCCTATAACAATATTACCGATTAGGTTTTCTATTTAAATCATAGTCTTTTCCTTATAATTCGATTATTCTGGAAATCACGAAATTAATTGTTTTCTTTCCAGATATTCTATTCTTTGTATCTTGAAAAGTTTGAATTCAAATTGAGTTCGCTGAGAGTGGTTTGTATTTTGCACTTCCACTATTAAATCGTTGTATCCTGTAAGACAATGTTCATACACATACGGTGTTAGCCGGTGAAATTGTCTTAAGGACACCGTGTGAAACACGAGCCTCGATTTCCCTAACGTGATGTTCCTGTTTATTGTTTTTTGTATCTTGCATATTCGAACCAGATTGTTTTTGAGTAATACAAACAACAATAGATTCTAATTTGGTTGAAGATGACACTGATTTGCTCAAAAGTTGTGTGGTTTGTTGTTTGTGGTGTATGTTGACAATGGAATCTTGGAGATGGCTATTGGGGTTTTTGATTATATGGAGAAAAGTGCATCTAAGATTCATCACAAGTGTTGCATGACACTTTTGCTTGCTTTGAAGAGATGTGCTAAAATGGATGTGTTTAAGTTTTTTTCGAAGAATGGTTGGGGCTTATATGGAGATTACACTTCATTCTATGATGAATATAATTAATGGATTGTGTAAGGGAGAATAGGCTGAGAGGGCTAAGGATTTGATGGAGAAAATGCACACTAAAGGCATAGAATTTGATGTTCTTACTTATAATATGTTCATAAATGGGTTCACCATTAAAGGTATGGTATACGAAGCTTAAATAGTGAAAGCTGTAATGGAACAGAAAATATTTAAACCTGATGTGTTACTTTTAATACAATTGTTGGTGGCTTGTGTAAATTGAAACGATTTGAGAAAGCATAAAGCTGGTTGTTAACTATGATTGAAATGGGGCTAACTCATTCTATTGTGACATTCAGTACTTTTATTACCATATTTTCCAAGAAAGGGAACTAGAGAAAGCAAACTAGCTATTTGAATGGATGGAGAAAAGCGAAGTGAGACCTAACATTGTAACTTACAATACTTTGATTAGCGGGTACCGCAAAAAAGGGAACTTAGAGGAATCAACGTTGTTGTTTGAAGGAAGGGAGAAAAAGGGAGTGACACCTAACAATGTTACATACAATGCTTTGATTGATGCTTACTGTAAGAAAAGGAATTTAGAGGAAACAAAGTAGCTATTTGAAGGGATAGAGAAAAGGGGGTTGAGACCTAACACTTTTACTTACAACATTTTGATTAATGGGAATTGGAAGAAACAGAACTTTGATGATGCGAAAAGGCTACTGGATGAGATATAGAAACAAAGAGTGAGACCCGACACAGTTTCTTATAATGTTTTGATTGATAAGTATTGCAAGAAAGGAAAGACATAGGAAGCTTATAAGTTAATAGGTCATATGGAAGCAAAGGGAGTGAGAGCTGACATTGTTACTTACAATACTTTAATTAATGGGAACCGCAAGAAAGAGAATTTTGAGGACGCAAAGCGACTATTTGTAGAGATGGAGAAATGCAGAGTGAGGCCCAACACTATTACATTCAATGTTTTGATTGATATATATTGCAAGAAAGGAAAGACGGCGGAAGCTCATAAGCTAATAGGTCATATGGAAGTAAAGGGGGTGAGACCTGATATTGTTACTTATAATGCTTTAATTGATGGGAATTACAAGAAATGGAATTTTGAGGGAACAAAGTGACTATTGGTAAAAATAGAGAAACGCGGAGTGAGACCCGACATTGTCACTTATAATGCTTTAATTGATATGTAACACATGAAAGGAAAGATGGAGGAAGCTCATAAGCTAAGAGGTCATATAGAAGCTAAGGGAGTGAGACCTAGCATTTTTACATACACTGCTTTGATTGATAGGTTTTGTAAGAATGGGAACTTAGAGAAAGCAAAGCAGTTATTGGAAGAGTAGGAGAAAGACAGAGTGAGACCTAACATTGTTACTTACAATGTTTTGATTGATGGTTATTGCAAGAAACAAAAGATGGAGGAAGCTCATAAGCTAAGAGATCGTATGGAAGCAATGAGGAATATTCCAGAAGCCTATAGATGTACCACTCATACATGGTGAATTATTGTCTGGGAGTTCAGCTGAGGAATTGAAATTGTTTAATGAAATTAAACATAGGGGGATAAAACCAAATGTTGTCACCTACACAAAAGTAATACCGGGTTTGTCCAAGCAAGGGAGACCTGGTGAAGTTTTGAGGCTGCATGATGAGATGATAGAGGTTGGCATTACACCTAAAAACTGACTACATTTTTAATACATCCAGACTTTTGCTCTTAAGGGATTTTAACAGCAAAAGGACTGCAGAAAGATTGTACAATACATGTATACTTATGAACCAAACTTTCCCAGAAGAAGAAGCACAGAATTATAAATCCATGTTGTCTTTGATTACCACTGAGAATAAACTTCCACCTTGTTTAAGAACATAAGGTTCCATTTTATGACCTTAGTTCAATGGAGGCTAGATAAAATTCCCTAGTTTCACCTCCACCATTCTGTTATCTTCCTTTGATTTTTCTGGTAACAAATGTTGCAAGGTTTTAATTATACTTATTAATGTCCCTTACTGCTTTTGTATGTCTCTTCTGCTGCCTCGTCTCTTTGCTTAGCATTGATGAGGTTGATATATGATTTGACTATTTGAGTGACATTAACCTTATTCTTAGCTGCTTCAATATTTTATTTTCCCTCACTTTCTTAGCCAAAGAATGTTGCTCCTCTAAATAATCTATTTAGTTAGTATAACCTATATGGCTATATGTATGTGCATTCAACGAAGGAAACAAATGGATAATAACTTTATATTACAGGGTTTCTTCATATTATTTTATATTTTTACTTCATGTGATGTTTAATTGTTTCATAGGGAAACTTAGTATTAGTTTTCTCATGCAACACCTACCCCGCTTGTTTCATTTTCTCTTATCGTTCTATTTATTGTGATGAGTTTATGTCAAGCTTGATTTGCCTCATGTTCATGGGGGTGATGCTTTTTTTGTTGATAAAGGCTTTAATTGTTTAATTGTCTCATACTAAAGCATTACTTTTGACTGCTTCACATACCTGATTTATGAACTTTGTAATTTAAACAGAAATCATTTCGGTTGCTACAGATTGTTTTTAATCTTTCTTGCAATGCGATTTTGTTTCTGAATTGTAAACAACTAATGACGACTAACATTTTGTAATTGTGGCTCGACTAGTTCACCTAATGTTCCCACATGAGGAGGTGGAAATACTCAGGTCGGACGACTGAGTCGAAGCGATTGGGATCAGTTTCCGGATTTTCTGATCAGAACTTCAATCCGTTGATAGCTGCCATGGAAAATCCGAACAGTATCAGGGCAGTGGTCTGAGCCTTTAGGACTTATTGCATGTTAACCATAAGAAACTTAGATCGAGTATATTGTGCATTTTTATCTACTAAAGTGCTCCTTTTAAACACAACTTCATGAGCAATCCAAGTAAAATATGTTGTAAATAAAACCTTAATAATTAAAATCATGCTTCTTTATCATATATTCATAAAATGTAAACCGGTTAGACCAAAATTTGTATCCGATCCGATCTTAACTAATTGATCGGATTATTGGATTTAGCGACTCCTAAATTTGTAATTGCAAAAAAGTTGGTATTTAAAAATCTAAACAAGAACCCAACCATATCGGAGATGTAACTGACCCATCTCTATTTCCGGACACTATGAAACGGCAGGTGGGTTTGGCAATAAAAATAAAATTAATAATAATAATAATAATAATAATGACAACAATAATAATTATATATATATATATATATTTATATATTTATATATTTTGTCAAATGTCCACGTCACTAATAAATAAGATAGCCTCCTAGAAAGATTGCCAGATAAGCATCCAGGCTGGCGTCCGGATCAGTACCACTGATGGCTTCACCTATTCACAAGAGCCCGAGTAAGGCCGAATAGTAATATTCGGCCTATCCAGCTTTACTCGGGACGACATATAAAGCCCGAGTATCTGAGTCCTATCAGTGCAAGGCTTGTAGTTTCATATATTATCTTTGACTCGCAACCACAAGAAAAGAGTTTCGAAAGGAAACAAATATATTCTCCTAGAAAAATGTGCGATCCTCATAAGTAGACGAGCCCAAGTAGGAAACAGATCTTATTTCGAAACTTTAGCTTGCACATCAAGGAATGAAACTCTAACAAAATATGTATAAACAAATTCATAAGCCGTATTAGAAAAGAAAAAAAAATTGGGAGAACCCCTGTAAAAGAGAGGCAATAAAGATCGAGAGGTGTAATTTGGTATTCATTATTGGATTTTGGCTTGGTTGTACATACAGCCACTCGTGGATGTTTCTCCAAACACCAGAATTTTACCATGTGTACTCATGTCACAATCATATTGTGCTGCATTCTCTTTCTTTTTCTCTTTTTGCAGATTGAAATCGAACCACGCGTTGTTGACTTTCTTGGCCATCAAGAAAGAGACGTCAACAATTTACGCTAGAAGAAAGGGCAATTATTAAAATCCTAATTTATTGAAACAATGTCTGGTAGGGAAATGGAGATGACCCCAGGAATGTTCGAAGGTCCCCAGATAACACACACAATGCGGGGATCACTCAGGATCCCACAGGAACCACCGGGATCCAGGCGGCATCTCTAGCTGGTATCCAGCGAATCACTCCGACCAACAAGGATATAGCGCATCGGTTTAGTGAGGCATTGCAACAGTTATTGGTAGACACGACTGAGGAAGGAGTAGATCTATTTGCAGCAGAAGAGATGAATCTGCCAAACCAACCATCCTCTCAAAATCATTCACCCCTTAGGCTCTGATCGGCCATTGTTGGGCTAGAACCAAGCACGTTAGCTGCCGACGGGAACTCAGATCCTATCAACTAGACGGGGGGCACGATGCATAACCAGGTTAAGGATTTTGAGACGCCTTTAGATGAACGACCTCGCCAAAAGTTAAGTCACGGGCATGACAGACACCTTAAAAACGACAGACGGAGGGATCGGTGATCATCATCAGAAGACAGTGATCGAGATCATCGTAAACGCCGCCGTAGAAATATATGTTTACAGAGATTGGCCCGTGAAACTCAGAGGCTGAATGAATAGGAATCGGATACAGGTTTAACAATCACTCAAGAGTTCAATCATCAGGGAGATCCAGTGGGCGATAGAGACATCTTGAAACAAAGCCTGACCAGAGAAATTGAGAATAATAAGTGTCAAATGGATAAGTTGTTTAGACGTTACGGACACAATGAGTTGTCTGATGATGATTCTGACAGTCCTTTCGCCAGTGATATTCTATGAATGCCATTACCAAAGAGATTCAGAATGCCACAAGTGGAACAATTAAAAAAAAATACGGATCCAAAAGAGCTTATCAGACGAAACAAGAGTGTTATGGCCCAGTATGCCCACAGTGACTCTTAGTTGTGCCTTAATTGCACACAGACCTTGGAGGATTTAGGGTCAATGTGGTTTGGGAGTATGGGGAGCTTTGGAGAGCTAAGCAAATGCTTCTCGAGACAATTTTTTAGGAATGTACACAAGAAACAATCGGTGGCACACCTCTTCTAACTAAAACAAGGAAAGTATGAGTCGTTAAAAAAATATCTAGAAAGGTTTGGCCAGACAGTATAAGAAATCGACAGTGCAAATGACGAAGTAATAATCGTTGCATTCATAAATAACTTGTAGAATGGGCAACTGTCTTTTGATTTAAGAAGTGCTCGTCTGACTTGATATGCGGACATGATGGTTATGGAAGGTGGATACGCATTGGCTGAAAAAGAAGAGTTGGCAAAAGAGGTTGTTATATGTATGGGGGGAGACCAGATGAACCCAAACAAAAAGGTGTCGAATCGTAGCCACAGAATCCTAAAGGGAAACAAAAGGGGAATCATAAAGAGGAAAAAGGTAAAGATATGAGAAACGGTCGCAGGTGTACCTATCAAACCAGGGAAAGGTTTCTAAGGAAATATGTGAACTACACGCCACTTCGGAAAAGGTAGGATGAGATCCTGACAATACTAGAAGAAAAGAGTCTAGTCAATGAGCCACGTCGACAGTCGTAATTAGCCCAACGACACACAATGAAGTATTGCAGATTTCATAAAGAGAGCGAGCATGAAACCTCTAAGTGTTACCAGCTCAGAGATCACATAGAAATCCTTTTCTAAGAAGGGCTTCTACAGGATATTATCTTGAAGAAAGATGAAAAGGCAAAGGCTTAGCAAGAAGCCAAGTCTAGAGATCACAATTCAGATTGGAATAAAAAGACAAGTTTAGAGGTAAGCGGAGCAATACAAACAATCTTCAGAGGACCGTCAACTGGTAAAAGTAACAGGGAACAAACTTAGAAAATCCGGGAAGCAATTGAACTTAGATAAAATTTCAACATTAATTCTATTGAGCCCGATCTGAAAAGAATAAAGGAAGGATGGAACCTAATAGTGTTTACTGAAGCTGATTCACATGGGGTCGACGTTCGACTGAATTATGTTTTTGTCACAAACATTCGAATTGGCCATGGGAGGTTCGATGGGTACTAATAGACAACAGTAGCTCAGCAGACGTTCTCAGCTTAACCGTTTGGGATCAACTTTGGTTAGATCGAAAGAACCTATAACATTTTTATACCCCACTCAGAGGATTTGGAGGAATATAGGTCAGGTCCCTAAGAACGGCTAAAATTTCTAGTAAAAATTGGAGTAGCACCCTATCAGAAAATGGTGTTGCTTTACTTTATAGTGGTGGACATGGATAACTGGCCCTACAATGCTTTATTGTGTCGACCTTTTCGAAAACAAAGCCGGTAATGGCCACCTATGCCCTGATGATCAAATTCCCGACCGAATGGGTGGTAGGGACGGTCAAAGGTTCATAAGAAATAACCAGAATAGCCAATCATGTTTACAAGGATAAGGATAACAGTGAGCACCAAGTGTGTGCTCTGACTTAATCGGATTAGACATTGCAAGGGGACCCATTAATGTTCGAACTCGACCCGAGACACCAAAGAATAAGCCAACAGAGGAAGTGATCTTAAAGGAAGACGAACCAACAAGAATGGTTAGAATCTGAGCTAATCTAGTAGAAATGGTCATGAAAAATCTTATCGGTTTGCACTGTGATTAACAATGAAAAGTGTATGTTTACTAAGGGATAATATCATCATTTTACACTTCCAATATAATTAATTTTCCAATTCAGATATAATTTCGTTCGCTCGCTTAAATAAATGTGTTGTGTAGTAATCAATGTATTTTTCCTTGTATTTCAGAGGTAATTCGATCAATTCAGAATTATGGAAAAGTCAGATAACAAAACAAACATCATTTTCAAGTTTAGAACGTCAAAAACCTTAGGAAGGCCATGAAGGGTATTTATATAATTTTACTATTCACTGTTCACAGTTGACTTTCACTGTTCACCGTTGACTTTCACTGTTTACCGTTGACTTTCACTGTTCACCGTTGACTTTCACTGTTCACGATGAAGTGACACCTTCCTATTGGCCCAAACTGCGAGTGTACTGTACACGAGGCTGTAGAGAATCACATTCTAGAAGTCGGTGCATTGTTCATAGTTGACTTTCTAGAAGATTATTGACCGATGATGTGACACATTTTCTATTGGCCCAAATTATGAGTGCACCAAACATGTGTTACAGAGAATAATATTCTAAAAGCTGGTGCACTGTTCACTGTTCACTGTTCACTATTCACTTTCACGGATGCGTTTACTGTCACTGTTTACTGTTCACTGTCATTGTTCACTGATGATGTGGCGCAATTTGGACGCTCTATTCAAAATTCATCCGATGGTCAATTTTCATATGTATTTTGTATAAATAGGGGACCTTTCCCCCCCTAATTTACACATTCTAAATCCAAATCTGATATTAGATTTGTGAAATTCTCTCTCTTTTGTTCTCAAATTCTCAGTTTAAATGAAATAGTTATTTTCTTGTTAAATTATGTCTGGCTAATTTTATATAGTTGGGGTCAAAGGTGAGACAGTTGGTATGGAAAATATGATCCAATTATGGTAAGTTTATTATTTTTTTGCTTTCTCCCCTCTGATCTTTGTGGAGTTTTTGACTCACTGTAGTCAGACAGATATTGTCTAGCAAAGTGAGTATGTTACCCATATCTATCAGAGAGTGGTTTATCCCCTATGATCTTTGTAGAGTTTTGACTCACTATAGACAGACAGGTGTTGTCTAGCACAGTGGGTACTTTTACCTACATCTATTAGAGAGTGGTCAGTGGAGTGGCATACCCTCCCATTAATCTGGACTAAATATTAATTAGTAGATCATATTCGAATTACCAACAGTAGATCCATTAGCCCTAGTTTTACTTTTAATTGATTTACTTTTTTTTATAACAAGCTTAATAATCAATCTAGATAATTAATTCTACAAGGACAAGTGAACAATCTCCTTGTGGTTCGACCCGGTCTTACCGGTTAATTTATTACTATGACACTGTTATACTTGGGAGTAGGAAAACTTCTTTAAGACGTGTCACTCCGAGAATACAAAGACGTGTTTGTATGGAGCCATAAGGATATGGCATGAATAGACACACAGGTGATATCACACCACTTGGCCATAGACCCGAGCGCTAGGCCTGTAATTTAGAAAAGAAGATCTTTTAACATTGAAAGAAGTCGAGCTATTAAGCAAGAGGTGGAGAAGCTACTTGCATTAGGATCTATCAGAGAAGTCGATTATTCTCAGTGGGTGGCGAATGTGGTGTTAGTCTAAAATAAAAATGGCCTGTGGAGAATGTGGGTAGATTTCACATATTTGAACAAAGCTTGCCCTAAAGAGAGTTTTCCACTTCCGAGAATATACAAGTTGGTCGATACTACATCTGGTCAAGAGCTGCTCAGTTTCATGGACATCTATTTGGGATACAACCAGATCAGGATGAACAAGGTGGATGATGATAAGACGACAATCACAACCGACAAAGGTATATACTGCTATATTGAGATGCCCTTTGGGCTAATGAACGCTGGGGCCATATATCAAAGACTGGTCAATAAAGTCTTTCCTCGACAAATAGGAAAAAACATTGAAGTCTACATAGATGATATGTTAACCAAAAGTGTCACGGCAGCTGAGCACACTTCAGATTTACGTGAATCATTTGATGTCTTAAGGAGATACCAGATTACGCTAAACCCGAGCCAGTTCTTGTACGAAGTTGCTTCGGGAAGATTCCTCGGTTTCCAAGTTCACTAGAGGGGGATCGAGGTAAATCCCAAGAAGATTAAAGCCCTCCAAGAAATGACTTCTCCGAGAACCCTGAAGGAGGTGCAACGTTTGACATGATGCATTACTTCAATCGGTAGGTTCATTTTAAAAGCCACTGATAAGTGTGCACCATTTTTCAAAGTGATCAAAAGAGGGAAGGGGCTTGAATGGAATGTATAATGTGAACAAGCACTTCGGAAGATAAAGGAATACTTAAGATGGCACCCATCTTCTCAAAACCAAAGGTATGAGAAATCCTCTACCTATACTTGTCTCTTACAAAGTTAGCAGTAAGTTTGGTTATAGTAAAGACTGTATGGAAAATCGCGCAACGGAAGTGTGAAAAATTAGGATTAGGGTTTCGGTATAAATAAATAAATTTCCCTTTATAATAACAAGAACCTTAATCCTAGATTAATTGATGTATACAAATATGTCGTACCTTTTTCTCGTAACGATTGAACAAGCGCCGAATTGAATTCGTAAGATCTTCCAATCCAATCACGAAAGTGAATCACCTAGGAGTGTGGACTCCTTTTCTTTAAATTGTATACCTGAAGATGGAAACAAACAAAAAAAATTCTTTGTTAGTTACAAATATCCTCCAAAGAAAAATCCAAGAACGTCCGGTCACTTGTGAATTATCAATCTAATTGATTGAAACTCACGTGAACCAAATTTGATTTTGTACACAAAACCCTTTTGATGTAAAGGATACTAAGTACTATCAAAAACAAAAACGTTCTTTTTTTCTCTTTTCTCATTGGTCGAATTCTACACCCTATATCTATGAGTTCATCAAAATTTGTCTAGAACAAAAAATTAAATTTTTCTCCCTCAAAATTCTCTCTTGCTAGGCCGAATTCTCTCTTGAAAAATAAATAGTTTGGCCGAAATTTCAATCATAGAAACATAGGGCTGGCCAAATTTATCAATGTGGTATTTATAGGATCACAAATCATTTCCTAAGAAGGATTTACTTGATTGACAAAAATCCTATCCTTAGGTGGATTTACTTGGTGACCAAAAATCTTTTTCGAAAAAGAATTCTTTCCAACACCAAGACTCCTAATCCAACTCAAATAGTGTATTTGTAACATATTAAAGATTTCCTAATTTGATTAGATAAATAATTCCTTTTATTTATCTACTTATCAAATATAGTCTTTAATATTAATTATACTACCAACAATAGTATAATATTTGGAGACCTTCTCCTACTAGAAAAAGATTTTAACTTTTAATTAAATAATTAATTAATTACCAAATTAATTAATTTCCATTTAATTAAATAATAAAATAAAATTAATACAATTAAGCTAAACTATATAGCTTTGCCGCCCAACACCATATATGGGTCATTATATTTTTTTTTTCTATTTTATTAAATCCATTAGACCTTAAAAAAATGTCCACATGTGAAATAAACCCATTCATACAAAAAGAAACAAGTCAACATACCTCAATACAATTCTAGAAGGACCCCAAAATTGGTCCGGTAGAATATATCATGTGATCCATGCAAGTTCGCGTGGATTGAGGATCTTAGCGAGCTATCTAAATTTAAGCTACAATAAGCACAACCCAATCACAATCAACAAATGATTCATTTATGTCCGATCTATATAATTTTAGTTCATTCCACTAAAGAACTAAAATTGAACTCTTAAATAAAGATGAATAAGTTGATGTTACTCATTCATGCCCTAGACAACCTTTTTGGAGAAAGTGTATCCTCGTAAAGAATACCAGTAATCGTCAAGAGCTCAAAGACCGCATATAGCTCTCCAAGTTACCATATTTAGTCATATGACCACATACTGAACTTGGATATTTTGACTTGTCCATAAGTCATGTTTCAATAGACACTATTGAAAATTTAACGTTAAGATTTAATATTCAATACCTCAAAACATCCATATGATGGTATTCTACTCTTATTTAATAAATGGAGCCACGATGTCCATATCTATAAATGAAGTCCTCTATCGATTAATAAATGAATATCACCAAACTATCGAGGATAGACTATGCTATATAATCTTACTCATTGATAGCTCAAATGATAACACTTGCAACCATAAGTCCATTATTTATCTCAGGATTGAGATAGACTCTTTGATTGTCTTCAAATAAAAACTTTCATCCATTGACGGTTCTAGATAAAGTATTTCATTGTGATCCTATTCAATGCACCAAGGGCACTAGATTCTTTCACCCAAAGACACCTCACTTTGATGATTTTAGACTCATTATAACACATTTGATCCCACTCAAATGCTAGCAAAAGAATCTACAACTTTGACAAGATAAAGGTGTCAAACCTTTTATCTTAAGTTGTGAATATTATTCAAGACTAACTAAAGAATTGTGTCTACCTCATACATTTCTAGATGTATGAGTATTTCTTCTTTTCTCATAGTCTTTTAACCTTATGATTATTTACTTTTGACAACTATAATAATTAAACTAGAAATCACTTTATTAATATGAAAAGATTGTCAAATACATTATTCTACTCTTGCTATCGAGCATGATCCCAACAAGGATAGATGAGAGGTTGCAAAAGTTGGTATACTATACCAGCAAGGCTCTACCCCAGGTTGAAACGAGATACTCTCAAGCAGAAAAGATGGCCCTGGCATTAATCTCAGCTGCAAGGAAATTGAGGCCATATTTCTAGGCACATGCAATCAGAGTCTTCACTGACTGCCCACTTAAACAGATTCTGTAAAAACCAGAGATAATAGGGAGATTGGCCGAATAGGCAATCAAGTTGAGCGAATTCGATATTCAATATGTATCCAAAGCGTCAATCAAAGGCCAAGCAGTGGCAGACTTTGTAGCAGAATTCAGGGAGCCTGATATGGAGGCAAATAAAATGCTGAATAAAAGTTTCTCTTGGAAATTGCACGTTGACGGCTCGTCAAACACTCATGGCAGCAGGGTAGGGATCATAGTATGCACCCTAGAAAAAGATGACATTGAATGTGCCATGAGATTTGAATTCAAAGCAACAAACAACCAGGTTGAGTATGAGGCATTGCTAGCAGGGCTTAGAGTTTGTATCTGAAACAAATATTATGGTGTGTAATATTAATCTAGAGGGGGTGAATAGATTTTAATTAACTTTTACCCAATTTTCGTTAAGAGTCAAGTTGAAAAAAATACCCCTATCTAGTTACAAAGATACCACAAGTATAATAAATACGGAAATAGTAAAAACATTTGAGATATACGTGGAAACCCTCCAAATGGGAAAAACCACGGGCTGATGAGTGCGCCACACTAAAACCTCGAATCCACTAATGATAAAGGAATTACAACCTAATCCCGGTTTAATCCTCCACCATACCTAATCCTGGTATAAGTGAACCTAGTTCATCATGCTTGTGCTTTAAGCTACCTACTCCCGGAAGCAACACATGTCTTACTTCTCAATAAAGAGATAAAATGTCCTAAGTGAATATATGATGATATTCAATGAACAAACAAGGATAGAAAACGCTATATGCTTATCTAGGATAATGAGATGACAATTAATGCAATCCTAGATATCAAGTGCTAAATGACATGTTCAAATAGCTTAGCTAAACATAGATCAATCATTCCTATGAAGCTTTCACAATACAACACTCAATCATGGCATCACAACAATCTCTAATTTGTATCTAGAAAAAATCTAAGAGAATACAATTAATAAAAGAGATGGTTTAGTAAGCAAAACAATTAACTTGTAAGAAGATAGTGAAGAACTTACCAAACAAGATGTGATGAAGCAACCCTATCCATAGATGCACTCTAGATGAACTTAGATGATGCAAGATAAAGATTTGATGCTCATAGGAATGCTTTGAGTGATTAAAAATGAGTTCTTGGAAGTGTTTTTCCTTTGAAATGCGTTCTAAGAAAGAAATGTCATATTCTAAACTCATACACGACCTTAAGGCATTGAGTTATATATATATAAGATCCAATCAAAGTGAGGTCGTTTTGGAAAAAATGTTCCAGCTTCTTCTATGTGCGCTGGTGACGTGCGTTTGTCTAATAGCGCACCACCAGCGCACAACCTATTTTTAAAACAGACGCTGGACGAGTGGCGCATCCCAGTAGCGCAACACAAGCGCAGATCCTCTGAGAAGTTTGCACTGGTGAAGTGCGCTGGACGAGTAGCGCACATCTACATTTTTTAACTACGCACGGGTGCAGCAGCGCAGCTCAGTGGCGTAACACTAGCGATAGTCCACTGTGAAAGTTGCGCTGGTCGAGTAGCGCACCACCAGCGCAATGCACAAAACAACAAGTTCAAGAGTGATGAAATTGCATCCTAATTTAATGCGTAGCATGACATACAACTTTCATAGCAAGATGCAAATAGATCAACAAGAGTCATTTAAACTAAAAGGCATACAAGAAAACACTCAACATATAAGATCAAGAGTTATGTATGAAAATATGAGTGTGTGCAACTATCTCTTCAAAGTAAGTAAGCACAAGAATTTTACCTTTGATGCTTCTCCTCTTGAGGTCTTAAGAGCCTAAGCTACCCTTACATGAACCCCATCAATGTGGTTGTTCACGAAATAAGCCAATCAACAAATAAGGAATTTTCAATCTCCCCCCTTGGCTATTTCGTGACAAAACCACCACTCACATTGATCCTCACAAAACAAAATAGAAAAACACCGGTAAGATATTCTACATTACAAAGAGATAATCAAAAAAAAAACTTCAAGTCTTTAATCTCTTGTAGAACTATCAACCCTACACACAAGGCAATCACAAATACTCTTTCCAAACCAAGTGCATGTGAAATGATCCAGTGAATATAAAACAAAAGCAATTGCATTTAATGATGTGAGTATGACATCGTGAAATGCTCATGCAATGCTCCCCCTCAAACAAGTACACTCATGCAATGCAATGCTTCCCCTCAAAGCCAACACATGCTACTCCCCTAATATGAGTATGACAGGTCAATGCTACTCCCCCTTTTTGTCATGAGATAGGCAAATGAGAAGTTCCCAACCGGGTCACTCAAGGCTAAGAAAGAAAAGAGCATACAAGATTGTTGCATAATTATATAAGCCACATTTATGCAATCCCAATTGATAGGAGAGACACAAGGAGATTTATTTGAAGACAATGTGTGAATCAAAAAGTGCTTTGCATACAAGACATGTTGCATTCAAGTCCAAAAACAATGGTATTTGGCAAAGCAAATGACAAAGGTTTCCAATATAATTCACACCAATTTCACCATTTGTCGTGAAAGAAGCAAGGATATAGAGTTCTTATAAATATCAAGTTTTAAAAGCACTATATCCAACTTTATAAACTAAACATGGCATGAGCAACTTTGCACCCTATTTGATTTTTCCGGGAGGATACCCCGTATGATAATAGCCATGTTCAATTAATAAAGAAAGAGAGACAATGTGTTGCATTTAACAACTGCAATCATCAAATCATGCTTTATCATTTTTCATTAGCATGTCATTAAAGAATCATCATGTCATGGAGATAATTATAGGTCATTCAATATGTACTTCCTATGTAGATCTCCTAGTCCAAAAATGCATGTTTGAACATAAATATGACATGGATTATAATCAAAGCAAAGTTCACACTTATTGAAGAAAATACAAGATACTATAGTAAGTATAACCAAGCTACTCAAGCAATCAATAAAGGAGCATAAACATTTTAAGAAATGTTTGGATGCAACAAGTATACAATAGCTCTCTTTGCTTGAGTTCCCCTTATGGGGTCAAAGACCACAACTCATCACTCTATGTGACAAATCCCAATCGATCTACTAAATCCATTGGACCTAGTTGAGCTTATGGGTGAAAACTTAGCACAATGACAAGCGGGTTCATCTTTTTTAATCCACTTAGGTGACATATTGTCATTCCTAGTGGTCAAGACCATCATATTACTCCTAGGATCATTAACACTAGCTTTCCTAGGCACATGCATACTGGCTCTACCCCTTTTTCTTTCAATCATGCTCTTAGTTCTACACATGTTAATGTACTTGAAGTAATTTGGTCTAATATGACCATCAACACCACAAAAATGACATGAAGGAATAAAATGAGGGGTCATACCATTCCTTTGTGAGGACAAAGGTGTTTTCCCATGTCTTTGTGCTTTCCTTTGGTGTGGTATTGATTCTCCTCTCCCTTGTTGTTGAGTTGGAGAAGATCGTTTCCTTTGTTGAGCATGCAAGAAATGCTTATTGGTTTGATGGCTTTTAGTTTGAGGGATAGTTGCTTGAAGTGCTCTCATTGATTGAGCTTGAGCTTGACTTCTTGGTGCCATCTTGACTTGGACATTACTAGAACACTCTCCTAGATCAATTTTATTCTTAGGATGAAGTGGAGGAAGAGGTTCTTTGAAGTCCAAGCTCTTGACAAATACCGTCTTGCTAGGAGTTGAGGTCTCATTGTCATTTTCAAACCCTAGACCTCTCTTGTCACTTGGCTTCTTTCCAACTCCCAACATATGGTCAAGCTTCTCCGTACTTGAAGTCATCTTTGCAATCAACTCTCTAGCTTATCTAAGCTCCTCCTTCAAGCTTTCTTCAACTTTTCTTCCATTCTCCACTTTCTCACTTAAGTGAGTCACTTCGGTTGATAACTTGAGGTTTTCTTCCTTTAGCTTCCGAACCTCTTTCTTCATATTCAACCTTGAGCCTTGAAAATGTTCAATGAACCCTTCAAGGTTCATACTCTCTACATTTCCATTTATAGCGTGAAATGAAGAACTCTTATCACTAGAGTCATCACTAGTGTCACTTGTTGCCATGATGGCATCATCAATGTAAGTAGCTTCACTTATCACTCTCTTAGCTACTTTTTCATCACATCCTTCTTCAAGGTTGCAAACGAAGACCTTGTTGCTTTTTTCTACACCTTCCATAAAGGAGGCTCCAAAAGCCGTGTAGTTAAGAATAATCTCTTCATCACTAGAGGAATCATCTCCTTCATTGGAGTTATCACTTCCACTATCAATTGATGGGGTGGTCACCATATTTCCTTTCTTCTTCTTCTTCTTCGAATTAGCACATTCGGGGGCAAATTGACCTATCCCACCACATTCTTAACATCAGACCCCTTTCCTTCTAGTCTTTTCTTCCCTAGGCTCAAACTTCTTGAAAAGAGTCTTTTTCTTCAAGTCTTGACCCTTGGATCCAAAACCTTTCCTCTCGAACTTGTAGAATTTCTTGAACTTCCTCATTAGTAAAGCCATTTCCTCATCCGAGTCATCACTTTCCTCCTTCTCAACTTTGGAGGTTTTCAAAGCAGTTCCCTTTTGCTTTTTTGGAGATGTGGTGGTAAGACCCTTCCTAGATACATAAGCTAGTAGCCTCCAAATCACTTCACTCAGCTTCAAATCCTTGTAAGCACTATTTTCTTCTAAAGCCGTCACCTTAGACTCAAATCTTTTGGGTAAAGATCTTATAATCTTTTGCTTGATTCTCTTATCTGAATAAGGGTCACCAAGTAGATGACTTTGATTCACAATGTCCATTACCCTTACTTCAAAGTCATTAAAGCACTCGTTCTCATCCATCTTGAGCGATTCGAATTGCGTTTGGAGAGCTTGAAGCTTCGATTCCTTAACCACATTAGTTCCCTCATGTGCAACCTCTAGGATATCCCATGCCTCCTTAGCTATCCTAGTATTTTGAACCAACTTGTTCTGGTTCTCATCCATTGCACATAGGATGGCATGCATTGCCTTCCTATTCCATTTTGATGCCTCAAACTCTTGTTCGTTCCACTGTGCCTTAGGCTTGAGTACATCATCTCCTCCATCCGTAGGAGTCATCATGGGTGGAGTTTAGCCATCTTCAACCGACATCCATGCCCTGTCATGAATTTGGCAAATGTACGACTCTATCTTGTCTTTCCAAGAGGCATAATTCAATCAGGTGAGAAGTGGAGGTCTAGTGCTAGAAGCTCCCTCGTTGCCACCGTTTCCACTCATTGTGTTTAATGAATGAATGATATGAATGCAAGTGTATGACTGATCAATACACACACCAAAATGAGCAAGGATCACCTATATATGTCTAGGAACCTGCTCTGATACCAATTGAAACAAATATTATGGTGTGTAATATTAATCTAGAGAGGGGGTGAATAGATTTTTATTAACTTTTACCCAATTTTTGTTAAGAGTCGAGTTGACAAAAATACCCCTATCTAGTTACATAGATACCACAAGTGTAATAAAATATGGAAATAGTAAAAACACTTGAGATATACGTGGAAACCCTCACAATGGGAAAAACCACGGGCTGATGAGTGCACCACACTAGAACCTCGAATCCACTAATGATAAAGGAATTACAACCTAATCCCGGTTTAATCCTCCACCACTACCTAATCCCGGTATAAGTGAACCTAGTTCATCATGCTTGTGCTTTAAGCTACCTATTCCCGGAAGCAACACAAGTCTTACTTCTCAATAAAGAGATAAAGTATCCTAAGTGAATATATGATGATATTTAATATACAAACAAGGCTAGGAAACCCTATATGCTTATCTAGGATAATGAGATGACGATTAATGCAATCCTAGATATCAAGTGCTAAATGACATGTTCTCCCATGAAGCTATCACAATACAACACTCAATCATGGCATCACACCAATCTCTAATTTGTATCTAGAAATAATCTAAGAGAATACAATTAATTAAAGAGATGTTTTAGTAAGCAAAACACTTAACATGTAAGAAGATAGTGAAGAACTTACCAAACAAGATGTGATGAAGCAACCCTATCCACAGATGCACTCTATATGAACTTAGATGATGCAAGATGAAGATTTGATGCTCATGGGAATGCTTTGAGTGATTAAAAATGAGTTCTTGGAAGTGTTTTTCCTTTGAAATGTGTTCTAAGGAAGATATGTGATATTCTAAACTCATACACGACCTTAAGGCATTGATTTATATATATATAAGATCCAATCAAAGTGAGGTCGTTTTGGAAAAAATGTTCCAGCATCCTCTGTGTGCGCTGGTGACGTTCACTGGTCGAGTAGCGCACCACCAGCGTAAATCCTATTTTTAAAACAGGCGATGGATGAGTGGCGCATCCCAGTATCACAATACAAACGCATATCCTCTGGGAAGTTTGCGCTGGTGAGGTGCGCTAAACGAGTAGCGCACCACCAGCGCACGCCTACATTTTTCAACTACGCGCGGGTGCAGCAGCGCAGCACAGTGGCACAACACTAGCAACAGTCCACTGTGAAGTTGCGCTGGTGAGGTGCGCTGGTCGAGTAGCGCACCACCAGTGCAATGCCTATTTTTCCAGCACTCAAATGCACAAACAATAAGTTCAAGAGTGATGAAATTGCATCCTATTTTAATGCTTAGCATGACATACAACTTTCATAGCAAGATGTAAATAGGTCAACAAGAGTCATTTAAACTAAAATGCATACAAGAAAACACTCAACATATAAGATCAAGAGTTATGCATGAAAATGTGAATGTGTGCAACTATCTCTTCAAAGTAAGTAAGCACAATAATTTTACCTTTGATGCTTCTTCTCTTGAGGTCTTGAGAGCCTAAGCTACCCTTACATGAATCCCATTAATGTGGTTGTTCACGAAATAAGCCAATCAACAAATGAGGACTTTTCAGTATCACACTCGGAGCAGATGAGGTCGAAATATTCAGCGACTCATAGGTAATCGTCAACCAAATCCTAGATGAATACCAGACCAAGGATGAATGTATGGTTGCTTACTTGGACATAGCAAAACAACTACTCTAACTTTTTATTGAATATAGGATTGTCCAGATCCTATGAGAAGAGAATAAAAAAGCAGACGCTCTGTCCAAGTTATCGTCTATAACAACCACCATCAAATCAAAGAATATCCCCGGTCGTACATTTATTCAGGCTGAGTATAGCAGAGACGAAAGATTTTGAAGTTTTAGAAATCCAAAAACCTCCAGTCGGTTGGATGACCTAGCTAAAAAGGTATTTGAAAGAGGATGTACTCCCAGAATATCCCTTAGAAGCAAAACGCATCAGGTACAGGTCAGCCAGGTATACTATGATCGGAGGAGAACTATACAGAAAAAGATTCTCTCGAACACTCCAGAGATGTGTATCAAAGGAAGAAACAGATTGAATATTAAAGGAAATCCATAGTGGTGTATGTGGAAATCACACATGAGGCAAAAGCTTGGCGCACAAGGTACTTGATATTCCCTAGAAAGTGTGTATCTATAACCTAGAGGCGGAGGGGGGGTGAATAGGTTTTAATTCGATAGATTACCAATTTTGCGAATGAATCAATATTAACAATTCTACCCCATTCTACTTAAGTGTTCAAATAAATGACAACAAACATAAAACAATAACAACACGGAAAATATACGTGGAAACCCTCAAAATGGGAAAAACCTTTGGCTATTTAGAGCGCTACCCTTGATCCTCAAAATCCACTATTGAGTAAAAGTTTACAACCTAGGTTGACCTCCCGTCTAACCCTCCAGTTACTAACCCTTTCACTCTACCCAACGGGCCTTAATAGCGATTTTGGATCACTAGCCTTGTGCACTAACCACTTAGCCACAAGCTAAATAAACAATGAAGAGATAATGGCAACCTAAGTGAATATGCAAGAATATTCAATATGCAAAAATGCTAGGTCAAGACATTCCTGCTTATCTAGGATAAATAATGACAATTAAAGCAAATCCTAGATATAAATGTTCTAAATGCAAAGTCAAGAAGAATTAGCTAGAAGGGTAAAAACGTCCTAAATGCTAGCTATCACAAATTAATGCATCTCAACCAACAATCAATACACAAGCATGTCATAAAAGCAATTAATCACACAAGCAAGCAATTAATATGCACTAAAGACTAAAACCCTATGTATACATGTCTTAGTAATGAAAACATAAAGTTTAAAACATGTAGAGAATACCTAGTCATGAAAAAACAAGAAACTCATGCTTGAAAGATGCTTGATGATTTGGATTTTAAGGAAGGTTGAGTAAAAATGGCTTCTTGGAGCTTCTCTCTCTCAAAAATAGGTTAGGAAGCTCTAAAAATGAGTTGGGAAGAAGATGGAACATTTATATGAAGCCTAGAGTGAAACTGCATCGTTTTGGGCGCAAGGCAACAAAAACTCGTCAGGACCGTTGGCTGTACCGCGGTCCGGGTAAGTCTAGACAGCGGCACAGAGAGTGGTGTATCGCCTGGACAATACCGCTCTGTAGGTCATTGTTCATGCAGCGTGCACAGACCGCGGTATGGACAGCATGCATCCTCTGTGAAACTCCACTTGGGAGACCGCGGCGTATGCAACAAGCACATACAGCGGTAGCCACAACGTGCATCCTCTGTCAAACACTGTTGTGCAGGCTTCGGCGGGGGCACTGTACAGAGAGCGGCCTAGACCGCGGTATAGAGGAAAAAATCCTCTTTTTAAGGCATAAACATACATTCAACACTCAAATAAAAATAAGACACACAAGGCACTCAAAATGGCAAATAAGCATGCAAGCAAGATAATTAAAATAGAATGCATGAGTGTGAGTGTGTGCACTAAATCTCTTCAATGAAGTTAAGCAAGTGATTTTACCTTTGATGCTTGAAAGAGGACTTGAGCAATGATGACCTAAACTACCCTTACATATTAATCCCAAAATGTGGTTGTCAACGAAATGAGCCAATCAAAAATCGAGGAACTTACAATCTCCCCCTTTGGCTATTTCGTGACAAAACCACTCACTCACAAAATATCATCACAACAAACAACAACAAACAACAAGAGGTCAACAACAAACATTTTATATTACAAGAGATACCTAAAGCTAAATGTTTAAATCTTTCATCTCTTGTAGAATGATCATCCCTACAAAACAAAGAACTACACTTTCCAAGACAATTGTATGAGAGGGATCAAGATAAATAAAACAAATGCAATTTGCATGAATTATAAACAAGTAACATACAATCAACATTGCACATAGCAAACGCTCCCCCTTAATAGACCCACTCCTCTCAATAGGTCAATCTCCCCTTAAATATGCCAATATCAACTCCCCCTAAATCCAATACTACTC
Source organism: Dipteronia dyeriana (assembly GCA_032871835.1). Taxonomy (NCBI): domain Eukaryota; kingdom Viridiplantae; phylum Streptophyta; class Magnoliopsida; order Sapindales; family Sapindaceae; genus Dipteronia; species Dipteronia dyeriana. The sequence goes on from CM065296.1 coordinate 41,204,038, forward strand.
CCCCTTTTTATCACAAGATAGGTAAAGAAGTAGTCCCTAATCGGGACACAGTAGCAAAGAGAGATATTTGAAATGTAAATGCATAATCATATACAACAACTTTATGCAGGTTAATTAAAAGAGAGAAAAAATTCATGGAAGTTGTATTGATTTGAATACGTGCGAAAGAATGTCTTGAATGAAATACATGCAACATCAACTTCCAAAAGCATGGTATTTGGCAAAGGAAAAAGCACATGAGGTTCCAAGAGAAGTCAAACCAATTTGCACCAAATTGTCAATGGAAAACAAGATGTAGTTTAACCAAAGAAAAATAAGAGCAACTATCAAACTTTACAAGTTGAACAAGACATGAGAGACTATTGCGCCCTATTAGATTTTTTCGGGCAAGATACCCGTATGATAGTAGCCTTGTTCAATAAGTAAAGAGAGAAAGAGACTATTGGATTGTGAAATCCTTGAATTGAATACAATATCCTTATTGAATGAAGTCTCAAAAGTCACTTGCACACATATTTGCAAACATTTTGTAAGCATTCAATAAATTCATCATGCATAACACTTTAAGCATGTCAAGATCAAGTTTTCATAAACATGGAGATAAACTTTGGGTTAATCAAATTTCCTAGTCCAAAAATGCATGTTTGAACACAAATGAGACATACATTTCAAATAAGGTAAAAACACACTTATTGAATAAAAAGACATATAATAATATATGCATCCAAGATACTCAAGCAATTAATTAAAGAGCATAAAATTGAACAATTATTTGCTCATTAAAATGCAAGTTCGCTCTCTTTGCTTGAGCTCCCCATATAGTGTCCACCACTAAAACCCATCAATGCATATGACAAATCCCAATAGACCTACTAAGAGATTTAAACTTAGTTGAATCTAATGGTATAGTAAATAAATCCGCTAGTTGATCATTTGTGCCTACATGTTCAAGTGCAATGCATTTGCTCTCAACTAGCTCCCTAATGAAATGATGTCTAATGTCAATATGTTTGGTTCTAGAATGTTGGATAGGATTTTTTGAAATATTGATAGCACTCATGTTATCACAATAAAGGGTTAGAGTACCTTGCTCAAAGCCATAATCCACAAGCATTTGCTTCATCCAAAGGAGTTGTGTGCAAGTACTCCCAGTGGTTATGTACTCGGCCTCAGCTGTGGATAATGATATGGAGTTTTGCTTCTTGCAAAACCATGACACAAGATTGTTCCCTAGGAAGAAGCAACCGCCCGATGTACTCTTCCTATCATCACAATTACCTGCCCAATCTGCATCACTAAAGCCAACTAAACTAGCATTAGTGTCAAAAGAGTACCATATCCCATAGTTGGATGTCCCATTCACATATCGAATGATTCTCTTCACAGAGGAGAGATAAGATTCCATGGGATTTGCTTGGTACCTAGTACACACACCAACACTAAAAGCTATATCAGGCCTACTAGCAGTCAAGTATAGCAAGCTTCCTATCATGCCACGATATAGACTTTGATCCATACTTTTTCCACTAGCATCCTTGCTAAGTTTTAAAGTGGTACTCATAGATGTGTCACAATGCTTGGCATTCTCAAGGCCAAACTTCTTCACTAGGTTCTTGGCATAAGCTTGGGATATGAAGATCCCATCATGCATTTGCTTGATTTGCAAGCATAGGAAGTAATTGAGTTCACCAACCATGCTCATTTCAAACTCGTGAGTCATGACATTAACAAATTGTTGAACTTTCAAGTTGTTGGTGAAACCAAAAACGATGTCATCAACATAAATTTGAGCTATGAATAACTCAACTTTAGTGTACTTGATGAACAAAGTCTTGTCAACACTACCTCTAGAATAGCCATTGTCAACAAGATAAAGAGTGAGGTGTTCATACCAAGCCCTTGGTGCTTGTTTCAACCCATATAGCGCCTTCATGAGGCGATAAACATGATTAGGGTGGTGTGGACCCTCAAACCCATTAGGTTGCTCAACAAACACTTCCTCTTGTAAGAAGCCATTGATAGATGCACTCTTAACATCCTTTTGATACAATTTAAACTTGTGAACACACGAGATGGATAAGAGAAGCCTAATGGAATCTAATCGGGCAACGGGAGCATAAGTCTCCTCAAAGTCGATACCCTCAATTTGAGAGTATCATTATGCTACAAGTCTAGCTTTGTTCCGTACAATGTTGCCATCCTCATCAGATTTGTTCCTATAGACCCACTTGATCCCTATCACATTTGTGTTCTTAGGTCTAGGAACTAAAGTCCAAACCTCATTTCTTTCAAATTGATTTAGCTCTTCTTGCATTGCAAGAACCCAAAACTCATCACTTAAAGCTTAATCAACCTTTTTGGGTTCAATTTGATTTGCTAATTGATGTCTAGTCCTTACAGCCTCATTCACATTTCCAAGAATGTCACTCTTGTTATGGAGATGTCTAACCCAAGGAGCGGGTTCCTTAGAGTCCAAGGTAGGATCTCTATCAAGAGATTGAGAGACCACTTTTTCAAGATTTGATTTTTCATCATTTGAAATCTCATCAATCTTCACCAAGGGAGTATCATCAACCACACTAATCTCCTCATCATGGTTACTAACCTTAGGCCTACAATCATCTATGACCACATTAGATGATTCCATTACACTTCATGTCTTCAAATTAAAAACTCTATAGGTCTTACTATTCAGGGCATAACCAATGAAAATTCCCTCATCACTCTTAGCATCAAACTTGTCAAGTTAATCAAGGTCATTTAGAATGTAGCACTTGGTTCCAAATGAGTGGAAGTAGCTAACATTTGGCTTCCTACCCTTCCACAATTCATAGAAGGTTTTCCTAGTCCGGGGCCTAAGAAAAACTCTATTGCCTATGTAACAAGCCGTATTGATAGCTTCAGCCTAAAGATTCCTAGACACATTGTTGCTATGCAACATCACACGAGCCATCTCTTGGAGGACTCTATTCTTCCTTTCTACTACCCCATTTTGTTGAGGAGTTCGAGGAGCTGAGAACTTATGGGAAATACCAAGACTATCACAAAAGTTTTCAAAGCTAACATTTTCAAATTCTCTCCCATGATTACTCCTAATTCTCTTAATGCATTTTATGTGAGAGTCCTTCTCATTTTGAATTTTAGTGCAAAGAATTTTAAAGGTTTCAAACGTTTCAAATTTTTCTATAAGAAAGTAAGTCCAAGTAAATCTAGAAAAATCATCCACACATACAAAAATGTACCTCTTGTCAACGAGACTCTAGGTTTGCATGGGACCCATAAGGTTCATATGAAAAAGCTCTAATGGCTCCTTAGTGGCAAGATACTTACCCTTTTTATGCACACTCTTAGTTTGCTTTCTTTGTTGACAAGATCCACAAACTCCATCAATCCTATTTCCAAACTTATCAAGACCTCTCACAACTTTCAACCTCTCAAGAACTTTCAAGTCTTTGAAATTCATATGACCTAACCTTTGATGCCATAATTCAACTTGATCACAATTAGACAAATTGCAAGAGATGCCATTAGAATCAAGACAATAACAATTGTCACTTGATCTCTTGCCTATCAATAGAACTTGTCCATCTTTTCTTAGAATAGGGCAATCAACTTTTCCAAACAAAACCGAAAGCCCTTCATCACTTAAATGTGATATGCTAATGAGATTGGCTTGCAAGCCATCCACATAGAGAGCATTAGGCAAGGATGGCAAACCGGTGATGGAAATTTTTCCTTCTTCTAGAATCTTCTTACGTGAACCATCACCAAATGTGACAAATCCACCATCCTCCATCACAAGAGTTTCAAAGAAACTCTTGTTTCCGGTCATGTGCCTAGAACAACCACTATCAAGATACCAAGTGTTAGAAGCTTTCGCCTTCAACATCACTTGGGCCACATGGTAAACATACTCATTTGTTCTAGTCCACCTAGTAGCAAAATTGTCATTTCTAGGAACCTTGGGTTCATTGGCTCTAAAATTCCTAGGTGCATGCATTTTGGCTCTTCTAAGCATATTCTTCTCAATCACGCTTTCAAAATGACATAACTTAATAAATTTAAAACAGTTCGGCCTTATGTGACCTTCAACACCACAAATATGACAAATAGGAGTAAAGTAAGAATTCATACCATATCCTTGTGCAAGCATGGAAGACTTCCCTCTCCTTTGATTTGTCCTTTGGTGTTGAGCCGAATCTCTTATTTGAAACATCCTTGTGGTTGAGCCACATTAGCTTCTCTTCTTGGTTGTGGGTGACAACTTCTTTATTGAATTTGAGGGCTCCTTGGAAGTTGAGGTCTTGTATGATGTGTTCTAGCTCTTGGTGGATGAGCTTTAGCTTGAGAATTTGTTTGAGCCTTCATTTGAGCTTGCTTTGAAGATTCTCCAACTTCATTCGATCTCATTTGTTTGTGTGAACCTTGAGTCTTTTTGACCTCTTGACTTTTGACAAAAATGGTCATCTTCAAGAAAGTGGCATCCTTGCCTTCCACATATCCTAAGCCCGTTTTATCATTAGGACTTTTCCCACCTGATAGCATATCAATTCTTTTGCTTCTTTAAGCTCAATCTTTAAGTTTTCTTCACTCTTCTTAATGATCGTAAGCTCCAAATTTAAACTCTCTTCTAACTCTTTTCCACTCTTTACCTTCTCACTCAAGTTGATAATCTTGAAAGTCAACTCTAGAATCTTCTTTTCAACTCTTGAACCTCCTTCTTCTTTTTCAATCTAGACTTTTCAAAAAACTTCATGAAGTTTACATAGTCCATTTCCTCATCAATCTCAAACCTAGAGTTAGAAGAGGTACTCTCATCACTAGAGTCATCTACTTCTTCCTTGTCACTCACAACTTCCTTGCCATTATGAGATGTTGTGAAGGCAATGAAGTTTACAACTCTATCTTCATCATCCAAAGATTTTTCTTCCTCTTCTAAGTCTTCACTATCACTCCAAGTGGCCGCCATTGCCTTCCCCTTTTTCTTTTTCTTCAAATTTGCACATTCTGGAGCAATGTGACCAAAACCACTGCATTCATAGCATTGAATGCCCTTCTTGGAGTCACTTTTTTAAAAATTTTCAATCTTCTTGAAGGGAGTTTTCTTCTTCACTTCCTTTCCGTTTGACCTAAAACCTTTCCTCTCAAACTTCATGAAATTCTTGAATCTTTTAACCATGAGAGCCATTTCTACATCTGAGTCCTCCTCCTCTTCTTCAGCCTTAGTGGTCTTCAAGGCAATGCTTTTTTGCTTCTTTGGAGAAGTGGATAAGGTGTTCCATCTTGACTCATAAGCTAGAAGTCTTCTAATGACTTCACTCGGCTTCATATTCTTGTACTCACTATTCTCTTCAAGTGCCGTCACCTTTGATTTGAACCTTGACGGAAGTGACCTTATAATTTTTTGCTTAACTCTCCAATCTGAATAGGGGTCACCAAGTTGATGGCTTTGATTGACAATATCCATCAACTTCACTTGGAAGTCATTGAAGCATTCATGCTCCTCCATCCTAATCATCTCAAATTACATTTGGAGGACTTGGAGCTTTAAGTCCTTGACTACCTCAGTTCCCTCATGTGCCATTTGAAGAATGTCCCAAGCCTCCTTTGCAATCCTAGTGTTTTGGACCAACTTGTATTGATTATCGTCCACGGCACAAAGGATGTCATGCATAGCCTTGTTGTTCCACTTGGATGCTTCAAACTCTTGACTACTCCAACTAGACTTGGGCTTAGGAACATCTACACCATCGTCGGTGGTCATTGTTGGAGGAGTATAACCGTCTTAAATAGCCATCCAAGCACGGTCATCTATTTGGCAAAGATAGGCTTCCATCTTGCCCTTCCAAGTAACGTAATTCACCCCATTGAGCAAAGTGGGTCTTGTGCTTGAGGCTCCCTCATGACTATTTCTGTTTCCACTCATTGCGTTTGAGGGTAATAAATGATATGAAGATGCAAATGTAATGCAACACACTAAAATGCAAACAACCAAAATTGCACAAGTTAAGACACACACAATGCACGGATCACCTAAGTATATCTAGGCAGAGGCTCTGGTACCAATTGAAATTCCCTAGAAAGTGTGTGTCTATAACTTATAGGGGGTGAATAGGTTTTAATTCGATAGATTACCAATTTTACAAATTAATCAATATTAACAATTCTACCCCATTCTACTTAAATGTTCAAATAAATGACAACAAACATAAAACAATAACAACACGGAAAATATACGTGGAAACCCTCAAAATGGGAAAAACCAAGGGCAATTTAGAGCGCCACCCTTGATCCTCAAAATCCACTATTGAGTAAAAGTTTACAACCTAGGTTGACCTCCCGTCTAACTCTCCAGTTACTAACCCTTTCACTCTACCCAACGGGCCTTAATAGCGATTTTGGATCACTAGTCTTGTGCACTAACCACTTAAACCACAAGCTAAATCAACAATGAAGAGAAAATGACAACCTAAGTGAATATGCAAGAATATTCAATATGCAAAAAAGCTAGGTCAAGACATTCATGCTTATCTAGGATTAATAATGACAATTAAAGCAAATCCTAGATATCAATGTTCTAAATGCAAAGGCAAGAAGAATTAGCTAGAAGGGTAAAAACTTCCTAAATGCTAGCTATCACAAATTAATGCATCTCAACCAACAATCAATACATAAGCATGTCATAAAAGCAATTAATCACACAAGAAAGCAATTAATATGCAATAAAAACTAAAACCCTAGGTATACATGTCTTAGAAATGAAAAAATAAAGTTTAGAACATGTAGAGAATACCTAGTCATGAAAAAACAAGAAACCCATGCTTGAAAGATGCTTGATGATTTGGATTTTAAGGAAGGTTGAGTAAAAATGGATTCTTGGAGCTTCTCTCTCTAAAGAACCTTATCTCTCTCTCAAAAATAAGTTAGGAAGCTCTAAAAATGAGTTGGGAAGAAGATGGAACATTTATATGAAGTCTAGAGTGAAACTGCGTCGTTTTGGGCTCAAGGCAACCAAAACTCGTCAGGACAGCTGGTTGTACCACAGTCCAGGTAAGTGTCCAGACCACGGCACAGAGAGCGGTGTATCGCCTGGACAACACCGCTCTTGGGAGACCGCGACGTATGCAGCGTGCACAGACCGTGGTAGCCACAGTGTGCATCCTCTGTCAAACACTATTGTGCAGACCGCGGCGGGGGCACTGCACAGATAGCGGTCTAGACCACGGTAAAGAGGAAAAAATCCTCTTTTTAAGGCACAAACATACATTCAACACTCAAATAAAAATAAGACACACAAGGCACTCAAAATGGCAAATAAGCATGCAAGCAAGATAATTAACATAAAATGCTTGAGTGTGAGTGTGTGCACTAAATCTCTTCAATGAAGTTAAGCAAGTGATTTTACCTTTGATGCTTGAAAGAGGACTTGAGCAATGATGACCTAAACTACCCTTACATATTGATCCCAAAATGTGGTTGTCAACGAAATGAGCCAATCAAAAACCGAGGAACTTACAGTACTCAAGCAAGGCTTCTATTGGCCTTCTTAGTTCACTCATGCCCTACGATTTTTGAAAAGTTGCAATACTTGCCAAAGGGTCGCCAATGATATTCGTCAACCCCTGAGCACTTCAGAAGTCTCACATCCTCATGGTTGTTCACCATGTGGGGGTTAGATTTAATTGGTCCGATACCGGTAGGAACAAGGGAAGTATGCAATCATGGCTGTAGATTATTTCACAAAGTGGGTGGAAGCTGAAGCATTAGTACATATCACTGAAGCAAACACCACGAACTTTGTGAAAAATAACATACTCTATAGATTTGGAATCAAGAATACAATTATCATCGACAACGGTACCTAGTTTGACATTAAGAAATTCAGGCAACTTTGCGATGAGTACCAGATTTCTAATTATTATGCCACACCTGATCACCCTCAAACGAACGGACAGGCCGAAGCGATGAAGAAAGTTATCAAGCACACGTTTAAAGTAAAACTGGATGCAAAAATAGGTAGTTGGCTAGAAAACTTCCTGAAGTATTGTTGGCTTACCGAACAAAGGTAAAGACCCCTACTGGGGAAACACCGTTTTTATTGGCTTTTGGAACAGAGGCCGTCATCCCTGTAGAAACATCATACATGTTGCCCAGAGTCGGATTATATGATGAAGATCATAATATCGATATGTTGTTACAGAGCTTGGATGAATTAGAATAAAAAATGGAGAAGTCCCAAGTGCAAAACGTGGCATATCAGTAAAGAGTGGCTAGGCATTACAACACGCATGTTCGGGTGACGAAATTCTGAATGGGAGATCTAGTGCACTGAAGAGTATCACTGAATACAAAAGACAAAGCTGCAGGTTCCCTAGCCGACAAATGGGAAGGCTCATACCAAATCGAAGGAATGGCTGGACACGAAGCATACTGGATAGCCCGACCAGGAGGAGGGGTCTTACCCCGACCGTGCAACGCCCAATACCTGAAGATATTTTATCCTTGAAGTGCCCTATTTTAGGCTTTATTTCTTTTCAGTCAATTTACATCTTTAGCAGTGATTTGTTTCCCAAAAATTCTTTGAAGTATTTCTGCATTTTGTTAGTTTTTAAAGAATTATGAATAAAAACCCGACTAAGGGATTCCCCGAAAAGTGAACATATGATAATAAAAACATATAAAAAGACTAAACAACGAATTAGCACCATCACATAAAATGTAAGGTCAATACAGACTTTAGCCAAAATGTAAACCCGATGTACTAGATTCTGGAAAATGGCTCGGGGCGGCGCCAAGTATATTCCGGTGAGTTACGCAACTGTGTTGCGTAATTCAAAGCCTAACGATTCGGTAAACCCTTGCATAGACAAATCTAGGAGACGTCCTCAGTGACATGTGCAAGGACCTAAAGATATGATCCTGGCGAGCCTCGATGCAATGTTCGGGTAGCAACCAAGCATAGAATGCAAGTATAAGTGCAAGATACTGGGCTTTAATTCAAAATTGCTCGATGAATAATATTATCCAGTTAATAAGATACTTGTCACTTAAAATTACAGTGGATTCATAGTTACTCAGGCAACGACATTAGCAAATTAATAAAATATTTGGCATTTCAAGTTACGATAGTTTTTCACTACCCAAATCAGAATAGTCATGTTCACATAGAATCTAACAAATTCACTCATTTGGTCATAATCTATAAAATAAACTGTTTTTATAAAGTTTTTTACAAGGTACATTTAGGGGCGGTACCGAGGACTTCAAGTTTTCGCCCATGCTCGAAGCAGGCACCATTTCATATTCACGGAGAAGGCTTTCGTTCGAAGGCCTTGTAATTTTGTCCACTTGATCATCCATTCAAGCGTTGTAGTCCATTTTGATTTTTGGTCAAACATCAGGCTCTGTCCCATCCACCCCGATTTTCTGGCTAGCAAAGAAGGTAGAAAGAGAATGCTCAGTCGGAACCTCCAAATGCATAGGATGGGGATTTTCGCCTCAGTTGCAACAATAAGTTCTCCACTCCTTCATCTAAATCCGAAGAGCCGCCAATGACCGGTGCATATGATTCTTGATCGATAATTCCCAATTCTCAGTCGCCCGATTTTTCACTTTGAACAATTCGCAAGCTGAAACCAACCCCTGTTAGAATTCTCTAAAGAGCAAAGCGTCATAGGCCGGTGACCTTTTGAAGCGATCAACCCCTTGAACTTCAAGTTCCAATTTTGCTTCCCTAGAGAGGGACTCAATCGTCAAAGCTTGGCGCTTGAGATCCTCAATTTTGCACTCATAGGATGACTTTGCTTCATCGGCCTCCTGTTTAGCTCGAAGCACTGACTCCTGGAAGGCAGAGAGTAGATTCTGTAAATATTTAGCCTTCCCCTCCGCAGGATGGCCCTCTTCGTGGCTTCTATCAGCTTCTCCAAGCAGCGATCAGTGAATTCTTGAACAGAACTCACCTCCCTTTGATAAGCCACCTCAATCTGAGCACGGTTGTCCTCGCCCGTCTTTAGTTGAGCTTCCAGATACCTTATATGATCAGCTCGATGTTGTTACGTCTGGAAAGCCTCGGTAAACTCATCAACCATCAACAAAAAAAGGAGTAAGTTAAAGAAAAAATCCAATTTAACTCGAAATACAAAGTTAAGAACGTAGGTCGCACTACTGAAAATGTTATTGAATCACTCCTGAAATGGCTCCAACGGTCGTCGTCAATAAAAGCTTAACCAGAGAACATGGCTTTCAGCATATCTTGGGGAGAAAGGCCCACAAGCCATTTCAAGGATCCCGCTTCAGCAGCTTTAACCTCAATGGGCAAGGGACTCTCTGTGTTCGAAATTTTTTGAGGATTTTTCCTTTCCCACGAGGACTTCTCCATTTGAACACTTGGGAAGTCCCTAGTATCAGTGTCCTCATTGCTCGACTCATTGAACAACACTACCCTGACTCATTGAACAACACCACCCTCAAAACTTTTGGAGGAGGTCGAGGGGGGGAGTGAGTTGCTTTTCTTTTTTCAGCTCGTGTACGGCGAGAGTCAAGATCAGTTGCAGGATCTTCCTAATCCTCCTCCTATACAGCCTAAAATGGCTCAAAAATAGCGAGACGAGAAGGATCAGCTTGTTCAACAGAAGGCTCCCTAGTTCTTTCCTCGCTTGTGTCAACAAAATTCTTAGTTGATACCCTATCAGCTGAAGACTCGAGCCCTTCAGTCGCTACACTAGCAGAATGTCTCACTTCCCTACCACCATCCTCATGCAGTCCTTGGTTGTTAAAAGATCCCACCATGCCACTCGGGCAGCTTGACTCGCCCACAGTCAGCTGAGCGACCTCTTTAGGAATGTATTCAGGAACTTACACACCAGTTCTCTCGAAATTCTCATCTGAATCATCATCAGGTGGGGAAATTCCTTCTTTCTTTTGACGAGTAGCCTCACTACGGCTCGTTTGAATAATTGACTTGACTTGGTGAGCAATGAAGGCATCAATCAAAATAAAAGAAATAACTGGGAAAGCAATGAAGGCATCAATCAAAATAAAAGAAATAACTGGAAAGCCATCATGTGCAGCGTCTGTGAAGAGCAGAAATCGGAGCGAAAAGGCCAAGGTTCTCATTTTTTCTCATCAAAAAGGTATTGCCTACTTCGTTTCTCCAACATACGCATGGTTGCCCGAGAAAGATTGGACAACTCTGCGTCAGTAAAAGCATGCGGCGTTTTGTTTTAGCGATCAGGAAAAAAAAATAATGAGGAACCTTCACTATTTCTCGAGCTTCAACCGTCGAAAGTTTAATTTGGCTTCCCCAATTCCCCCTGCGAAAAACCAAATGTTTTTCCGATATTTGTTTGAAGTGGAAAAACCTAAAAAAAAAAAACCTTTTTTCTTATCGTCTGAGGAAGTTTCGATGCTCCAGTTCACCTTCACTCTCTAAAGAATCCAGCTATCTGGTTGACTGGATAGAAGAAAATAAGTCTCAGTCTGACCAGACTGCTGAAGAGTGTAAAATGCCTTATTTCACAAGGAGAAGGTGGCGGCAACTTCATTCGGCTTCACATGTGCCACATGCACATCAAAATCCTATAGCTATTCGAAGCTGGGCTAAAGCGATCCCCGTCTCAGCCAGAAACCATGTAATGAAGGGCTGTTGGGAAAGAGTCACTCCGCAGCTAAGCATGGACCCGCAAATGGCCATCATACCCGAGGGAGGATTCTGTATGGCTTTATTACCAGCAGGTATCAACAAGATGGAATTATCCAGATCAAACCGACTATGATATTTCCCGAACTCTGTCTCCCCAACTACGTTTGGTTCAACGTCGTAAGAACTCGGAAGATCAAAAGAATGAGAATCCAAGAAGCACAGTGTTCTTCTTCAAGACCATTCTCATCAACCACCTACCTCATAATCTGAATGTCACTTGGAGTATGTCTGTGAATCGTTCGACTGCTTTGATGTTTCCCCATCCTAGATCGTAAAGTAACCCTGTTACGACCAGAAATGGAAGACTCGAAATTGGAGGAAGGCTCAGAGCTAGGGTTAGAAGGAACACAAGGATAAAGCCCAAATACATCAACATTCAAAAAATAGGATTGATCAGGGGATGAATCCCCCAACAATTTATAAACACAAGAGGCTAAATAAGTATCTCCACGCTCAAGGGCGTCGAAAGCTATAACGAAAAGATGATGTCGTGCAACAGGATCCATAGAAACTGGTCTTAAAAAAATGTTGAAATAGCGGATGTAGAGGATCGGAAAAGAGCTTCAACGAAGAGCAAAGATGGGTCTGGCACATAAATGACGAAGATGAGCAAAAGCAAGCGTGGATTTTTTTTCTTTCTGTAAGAATAACGATTAAATTGCCCCCATCGGTTCAAATAAGCTGCTTAATGATTAAGAACTCAAAACCCTAAGGGGTGGAAAGACGGGAAAATAAAAGAGCACGTTTGATGACATAAGCGACGTATCAGATAATTTGGGGGTCGTATCTCATAAATGACAACAGAGATGCCAAATGATAAAAGGGCACGTGTCGTGAGAAGGGCAGATCAGGGCGTCAGAATTCCAAAACGTCTCAATCATAGGGATTTCGCATGAAGAGACAAATTGCACATACATGGTTACCATTAAGACACGCCATTAGTGCTTTGAGTTGATTAGGAAAAGTAATTCCTATATTAATGAGGTATTAATGAAGAAATTGATGAAAACCAATCGGGTGTACAACGATTAAAATACTTTCGCCAAAGAGATGAGTTTTACTCGGCAAAAGTATTTTATATTATTATTATTGTTGCGTACAACGATTAAAATACTTTCGCCAAAGAGATGAGTTTTACTCGGCTGAAGTATTATTATTATTATTCTTATTATTATTATTATTATTATTATTATTATTATTAGACAAATATCCACGTCACTAATAAATAAGATAGCCTCCTAGGAAGATTGCCAGAGAGGCGCAAGCCAGATAAGTACCACCGGTCATGTCACCTATTCACAAGAGCCCGAGTAAGGCCGAATAGTAATAGTAATAGTATTATTACTATTACTATTACTATTACTATTACTATTATTATTGTTGTTGTTATTATTATTATTATTATTATTATTATTATTATTAGTAGACAAATATCCACGTCACTAACAAATAAGATAGCCTCCTAGGAAGATTGCAAGAGAGGCGCAAGCCAGATAAGTACCACCGGTGATGTCACCTATTCACAAGAGCCCGAGCAAGGCCGAATAGTAATAGTAATAGTATTATTACTATTACTATTACTATTACTATTACTATTATTACTATTACTATTACTATTATTACTATTATTACTATTACTATTACTATTATTAGTAGACAAATATCCACGTCACTAATAAATAAGATAGCCTTCTAGGAAGATTGCCAGAGAGGCACTAGCCAGATAAGTACCACCGGTGATGTCACCTATTCACAAGAGCCCGAGTAAGGCCGAATAGTAATATTCGGCCTATCTAACTTTACTCGAGACGACATATAAAGCCAGAGTATCTGAGTCCTATCAGTGCAAGGCGTGCAATATCGTAGATTATCTTGGACACGCAACCACAAGAAAAGAGTTTCGAAAGGAAACAAATATATTCTCCTAGAAAAATCTGTGATCCTCATAAGTAGGCGAACACAAGTAGGAAACAGATCTTATTTCGAAATCTTCAACTTGTTCGTCAATGAATGAAACCCTGGTAAGATATGTATAAATAGATCCATAAACAGTATTAAAAAAGACAAAAAGAAAGAAAACGAGAGAAACCCTATAAAAGAGAGGCAATAAAGATTGAGAGCTGTAATTTGGTATTCATTATTGGATTTTGGCTTGTTTGTGTATACAGCCACTCGTGGATGTTTCTCCGAACACCGAAGTTTTACCATGTATACTCGTGCCATAATCATATTGTGATGCATTCTCTTTCTTTTTCTCTTATTGCAGATTGAAATCAAACCATGCATTGTTGACTTTTTTAGCCATCGAGAAAGAGACGTCAACAACAACAACAACAATAATAATAATAATAAAACAAATAATAATGGTAATATTATTTTTTATTCATAAATACCTGACCCACCGGTTCGGGGTTTGTCGAGGAGTTTTGCCATTCCTAGTGTAGATCCTAATTGGATGGTGAATTAAAATCAGCTCACTCTACCGTCTTTTAAGACAGATGGTGGAGATCATGGACCTCTACACTCATCAATTTGTATATATTATTTTTTTCAATTTTCTTGTAATTTTCTTGTTATTATTATTATTATTATTATTATTTTGTAATTTGATCACCAGAATGAAAATTTGAGATGGATGGTGGAGATCAATTTAAATATCTACCTAATTGTTTTTTTAATAATTAATTTTTTTTTATTACCAATATTATTTTTATATTAATTTTGTTATTTATTATTATTATTATATTTATATTATTATTATTATATTTATTATTTTTATTATTATTATTATTATTATTATTATATTTATAATATTATTATTATCAAGATTATTATTATTATTATTATTATATGTATTATTGTTATTATTATTATTATTATTATTATTATTATTATTATTATTATTATTATTATTACTACTACTACTACTACTACCATCGTTATTATTATTTTATTTTTATCATTTTTATTGACATTATTAATACCTTTGTTATTGTAAATGAACAGGTGATATAGGGATATTTATATAAAAATAATAATTTTAACGATAATTCCCCTTAAATAATTTAAATATTCAACTTGGTTTGATATTTAGAGGTATTTAAATTAAAAGATAATTAAAATAATTTTTAAGTCAATTTAATTTTTTATTTTCCCTATTTAATTAATTATATTTATCAAAAAGTTCATAATTTTATTATTATTTAACCATTTTTTCAATTTTCATTTTTTATTTTTAATATTTGAGTTTAAAAATTTGGTTACAAATGTATTTAGGTCTTATAATTATATTTTTGTAAGATTGGTACATTTATTTATATAATAAGGGGAACTTAGTACAATTTGTCATTATAGATATATGGACGGCGTTACAATTCTTTCACTTATTGTCAATTTGTGAAAGTTCGAGGGGTTTAATGGCGAAAAAAAAGGTATAGAGAGTAATGTGCAAATTCGGATATAGTTCGATAGCCATCAGTGCCAATTAACCTTCTATATATTAATAGTTATTTTTAACAAAATAAAATTTATAAGATGAATAAACTCATTATTAACGAGTAAGTGAGAAACAATAGAAAAAATATCTTAATTTTTAGGGTTATTAGCACTAGTTCCCTCTTAGCTTTACCTGAGTTTATGTTTTATCCTTGAACTTTTTTTTTAAACCACTTAGACTCTCAATTATTGGCAAACAGTTTGATTTATTGTCACCCTGAACCTCTATTAGAAAGGGTATCTACAATTAGGGGTGGGCATCCACTGGATCAGATAATATTTCACTTAAACTGATAAAAAACCAATACTATTCGATTTTTGAGAAAAATGAACAGATCCAATAAAATTAAGATTTGTCAACCGATCAAAAACAAAACGAACTGAACCGGCTTGGTTCGAATTTTTCGGTTTTTGGGCTTACTGGGTCAAATTACTTTTACTACACATTTTTCACATGTTTAATCAATTTGGCCCAAATTTGATTAAATTAATTTATGGATTTAAAGGAAATTTCATTTTGAGCTTAACCAAATTGATTTTACTGTGTGAATTTATATATATATATATAAACACTTTCACCATTAATATATTAAAATTGTAAAGGTCGTGAATGCTTAAAACATTAGGTTTTATTTTTTTTATATGCTAGATCTCGGTTCAGTTTTTCGATTCGAGATAGCGAATCGGAAACCAAACTGTGATATTCGATTGTCATTAAAAATGAACCGAACTAAATCGGTCAGCATAAGGAAACCGAAAAAAACCGATTGGATCGGTTCGTTTCATTTTTTTTAACCCACCCCTATCTATAGTAAGGTTTTGCCAATAAATAAAAGTTCATTGGGGTTTGATACCTAAAAAAAAGTTCAACGGATAAAAAGTAAACTCGTATAAAGTTCAAGGGGACTAGTGTCAATATCCCTAATTTTTATTTATAAATAAATAATAAGCAATTCAAGGTGGGATCGAACACAGGATACCAAACTTCAAACCCGCCCCGTTTCTAAAACAGGGTGTAGGACTCGATCCTAAACCCACTCTAACCCACCTCGTTTATTTTGATAAAACCCCGACTTGTATAGAGCTGAGCCAGGTGGGGTGGGGTGGGTCCTATAGGGTCGGGTTTTCTAGTCTCCTTTTTTGCGATTTTAAAGTAGGTTGGATGAGAAAAACTTTTGTTCAGACCATCCGGTAGAAGCACAATAGTTTTAAATTTTAAAATTTATTTGTATGTTTCCAGTAGAATACTACACTTCAATTACACGGAGGTGAGATCGTCACCGCAAATGTTTTTCTCAGTTGGGCGATACTCTAAACAAGTGGATATTGATAGCAAAAAAAGGCGAGTAAAATGGCGTCGTTTAGCATGGTTGCTCCAAGAAATCTAACGGCTGAAGATAAGATCTTCAGGACCAATTGCGCTCAGTGCCATTGTCGGTTCTGAAAGCCAAAATTGGCACAGCGTAGTGGAAGGGCAATGTGCCCGGATCTAAAAGAAATTTCTATAGAAACAAAAACGTGTCAGCTGAATTGATATGATTATATTGATTATAATATTTAATTATAAATAACAAGGAAGAAATCGTTACCACTGTGAATCTTCGTGATTCTCTTGAAACAAATTCTTTCAATATAGAATCTTCGTGATTCTCTCGAACCAAATTCTTCCACACCAAAACTCTAACAATATAGATCTTATAAATTAACGTCTCGATATTGAATAAAGATAATTTTGACTCTCGGATTTCTGTTCTTATCATATACTCAACACTTGAAACAACCAAAAAAAATATTGGAAGACTGTCACAATATTTCTCTAGAGGTTTAGAACTTTTAATATATAATTCTCAGGTATCATAGAAAACAATAACACTCTTCTTCTGAGAAAAAACAATAACACACCTTTCGTATTTTTGTAAAAAAATAAAACCAAGAGAACAGAGATCTCTATCTCTTGTTCCTCTCTCTCCGATATGGTTCAAGAAGCAAAACAATTTCTCTTCTTGTTGAGTTGTATGTGTACACTTGAGAGTAGGAGAGGTAAAAACAAACTCTTTCTGATCTCTTTTTTTCTATATCAATCCGAGAGAGTGAGAGCTTTTTGTCTCCTAATCAAATTTTATCCGATAAAACTTCGAATAATAAATTAAATGAAAAGGAGAGCATGAGATAAGGTTTCTGAAACCTTATTGGATTATAATACTCATTAAATATTAAAATAAACAATTTAAAATAACAATTTCGAAATTTATATCTAAAAAATTAAATCTCAATTATTTAATTACTATCATAATTCCACTGGTAAATTTTGCCAACACAGGATAAACATCTTTATGATACTTATCTTTATCTAATCAATTTAAATTTTGCTAAACATCTTTAAGATCCTTATCTTTATCTTTTCAATTTAAATTCAAAATTTAATATATAATAATCCAATTATTAAATCATTATTTTATTAGAAATAATCTTATTATTCAAATAACTAATTAAATAATTTAATTGATAAATTTAAACCGTTATTTTTTAAATTGTACAGTGACTGTTACTGTTCAGTTTTAAAAAATTTCAATATGATCCCACCACACTATGTCATTCAATTAAATATTTAAATAATCATATTATTTATTTATTTAAATCCTTACTAATTAAAGAATACATAAAATACTTTATATATAGATGGTTAATTCCAAATTAATCATTAAGTCTCATTATACATTAATGTTTAATATAGTATTATGGAGATGGTATAGGGACGCATGAACCTATAATTTCAAGCTCCAGTAAATCTTTAGTAATTAATTAATTATCATATTTATTAATTCTAGAATAATTCCACTAAAAACTGGAGTTGCACTCTTGTCAATATAGAATTAATTACTCTAATAGGAATCGAACAGTCCACTAATATAATCATTACATGTAGATCAATCATTCAATAATAGTTCGTAATTTGAGTTAGGTTCAAATCTGTTGACCTCTCAATTACTTTGTCATTGAATTCCGGTGATTCTCTAATGAACAATTATTTATGATCTTATCTTAAATTGATCACTCTATTGTTCAAGACCCAAATCATTTACTCAAGAGAACAATTTGTCTAACTTCATTTAAGGAGGAATAGATTCCATTTTGTATATTATCATTCCCGGCTAAATATATCATTATGTCTCCAAGATACAAAGTTTAGGTTTGACATAATGAACAAACCGTACCGAGTAAGTCAAAAGACACAACTCTATAGATAGGAGTCTGTTAAATACTCAGGATTAAAATCGTTCTATGTATGACCATCCGAATGATAAATGAGAATACTTTGTTTAAAACGGAGATTATTAAAGATTCCAATTTATCATGTCCACGTCCTGTATAATATAATCTTATTATTCAAAGTACATTCATTCTAATATCACCAGATCAATATTTCGGATAAGACTGTTATATTCTTAATGGGAATGAACCGTACTAATAATTTTAATTAATTTAATATCCCAATTTTAATTATTAATTACGGACAATTAAGATTATTATATAAAAACATAATCCTCATGTATATAACATATTATATACTATGTTTAATATTACATTTAATAATCATGGAATTTTATGTCATTAATACAATATAAATAACATTAAATCCGCACAAATATATAAAAAAATGTAAATATTATTTTTTAATTCAG
Organism: Dipteronia dyeriana; assembly: GCA_032871835.1. Lineage (NCBI taxonomy): Eukaryota > Viridiplantae > Streptophyta > Magnoliopsida > Sapindales > Sapindaceae > Dipteronia > Dipteronia dyeriana. The sequence continues at coordinate 41,222,917 of CM065296.1, forward strand.
CAAAAAGATTAATAATTTTTGTTCTTAGGGTGCTTTCCTCAACAATCTCCCACTTGCCCTAAAGGGAATGAGACATGTACTTAATCTTAGTCCTTCTAGATGGCCTTCAAAACTCTTTGCAGGAAAAGCCTTTATAAAGGGTTCAACAAGGTTGTCTTCAGATCTAATATTCAGAATAGACATGCCACCACGATGTATAATCTCCCTAATTAGGTGATATTTTCGCTCCATATACATTCAACGTTTGTGGCTTCTAGGTTCTTTCAAATTAGTCACAGCTCAACTATTGTCACAATATAGTGTCATGAGTTTTTCCATATCTGGAACAACTTCCAGATCAGACAAAAAATTTTAGAGCCAGGCTGCTTCTTTAGCTGCTTCACATGCTGCCACGTATTCATCTTCAATAGTGGAATCAACAATGCAAGATTGTTTGATGCTTCTTCAAACTATGGCTCATTCACCAATGGTAAACACCAATCCTGATGATGACTTTCGAATGTATTTGTCTAATTGAAAATCAGAATAAGTGTAGCCAATAGAAATCAAATACCTACTAATATATACTAGCATATAGTTTCTTGTTCTCCTAAGATACTTGAGAATGTGTTTAACCAAAACCCAATAGTCTAATCCTGTGTAAGATTGATACCGGCTGACTACTCCTACTGCATATCATATGTCAGGTCTAGTACACAACATAGCATACATAAGACTGCCTATTTGCAGAGGCATAGGGGATGTGTCCCATATTCTTTTCCTCTTGAGGTGTTTTAGGACACTGCTCTTTAGATAAAGTAACTCCATGATGAGAAGGCAAATTACCATTCTTATAATTATGCATCGTAAAATTGATTAACACTTCATCATTATACGATGCTTGAGATAATGCTAACAGCTTGTTCTTACGATCTCGTATAAGTTTGATCCCAGAAGCATAGCTTGCCTCTCCCAAATCTTTCATTTAGAATTGGTTAGCTAGCCTTTTCTTTACACTTGATAAAGATTCTACATCATTCCAAATGAGAAGAATATCATCAATGTAAAGAACTAAGAAGACCATATTCTATTCTTTGATGTACTTGTAGACACAAGGCTCATCAAAGTTTTGCTCAAATCCATAAGATTTAATCGCTTTATCAAATCTAATATTCCAAGATCGAGAAACTTGCTTAAGTTCATAAATGGACCTTTGCAACTAGTAAACATTTTACTATTTGCCTTTAGCTATAAACCCATACGGTTGCACCATATAGATGCTTTTGTTAAGATGATCATTCAGAAAATCTGTCTTGATGTCCATTTGCCATATTTCACGGTCATAATATGCGGCAATGGATAAGAGTACGCGGATGGACATGAGTATAGCTACTGGCATGAAAGTCTCATCATAGTCAGCTCTCTCTTTCTGGGTAAAACCCTTTGCCACTAGCCTAGCTTTAAAAGTTTCCACTTTCCCATCCACTCTCCTCTTTCTCTTATAGATCCATTTGCAACCAGTGGGTTTAACCCCTTCGAGAAGGACTACAAGTTTCCACTTAGTTGGAGTACATTGACTCCATCTCAAGATTTATCGCTTGTTGCTATTTCTTATTGTTAGAATCTTCCATTGCACATCGATTTGTTAATGGATCATCATTACCATAATCAGAAATTGCAACTTGTGCTTCCCCGATTTGTCTATAGCGAATAGGTAGTCTCATAACCCTCTTACTATGACGAGTTGGTAAATCATTCTGATTTTGAGTTGTGGTCTTCTCACTTTATCGTTCGATGGTAATTGTCATTGTTGGTATAATCTCATCAGAAAGTAACTCCTCAAGTATAACTTTACTGCGAGGTTTGAAGTCTTTCATATAGTTATTTTCATGAAATTTTGTATTTGTCGATACAAATACTTTATTATCTTGAGGACATTAAAACAAACCTCCTATCATTCCCTTTGGATATCCTACAAATATACATATTTCAGATCGAGGTTCCAACTTCCCAGTCTTAACTTTTAGTACATGTACAGGACACCTACCTTTTAGTACATGTGCAAGACAACCCCATATGCAAATGTGTCACAAACTAACTTTGCTACCATTCGACAACTCTAAGGGTGTCTTAGGTATAGACTTAGATGGAACTAAATTTATTATGTTTATAGAAGTTTGTAGTGCATATCCTAAGAATGTCATAGAGTAACTCAACAAGGATCTCACCATATTAAGCAATGTTCTATTTCTCCTTTCTATGACACCGTTTTGTTGTGGTGTCCCAGGTGCAGCAAGTTGGGATAAAATCCCATGTTCGATTAAATAATCCCAAAATTCAGTATCAAGGTACTCACCTCCTCGATTTGTTGAAGAGTTTTAATCGATCTATTTGATTGCTTTTCTGCCTTGACTTGGAATTTCTTAAACTTTCCAAAGTTTCAAATTTCCTTTGCATTAAATAAATATAACCATATCTAGAATAATCGTCAATGAAAGTGAGGAAGTATGCATAACCTCCTTTTGCTTGTACATTAATGGGACAACACATGTCAGAATGTATCAACTCAAGAGGTTCTTTGGCTCTTTGACCTTTTGCTGAAAATGGTCGTTTGGTCATTTTACCTTCCAGACAAGATTCTTAAACTGGAAGAGTGCCAACGTTTAGCTCTCATAAAGGACCTTCATTTACAAGTCTCTCAAGATGCCATAGGTATGCATTATCATCAGGAGGAATCTTTTGTTTTTTAGACTTTGGTTGTTCTACTTGAAACATTTCAATGTTAAGTAGTGTATTAGAGGCGGGGCTTAAAAGCTAGAGACCATTATCTAAAATTCTAGAATGAATATTTAAACCCTTTCTAGAAATAATAACAAACTTTATTATCAAAAGAAACCTTAAATAGTTGTTCATTAAGTTTCGAAAAAGGAATCAAATTTCTCCTAAAACTAGGAATATAATAAACATTGTTCAAAAAAAGAAATTTTTTATTAAAGAGAAGTCGCACTTCTCCCACTTCTTTTGCTGACACCAAAGCCCCATTGCCCACTCTCATCATGTAGTCCCCATCGGCCAGCTCTGTTGCAGAATCAAGCATTTGTATAGAACAACAAACACGATTAGTCTCACCTAAATCGACTATCCAGGGAGACATATCATCTTTAACTAAACAAGCTTCTAAAACAAGTAAATCCAATTTACCTTTCTTTTTATTGTAGACCTCTTCGATGTATTTTTTACAGTTCCTCTTCCAGTGACCTTCTATACCACGATGGAAACATTTTCCCATGGTCTTCTTGTTAGAGCTCTTTGCCTTGTTGTTTTTGTTGTTCTTGTTCTTGTTTTTCTTGGCCATGTTATTGCCCTTTTTCTTTTTCAACTCGCCATTTCCATCATTCTTATTCTTCCTCTTTTTAGACTTTCCTGAAGAGAAAGTTTTGGCTTCGTCAATATTTGCCTCACCTTTTTTTTTTCATTCGAAATGGAATCAAAGGTTTGAAGCTCGTTGAGCAACTGAGTCATGTTATATTTTAATTTGTTCATGAAATAGTTGCTCTTGAACTAAAGGAAGTTAGGGGATAGAGTTTCCAAAACCATCCCCACATATGTGGCTTCGTCAATTGTGTGTCATTATTTTAGCCTAGTTGATGTGTTCAATCATTTTGAGCACATTCTCAAGGACTAAAGTGCCATTCTTCATTCGTCGTTCATAACAGCTTATGACGAGACTGTTCAGAAGGGCGCCCAAACATAGCCAGTAGAGAATCCAGAATCCTTCAAACATGCCTGCTAACAGGTAGCAGCGTACTTTGTTGTTTGTATTTTACCAACGATCATTAGGGATGGGGCGGGTTCGGCACGGAGTGACTTTCATTTATTTTTTGAAATCTCATCCCCTCATAAAACCCCATCATAGATGGAGCGGGTTGGGGCGGGACGGGGTACAACAGGGAGTGCTTTCCCTATCCCCACCCAATTACCCCTTTTATAATTTTTTTATTACTAAAATGGAAATATCTGACCATTGAAATAATAAACTTGAAGAAAAGAAATTGTTGTTTTTAAACTTTAAATTTTAAAAAAATTTCAAGAAAGAAACTTACTGTATGTCAAGTTATTTGAGAAAGAGACTTATTTTCAGTTAGCGGCTATGGCTTTTTTAATAGTATTTTGTATTATCAATTTATGTTAAATAACAATGAAGAGATATAAAGTTAGGGTTAATATATATATATATATTTATTTATTTATTTTTTAGATATATTTATTTTCTTGAAATTACGTAGTTTAACTAAGTATTATTAAAAGCGGGACGGGGTGGGGTAGAGAGTATAGAACACCATCTCCACCCCATACCCTTTGTGGGTTAGACTACCTATCCCTATCCCTACGCCATCCTTACTAAATTGAAACTTATCCCCACTCTAAAAGTGTGGGTCTCAACGGATAATTTTGTCATCCCTAACGATCATATGCCTCAACAACATTTGTTGAGGACTTGGCATGATGGCGTGGAGGACAATCCTCTATCAGGACGAACTTGAAGTTTTCACATACAAGCACGATGTTCATGTTACTTTTCCAATTGACAAAATTTTCACCGTCAGTTTTTCAGTAGCGGGTATCGTGCTTATTAGATTGGTATGCATGATGCATGTGTAAAAATAAAGAAAAAATATTATTTACTCAATTACCACGATAATTTAATTTTCACAAATAACGTGTCGTCGTAGGATATGTCACATATTTGATAGTTGAATTTTGACTTTCTCAATTAATAAAAGTTAAATCAAAATATCTCATATTTTCAACTTTTATTAACCATCGTTTGATTTTGTCAGGAGTTTAATTAACAAATTTAATTACATCTTTTGAATGTAGCCTACCATTTCAGATTTTTCGCACTTAACTCAAAATTGCCACTATAGGGTAGGTCAATTTTGAAATATATCTAAAATTCCTATATCATGGAAGACAACATCACTATTGACCTAAATGGACACTCTCCGTTGGGAGGACGAAATCAAAGCGTCTCGAGGCTCCATTTAAATCTCAGGGTGTTGTATTAATTGTGGGAACCATGGGTAATATGACAATATTACCCTCTCACATTCAATATTTTGAATATGATGTATTTTAACTATAAAATATCAAATATTTTATAATCCTAGTAAAAAAAAATGTTAAAACTGATTTAAACAAATTTTTATTTACTATGTTTGTTATGTTGATCATATCTACACATAATCAATTTACCAGATTTCTACAAAATCTATTTTTTTTAGAAAGCTCTAAGTTATGATAAAATTAAACTCTTTAAAATTATCACCTTAGACTAGGGATGCACATTTATCCCCGGGGCCCCAAATCCCCGCAGGCCTATCCCCATTTGGGGATTTTTTTTTGGGGTGGGTGGGGGGGGGGGGGGGGGGGGGGGGGGTGGGAGGATGGGGATGATTTTCATCCCTAAATTAAAATGGGGATAGGGATGGGGGGACCCCTCCCCCTCCCCCTCCCCCTCCCCCTCCCCATTTCCCAATTTCTCCATTTCTCCCACAATTAAATTGAAATAGGGATGGGGATGGAGATCTCCATTTCTCCATTTCCCCATTTCCCCCAAAAGTATATAAATATAATTATAATATATATTTGAATTATTTGAAACATTTTATGTTGAATTTGTAATGCATTGATATTTTTCTATTTGTAATGAAAGTTTTTTTTAAAATTTAATTTATAATTTTTAGTTAAATAGGAAAATGGAAAAATGGAGGACCGGGGGATACGAGAAAACAATGAAAAACGGGGAAAATGGGAAATTGAGGGAGTGGGATGGTGGGACCTCCCCCCAAACATCCCCATCCCTATTTTCTCCAAATGGGGAAATGGGGGGGGGGGGGGGGGGGGGGGGGGGGGGATGGGGGACCATCCTTGTTCCCCAAACGTGTATTCTACCTTGGACTTATGTGTATTTAAATTTATATTGATTTTAATATTAAAATTTACTTGATTTTCTCAAAATCCAAATTTATTAAGAAGTTCTATGCTATATATATATATATATGTATAACCAAAGTTTTAACTATTAAAAAATATATATATAGAAAACATGTTTCTAATCTAAAACAAATTTTTAGAATAGAATATGAATGCATTTCATGTTATCACAAATTCAATAGGCACTTATTAATAGAGATGACATATTATATGTATGAACATATTATATAATTATTTCATAAAATATAATGTGAAAAAGCAAACAAAAAACTAAATGAATTTTTGTCGAGTTTCTTTGGATATTCAAATTACAACCCATATAAAAATGAAATTACAAAATATGTCTTGTTGTAAGTTTCCATCAAGATCTGATCCATCTCATCGATTTGTTGATAACGCCATCTTCTTCATTATCACGGGTTACATTTAAAATATTCTATATCTCATCGGGTTTACAATTTTTATCCAAATATTGAAGAAGAAATATAACATCAAATCCAAAGGAACCATATAATTAATGACCAAAAATCATTTTTATTTACAATTCATCACAAGAATAAAAATAACCATTTAATGCAAAGTGTCTACTACCAGAATAAATTTTAATATTAAAATCAATATAAATCACACGAGGCTCTGATACCAATTGTTGGTTTCGACAATTATAATAATTAAACTATAAACGCTATAAGATTTGTTAAACTAGAAATCACTTTATTAATATGAAAAGATTGTCAAATACATTATTACACTCTTGCTATCGAGTATAATCCCAACAATGAGAATGAGCTGGGGGTGGGTGGGTAGTGGAACGATAGGGTTCCAAACAAACCAAGTTTTTTTTCTTCAAATTTCGTCCCTATAGATATGTTATAAGGACCAAACAAAAATCATCCTTATATTATTTTGTCTCTGTAGGTAGCATTTAGGGACGAATTTTAATTTTTGTCATAAAGAACCTATTGTAACCCACTAGATGCGATGTAATTTGAGATGAATTTACTTATTAAATCACAAATGTGGGGAGAAATTTCTACTGAAGTGAGAGTTTCATTCTTGATTCATTCTTATAACCATTGATTTAATAATTTAATAAACTATTATCTAATAAATATTTTTTAATAACCATTTGTATACCATACAAAATAATTATAAAGATAACTGGAATCTATTTAAATTATCTGGTAATAAATTTTTTAAAATTTGTTCAATACATATTTAATTTAATAACATATTTACATTATATATAAATAGTTTTGCATTATTTATCAAAGTTGAAGTTGTGTAGTGTAATGGTTTGAGCTCTACATCATCGAGTGTAAAAAGACAAAAAATAATCGTCCCAATAGAAATTAAAATTTTATAATATATCTATCATTTGTTTTGAAATACAATTACTATCGGAACCTGATGAGATTAATTAGACTCTATAAGTATGATCCTAAATACTATTCCCACTATCGAGAAGATGTCACATATAGACTACAACTCTCACAACCGAAGAGAATGCTAATCTCATAAACCAAGAGAAAAATTCCCACATATGCTTGAAAATTACGTATGGTTACACTCGAACCTCTGACCACTAAGTGTAAAAAGGATACCACCATTTGGATTTAAAAATTTGATTAGTGGAATAAAATTTAAATTTTATCAAACAATTATTTTTTCCAATAAGAGTTTGATTTAAAATTATCAATGGAAATTTAGCAACGTTATAGGTTATATATAAATATTGTGTAAATAATAATAAATTGAAGCATTTGATATGGTGGTAAAGGCCACCATCACGTTGTTGATTACGAGTTAAACACCCAACGAAGGTAGTGGTGGAAGGGCTATAATTGATGGGGCGTGCTAGTGTGTGGTTGTAGTGTGTGGCATGCCTGATTGGACAATGTTAATTTTACTTTTTTTCTCTCTTCCTTTGTAGGGACGAAATAAATCGTCTCAATAGATGTACTATAGGGACGGAGTAAAATATGTAGGGACAAAATAAGTCGTATTAATAGTATCTGTTGGGACAAAATCTAAATTTCGTCCCAAAATAACGAATTTTTTAATGTATGTTTGTTTCATCCTAATAGGTACCTTTTAGGGACGAATTTGAATTTTCGTCCCAATGAATCCATTGCAACCCATCAGAGACGACCAAGTTTGAGATAAATTTATTTCGTATCTATATGTCCCACTAAGTCTATATGAACGAATTTTGAGCTATTGGAAGAAAAAAAAATCGTCCCAGTTTTTTATTTTTTAGTGCTCTCTCTCGTTCCTCTCTCTCATATGATTCAAGAATCAAAACAATTTCTCTTCTTGTTGTGTTATATGTGTACACGTGAGAGAGTCAAAAACAAACTCTTTCTGATCTCTTTCTTTCTATAGCAATCCGAGAAAGTGAGAGCTTTTTGTCTCCTAATCAAATTTTTTCTGATCTCTTTCTTTCTATAGCAATCCGAGAGAGTGAGAGCTTTTTGTCTCCTAATCAAAAATTTTCTGATAAACTTCAAATATGAAATTAAAAGAAACGGAGAGCATGAGATGAGGTTTCTGAAACCCTATTGGATTATAATATTCACTAAATATTAAAACAAATAATTTATTTAAATATTCAAAATAACAATTTCGAAATTTATAGCTAAATAATTAAATCACAATTATTTAATTATTATCATAATTCCATTGGCAAATTTTGCCAACACAGGGTAAACATCCTTATAATCCTTATTTTTATCTTTTCGATTTAAATTCAAAATTTAAATATATAATAATCCAATTATTAAATAATATTATTTGAATAGATAAATTTAAACTGTTATTTTCAAAAATACACAGCGACGGTCATTGTTCAGTTTTCGAAAATACAATGTGGTCCCATCATACTATGTCATCCAATTAAATATTTAAATAATCATATTATTTAAATAATATTTAATTAATTAATTACTAATTAAATAATATATAAATTACTTTATGTATAGATGATTAAGTCTAAATTGATCGTTAAACCTCATTGTACCTTAATGTTTAATATAGTATTATGGAGATGGCATAGAGACACATGAACGTATAATTTCACGTTTCAATAAATCTTTAATAATTGATTAAACTCTTTAATTAATTATCTGATTTATCAATTCCAAAATTATTCTACTAAAAAAATGGAACTGCACTTTGTCATTATAGAATTAATTACTCGAATATGAATCGAATAGTCCATTGATATAATCCTTACATATAGATCAATCCTCCATTAATAGTTCGTAATGTGAGCTAGGTTTAAATCCGTTGACTTCTCAAAAACATCTTTATTCTTGATTTTCGATCTTCTTATAAATTGAATGCTCTATTGTTCAAGACCTAAATAATTTATTCAAGAGAACTATTTGTCTAACTTCATTTAAGATGGAATGGATTCTATTTTATATATTAGCATTCGTGGCTAAATATATCATTATGTTTCTAAGACACAAAGTTTATGTTTGACATTATTAACAAACCATACCGAGTGAGTCAAAAGACATAACTCTATAAGTAGGAGTCTGTAGAATACTCTGGATTAAGATCGTTCTATATATGACCATCTGATTTGATAAATGAGAATACTTTGTGTGAAACATAGATTATTAAATATTCCAATTTATCATATCCACGTCTTGTATAATCTTATTATATAAAGTACATTCATTCTAATATCACCACATCATGAGTTTGGATAAGACAATTCCATTTTCAATTGGAATGAACCGTACTAATAATTTTAATTAATTAAAGATCCCAACTTTAGTTATTAATTATAAACAGTTAAGATTAATATATATAAACATAATTATAACAGTTTATATACTGTGTTTAACATTAAATTTAATAATAATAGAATTTTACGTCATTAATATAATATTAATAACATTAAATACACTAAATATTTTTCTTGACGAAACCCACACAGGGAGCCAAAGGCAACAGTAAAATTGAGACTCCAGGAAACAAAGTACAAGAACAATACAATTCAAATCTGCCAAAACCAGAAATTATCCTCTTTGCTCTATCTCAACCAGCTCTTGAATACACAACGGTGCATCCTCCTTCAATAAAGTCATTTTTTGGGTTTTGAGGGCTTCCATTGCAAGAGCGGAGGCCACTTTGTTTAACTTTGATGGAATGATATTGAAGACCACCTTTTCCATGTCCGTAACCAACACTTGGATCGATTTCAGGGCACCACCATGATTAGCATCCAAGTTGATAAAACAAAATGTAAATCTATTTATTAATTCGGCGAAAAGAATAACAACTTTTGTTAATAGGGCACTTTCTCCAATAGCCACACCGTCGACAAAGACGCCTGTCATAAATAAAAAAACGTGTTGCCTCACTAGATCTGGGAAGGAGGAGGCGCTCCCGAAAGTTAAGGATGAGGATGTGGTCTCCTCCCCGGACAGGTGGAGCAGAGCCTCCACCATTGGTTGTAATGTTTGACGGTTTAAGTTGTTTTCTTTGGCGATTTTGGTGGTTGTGTTTGACAAAATTGGTGCTTGTGTTTGACGATTTGATCTTGCTGGTTGTGTTTGACAATGTTGGCGGGGTTTGATTTGCAGAGGGCATGCATGTTGATTGGGGTTTTGATATCTTTGTGGAACCTGGTGGTGCTTGATAATAGTGATGGAGATGAACAACGGGAAAAGGAGATGGACATCGGTGGTGTGGAATTTTTTTTATCGGATCTCAACTAGATTCTGGGGATCTAAAGATCACCATGAATGTGGACCTCTTATGTTCTTGCAATTGCAAATGATTGGAGACCTATACTGGATAATTTATCATCAATATCGTGACCATAGTCAAGTGTCAAGATTTTGAGTTTTGTTGGCACTATTCCTGTTCATAATGACATTTCACTTGTATTGATTAATTGTCTTAAATTGATATTAATTCAAGCTTTAACGAAGAATTTTATTTATTTTTATTTTTGATTTTACAGTTATTGTATTGTAAATAAAAATAATTGTAACCTGTAAACGAAGAACTGGAAACGCACGCGATGGCGAAACTGTTCACCGAGAGTACTGTTCACACGTACTGTTTATGCAGTATTGTTCATGACACAATTTACGGAACCATTCACCTCGTCTTGCACGGTTCCGTTGGCAAGTGTTGCCGAGTGCGTTCCGTGCAGATATCCTGTTTCGGATTCATGAGATGAATTGGAGTGACCTGAAGAGACTGGAAGATTTCTAAAGTCACAAGAAGACCAATGAATGCCTTCGGAGAATTTTTTGTAATTTTAGATTCCAATTTTTAGGTTAAATGATCCACAGTACTCGGTTAGTTTATGTATGCTTTATATTATGTGATAATAAAAGTATTGTCATGCATACGTATGCCATTTAGATTAGATGTGCATACACAAATATATTTGATATTTCATACATGTATCATAGCCTGACATTTTATGTATTTTGTTTAATGTGATTAAAATGGACGATATACATAAATGGCTACGAATAATGAGATTAGTTTATTTAATGGTTAGATAACTTGGTAATTCTCATTAATATTAATCTAGTTATTAAAGAGTTTAATAAGTTAGATTAATAGGGTCATTTATTGTAATTAGGATTAACATGATTAATAACCTAATAATAAATGAACCGAATAAAGTGTTAGAGTTTTAATAGTTAAAACTTGGTAAACACTAATATAATAATCTGACCTTAGTAAATAGTTTACAAAGGCTTATATTATTCACTAATAGATTAGATTTTTAATTGTTAAAAATCATTAATAATTTATTAGTTAATTAGAATTTGATTCTAGTTAGTTAATGCGCTAGATAATTTGATTAAAGTTAGCCGTTTGATATTGTAGAGTCTAGGTGCATTAACGGATAATAGAAAACCATAATTTTAAAATAGTGAGTGGGAGAGGGATATATGACATATATATCTCGCAGTCTCCATCATTAGTTCAACACCGTGAGATCCGAGTTGGGCCTCGTGACGGCTTTGTTTTCGTCCTCCATAAGGAGGGTTTCCACAAAGGTCAATATCAAGGTTGATTTCCTAACGGATATGATTTCTGAGGGTATTTCGGGATTGACCGACCCTAAAACGACAATTCTCGAGTTAAGCTCGTGAGATCTGAATTGGTAGGCTACACTCATAAAGGTTTTGATTAAGTTTGTTAATTAAAAACCTGACTGAATAAACGATGATTGAATGATAAGAAATAAGAGTTATTCTAGAATATCATTTGATTGAGAATGTCTCGGTCCAACATGTAAAGACTTGACGAACTCTAAGGCGACACTTCTTTATGGTATGTTGGATTGTCGTGGTATAGTAACTAGTTTTAGGGTAGTTCTAGTTCGTTAAACATGTTCATGCATCATGTTTAAATATATATCAAATCACTCACACTTGTTTTAAATAAATGACTGAATGAATGTTTTATTTGTTTCAGCAATAATGTCTTATGTGTTACTTCAAATTCTTAAAAACGACAAATTAGCTGGTTATAACTACACTAAGTGGAAACTTAACATTAATACAATATTGGTCACCAAAGACCTCAAGTTTGTGCTTACGGAGGAATGTCCTTCAGCGCCTGCTGCCAATGCCACACGAACTGTTCGTCAGGCATACCAGCGATGGGTCTCATCTGATAAGAAGGCCAGAACATATATGTTGGCTTCAATGACAGACGTGCTTGTCACAAAGCATGAAGCAATGACTTCAGTATTCGAAATCATGGAGTCATTACAAGCTATGTTCGAGCAGCCTTTAGAGAAAAAGTGACACGAAGCTATTCGTTCCGCTATGCACGCTCGCATGAAGGATGATACATAAGTTCGGGAACATGTCTTGAGCTTGATGTCCTACTTTAATACAACAAAAGTCAATGGCGGGGCCATTGACGAACCCAGTCAAGTGAGTATCATATTAACAACTCTTTCGAAGAGTTTCAATCAGTTTAAGGACAACTATGGGATGAATAAGTTAAGGTTCAATCTCACACAATTGCTCATTGAGCTCGCTATCTTTGAGTCCTTGACTAAGGACAACAAGGGTAAGACCGGTGAGACAAATATTACTGAACCATCTTCATTCAATAATAGGAATAGGAAGAGGAAGAGGTCTGCTAAGAAGGTGAAGGGTAAGCCCAAACCCAAGAAAGCCCAAACCCAAGAAAGCCTAAAACAAGAAGAAGTCCAAGAAAGGTAAATATGATTTACTTGTTCTTGAGTCATGTTAAGCAGAAGATGATTCTTCACCCTAGATAGTTGATTCAGGGGTCACTAACTATGTTTGTTCTTCTTTACAATGGACTGATTCTTGGACACAGCTAGATGAACAAGCTTTCTCAATACGTGTGGGGTCAGGGGATGTTGTGTCGGCACAAGCAGTGGGAATAATCAGATTGCATTTTTATAATATTATATATTGTTTGACAATGTGTTTTATATTCCTGTATTTACACGGAATTTGATTTCCGTTCTAATTTGCTAGAACAAAAATATTCTGTTTTTTTTAATAATAAGTTTGTTAGTATTGGAAAGAATGGTCTGAACATTGATTCATGAATTAATGAAAACAATTTGTATGTGTTACGACTGTTAATATATACTACACTGCTCAACATCAAAATGTTTAAGGTTGAAAAACCAAAAACCAAACGATGTAAGATTTCTCCAGATAATGACACGTATCTCTAGCATTTAAGGCTTGGTCATATCACCCTTGACCGGATAGTCAGAATAGTAAAAAATGGAATTTTAAGTGAGCTAAAGGTTGGCACCTTACCTGTCTGTGAATCTTGTCTTGAAGGTAAGATGACTAAGAGACCTTTTACTAGAAAAGAGCTTAGAGCTAAAGAACCTCTAGAGCTTATACATACAGACATCTGCGGACTGATGAATGTTAACGCTAGGGGTGGTTATGAGTATTATGTCACCTTTATAGATGACTACTCAAGATTCAGATACGTCTATCTAATGCAACGAAATTCGGAAACATTTGAAAAATTTAAAGAATTTCGAGCTGAAGTTGAGAATCAATTAGGTAGGACTATCAAGTCACTACGATCAGATTGTTGAGGTGAGTACCTTGACAAAGAGTTTGAAGACTGAAAAGTCCTCATTTGTTGATTGGCTTATTTCGTGAACAACCACATTGTTAGGGTTCATGTAAAGGTAGCTTAGGCTCTCAAGATCTCAAGAGGAGAAGCATCAAAGGTAAAATTCTTGTGCTTACTTACTTTGAAGAGATAATTGCACACACTTACATATTCATGCATAACTCTTGATCTTATATGTTGAGTGTTCTCTTGTGTGCATTTTAGTTTAAATGACTCTTGTTGACCTATTTGCATCTTGCTATGAAAGTTGTATGTCATGCTAGGCATAAAATTAGGATGCAATTTCATCACTCTTGAACTTATTGTTTTTTCATGCATTTGAGTGTTGGAAAAATAGGCATTGCGCTGGTGGTGCGCTACAAAACCAATGCACCTCACCAGTGCAACATTCACAGTGGACAACCGCTAGTCATACGCCACTGATCTGAGCTGCTGCACCCGCGCGTAGTTGAAAAATGTGGGCGTCCACTGGTGGTGCGCTACTCGTCTAGCGCAACCTTACCAGCGCAGCCTTACCAGTGCAAACATCCCAGAGAATCTGCGCTTGAGTTGCGCTACTGGGATGCGCCACTCGTCCAACGCCTGTTTTAAAAATAGGTTGTGCTTTGGTGGTGCGCTACTCGGCTAGTGCACGTCACCAGCGCACACAGAGGAAGCTGGAACTTTTTTTTTTCAAAATGACCTCACTTTGTTTTTATCATATATATATATATATATATATATAACTCAATGCCTTAAGGTCGTGTATGAGTTCAGAATATCACATTTCTTCCTTAGAACACATTTCAAAGGAAAAACACTTCCAAGAACTCATTTTTAATCACTCAAAGCATTCCCATGAGCATCAAATCTTCATCTTGCATCATCTAAGTTCATCTAGAGTGCATCCGTGGATAGGGTTGCTTCATCACATCTTGTTTGGTAAGTTCTTCACTATCTTCTTACAAGTTAAGTGTTTTGCTTACTAAACCATCTCTTTAATTAATTGTATTCTCTTTGATTATTTCTAGATACAAATTAGAGATTTTTGTGATTCCATGATTGAGTGTTGTATTGTGAAAGCTTCATAGGATTGATTGATCTATGTTTAGCTAAGCTATTTGAACATGTCATTTAGCACTTGATATATAGGATTGCATTAATTGTCATCTCATTATCCTAGATAAGCATATAGGGTTTCCTAGCCTTGTTTGTTCATTTAATATCATCATATATTCTCTTAGGACACTTTATCTCTTCATTGAGAAGTAAGACTTGTGTTGCTTCCGGGAGTAGATAGCTTAAAGCACAAGCATGATGAACTAGGTTCACTTATACCGGGATTAGGTACGGGTGGAGAATTAAACCGGGATTAGGTTGTAATTCCTTTATCTTTAGTGGATTCGAGGTTCTAGTGTGGCGCACTCATCAGCCCGTGGTTTTTCCCATTTGGAGGGTTTCCACGTATGTCTCAAGTGTTTTTACTATTTCCGCATTTATTACACTTGTGGTATCTTTGCAACTAGATAGAGGTATTTTCGTTAACTTGACTCTTAACCAAAATTGGGTAAAAGTTAATTAAAATCTATTCACCCCCCGTCTAGATTATTTTTACACACCATATTATTTGTTTCAATTGGTATCAGAGCATGTTCCTAGACATACATAGGTGATCCTTGCTCATTTTGGGGTGTGTGTTGCATTTTGTTTGTTTGTGTTGACCATTCATACACTTGCATTCATATCATTCATTCATAAACACAATGAGTGGAAACGGTGGTAATGAGGGAGCTTCCAGCACAAGACCTCCATTCTTCACCGGGTTGAATTATGCCTCTTGGAAAGGCAAGATGGAGTCGTACATATGCCAAATTCATGACAGGGCATGGATGGTAGTTGAAGATGGCTACGCTCCACCCATGATGACTCCCGCAGATGGAGAGATGATGTACTCAAACCAAAGGCTCAGTGGAATGCACAAGAGTTTGAGGCTTCAAAGTGGAATAGGAAGGCAATGCATGCCATCCTTTGTGCAATGGATGATAACCAATACAAGTTGGTTCAAAACACTAGGATAGCTAAGGAAGCATGGGACATCATAGAAGTTACACATGAGGGAACCGACGTGGTTAAGGAATCGAAGCTTCAAGTTCTCCAAACGTAATTCGAATTGCTCAAGATGGACGAGAACGAGTGCTTTAATGATTTTGAAATAAGGTTGATGGACATTGTGAACTAAAGTCATCAACTTGGTGATCCTTATTTGGATAGGAAGATCAAGCAGAAGATTATGAGATCTCTACTCGATAGATTTGAGTCCAAGGTGACGGCTTTGGAAGAAAATAGTGGTTACAAGGACATGAAGCCAAGTGAAGTGATTGAGAGGCTTCTAGCATATGAATCAAGGAAATGTCCTAACCCCACACCATCAAAGGAGCAAAAAGATATTGTTTTGAAAGCCTCCAAAGTTGAGAAGGAGGAAGGTGATGACTCGGATGAAGAGATGGCCTTGTTAATGAGGAAGTTCAAGAAATTCTACAAGTTCGAGAAGAAAGGCTTTGGATCAAAGGGTCAAGACTTGAAGAAAAAAGCTCCCTTCAAGAAGTTTAAGCCTAGGCAAGAAAAGACCGAGAAGAAAGGAGTCCAATGCTATGAATGTGGTGGAATAGGTCACTTTGCCCCGGAATGTGCAAATCACAAGAACAAGAAAAAGGGAAAAGTGATGGCTGCCACATGGAGTGAAAGTGATGACTCTAATGAAGGAGATGAGTTTTCGGATGATAAAGAACTCATGGCTAACTTCATAGCATTTACATCCTCTCATAGAAGCAAAGATGCTAGTGAAGAAGAGAATGATAGTCAAGAGGGAGACTACTCAAGTGATGATGGATCTTCATCATAAACCACAAATGGAAGTGTGGATAGGAGAGATCTCAAGGACTACAAGGCTAAGTTTGAGAGCTCAAGATTAAAGAACAAGAATGAGATCAAGAGATTAAAAGAAGAAACCTAGACCTCTCAACTCAAGTTGACCAACTAAATGAAGAGTTGGAAAGATCTAAAAGGAGTGAAGAAGGGTTGAAGAAAGAGCGTGAAGATGCTAGAGAGTTGTTGGCCAAGATGAACTCTAGCACCAAGAAACTTGACCACATGCTAGATGTTGGAAAGAGGCCAAGTGACAAGAAGGGGCTTGGGTTTGAAGATGACAAGATGTCCTCCACTCCTAGCAAGACCATTTTTGTAAGAAGCATGAACTTCAATGGGTCCTCTCCTCATCAAACTCCTAGGAAGAAGCTTGATCTAGGAGAGTGTTCAAGTAGTGCTCAAGTGAAGGTGGCACCAAGAAACCCACCTCAAGCTCATCCTACAAGGGCTCCTCAAGTTAACTTCCCCCAACCAAAAGCTCACAAAGGGAAGGCACCTATCATGCAAGCTCAACCAAGGAAGCAATCACAAAGACATGGGAAGGCTCCAATGCATCCTCAAGGATATGGTATAATTCCTAACTTTTTACCTACATGTCATTTTTGTGGTATTGATGGTCACATTAGACCAAATTGCTTTAGGTATATCAAATTGTGTAGGATTGAAAGCATGATAGAAAAGAAAAGGGCTAGAGCCATGATGCATAATCCTAGGACATCTAGAGCCATGATGCATAATCCTAAAAAAACCTAGAGCCATGATGCATGTCACTAGGAAAAGTGGAACACTTTTGCATGATCCTAGGACATATAGAGCCCATGTACCATTGACCACTAGAAAGGAAAATACTGCACCTAGGTGGATTAGAAAGGATGAACACCTTTGCCATGTTACACAAATTGCTTTGAAAGCTCAATCTTATGATTTTTGGTATTTGGATAGTGGGTGCTCTAGGCACATGACTGGAAATAAGAGTTTCTTTGAGACTCTTGTGATGGAAGAGGGAGGAAATGTCACATTTGGTGATGGATCCAAAAAGAAGGTCAAAGGAAAAGGAATTATTTCCATTCCTGGATTACCTTCCTTGTCTAAAAGCCAATTTGATAAGCATTTCACATCTTAGTGATGATGGACTCTCCGTCTTGTTTAGGAAAAATGATTGTTCTATCCTATTGCCTAATGGACAAACCTTGTTAAAAGGTATGAGATCTAGTGACAATTGCTATTGTCTTGAGGCTAGAGGTGTGTCTTGTAATGTGTCCAAGGATGAACAAATAGAGTTGTGGCATGAAAGACTTGGTCACATGAACTTTAGGGATCTAAAAATCTTAGATAAGTTCAATGTTGTGCGAGGCCTTCCCAAGCTTGGGAAAAAGGTTAATGGTGTTTGTGGACCTTGCCAACAAGGGAAGCAAACCAAAAGTATGCACAAAAAGGGCAAGTATATAACCACCAAAGAACCTCTAGAGCTTCTCCACATGGATCTTTTGGGTCCTATGCAAACTGAGAGTTTAGGTGGAAAGAGATACATTTTTATGTGTGTAGATGACTTCTCTAGGTACACATGGACTTATTTTCTTAGAGAAAAATTTGAAACTTTTGATAAGTTTAAAATGCTTTGCTCCAAACTTCAAAATGAAATGAACTCCAAGATTAAAAGCATTAAGAGAATTAGGAGTGACCATGGGAAGGAATTTGAGAATACCCATTTTGAAAAATTTTGCATTAGTCTAGGCATTTCTTATGAGTTTTCGGCTCCTAGGACACCTTAACAAAATGGAGTTGTTGAGAGGAAGAATAGGATTCTTCAAGAAATGGCCCGTGTGATGTTGCTTAGCAACAATGTCCCTAGAAATCTTTGGGCCAAAGCCGTCAATACGACATGCTACATAGGGAATAGAGTTTTTCTTAGGCTCCACACTAGGTAAACCTCCTATGAGTTATGGAAAGGTAGAAAGCCAAATGTTAGCTACTTCCACACCTTTGGAAGATAATGCTACATTTTGAATGACCATGATCAAATTGGAAAATTTGATGCTAAGAGTGATGAGGGTATCTTTATTGGCTATGCCATGAATAGTAGAGCCTATAGATGTTTCAATCTAAGGACTAGGACCGTAATGGAATCATCTAATGTTGTCATTGATGATACTAGGCTCAAAACTATTGACCATGAGGAGGAGGTAGATTTAGTTGATGACTCCCCTTTGGAGAAAGTAGTTGATATCTCTAATTTTGAAAAGGCTAATCTTGATGATGACATATCACAACTTAGTGATAGGATTCCTCACTTGGACTCAAAAGAACCTGCTCCATGGGTTAGGAAACTTCATGACAAAGATGAAATTATTGGTGAAGTTAGTGAGGGTGTTAGGACTAGGCGTCAAATGGCTAATCTTATTAGCTACACTTGCTACACCTCTCAAATAAAACCCAAGAAAATTGATGAAGCCTTAAAAGATGAATTTTGGGTTCTTGCTATGCAAGAAGAGCTTAACCAATTTGAAAGGAATGAGGTTTGGACTCTAGTTCCTAGGCCTAAGAACACCAATATGATAGGCACCAAGTGGGTATATAGGAACAAATCCGATGAGGATGGCAACATTGTGAGAAACAAGGCTAGGCTTGTAGCACAAGGATACTCTCAAATTGAGGGTATTGACTTTGAGGAGACATTTGCTCCCGTTGCTAGGATTGAGTCTATTAGGCTTCTTTTATCCATTTCATGTTTGCACAAGTTCAAATTATATCAAATGGATGTTAAGAGTGCCTTCCTAAATGGTTTCTTGCAAGAGAAAGTGTTTGTTGAGCAACCCAAAGGGTTTGTGGATCCTCACCACCCTAATCATGTCTATCACCTCAAGAAAGCTTTGTATGGGTTGAAACAAGTACCTAGGGCTTGGTATGAGCATCTCACTCAATTTCTCATAGATAGTGGCTACACTAGGGGTAGTGTTGACAAGACTCTATTCATCAAGAAAGACAAAGATGAGCTCTTTATAGCTCAAATCTATATTGATGATATAGTCTTTGGTTCAACAAATGATACCAAAGTCCAACAATTTGTTGATGTCATGTCTCATCAATTTGAGATGAGTCTAGTTGGTGAGTTGAGTTACTTTCTATGTTTACAAATTAAGCAAATGGACGATGGGATTTTCATATCTCAAGCTAAATATGCCAAAAACCTAGTGAAGAAATTTGGCCTTGAAAGTGCCAAACATTGTGATACACCCATGAGTTCCACTTTGAATCTAAGCAAGGATGCTAGTGGTAAAAGTGTGGACCAAACTTTATATCGTGGCATGATTGGTAGCTTGATCTATTTGACCGCAAGTAGGCCCGATATCTTCTTTAGTGTGGGTGTGTGTGCTAGGTACCAAGCGGATCCTAAGGAGTCCCATCTCTCTTCTGTTAAGATAATCATTCGATAAGTGAATGGGACATCCAACTATGGGATTTGATACTCTTTTGACACTAATGCTAGTCTTGTAGGCTTTAGTGATGCAGATTGGGCAAGAAATTATGATGATTGGAAAAGTACACCGGGCGGTTACTTTTTCCTTGTGAACAACCTTGTCTCTTGGTTTTGCAAGAAGCGAATTCGATTTCCTTGTCCACGGCTGAGGCCGAATACATTGCTGCTAGGAGTGGATGCACACAACTTCTTTAGATGAAGCAAATGCTAGTCGAATATGGATTCAATCAAGGTACTCTTACTCTCTTTTGTGATAACATGAGTGCAATTAACATTTCAAAGAATCTGGTTCAACATTCTAGGACTAAGCACATTGATATCCGTCATCATTTCATTAGAGAACTATTTGAGAGCAAATGCATTGTACTTGAGCATGTAGGTACAAATAATCAACTAGCGGATCTATTTACCAAACCCTTATATGCTACTAGAATTAAGACTCTTAGTAGATCTATTGGGATTAGTTTAATGGAGTGATGTGTTGTGGTTTTTGACCCCATATGGGAACTCAAGCAAATAGAGCTATTGTATACTTGTTGCATGCAATTTTTCTTAAATATGTTTATGCCTCTTTATTGATTGCTTGAGAACTTGGTTGCACTTATAGTATATTGTATTTTCTTAAATAAGTGTGAACTTTGCTTTGATTACAATCCATGTCATATTTATGTTTGAACATGCATTTTTGGACTAGGAGATATATATTGGAAGTACATATTAAATGACCTATAATTATCTCCATGACATGATAAAGCATGATTTGATGATTGCAATTGTTGAATGCAAAATATTGTGTGAAAAGAAGCTAGTGAGACTCAAATGTTGCATCAATGTCTCTCTTTCTTTATTAGTTGAACATGGCTACTATCATACGGGTATCCTCCCAGAAAAATCAAATAGGGTGCAAAGTTGCTCATGCCATGTTTAGCTTATAAAGTTGGATATAGTGCCATTAAAGCTTGATATCTATAAAAATTCTATATCCTTGCTTCTCTCATGACAAATGGTGAAATTGGTTTGAATTATATTGGAAACCTTTGTCATTTGCTTTGCCAAATACCATTGTTTTTGGACTTGAATGCAACATGTCTTGTATGCAAAGCACTTTTTGATTCACACATTGTCTTCAAATAAATCTCCTTGTGTCTCTCCTATCAATTGAGATTGCATAAATGTGGCTTATATAATTATGCAACAATCTTGTATGCTCTTTTCTTTCTTTACCTTGAGTGACCCGGTTGGGAACTTCTCCTTTGCCTATCTCATGACAAAAAGGGGGAGTAGCATTGACCTAGCATTGTGTTGTTAGGGGAGTAGCATGTGTTGGCTTTATCGATTAGCTTTATGTGTTGGCTTTGAGGGGGAGCATTGCATTGCATGAGTGTACTTGTTTGAGGGGGAGTAACCATTGAGGGGGAGTAACCATTGAGGGGGAGCATTGCATGATATCATACTCATATTTCTAAATGCAAATGCTTTTGTTTCATATTCACTTGATCATCTCACATGCACTTGGTTTGGAAAGAGTATTTGTGCTTGCGTTGTGTGTAAGGTTGATAGTTCTACAAGAGATTGAAGACTTGAAGTTTTTTTTTATGTTTATCTCTTTGTAATGTAGAATATCTTCCCGATGTTTTTCTATTTTGTTTTGTGAGGATCAATGTGAGTGGTGGTTTTGTCACGAAATAGCCAAAGGGGGAGATTGAAAAGTCCTCATTTGTTGATTGGCTTATTTCGTGAACAATCACATTGTTGGGGTTCATGTAAAGGTAGCTTAGGCTCTCAAGACCTCAAGAGGAGAATCATCAAAGGTAAAATTCTTGTGCTTACTTACTTTGAAGAGATAATTGCACACACTCACATATTCATGCATAACTCTTGATCTTATATGTTTAGTGTTCTCTTGTGTGCATTTTAGTTTAAATGACTCTTGTTGACCTATTTGCATCTTGCTATGAAAGTTGTATGTCATGTTAGGCATTAAAATAGGATGCAATTTCATCACTCTTGAACTTATTGTTTTTTTATGCATTTGAGTGTTGGAAAAGTAGGCATTGCGCTGGTGGTGCGCTACTCGACCAATGCACCTCACCAGCGCAGCATTCACAATGGACTGCCGCTAGTTATATGCCATTGATCTGCGCTGCTGCACCCGCGCGTAGTTGAAAAATGTGTGCGTGCCCTGGTGGTGCACTACTAGTCTAGCGCAGCCTCACCAGCGCAAACATCCCAGAGAATCTGCGCTTGTGTTGCGCTACTGGGATGCGCCACTCGTCCAGCGCCTGTTTTAAAATAGGTTGTGCGCTAGTGGTGCGCTATTCGACTAGCGCACATCACCAGCGCACACAGGATGTTGGAACATTTTTTCCAAAACTACCTCACTTTGTTTGGATCTTATATATATATAACTCAATGCCATAAGGTCGTGTATGAGTTCAGAATATCACATTTCTTCCTTAGAACACGTTTCAAAGGAAAAACACTTCCAAGAACTTATTTTTAATCACTCAAAGCATTCCCATGAGCATCAAATCTTCATCTTGCGTCATCTAAGTTCATCTAGAGTGCATCTATGGATAGGGTTGCTTCATCACATCTTGTTTGGTAAGTTCTTCACTATCTTCTTACAAGTTAAGTGTTTTGCTTACTAAACCATCTCTTTAATTAATTGTGTTCTCTTAGATTATTTCTAGATACAAATTAGAGATTGTTCTGATGTCATGATTGAGTGTTGTATTGTGATAGCTTCATAGGATTGATTGATCTATGTTTAGCTAAGCTATTTGAACATGTCATTTAGCACTTGATATCTAGGATTGCATTAATTATCATCTCATTATCCTAGATAAGCATATAGGGTTTCCTAGCCTTGTTTGTTCATTGAATATCATCATATATTCTCTTATGACACTTTATCTCTTCATTGAGAAGTAAGACTTGTGTTGCTTCCGCGAGTAGGTAGCTTAAAGCACAAGCATGATGAACTAGGTTCACTTATACTGAGATTAGGTATTGGTGGAGGATTAAACCGGGATTAGGTTGTAATTCCTTTATCATTAGTGGATTCGAGGTTCTAGTGTGGCTCATTCATCAGCCAGTGGTTTTTCCCATTTGGAGGGTTTTCACATATATCTCAAGTGATTTTACTTTTTCCGTATTTATTACACTTGTGGTAACTTTGCAACTAGATAGGGGTATTTTCATCAACTTGACTCTTAACGAAAATTGGGTAAAAGGTAATTAAAATCTATTCACCCCTCTTCTAGATTATTTTTACACACCATATTAATTGTTTCAAAGACTTCATGGTCGAGCATGAGATAGTTTCCCAACTCACAGCTCCCAATACACCTCATCAAAATGGTGTAGCAGAGAGGAGAAATAGAACCCTGATGAAAATGGTGAGATCTATGATTAGTTTCTTATCATTACCAAATTCCTTCTAGAGATATGCGTTACAAAACACGGCATACATTTTGAATGTAGTGCTATCCAAATCTGTTCCTAAGACTCCCATGGAGTTGTGGCAGTTGGCACTTTGGAAAAGAAGAGCAAGACTTATCTTTTCGTTGAGGAGAAGATCATAGAGTTTGGCTTCTTTAAACCAATTTCGGGCTACCGCAGGGGATGTAAGTGATTTTTGCAACCCTTCTTTTCATTGTGATTTTTTGTTTTGTATTCTGACGCGGTTCCTTTTTTCTTCTAAGTGTATGATACGGACATCGTCTGCAATCTTCAGGCTTGCCAAGTGAAGTCAATTATTTAGGTGAGTCAGAAAGAAGCTTCTCGTCAAGGCAATGAAGGCATCGCTCCGCCTGAGTCTGACGAGGAGACTATACGGTTGAAGAGTAAGTTCCCGAAAATGTCTCTGAGGACGTTGTTCAACTGACCGCTAGGGATACTAGTGGTCCGAGTGGCCCAACCGATACTCAGCAACCTGGCAATGGGTAGGAGCAGAGTAAATGTCCTGATGAAGAGCCTGCCAAGCGGTTTGACATCGGTGATGTAGGTAATACCTCTACAGAACAGGTACCCATAGGTCCTAAATTTTTTTAAGTCTTCCGGAATGATACTTAGGAAGATCCTGCACCAGATCTCAATTTCCACCGCTCTCGGGGTAAGAAACGGAAGGCAATCAGCTCTCCAACTTGTCCTCTTAAGGTCTATCGGGTGGTCTCTTTCATCGACTCCAGTGATTAAGATATTGTGGCTGAGACTCATCTGAGTGTTGATGTTGGAGCATCAGCGGATGCAAAGGCTTCAGAGCCTAACATGGGTTCCTTTTCCCCCGAGGTTGAAGATCTAGGGGCTGAACCCTTGGGGCTTTCTCCATATCCTTCTCCACAGGATGTGCTGCAGGAGATGTCATCTGGTCAGGCTTTTATCGGGGATGACCGCTGGAGCTATTTTTGGGATGGCTCCCTTACTGAACGTCTTCAAAATGTTTTTAACGGTGCATCTTATGTAAGTTGACCTTAACTTCCTTTGCCTTGTTTATTTGATAAATTTTTAATCGAACTTCTTTATAGATGGTGACCGAGTTTGCTGGGTTGGTTCAGACGCAGCAACATCAAACTGATAGAATAAGTCGTCTCGAATCTCAGCTGAAGGAAAGCTAGGATCAACTTGCTCGGGTCAAAATGGCTTATCATCAAGAGGTTGGTTCTGCCCAAGGCGAAGCAGGTTGAAGCCGAGGAAAAATCTTCTTTGGCAAAAGAGAAGGCAACATCACTTCAAAATTTGTTATCCTCTGCCCAAGAATCCATGCTTAAGGTCGAGCAGGAGGTGGAGCAGTCCAAGTTGGCATATGAGCAAAAAATAAAAGATTTGGAATGTTAGGCTCTGACAGTCTAATCCTTGTCTCGGGATGCCAGGCTAGAACTTGAAGTCCAAGGGGTGGATCATTTTAAAAGATCCCCTACTTACGACACCTTTCTCCTTCGGGAGTTTCAGCGAGGGCTAGTTTCAGCTGGTGAGTTTTTCAAAGTTAAGAATAGGGCGATTGAGAAGGCCCAAACTAACTAGGAGCTATCAATCAAACATCATGTGGATCGGTCCTTGGAATCTCTCTGAACTCAGATGAAGGAATGGAGGGCTTACTGCCGTAGCCGAGGCAAGGAGCCCCATCCCATGCATTTAGAGGTTCCATCTGAGCATTCCCTCTCGACTTTTTACGCCAGTGAAGAGTCAGTCTTAGAGGGTGTGGTGCCTGATGTTGGGCCAATCCCTGGAGAGGATTATAGCCAATGGATGGACGTTTCGACCGACACGATTGATTGGCCTTCTAATGAGAGCTTTCTCCATGAATACGAGATGGTGCCAGACCCGAGTATTGGCAAGAGCTCCAAATCCTCACAATCTTGATTTTTGTAGATAGGATTTTCTATACTTAACAATTCTTTGTAAAGATTTTTTTGTAATGATTTTTTTGTAAAAGAACTGTAACCATTATTTTGAAAGATCAATAAAATTTCGAGTAGCTTTTCTGAACCTAATGGTTTGACTTTATTGCTCACAAAATTTCTATGGTTGATGAGTATCTTATTTAACTCTTTAATGTTCGGGTAACTTCACCGAGTGTTTTATAAAACCAGTTGTTACCCAAATAGCTTTAGACGCCAAGTGTCTCATTAAACTGGCTCTTGCGATCTTTATGCCAAGTATCTTTTTAAACTGGCTATTTCTGGTGTTCAGGTGACATAACCGAGTATCTTATTAAACAAGTTTCGTTCCCCGAATACTTTTTAATGCCAAGTATCTTATTAAACTGGATGTTGTCTTCATGCCAAGTATCTTATTAAACTGGCTAGTATTATTAACCGAGATATCTTTAAAACAGGCAAGTAGATTTATACTTGTGTTTCATACACGGTTGCTACCCGAACATTACAACAAGGCTCACTATGATCATATGTTCGAGTCCTTATGCATTACCAAGGACGTCTCCCTAGTTTTTATGTTCAAGGGTTTGCCGAATCTTTAAGCTTTGCTTAACACAGCTACACATTTCACTAGAATTTTTCCCAATAGTGTCCCGAGCTGGCGGATCTGGTTTGCCTTTTTGCTAAGGTCAATTGACCTTGCTCAGTTGGCATGCTCCTTCAAGCTTCTCCGTCCATTCGGGAACTAATGGTCCTGATTCTATTTGCATGTTCTTATTATCATGCTTGTCTTCCATATGTTCTTATTATCCTATGCTCTCTTGGAAATCCCGAGTTTGATGCTTTTATCTTTCGGAAATCCCAAATTTGATTTTTATTCCTGACTGCAAAATCAAATAAAGTTTTAAATTCCAAGGCTAAAAATTAGTCTAACTAAAATTGTCCTGACTATAAAAAAGAAAAAAAAAATTAAGGATAGAATATCTTTAGATATTGGGCATTGCATGGTCGGGGTAAAACCCTCCATTGGGTCGTGCAATTCAATATGCTTCATGGCCAACTATTCCTTCGATTTTATATGGGTCTTCCCACTTGTCAGCTAGGGAACCTGCAGCTTTATTTTTTATGTTCAATGACACCTTCCTGAGTACTAGGTCTCCTAGCTGGAATTTCCTGACCCGAACATGTTAGTTGTAGTGGTGAGCTACTCTTTTCTGATATGCCATATTTCCTATTCGGGACTTCTTCCTTTTCTTCTCTATCTCATCTAGACTTTGTAACAGCATATCAACATTCTGATCTTCATCATATAGCCTTACTTGGGTGATATGTATGACGTTTCCATGGGGATAACAACTTCTGTTCCAAATGCTAAAGTGTATGGAGTCTCTCCTGTTGAAGTTCTCGCTGTTGTCTGATACGCCCATAATACTTCGTGAAGCTTTTCATTCCAACCTTCTTTCTTAGCATCTAGCTTTGCTTTGAGTGTATGCTTGATGATTTTGTTCATTGCCTCAACCTGCCCATTTGTTTGAGGGTGGGCAGGTGTGGCATAGTAATTGGCAATCAGGTACTCTTTGCACAACTGTGTGAGTTTCAGGTTATCGAACTGGGTGCCATTGTTAGTGATTATAGTGTTTCGGACTCTAAACCTATAAAGTATATTCTTTTTCATGAAATTTGTGGTGTTTGCTTCTGTCATATGCACTAATGCTTTAACTTCTACCCACTTCGTGAAATAGTCAACGGCTACTATGGCATGCTTCGCTCCACCCCCTATCCTGGCTGACATTGGGCCAATTAGATCCAAACCCCAGATGGCAAATGGCTATGGGGATGTGAGGTTTCTGAGCTGCTCAGGGGGTTTTCGGATGTCATTAGCAATCCTTTAGCAAGTATTGCAACTTTCCGAACATTGCTGTGCATCTGAGAACATAGTTGGCCAATAATAGCCTTGTCTGAGTATCTTGTGTGCCAAACTTTTACCCCCAGTGTGGTTTCCGCAAACTCCTCCATGGATTTCCTGTAATATCCGATATGCATCCTCCTTTGACACACATCTATGGAGTGTTCGGGAATACCCCTTTCTGTATAGTTCTCCTCCAACCAATGTGTATCTTGCTGATCTATACCTGATACATTTTGCTTGTAAGGGATCTTTCGAGAGCACGCCTTCTTCCATAAACCTTTTTAACAGAGTCATCTAACCGTCTAGTGGTGTTCGGATTTCTAAAATTTCTGAGTTTCTCGGTTCAGATGTGCTCGGTTTAAGGATTTATGCAACTGGAATAGTCTTTGGTCTGATTGTGGTTGTTGCCGACTCTAGTTTGGATAATGCGTCTGCCTTTTCATTCTCCTCCATAGGGATCTGAGCAATTTTATATTCTTTGAATTTCTAGAGGAGCTGTTTTGCAATGTCACGGTAGGCTATCATGCCTTCATCTTTAGCTTGGTACTCATCCAAGACTTGGTTGACAACTACCTGTGAATCGCTGAATATCTCGACCTCATCTGCCCCGAGGGCTATGCAGACTCTTAGTCCAGCTAGTAGCGCCTCTTACTCGGCTTGATTGTTGGTTGCTTTGAAGTCAAACCTCATGGCACATTCGACATCATCTCCTTCTGGAGTGCATACTATAATCCCTTCCCCGCTGCAATGAGTGTTTGAAGAGCCATCAACATATAGTTTCCATGTGAAATTTTTACCCAACATCTTTTTTGCTTCTAGGTTCAGCTCTGTGAACTTTGCTATAAAATCTTCCACTGCTAGCCCTTTGAGAGATGTCCTGGGGATGTAGTGGATATCGAATTCACTTAGCTCTATTGCCCATTTGGTTAATCTCTCTGAAATCTCTAGCTTCTGCAAAATCTGCTTCAATGGGCAATCGGTGAGAACCTGAATTGTATGAGCCTGAAAGTATGGCCTTAACTTCCTAACTACTGAAACCAGTGCTAGGGCCATTTTTTCTGCCTGTGAATATCTGGTCTTGGCTGGTAGAAGTGCCTTGCTAGTATAGTATACTAGCTTTTGTTCTCCTTTTTCTGCTCTGACTAGGACTGGGCTTGCTGATAGTTCTGTAATTGATAAGTACAGTTGGAGTGTCTCTACCATCTGAGATTTTGAAAGGAGTAGAGTCTGCCCTAAGTATTCTTTAATTTTTAAGAATGTGTGCTCGCACTCTTCATTCCAATCGAGTCTTTTCCCTTTTCTAATTACTTTGAAAAAGGGTGCACATCTGTCTGTGGCTTTTGAGATGAATCTTCCCAAGGAAGCTAGGCATCCTGTCAGGCGCTGTACTTCTTTGAGTGTCCTCGGAGAAGTCATTTTCTGCAGGGCCTGGATCTTCTCGGGGTTGAATTCGATTCCTCTTTGGTGAACTTGAAAACCCAGGAATCTTCTTGAAGGAAGCCCGAATAAACACTTGTTCGGATTTAGCTTCATTTGGTATCTCCTCAAGACATCAAATGTTTCTCGCAGGTCTGAAGTGTGTTTGTCTGCCGTTATGCTCTTAGTCAGTATGTCATCAATGTATACTTCCATGTTCCTTCCAATTTGTCGTGTGAAGATTCTGTTGACCAGCCTTTGATATGTTGCCCCTGCATTTTTTAGCCCGAAGGGCATTACTGTGTAACAGTATAAACTCTGATCAGTTGTGAACGCTGTTTTTTCTTTGTCTGTCTTGTTCATCTGGATTTGGTTAAATCCCGAGTAGGCGTCTATGAAACTGAGCAACTCATGGCCTGATGTAGCGTCCACCAACTGATCTATCCTCGGAAGCGAGAAACTATCTTTTGGGCATGCCTTGTTCAGATCTGTAAAATCTTCGCACATCCTCCATTGTCCATTCTTCTTTTGGACAAGGACTACATTAGCTACCCATTGAGGGTAATTGACCTCTCTAATCGATCCTACAGCAAGTAGCTTCTCTACTTCCTGTTTGATTGCCTGACTTCTCTCGAGATTGAATGATCTTATCTTTTATATCACCGGTTTTACATTCGGGTTTACAGTGAGATGGTGGGATATTATTCGGGCATCTATCCAGACCATTTCTTCATGACTCCAAGCGAACACATCCCTATATTCTTTGAGTAGATCAATAAGGCTTTGTTTGACTTTTCTTTCCAGGTTGGCTCTGATCTTGATCTTTTTGTCTGGTTCATCTTCTTTCAAGATGATTTTTTCGACCGGTTCAGTTTTGGATTCATTCGACTCTTCCCTTGGATCGAATTCGAAGGATAGTGGCTCTTTGTTCTGACTCAGCTGTGTTATGGTGCAAACCTGCTTATCATTCTTGTCTTTGTATACTGACAGGTTAGCTCTTCGGGCCATCTCTTGGGATCCCTTGACTACTCCGACCCCTTGTTTGGTCAAGAATTTGATCATTAAGGCATATGTGGCTGTTACGGCCTTAGTTTTATTTAGGAATGGCCGTCCCAATAATGCATTATATGGCCAATTGTCCAAGTCTTCCACAACGAAGTCGAGCAATACAGTTCTTTGGCAATGTGCCAGTCCAATCTTAACTGGTAGCTTTACGGTCTTGAGTGGCCTGACCTCGACTCCTCCAAATCCTCTGAGTGGAGTAAAGAAGAGCTGTAGATCCTTTCGGTCAAACCTGAGTTGATCGTAGACGGCTACATAAAAAATGTCTGCCGAGCTTCCATTGTCTATCAAGATCCTCCTAACTTCCCGATGACCAATCATGGCACTTATGACCATTGTGTCATTTGGCCGAACATCGATGCCATGTGAGTCTGCTTCTGTGAATGTGAGTCTGCTTTTGTGAATGTTATTGGGTCCCATCATTCTTTTACCCTTTTTGGGTCTAACTCCACCGAGTTTACGTTAAAGTTATGTCTTGC
The DNA here is from genome assembly GCA_032871835.1 of Dipteronia dyeriana. Lineage (NCBI taxonomy): Eukaryota > Viridiplantae > Streptophyta > Magnoliopsida > Sapindales > Sapindaceae > Dipteronia > Dipteronia dyeriana. The sequence goes on from CM065296.1 coordinate 41,253,658, forward strand.
TTCTACTGCTTCCCTGATTTTCTGTGTTCGCTCTCGGTTACTCCTCTCAGTGGATGGTTCTCCAAAGATCGTATGTATTACTTGATTGGTCTCTGGACTGGCCCTTTGATTTCGACCAGAGCTGTGATCGACCCTGATCTCTTTCTTTGCTTCTGATTTCTCATCCCTTTTCAAGATCACATCCTGTAGACGTCCTTCCCGAATGAGGGTTTCTATGTAATCTCTTAGCCGGTAACAGTTGGAAGTCTCATGACCGGTTTCCTTATGGAACCTGCAGTATTTTGCTGTATCTCACAGAGCAAACTGAGATTGTCGGCGTGGCTCTTGTACCATAATCTTTGCTTTAAAAATGGCGAGGATTTCCTCCTGCTTTTTCCGAAGAGGGGTGTAGTTGGTGTATCTGCCTCGGTATTTCTTTGTGGTCTGTTCGACATTACGTCCATTTCCTCCTTCCTTGCTTTTTTCTTTGCTGTTTCCTTTTTGCTTTCACTTTTTGTTCTGCACTTGGACTCAGAGTCCTTTTGTTCGGGTTTTCCTCCATGCATGTAGCATCCTCCAGTGGCTAACTCTACTTCTTTGGCTAATGCATAACCTCCTGCCATGTCCATCATATCTGCATATCTGGTTAGACGGGCTCTTCTTAAATCGAAAGATAGCCGTCCATTCTACAGGTTGTTGATGAATGCATTAATTATTGCTTCATCATTTGCACTGCCAATTTTTGATACTGCTTGGTCAAATCTCCCCAGGTATTTCTTTAGCGACTCATCTTTCTCTTGTTGTTTTATTTGAGAAAGGTAAGCCATTGACTTTTTCCTGTGAACATTGCTCAGAAATTGCCTTGAGAAGCTTCTGCTCAGTTCACTGAAACTTCTGATACTTGCTGGGGGCAATCTCCCAAACCATCTTGAACCCGCGTCTTCTAGAGTTTGTGGAAAATTAAGACACAGTAAGGGACCACTGTGGGCATACTGAGCCATGACACTTTTGTAGTGTCTGACGTGCTCCTTAGGGTCTGCGTCTTTCTTGAACTGCTCCACGTGCGGCATCCTGAACCTTTCTAGGAATGGGGTTTGTAAGATTTCCCTAATGAAAGGGCTGTCAGAATCATCCTCAGATAAATCATTGTACCCATAACGTCTGTCCAGTGCGTCCATTTGACGCCTATTGTTCTCAATTTCTCGAGTTAGGCTCTGGATTACGACATCTCTGTCTCCCACCGGACTTCCCCGATGGTTGAATCGCTGGGTGATTGTCATTCCTCTTTCTGGCTCTTCACTTTGATACCGGGTTTCTCGTATGATTCCGTGATGACGCTTGTGATGGTTCCGATCGCTATCTTCTGATGACCATCGATCCCTGTGCAGGTCATGTTTGCGGTGTCTAGCACGGGCTGTCTGATCCTGGTTCTGCTTCTGGCGTGGTCGTTCCTTTTATAGGTGTTTCACATCCAGCCTGATTGATTAGAGTAGGGTTCCTTCTGACTTCTGGTGTATTTATTTCTGGCCCTACTACAACCGAACAAAGCCTCACAGGTGGGAGGTTAAGAGTTTTTGCTTCTGTAGCCAGTAGATCAACTCTTTCCTTTGCTGCATCTGCCACCAATTGTTGTAACGCCTTCCAGAAGCATTACATCAGGTCTCCGCTTGTCCGAGGAACTTGCTGGATCCCCGTCAGGAATGTTGATTGATTCTCTGTTGTTGCAGCGAGATCCCACGAGGTACTGCCAAAATGGAAGTTATCCTGAGATTTTTGGACATCCCCAGAACTGCTTCTGCTTCCTGCCATCGCTTTTGATCAAATTAGAGTTCAAGCCCCTCATTCTAGCGCCAATTGTTTGCATCGGTTTCTGATTGTATCAGAAAAGCCAACAAGGATTGGATTTCGGCCGTGATTTTAAAGAGAAAGATAAGGAGAAAATAAACAAACTCGAGTTTTTTACGTGGTAAAACTCCGATGATGGAAGAAACGTCCACGTGTGGTTGAATGATCAACCTAGCCAAAATTCACTATGAAATTATGATGTTTACAAGCTCTCAATCTCTTTTTTTTCTCTTTGTTGTTTTGCTATGAGTGCTGCTTATCTCTTTTTTTTGGCGAGATTATGGGTCTGTTTATATGTTTATAGAACCCTAATATGCTTTGTACAAGTAATAGAAGATCTTTGTATTTAAATGCAATTATTTACTCACTTGAAGCTGATTGTCTTCTTTCCTGTTTCGGAGTCTTGTATTGAGATCGAATGGGTCTCTAGTAATATAGTCCAGTTAGGACTTATTTCCTTATAAAAGCATAGTCTTTTTGAAGAAATAAAGTTGTTGTCTGATTGGGAACCTTTCCTGTTTAATTTTCTGTTCTTATTGGGATTCCTTTTTGATATGGATATCTCCGTGCATCTTAATGACTTGATCCACGTGGGCTATCTACTGGGCTTCTATTAAGTTTTCTTCATGTTCATCCCGAGTAAAGATAGTACCCGTTGGTCCCCGAGTAACATCATTCATTTCCGAGTAGAAATATCTTTTAACCAGCCTCGAGTGTCATTTAACTGATCCCGAGTAGTATATAACGTTGATTGACCCTGTAGGTTTTGTTCAACATCTGCTTACTCGGGTTTTCTCCTCTTTGGTGATATCTTGTTGGATATTTTTTTAATGCCTATTCGGATGTCCACTTGACAATTTATCATTTTTGTTGATTACGTGTACGTATGATAAAATTCACATATGACAATAACCTTGTAAGTATTTTCATCAAGTCACAATCGAAGGCCTTGGATATGCTGTGAAGGTCTTTATTCGTTTGCGAAGGTCTCCATATTGGGTTATTGATCATCAATTTGGTTTTCTTAAACAATAAAGAAAGGCCTTTAATTATTATTTTTCAAACAACAATTATCTCTAAATTTTTTTAATTTTAATTTTTGATACAAAAACAAATAGAAAAAGAGCCGAAAAATATATAAGTTGTGATTTTGTAAACATTTTTTTTAAAATATTTTATATTAAAATTTTGGCAACATGTGTTAGATTTTGATTAGGTTATATCGAAGTTGAATTGTAAAATTATAAAATGTTAGAGGGTAAAATTGTATTTTTAAACTCTTTAATTTTAGTTAAGGACAAAATGGTCAATTTATATATTTTATCACGTTTGACTGTTAAAACAAAAGTCAGAAGAACCTATTTGATATACTTTTCAAAAGTCAAGGAAAAAGTTGCTAAAAAGGCAAGCTTGTTTAAAAATGTGAGCTTTCACCGGTACTTAAGGACCAAAATAATATTAACCCATACATACATACATACCTATATTGATGGTTAGACTATAGAACACTGTACCTGCTGTTAACCTGTAAACTTGTTGAGCATGTTATCATTTAATCCAATGCAATTTAAGTTTCAGTTTCATTAACCGTTCCCTATGTCAAACAATCATTTATTTTCAAATCTAAAAAGCAATCAATGCTGTAAATATAAAAACAATAAATGTCTTTCAAATTTAAACAACATTCAATGCATTAAATTAAAATAACAACAAATGCCTTTCTCGATCCCATTATTCAATTTCTATTTAGACTATGTGACAACACTCCATATGAATAAACACGATTTGGGTAAACATCATTTGGAATGTGTGATAACACTCAATACTGATGAATAAAAAAAAAATCAGTGGTTAATTGAATGTCCAACAAAGTAAGAGGATTGATAGTGATTTGGCTACAAGCCTACAACACAAATGTCAGAGTTTCTATTGATAGATCATTTTTTGACTAAGAGATGTTTAATTTTTTTTACAGGTAAAAGAAGAGATATTTTAATATATATAACATATAGGGTTCAAAAATTAAATGACACTTTTTGAAGGTGGCTTTTCAACACTGTCACTGCTTTAATAACTTATTTTTAAAAGGCACCTATTATAGTGAACGAACAAAAATAGCCACAATAGTTGTTTCACATCAGATTTCTTTCATTCAGTTCACAGTGACATAGTTGTGAAGTAGAGAGATAAAGTCTTGTTGAAACTCAGACAATCACTTAAATGGAGATGAAGTAGCGCAACGCTGACGCACTCAGGGGGTCAAGCTCCCCGGCTCGCAGTGGTCGGATTACGTTTACAAAGGCTTGGGTTACATGTCAAATGGCTTGGGTCAGTACTTAAAAGGCTCAAAGATACAAAGTTGATAAACCTAAGGTTTATACAAATTGCTCGGAAACACTTACAAAAGGCTCAAAATGTAATTACAAAGGCTCAGAAACACTTACCAAAAGCTTGAAATATAATTACAAAGGCTCGGACACACTTATAAAAGGCTCGGAAACACTTACAAAAGGCTCGAACACAACTTCACAGAGGCTCGAATTGTAATTAGAAAGGCTCAAAAACACATACAAAAGGACCGAACACACTTAAAAAAGGCTACGACACAACTTCACAAAGGCTCAAAATGTAATTATAAAAACTTTTAAACACTTAGAAAAGGCTCGGACACACTTGAAAAGGCTCAGACGTATAAGAGGCTAAAAAACACTTACAAAAGGCTCGGACACTACTTCACAAAGGCTTGGACAATGCTTAGAAAGACTCAGAGATTCAAAATTCACATAACTATCATAAGGTTTACATAACACTCAGAAAACAAATGAAAAGGATCGGATAAAGTGTTACAAGACTTAAAAATGGAGGTGTTAGCTAGAAATTTTCTCAAGGTGAGGAATCCCATTTAACACCCTCAGGACTGCTACCTGGTAGGCTACGGTTAGGATAGGAACCTTGTTCATAGGTGATTGAGTAAAAATGGGAGATAAGAGAGAGAAAAGGGAATAATGTGAGTACTATTGATGAATTGTTTTATTGAGCATATGGGTGAAATGATTACAATGGAGTATAATGATCAAAATAATAATACTGCATTAGTTCCACTGCATTGTCTCTCACTCTCCCTCACTCGAAACACAACAGGAGATGGCAAATTTGTTCTTGTCGATAAGCGGCAAATTCCTCTCTCGAATGGCGATAACCTCACTATTCTTGATCTCTGATTTTTCAACTTATTTATATGTTTCCCTAAACAGGGATGTTGTATTTATACCCTCACTTTCTTGTAAGCCGAATCCCCCTAATTTGGACTAATTGATTGGCTGAACTGTCGAAATTGATTGACGATGATAGAGGGTATCAAATTACATGAGAATTGTTCATGTTGATTATGTCATGTTTTCACTTCAGTCTGAACGTGAATTAAAGATGAATCCGTTGACTTATCTGGTCATATTATGGTACCTTAATGGTGAAGGAGTCACCCCATATTGCTTGGAAGAGAATTCTGGCTTTCTTCCCTGGTGGTCTGTTGGCATAGTGTTTGTTCTTCCCTGTTGGTGCTTTTCGGGTGGTGCCCTTTTTGCTTGGTGGACTGGATACATTCCCTGAAGGGGTTATGAGATTGCATTAATGTACTCGGGTATTAGCATGATATATTGGTATCAAGGTTCCAGGTACGAGGTGGATTCAAGATTGGTCACGAACGGGTGTCGAGATATCTGGATACCAAGCAAGTATCGTGGTACCAAGGTTCTGCTTGAAGCAAGGTAGCATTGTTGAATTAACGTTGTCCTTTACCCAGATAGCAATTTTGAGGTGCCTAAGCAGTAAGGGGACCGGTCCCAATGTTGATTCCATTGGGTAGGTATTACCAGATATGTCTTACCAGGTACCAGACAGTGTGTCCTACCAGGTACCAGACTGGTGGAAATCTCCACTTTGGTCATTTGTTAGAAATATCTGTTATCAAAAGATATAGAAAAGAATTATTTAAGAGATATATTATTAGAGAGAGATAGTTACTAAGTTGGGACTACTGAGTTGAGTGTTTGAAGTGTGGAGAAACAGAATAAAAAACTAATTATCTTAGGGTAATTTTGGTAGTTCACTATAACATGTGCCTTTTAAACATAACTTATTAAAGCACTCACTATGGTGAAAAATAAGTTTAAAATTGTAACATTTTGGACCATTTGCACTAATATATATGGGTCAGGCAATATTAACTCAAATTTCTAAGCCAAAATTTTGACTTCAATATCTCAACCACCTATTTGCGCATGTGGTTTTTAATCCATTGGTTAAGATATTGAAGTCAAACAATTGAGTTAGAAATTTGAGTTGATATAGTCTGACACTATATATTTATATATTGTTGTATTTGTTATGAATATAGTGCAATTATATATGAATAAATATCCATCAATCCATGGAAGAAACTTCCATTCTTTTGTATTCCCACTAGCTTTATCATAATGATCAATTTTATGATTCATTATAATGTAATTTACATATACTTAATGTAATATGGGATTTATATATACTTAATGTAATGTGGGATTGTGAGGATGTAAAAAAGGTCTCACACCATTGTATTTTACACACTTTGTGATGAGAACAATTGAGGAATAAAAAACTTCTCTTTTAGTTATTCTTTATCTCTTCTCTTCTATAAGTTTATGTTTTATATTTTTGTTTATTCATAATCATTTATAATACGTTATCAACATGAATCTCTAACCATTATATGTTTCAGGTTTCTGTTATGAAAGTTTCTTGTGTGAACACAAGATGTCATATGATCCAAATTCAACACGAGATAAGAGATAACACCTTCTTGATGAGACCGAGAGATCCAAAACAAAATTTAAAGTATTTCTTCCTCCAATTTTGGGCTAAGAAAAAAAAATTGTTTATATTATTTCACTTCTTAATTTTTTTCTTAATATTCGTTGGGTTGCTAAGAAAGGAAAGATTAAATGATTGTATTGCAACTGGAAGATTGCAAAATTGAAATTTGTGGACTTCGATTTCTGGATGTATAAGAAAAGCCAACAAGATTTGGATTTTAGCTGTGATTTCAAAGAGAAAGAGAAGGAGAATGTAATTGGACGTAATTTTTATGTGGTAAAACTCCGATGACCGGAGAAACGTCCACGGGTGGCTGAATAATCAACCAAGCCAAAATCTACTAATCAAAAGAATTACAACTCTCGATCTCTCTTTTTCTCTCTTTATTTTTCTATATCAGTATATATTTTGTGATGAGATTATGGGTCTATTTATATGTTCATAGAACACTAATCCTCTTTGTACACGTAATAAAAGATCTTTCTATTTAACTATGATTGGTTACTTGTTTGAAGTAGTTTGTCTTCTTTCCTATTTCAGAGATTTGTATTGTGATCGAATGGGACTCTAGTGATTTAGTCCAGTTAAGACTTGTTTCCTTATAAGAGCGTAGTCTTTTTGAAGAAATAAAATTGTTGCCTGATTTAGAACCTTCTGTTTGGTATTCTGTTCTTCTTTGAATTCCTATTTGCTATGGATATCTTCACGTTTTTTAACGACTCGCTGGGCTTTTTATTCAGTTTTCTTCATGTTTGTCACGAGTAGAACACGATATTAGCTGGTCCCGAATGACATCATCTGATCCCTAGTAGAAGATGTCATCAACTAGTCCCGAGCATCGTTAATTGACCCCGAGTAGTATATGACAACAGTTGACCCCGAGTAGGTTTTGTTCAATACTTGTTTACTCGGGCTTCTCATTCTTTGGTGATGTCTTGTAGGATATTTTCTGAATGCCTATTTGGATGTCCACCTGGAAATTCTATCCTCTTTGTCAATGACATGTATGTTTAATAAAATTTACATACGACAATACCCCCTTAAAATATTTTTGTCGAGCAGGGTTTCGTTTCAGATAAAAGTATTTTAATCATTTCTTCAGTTTTTACATCTCTTTAATGTCAGGGTAAATGTCTTGTCATAATGGCCTGTCTTAATGGTGACCATTTAAATTTGATTTGCCTCCTTACGCGAGATCTTAATAACGGTGACGTTTTGGAGTTCTGACAGCGAAAACCAGTTCTTCTCTTAACAGGTGTCCTCTACCGCTTCGTGTCTCGATGCCATTTATGAGAAATGACCTATGCGTCTCCCTGTGCGTCGCCTACGTCATCAAATCTTGTCATTGATTTTTCCCGCCTTGAGACCCTAGGGTTTCATGTTATTATCCCTTTAAATTCTCCACTGAGGAATTGCTTTGGTTCATCTTCTGAAACTCAAAACAGAAATTTTTCCAGCCCAGATTTCTTTACGCAGAAGATCGTTGTTCTCCGTTGAAGATTTTGCTTCAGATTTCTTCATTCAAGGTTAGTTTTAATGGATTCAATTTCTTTTCTTCGACACTGTACTATAGCTCTCGAAGCGTTCGATCGTGGGGATTTTCAATTGGTTTTCTGCATTCGAAGATTATAGGGGGAAATCCTCCCTAATGAACCTCCATTTTTAGAAGTCGACGTTTCTGGGCTTAACCCTAACGTACGTTTTAGTTATGTATCCAGTTCTGATTCTGATTCATCTAGTTCTAAATCTGTCATTTCTAATCACATGGTACCACTTCGATCAAGGATGGGAAAGCACCAAAGCAAAAACGAAATCCATAAGCACAACTTGGGCAGCATTCGAATTAGGGAGCAGACTGTTGATGAGAACGATGTCGAAGAGGCATTCAGAGTATCTCATCTCTCTTTCTCTACTGATCGCCCGAGTGGGTTTGATGCCGAACCGAATGTGGTCGGGGCAGATGAGATCAGGAAATATCGTGCCTGATTTGACCTTGATAGTTACTTTGATTCCTGTGGGTGATAGAGCTTCGTGGAATCCTCCCCCGGGTATGGTGGCAATCTATGGATCCATGCTCTGTTGCTGCGTCACTCTTCCTTTTCAGTCGTTTATTGCCTGGTTTCTAACTGAAGCAGGAATCACCCCATTTCAACTGGCCCCGAGCAGCTACAAGATCTTGATCTGCATGTGGCACATGTGGAGCCGAATGAACCTGTCGCTGCCTTTCCCGAGAGAAATCAGGCACTTCTATATACTAAGGCAGTCTGGCAAGACAGAGACTTATTTCCTCTTATCAAACTCACTAGATTGCTGGGTCCTCGAGGGGACAAAGGTGAATCAGGGAGTTGATACTTCTGATGACCCTAAAAAGAGGGGTTTTGTATGGAGATTCCCTTCATCCAACAAGTTCTGGAAGAATAGTTGGTTTTTCACCAAAGGGAATCTCAGGCTTGAAGTCACTCTCTCGACTGGGAAACTCATAGGGTGTTACAAGTTTCCCATTTTTTCAGTTCCCACAAGGTATGGAACAAGAAAAAGCTTGAATTCAGTGATATTGAGCTGACCAGACTTGCTCGGGCAACAGTTCGCACTCTGGAGAAGAGGATCAGGACTTATCTTTTTAATGAGAAAAAGATGATAGAACTCGGCTTCTTCAGCCAGATTTCAGGCTATCGCAAGCGATGTAAGTGATCTTTGTAAACCCCCCCCCCCCCCAGTTTTTTTTTTCTTCACTTTTTTATATATACACCGACGCGATTCCCCTTTTTCTTCTAGGTGTATGACTCGGACATCTTCTGTGACCTTCAAGCTTGTCAAATGAAGTCGATTCTTCAGGCAAGCCAAAAAGAGGCTTCTCGTCAGAGTGAAAAGGACGTTGCCCCACCTGAGTCAGATGAGGACCCGGTTGTGGCTGTTGAGCAGGTCCCCGAATATGTCCTTGAGGAAGTCGTTCAGTCTACTGCAGGGGAGTCTAGTGGTTAGAGTGGCCCAACGAATCATACTCAGAAGTTGCCTGATGACGGGGAGAGGTAAAGTGAGGGTCCTATTGAAGGGCCTGTCGAGCGGTCAAACGCCAGTGATGGAGGTAAAACCTTCGGGGGTCAAGTACATACAGATCCCAAATTTTTTGAATCCTTTCGGGATGATGTTCAAGAAGATCCCGTAGCCGATCTCAGCTTCCACCATTCTCGAACTGAGAAACAGAAGGCGGTCGACTCTCCTACTTGCTCTCTCAAAGTTCCTTGAGTAGTTTCATTTGTTGAATCAAGTGATGAAGATGCTGAGGCTGAGATTCCCCTGAGTGTTCATGTCGAAGCATCAGCGGGTGTGAAGACTTCTGACCCGAATAGGGGTTCCTCACTCCCCGAGGTTGAAGATCTAAGGGCTGAACCCTCGGGAGGTCCTTCCTATCCTTCTCCCCAGGATATGCTCAGGGTGATGTCATTTGGCCGGGCTTTTATCGGGGATGATCATTGGAGTAATTTTAGGGATGCGTATCTGACGAGTTATCTTCAGAATGTCTTCAACGATGCATTTTATGTAGGTTTTATTCCTAACTTTTACCTTGCCTATTTGCTTGCTAGATTTTTAATTTTGTTTCTTTGTAGATGGTGGCCGAGTTCGCTGAGCTGGTTCAGACGCTGCAACATCAAGCTTATCGAATAAGGCATCTTGACACTCAGCTAAAAGAGAGTGAGGATAGTCGTGCTCGGGTCTAATCGACTTATCAGAAAGAAGTTGGCAGTGCCCAAGTCTTTACTGACCACTTTTTTACGAAGCAAGTAGAGGCTGATGAGAGAGCTTCTTTAGCAGAAGAGAAGGCAGTGTCACTTCAAAACTTGTTGTCCTCTGCCCAAGAATCAATGCTTAAAGCCGAACAGGAAGCGGAGCAGTCTAAGTTGGCGTATGAACAGAAAATCGAAGACTTGGAATGCTAGGCTTTGACGGTCGAATCCTTATCCAAAGAGGCAAGGCTGGAACTCGAATTCCAAGGGGTAGAGCATTTCAAAAGATCACTTGCCTACGATGCCCTTCTCCTTTGGGAGTTTCAGCGAGGGCTAGTTTTAGCTGGCGAGTTTTTTAAGGTTAAGAATTGGGCGACGGAGAAAGCCAGAACCAACTGGGAGCTGTCGATCAAGAATCATGTGGATTGGTCCTTGGAATCTCTTCGTACTCAGATGAAGGAATGGAGAGCTTACTGCCGTAGCCGAGGTATTGAGGGCCATCCTATGCATTTGGAGGTTCCATCCTAGCATTCCCTCTCGACTTTTTACACCAGTCAAGAATCCGTCGTGGAAGGTGTGGTGCCTGATGTCAGACCGATCCTGGGAGAAGATTACAGCCGATGGATGGATGATTTGGTCTATACGATTGCTTGGCCTTCGAACGAAAGTCTGCTCCGCGAGTATGAAATGGTGCCCGACCCAAGCATCGGTAAGAGTTCTAAATCCTCCTAACCTTAATTTAGAAATTTCATTTTTGTAGATACTGTAACGATTCATTGTAACAATTCTTTGTAACTATTCTTTGTAAAGATTAATGAAATTCCGAGTTAACTAATTCTGAAAACCGAGTGGTTTTGATCTGATTCATTGCTCAAGGAATTTCACCATCTTCTTTATCTTGATTTCTATTGTTACAGAGTATCTTATTAAACTGGCTATCGCAGTTCATGTCGAGTATCTTATTAAACTGGCTATTTATGATGTTTGGGTAACCTCACTGAGTATCTTATTAAACTGGTTTCGTAACGAATAATTTTTAATGCCAAGTATCTTATTAAACTGGCTATTGCAATCTTTATGCCAAGTATCTTATTAAACTGACTAATTCTGATGTTCGGGTAACCTCACCGAGTATCTTATTAAACTGGTTTTGTTACCCGAATAATTTTCAATGTCAAGTATCTTATTAAACTGGCTAGTATTATTAACCGAGTCATCTTAAAACATGCAAGTAGATTTATAATTGTGTTTCATACTCGGTTGCTAGTTGCTACCCAAACATTACATCAAGGCTCACCATGATCATATGTTTTGAGTCCTTACACATTACCGATGACGTCTCCCCAGTTTTTCTGTGCATGGGTTTTCCGAATCCTTAAGCTTTTCGAACCGCTTAACACAGCTACTCATTTCACTGAAATTTTTTCCGATAGCATCCCGAGTCTTTCTCCAGAATCTGGTGCATCGGGTTGGCCTTTTTGCTAAGGTCAATTGACCTTACTCGGCTGGCATGCTTCTTTGAGTTTCTCCGCCCATTTGGGAATCAATGGTCCCGAGTATTCTATTTGCATGTTCTTATTATCATGCTTGTCTTTCATATGTTCTTATTATCATATGCTTTATTTTTCGAAAATCCCGAGTTTGCTTTTTATTTATAACTGTAAAATCAACAAAGATTTAAGTTCCAAAGCTTAATATTTGACCTAACTAAAATTGTCCTGACTAGAAAAGAAAAACAGAAAACAATTTAGGGATAGCAAATTTTTAGATATTGGGCGTTGCATGGTCTGGGTAAAACCCCTCCATTGGGTCGTGCAATCCAATATGCTCCATGGCCAGCTATTCCTTCGATTTTGTACGGGCCTTCCCACTTATCAGCCAGGGAACCTGCAACTTTATTTTTCGTGTTCAATGATACCTTCCTGAGTACTAGGTCTCCTAGTTGGAATTTCCTAACCTGAACATGAGAGTTTTAGTGGCGAGCTACTCTTTGCTGATATGCCATATTTCGTAATCGGGGACTTCTCCCTTTTCTCTTCTAGCTCATCTAGACTTTGTAATAGCATATCAACATTCTGATCTTCATCATATAGCCTGACCCGGGGTGATGCATATGAGGTTTCTATGGGGATAACAACTTCTGTTCCAAATGCTAGAGTGAACGAAGTCTCTCCTGTTGAAGTTCTTGCTGTCGTCCGATATGCCCATAATACTTCGGGTAGCTTTTCAACCCAGCTTCTTTTCTTGACATCTAGCTTTTCTTTGATTCTGTGCTTGATGATTTTGTTCACAGCTTCAACTTGCTCATTTGTTTGAGGGTGGGCAGGTATGGCATAGTAATTAGCAATCCGGTACTCTTTGCACAGCTGTCTGAATTTCAGGTTATCGAATTGGGTACCGTTGTCAGTGATTATAATGTTTGGGACTCCAAACCTATAAAGTATATTTTTTTCATGAAATATTTGGTATTTGCTTCTGTGATATGCACCAATGCTCCAAACCCGAAGCTGCACTCTCTCAACTGCAGACGCTTTTACACAGACCGATACAACTCGGTGTCCATCGATATAGCTATTACACATGGTGTGATCCTCCACAGTAGTTCATAATTAGAGCTAGGTTATAATGTCCGTTATACCCCTCTAATTACATAAATCCTTTAAGCACCGTTGATTCTATAATGAACAATAAATCCTATTTCCTTACGGAATTAGGAGAGCGCTCATATTGTCCAAGCCCCGAATCAATCCTTAAGGGAACTACCATCTACTTCTCACAAGAAGGAGTGGATTCCACTATTGTGTACAAACCTTCCCAGCCACAAGCCAAATCGTAATCCCAACATACGGAGCATATTGATCGGGAACAACATTCGACCTCACCCATGGTAAATCAAAGACCACGATCTAACCTGAATGAGTCGATAAGACACTCAGGATTAAGATCACCCACATATAGCTATCATTAGTTGATATATATGAATCTCATCGGTAAACGGATCTTGGTGAGAGATTCATATAAGTCATGGCCCAGACCTATATGATCACATCATACAAGGTGCCTCCATTCCTATATCTATATGAATAATTCAGGATAGAATCATCGTACATTACGGAATGGACCGCAGCTATAGATTAACCACAAATAAAGTACCCAACTTTATTTGCTATCTATGGACTCTTTAGATTGCACGTCTCTCACTGTATCCATCTGTATATGACACTCATATACACAGTTCGAGATTACATCCGGCAATCTTGGATGTTAAATTTATGCACAAGTTATATAATAAACAACACAACAAGAATGTATTGAACTTTTCCTTTTATTTATTTAATAAATCCATTTACAAATTACATCTTTAGGGCATAAACCTCAACAATGGAGTGGCGAGGGACGGCCCCCTTGGCTGCTTGGGACCTCTCTTGGCTTGTATATTTAAAAATTAGGATTCAAAGGGGTTTAAATAGGCTTTAGATGCTAAACCTAATCTTTAACCAACAAGTAACTTAATTGCTTTGAGAATACTTGCCTTTATGGAATTCTATTTCTTTCCTAATCAATGAAAATCGATTATTTATTGAAAGAAGATAAGGATTAGGTGTCTACTTGCTTCCCAAGACTCTCACACATGGCCAAGAAGGAAATATTTGTAGGGAAAAAACGGTTTAGAAACGCAACGGAAGCGTGATAAAAACAAAATAGGGTTTGAGTATAAATAAAAAAATTTCCCTTTATGCAACGAGAACCTTTACCCTAGATTAATTGACGTATATAAAAGTATCGTACCTTTTTCTCGTGACGATTGAACAAGCGCCGAATTGATTCCGCGAGATCTTACAATCCAATCACGACTGTGAATCACCTTGGAGTGTGGGCTCCCTTACTTTTTATTGTATACCTGAGGATGGAGACAAAGCAAAATCTTTTCTTTGTTAGTTACAAATATCCTCCAAGAGAAAAATCCAAGAACGTCCAATCACTTGTGAATTATCAATCAATTTGATTGAAACTCGCGTGAACCTTGATTCAATGTTGTACACAAAATCCTTTTGATGTAAAGGATACTAGTGTACTACTGAAAACAAAAACGTTCTCTTTTTCTCTTTTTTCTTTGGCCGAATTCCACACCCTTTTTCTATGAGTTGATTGAATTTTGTCTAGAGCAAAAACTAATTTTTCTCCCTAAAAATTCTCTCTTGCTATGCCAAATTCTCTCTTGAAAATTACCTAGGAACGGCCGAAATTTTCATCATAGAATTCTTAGGGCTGGCCGAAAATCACACACACATATATAGGATCATAAATCCTTTCCTAAAAAGGATTTACTTGGTTGGCAAGAATCCTTTCCTTAGGTGGATTTATTTGGTAGTTAAGAATCCTTATCTTAAAGGAATTCTATCCTTTTGTATATATATATGGGCTGGCCGAATTTTATATGATATAGATTAGGATCACATATCCTTTCCTAAGAATGGTTTACTTGGTAGTTAAGAATCCTTTACTTATGTAGATTTACTTGGTGGTTAAGAATCCTTTTCAAAAAGGATTCTATCCTTAACCAAGACTCCTAATCTAACTAAATAATGTATTTGTAACCATATTAAAGACTTCCTAATTTGATTAGATAAATAATTCCTTTTATTTATCTACTTATCAAATATAGTCTTTAACATTAACTATACTACCAACAATAGTATAGTTTTAGGAGACCATGTCCTACTAAGAAAAAGATTTTGACTTTTAATTAAATAATTAATTAATCAACAAATTAATTAATTTCTATTTAATTAAATAATAAAATAAAATAATATATTTAAGCTATTCTCAAAAGCCTTGCCGCCCATACCGTATATAAGGCCCATATATTATTTTTCTTATTTTATTAAATCCATTGGACCTTAATAAAAAAGTCCACATGTGAACTAGACCTATTCTTACAAAAAGAAATAAGTTCACATGCCTTAATACAATTCTAGATGGACCCCTAAATTGGTCCGGTATAATATATCAAGTGATCCATGCAAGTTCGTGTGGATTGGGGATCTTGGCGGACTATCTAAATTTAAGCTCCAATAGACACAACCCAATCACAATCAACAAATTATTCACTTAGGTCCGATCTATTTAATTTTCGTTCATTCCACTAAAGAACTAAAATTGAACTCTTAAATAAAGATAGAATAAGTTGATGTTACTCATTCATACCCTAGACAACCTTATTGGAGAAAGTGTATCCTCGTGAAGAATACTAGTAATCGCCAAGAGCTCATAGACCGTCTATAGCTCTCCAAGTTACCATATTTACTCATATGACCACATTTTGAACTTGGATATTTTGACTTGTCCGGAAGCCATGTTTCAATAGACACTACTGAAAACTTAACGTTAAGATTTAATATCCAATACCTCAAAACATCCATATGATGATATTCTACTCTCATTTAATAAATGGAGCCACGATGTCCATATCTATAAATGAAGTCCTCTATTGATTAACAAACGAATACCACCAAACTATCGAGGATAGACTATGCTAGAATCGTACTCATCGATAGCTCAAATGATAACACTTGCAACCATAAGTCCATCATTTATCTCAGGATTGAGATAGACTCTGCGATTGTCTTCAAATGAAATTTTTTTATCTATTGACTGTTCTAGATAAAGTATTTCATTGTGATCATATTCAATGCACCCAGTGCACTAGATTCTTTTTGCCCAAAGACACCACACTTTGATGATTTTATACTCATCATAACACATTTGATCCCACTCAAATGCTAGCAAAAGAATCTACAACTTTGCAAGATAAAGGCCCCCAACCTTCTATCTTAAGTTGTGAATATTATTCAAGACTAACTAAAGAATTGTGTCTACCTTATACATATCTAGATGTATGAACAATTCTTCTTTTCTCATAGTCTTTTGACCTTATGATTATTTACTTTTGACAATTATAATAATTAAACTATAAATGCTATAAGATTTGTTAAACTAGAAATCACTTTATTCATATGAAAAGATTGTTAATTACAATATTACACTCTTGCTATCGAGCATAATCCTAACATTATTTCCCGTTCCGACAACTTGCATAATAAATCTCAATTCTATTCGTGTAATTCTGACCGATCTAACCATTAAGTACTAAAACTGGCATAACTGTTTCTAGGAACATCAGAATTACTATCCGAAAAGTTCACCGAAAACTAGACTTCCAGGGCTTTCCAAATTTATATGGCACGAACCTAGTTCAACAAAAGAAGGGAGATATGGGCCCCGCAACATGAGTGATCTGCATTGGCCGAAATTCATCTTCATGCGGTTTGTGCCGGTACGTGTGATATATTTTGTTCCGTAATGACCTCTAGAAACGATAGCAGTTGACAACGCAGGTTTGACATCTTTCTTTGGACATGGTCTACGCCACGGATAATCATTGGAATTGGTCACAGTTGATGTTACGGTCACCTTGCCTAGCTTATGGTATGAATTGCGAAACATCTTTTTTTGCTCCTTTTCTCCAAACTAAAACCCAACACCTCTTCCATGCAACATGACCTACACATTCCACATGCTTAACATACACTTAAAATATCTAATTTCACTCGAGAACAAAGCATAAAATAATAGGAAATGGGGACCTAAAACATGCATAGAGTGGACCAATCAATCCACTCAAACAAAAAAATTGAATAAGGTTTTTATAACCTTATTTTGTATTTATATATATTTTGTTATCGGAATTACAAGACCACTTGTTGCCTATGTCGGTTGCAAGATTTTTTTGTTTTGATAAAAAAGGTAAAAAAAAATCGTCGTTTAATTTTCAGAGGTGGAGTTAACAATGAGTGATGATAAAAAAATATATTAATTTTCTTTTGGATATTTAGTATAATGCAAAAGTTTTGATCGATTTAGTTTTGAAATATTTCAATCAAAGGTTTAGAGTTGTCTTCGTGAACTTTTAGTTTTGTTTTAATTGGCAGAACCATATTTGAATATAAGATTTTCCCCAGGGTGAAGATACCACATGAACAAGATGATATCATTGCATATTTGAAAAGATCCATAGCATCTTAAAGATTTGTTTCGCATAGGTGGGATATACTATGTTATGAGTGCACTGCAAGACATTTGATTATTTACGAGAAGGTTGCCATAATTGGCAAACATTAATTTTGTGATTTTCCTTGTCAGTTTGATTGTTGATGACAATGATATGCAGTTGAATTGCTTGATGAAATGGCCTTTTCAGAGGTTGAAGTTTCTATAATTAGAGATTTTTAAAAATATCTTCAAATTGGAAACAACAACACGGGATATGGTAATGGTTGTTGAAGTTATTGAATAGAGAAATTCTTGGTGCATTATGCTAGTTGAGTCCACTCATACTCTTGGTTTAGATACTCGTGCTATATATAAAATAAAAGTTAAGAGATGAGAGATAGAGAAGACTCATGTAGAGAAACTCCTCCTTTCTTGAAGCTTGATTCCAATCTCTTATTAGCCTTAAGTAGAAAAGGAGGAAGAAGGTGTAAGAAGGTTAGGATTTGGTTAAGAAAGATTCTTGATCTAGGGTTACTGGTTAGTGATGTAAGAGAGAGAAATGGGAGAGAAAAGAGAGATAAAATGATTAATTTCATGGATGGAAAAGTGGAGAATAGTTTTAGATTCCAGAAAAGGATGTACATTAGGGTGTTTCTAAAATTATGTCTAAAATGCTGATGTGGCAAAATCTGGGCACACAGTGTGCGGGTAATGCATGGGTATGCTACCTGTACAGTACCTGCACAGTCGCCTATTTCCAGACGGATCTACTTTGAAGTTTGCTTTCTGGTTTGGCATGTGCACTGGTAGGAACCTGTGCAGTCCTCATGCACTAAGCTTCCTTCAGAACTCCCTCTTTTGGTGAACAGGTTATGTGCGGGTAGTTCACGAGTAAGTACCCATGCGGTTAACAATCTGCAAGTTCTCACTCCTTATGTGCGGGTAGTGCGTGTATATGCTACCTGTGCAGTACTTGCACATTATGGGCCTTCAATTCCTTCCTTTTTGCACCAATTGGTTCCCTTTGATTCCAATTCTTGATTTTCACCTAATGCTTGCAATTGCAAAGAAAAAGCCATAAGACATAAACAAAAACACCCGAAAACATGACAAAGGATAAGGATATGAGGGGCAAAATATATAACAATCTTGGCTCGATCAATATTATATATATATATATATATATATATATATTATCAGAAGACTAGGATTTTAGTGACCCAGTTAAATAGGATTCTTAATTCTATATTAATATTTATTGTCACTAAAACTTGAACCCCTGACATCTTTAAAGGAAATAAAAAATAATCTCTATTATTTTAATCCTTTGCTTTTGCCAAGGTTCAAACCTATAACCTCCAATTAACAATTAATAATTCTTAATTATCAGTTTGTAAATTAAATAATCATATCATTTGATTATTAATAACTTGTTAATTAAATAATCATATTACTTAATTAATTTTTCAGAATAAATCCAAGTCACTTTCATAACCTAATTAATTGGACTATCCAATTAACCGTGAACCTTGTTACCAAAAATCGTAAAGGGGACCTAATGGACCGACTGTTTTGAGCTCTAATAATACATAGAAAATTTAATGAAACTCTTTCATTAATATTTCATGATTACTAACGTTGGAGTTATTCCACTAAATTATCAGGGTTGCACTCTCGTAACTGTAGATGTTTTACACAAACTGAAATATTAGTGTCCATTGATATATCTATTACATATGCTATAATCCTCCACAAGTAGTTCACGATTAAAGCTAGGTCATAAAGTCCGTTATACCTTTTTAATTCTTTCTTTTTCTTTAAGTACCATTGATTCTCTGATGAACAATTGTATCCTTCATTCCTTTACGGATAAAGGAATGCACTCTTATTGTTCAAGTCCCGAATCAACACTTAAGGGAACCACTTCTCTATTTCTCAGAAGCAGGAGTGGATTCCTCTACTATGCGTGGACCTTCCCAGCCTCAAGCCAAACCATGGTTCCAAGATACGGAGTTACTGATCGAGAATGCTACTTCGATCTCACCCATGGTATGCCAAAAATCATGGTCTAACCTAAAGGAGTTAGTGAGATACTCGAGATTAAGATCACCCATATTCAACCATCATTAGTCGATATATATTAATCTCTACATGTAACGGATCTTGGTGAATGATTTGTATAGATCGTGGCACAGTACTATACGATTACATCATATAAGGTGCCTCTATTCTCATATCACCATATGAATAGTCTAGGATAAGACCACCGTATATTACGGAATGGATCATAGCTATAGATTAACCACAAATAAAGTATCCAACTTTATTTGCTCTCTACAAAATCTTTAGATTTCACATCTCAAAATGAATACCTTTGTATATGACACTCATGTACTCAATTTTGAGATTACATCTAGCAATCTTGAATGTTTAGCACATAAGATATAAATGTATGAGTCTTATTTATTGAATGAAATAACTACATCTTTTATTAATGTTTTTCTAACATTTACAAATTGCAAGCTTTAGGCCATACATCCCAACAATCTCTCACTTGCACTAAAGAAGATGAGACATATCTCGTAATCCTAGACCCTCTAGGTGACCTTCAAACACTTTAACAATCAAGGTCTTCATAAATGGATCAACAAGATTGTCCTGCAACACGATCTTGGTCATGGTCACATCTTTTCTCTTCACTATCTCACTGATGACATGTTACTTTCTTTCTGTATGCTTCTCTTTTTCGTGGCTTCATGGTTCTTTAGAATTGGCCACAACACCATTATTATCACAATAAAGCATGATGGGCTTATCCAAATTTGGAACAATTTCCAGATTAGTCAAGAACTTACGGAGCCATACAACCTCCTTAACTACTTCACAATCAGCTATATATTCGATCTCTACAGTAGAATCAATAATACAAGATTGCTTGATACTCCTCCATACTATGGCTCCACCATTAAGGGTGAATACTGACCTAGTTATGGATTTCCCAAAATCACTGTCTGATTGAAAGTCAGAATCCGTAGATCCTAACGAGATCAAATCCTGTCCTGAATATACAAGCATATAATTTCTCTTTTTCACAAGATACTTGAGAATAACCTTCATAGCAACCCAATGATCCAATCATGGGTTTGACTGGAACCTGTTGGCTACTCCCATTGTGAAGCAGATGTTAGGTTTCGTGCATAGCATAACATACATGAGACTGCCTATTACTAACTCATAAGGAACCTGTTTCATATCCTTAATATCTTGAAGCATCTTAGGACACTGATCCCTAGACAAGTGAACTCCATGTCTATAAGGTAGATTAACTTTCTTGGAGTTCTACATCGAGAATCGCATAAGTAACTTATTGATATATGAAGCTTGAGACAATGCTAACAGTTTGTTCTTGTGATCACTTACTAATTGGATCCCTAGAATATAACTAGCCTCTTCCAAATCTTTCATTTGGAATTGGTTTACCTACTAGTCTTTCACTTTTGATAATATCCCTATGTCAATTCTAATGAGTAGGAAGTCATCTTCGTATAGGACTATGAAGGCAACATTCTTATCAATGATCCGCTTATAGATACAAGGTTCATCGATGTTTTGCTCAAAAGTGTAGGTTTTGATAGCATTATCAAACATGATATTCCAAGATGTAGATGCCTGCTTCAGTCCATAAATGGATCGTTGCAGCTTGCAAACAATTTGCTCTTAATCTTGGGATACGAATCCCTCTAGCTACTTTATATAGATGCTCTCATCAAGATTTCCATTCAAAAATGTAGTCTTGACAACCGTTTACCAAATTTCATAGTCAAAATAGGCAACAATGTATAAAAGTATCTTAACAGACTTAAACATAGCTATTGGCGAGAGGGTCTTTTAATAATTGACCCACTCATTTTTGATATAACCTTTTTCCACTTGCCTTGCTTTGAAGGTCTTTACCTTGCCGTCTACTCCTCCATTCTTCTTGTAGATCCACTTACACCCTATGAGTTTTATTCCATCATGTAAGTCTACAATTTCCTAAACTAAGTTGCAGTATATGGACTCCATCTCAAGATTCATGGCTTTAAGCCACTCCTCTTTGTAAGAATCTTCTGTTGCATGCTTAAATGACAATGGATCGTCAACAATATCATCTGAGATGACACCCTTTACCTCTTCTACACTTATATAGCGATCATATTATCGTACAACCCTCCCACTATGTTTAGATTGTAGTGTGATCGAACTAGAAATCGTCTGACTTACAGACGTTGATGGAACATTAACTTTTATTGACTGAGCACTAGTTGTACTACGCACTAATTACTTTAATACAATCTTACTTTGAGGCTTATGATCACTCATATAGTTTTCCTCACGAAATGTTGCATTTATCGATACAAACACTTTATTCTCTTGAGGACTGTAGAAGTATCAACCTATGGTGCCTTTGGAATAACCTACAAATAAGTAGACCTGAGAACAAGGTTCTAGCTATCCAGATCTATTATTCGATACATGTGCTAGACACCACCATATGCAAAAATGTTGCAAATTTACTTTGTGACCATTCCACAACTCTATTGGATTCTTAGGAATAGATTTAGGTGGAACTACATTCAATGCGTAGGCTGTCTCTGTGGTGCATATCCCTAAAAAGAGTTTGGTATTGATGAGAAAATAATCTAGATCTCACCATTTACATCAGGGTAAGGTTTCTCCTCACCGTAACACCATTTTTACAGTGGTGATCCAGGAGCTATGTGTTAGGATACTATCCCATGCTCAACCAAGTAGTCTTCAAACTCTTGGAAGAAAGCCATCAAGGTGGTGTAAAAGAGAAGGAAGAAATGAATATGGAAGAAGTGATATTTTATGATCAAATGCTAGAAGAGGAAGCAAGAGACTATGAACTTTTGAAAAAGAGAAAATGAAGCTACAACCTAAAGTTAAGATTCTCAAGGCGGAGAATAGGATTTTAGGGAAGAAAGTTCAGGAATTCTCCACCATCAACAAAGAGCTAGGGGAGAAACTTGAGAGCCTGAAGAGGAAAAGAATTCAAAATCAAAGAACCTAGTGGAACTTTCCAAGCTTTCAGAAGAGATCGAAGAAGAGTATGCAAGGAAAACTAGGAAATTGTTAATAGAAGTGGAGCAAAAAGCAAGTGCATTGAAGGAAGCTAATGAGTAATTGAGCAAGAAAGATGAAGCATTGAAAATTGCCAAGGTCAAGGAACACGACTTCATAGTCTAACTTGACAAAGTAGAAAAAGTGATGAAAAATCTTTAAAGGAGGCAACATCAAGGGCCTCATGGCATTGAGCATAGAGAGAGTTTTCCTTACCACATATTTAATTTTATTTTGTTCCAAGAAAGGGCACATTATGGCCCATTGTTTTAAGTTCCAAAGGTTTAAAGAAAATCAAGATAGGACTAAAAGAACCTAACAAAAGCCAAGAAAATTTGGGTTAGGAAGGACCTAGTGGATCAAGTAAGGACAAAGGCGAAGGGAAAGTTAAAAGAGTCTTTGGCACCCATTTAGGTGGTAAAAAATAATGGTCCTCCCCATCCTGTCAAATCACCTTCATTTGACCCATGTCCCGCTTTGCATGCATTATATTGATCAATTTTCAGGAGTAATTAGATTTCATAATTTATTTTCTCTTATATCTATGAGTTGTCCATCTTTAATTGATATCATGTGCTTGCTTGTGTTTGGGTAGGGGTCTTAGTATAGAGAAAATTCCTTGTGAATTCTTTGTTAGTTGAATTGATAAATTTCATTATAAGTTTTTAGTTGTTGAGTTGTTATTTAGTGAATAAGTTAAGGATAATTAATGGTTGAAATGGTTCTATGCAGGGAAAGAGGTCAATTTTCAAAGTATGTAGAGTTTTTTGGGTGAAGGACCTGTGCAACAGGGAAACAAAGACCAACTGCATGGGTATAGACCCGTGCAATACTAGCAATGTGCAAAATGAACTCTCTGTTCACAGGTTCATCGCTGGTACTTACCCGTGAACTAAGAAAGGAACAGTCAGGGCAAAAGATGCATGTGCACGGGTCACATCACGGGTTAGCACCCGGCATATAGAGACCACCTACCCGTGCACTGCATATAATATAATTACCATGTCACTTTCGTGGTAGGGTTCCACCACACCCAAATAAAAAACAAAATTTGTTTTCCTTCTTCTTTAAGAACAAAGTTATTCCGTGTCTCACATGCTATCAATTTTTAAAAAACAAGGTACAAATTCTTTCTTTAAACTTTGTTTACAATGTTTTAATCCTTAATGTCTCTACCTCTCTCTTTAAATTCTCTCAAATGCATGAACTTGTGTTTCTTGATAAACCGATGAAATTTTGCACAAAATTTGAATAATTCTTAATGAATATATGTTAGGTTTAATGGATTTAAGAATGTTTTTGCATTTTGAAGTGATTTGGAATTAAATTGGCAATAGTTATGAATGAAATTGAATTTTAGGGTTTTATATAGAGATTGAATTAATTGACAAAATTTCTTGTTAGTTTTTTGGTTAATTGTTGCATGAGAGATAAAGATATTTATTGGGAATGATATGTATATGGGTGTATGCTTGAAAGTGGCATGAAGCATGTAGGATGAGCATGTTTTTCATGCTGTTTCTAGGTTACTGCGCTGGTAACCTACCGCACAACACCCGCACATTGGACAATTTTTTATAAAAAAATAAATAATTAAACAACGAAGAAGGGTGCTCAATTCCTTGACTTAACATGGTTATACATGCTTACCTTTAATTGTGGTTTGTGCCTAAATTACTTTATTTTCTTGTGCATGTTTTAGATACATTATGAATTTTAAGAACATGGGAAAGAAACTTGGTTTGGGATCCAAGAAGTCCGTAAAGTTTGGTAAGAAGGTGCCTCCACCGAAATGTGCTTTGCACAAAGATTTTGAAATCCTCTAAATTCTTTCAGGGGACGTTTTATGGTCATCGAGAAGGGAATTTGGGTGCAAGAGTTGGGTTCCACTCCATACCGGTAATGATTACGGATAGAGGATGAGGTACTTATACAAGTTCCCCTCCAAAATATTACAGGAGAATCGTAAAAGAGTTATACGCTGTATTGGACTCTAAGGACTACTAGAGAGGTGCACCAGTTATAGTTAGGGAAGTAGAAGTGCCAACAGATGTAAAAGACATCAATTGGTATTTTAGGACAAAGTTACCAAATGAGCCCTATGTGTTGGGTAGAATGAAACATTGAGTGACCTGGAATGAGTTGTTTGACAAGTTGGACGTGGACTTGACTAATGAGCTAGTCATACAACATATGGAATTCTTGGTGGCTTCAAACTACCCTCTCAGGCACACCAACTAGAGGATAGAACTGGGCTTGTGGCATATCTTCATCACTCAATTAGTGAGGCCACGAACTCACCGGACAACAGTAGCATCTGAAGTGGCCATGCTTCTATATTACATTTAGAACTGGCAGTGCATTAATGTTGGCTACTAGGAAAAGTAGGATATCCTAACGGTAGCCAATATAAGGAGTGTAACCCAGCCTATACTTTTTCCATGCCTTATCACTGCACTTTGCAGAAAGGCATGAGTAGATATGGAAGATAAACCATATAATTGGCCATCATAGAATATTAGGATTCTAACCTAGAACTCTCTGATGGTCGAAAGAGTCCCCTGGAGTTCAAAGAAAAAATAGGCAAAAAGAAAACAAGAGCTGAGGGAAACATCAACAGGCAACCACAAAATGATCTAGATGATATGAATATGATCAATAGGGGATGGATTTTGACCAGAAGTTGTTAGGTTCTTAAGTTTTGTGTTGGCATAATTCTAGATAAAACAACATTTCATTTGTATTGATTAGTTGTCTGAGTATCGAGGTTTATCAAGCTTCAAGGAAGATTGGACAACAAATCAAGCAAAGTTGAAGTCTGCAAAGAGGAACAGGCTATATTAGTTAATAAAGGTATAATAAGACCTTAATCCTTATACAGGGCTTAGGTACACACACACTTTGCATCCATATGTGTCCCTAGGTCATTGTGCCAAATATATATTACACACACATTTATTAAAGTATGCACATGCATTAGATTTAATTTGACTACTTTTGAGAAATTAAATGTTCTAGGACTATATCTAGGAAATGACATAATTGTGTATTCTTGTGTTAATTTGTTTGTATTTTCATGATATTGGACTTGAAGTTTGCTTATTTGATTTCTCATTGTGTTCCTATCCTTTTGGTTAGTCATACATTAAGTTTCAAGTCCCATTCAGGAAGTTACGAAACTTTTCATGTCTTTAACGTACATGGTTTTCATCCTCGTGTATCAAGTTGAATTCCTTATTTTTTTTGAAAGTTTTGTTGACTTCCTTATGCATGAGAGAGTCCCGGTTTATTATCCAAAAACAAAGTCTAATTCCAAGTCAGGAAACGTTTGAAGAACACAAAGGTGTACGAGGGGAGACAAAATGACCATAAGAGGGCCATTGCACCTCTCCCTATGGAGGCACGTGGCCTCTACGGGAAGAGATGCCCGATGCCCCCGTGGAGGCTCATACCTCCATGGGCTGTAGAGGTGGCACCTTTTGATTGGCCCTTCAATCTTGTCTTTTATTTTCCTCTAAATATCCTTTTTCCCTCCCATTCTTTTCCAAGAAGAAAAACTTGAAAAACACTTGTGCAAAATTTTCTCTTAAGTTTTCTCATCATCCAAACACCATAACTTTCTCATTGGAACCTTGATTAAAGTGATTCAAATTGGAGACTAATCATCTATCAATTCTCTATCATCTCATTTTAGGTCATTTAATCACGTTTTTAGGTGGCACTGCACTAAAAAATGGGACTGCACAGTTTTTCTGAATGTATTTAATTTTCTCTTGAGTTTTGTTCTTAAAATTGTTCAATTACCTTGGGTTTTCTTATTCAATACAAGTATCTATAATGTAAAAAGTTTGGTTAAAGTTTTAGACTCTATTAAAGCTAGATTGAACTTGACTAGAACCCTACATATTGAGTTAGGTTTTCATTAAAGCCTATGTTTTCACATGTTTCGTGTTTTGTACTGTGCTAGCTTTCTATCTAGGACTCTTTAAGACTATAATTGATTGACTTTGATAGTTAATAGTCTCTACTTGTGCTAGGTCTCATTAATTGACTATATCCAAGATTAGCACAATTTCTTGTATATATAGAGCATAATAGGTTTGTATTGAATACCTTGTGAATACATGCTCTATATTTCTTGCTAGAACTTTTATTGATCATATCTTGTGAATCTAGCATGATTTTTGTTTGATACTAAATCTTGAATATGTACTTAAATGTATATGATTGATTCAAGGTTTAGTGATATGAATAAATCAATGAATTAAATGTGTTTTGGGGTTTCACATATTCCAGAATTTTTATTCATGCATTGTAACTAGAAAAATTTGATTTGTGAACTTTCAGGCATATGTCTAGTTCCTATAGGATGTGTTAATCATCATATTCTATATTGCTGGCTTGTTTGCATTCTACATTTTTGATCACATATAAGTCCTTGTAAACGGCATGGAAGTCTTGGCTAGGATCGGGGTGATCCGGATAGCTAAGCATGGAGTCTTAACTAGGATCGGGTGATCCGAGTATTTAAGCGCGGAAGTCTTGGGTAGGATCAGAGTGATCCAGAGAGCTAAGTATGTAGTCTTGACTAGGATCGGGGTGATCCGGACAGTCAAGCAATGATGCAACTCTTTCATTGGGTAGGATATAAGGGTGGCTGTATAGGAGGATTGGTCACTTGAGAGATTGTTCTTTTATCATACTAGTGGAAGTTGTTTTGCCGGTGGTTGTGGTATCAACCCATGCATGTTTCCTCTTCGAGGGTTTTACCACGTAAAAACCATGTGTTAATTTTCTCTATCCCTATCTCTTTTATATTTATGTATGTGTTGATAAATATCTTGTTTGGTATCTTTGTAATTGATATTTTTATTCTATCAAGGTCTGTATATGTAAAAAGCTTGTGTTTAATAAGCCTATATGCAAAGTGAAATAGTATCACATGTAAATTGTTGTCTACATTCATTTTGCTTGACTAGGCTTAGCCTTTATTGAACTATATATGCTTGCTTTTACTTAATAAATTGTGACACATGCTATCTAGGGGGACAAACTTGTGTTTGTTCAAGGGATTTAAAAGAGGTGTAAAAACATCTTTACCCCCTCTAGGTTCGCTTAAGGCAAATTAACCGTGTTGTGTATTTTCATTTGGTCTCAGAGTGGGTCACTAGACGGTACTTAGTGAGATCCCGAGATACACTCACGGTGATTTATAGAGCATTGAAGCAATGGGACTCCAAGATGTTGTTATGGCAGAAAGAGCTTTGAATATAAGGCCACTATTACTCATGGTAAAAACTATGAGTTTTGGAACTTGAGGTTGAAATCCTACATCTGGTCTGTTGATAGGAGAGCATGGATAGTTATGGAAGAAGGCTATAAACCTCCTTGTAAGGTTATAGAATATGACATCAAAATTTCCAAACCTAGAAGTGAGTGGATGGATAATGATTTTTAAGTTGCTAAATGTCACCATCGAGCCATAAATGTCATCTTTGGAGGAGTTGATGGACACCGATTCTCCTATATTTTAAATCTTGAATCTACCAAGGAGGCTTGGGATACTCTCCATGTCACAAATGAAGGTACATTGGCGGTGAGAAAGTTTAGGCTTCAAATGTGACATCATAATTGAAAATCTTACAGATGTGTGATGACGACAAGTTTGAAGACTTTCAATTTAGACTTCTTAATATTGCTAACCAATGTCAAGCACTTGGAGTGCTAATCTCTTGAGAGCATCTCAATTGGAAGATTCAAATATCTCTTACAAAGAGATTCAAAGCCAAGGTTACGGCGATAGAAGAAAGCAAGGATGCCGATTGCTTAAGCATTAACGAATTGCTTAGGTCTCTCCAATCTTATGAGATGTGCTTGAAGCCGAAAGCCGAAAGCCGAAAGCCAAAAGCAAGGGTATCGCTCTGAAGGCTATTGAAGATGAGAGTGATGAGAGGATAAAGAAATTGCTCAAATAGTTAGGGAATTTAAGAAGTTTCTAAGAATAGGTACTAAGCTTAGAGGTAGCTCTTCGAAGGAAAAGGAAGTCAAGAAATCATCCTTTCCAAGAGTTGATCAGGATGGTTAGGCCAAGAACAAGAAGAAGGTTCAATGCTTTGAATGTCATGATTTTGGACATTTTTCAAATGAATGTACTAAAAAGAAGTCCATGAAAGACAAGAAAGGCAAAGCTATGGCGGCCACTTGCAGTGATGGTAGTTCTAGCAATATGAACAACTTAAGTGATGGAGAGCATGTAAGCAATTTTGTTACTCTTACAGCTTCTCTCACTAAGCTAGAAAATGATTGTAAAGTTTTTAGGAACAATGATAGTAATCGAGGTCATCTAGAGGAAACAAGCTTGACAATAACCAATCTTGAAATTATGACAAAGATTAGGAATCTTGCGAACCAAATGGAAGAAACCTTGAGCGAGGTTAGAGAAAAAGTTGACTTGATTAGGACTCAAGTGGATGAGTTTGTTGAAACATCTCATAGACTCTTAAGTGAAAAGAATGGTGTTTTGAAGAGACTAAATAAGGTAAAGAGATTAGTCTATGATAGTAAGGAGATTATCTCAAATATGAGGATTAGAGAGCAAGCATACATTGAAGAGATCGACATTGCTAAGCAAGCCATTAAAGACTTAGGCAATGGTTCGGTCAAGATAAAGAATCTCACAAATCTTACTCAACCTCGAGGAGAATCTAGCAACTTGAAAGGCAAGGAGAAGCTTGAAATAGCATCACCTACTTCAAGGAACGCTAAGATCAAGAAGGTGAAAAAGTCTCCTAAGAACAATCTTCTCAAAGTCAAAGATAATATGAAAGACATGGTATCTTCACAAACTATTCCTACTTCTTCAAGACCACAAGGTACAATCTCAACCTTTATTCTTATTTGCCATTTTTATAATAACGTTGGTCATATTAAACCAAGGTGTTATAAGTACATAGAGTTTTACAAAATAGGAAATGCATCTAGTGATAAAATGAATGACCTTACTTTGAATCATGCTAGGGATTTAGTTATTGACAAACATGGTGCTCCTAAAATGCATATTAAAAAGAATTTGAAGAAGAAGTCTTATCCTTGTAAAAATCTTGACAAAGCATGTGTTGCTAATAATGTTAAAGAGATGAGTATAAAATTCATTCTTTTTACTCAAATCATTGATGATCTCCATTCTAGGTTCAACATTAAAGTCAAAGATGAACATGATTTATGTGTAAGTTCACCGAAGACCACATATGTCAAGGGTGAGTGCTCTTACCATTAGTGTGAGGTGCACATGTGAGTTAGCTTTAAGATTAGTGTCAAGTTGTTTAGTTTTTTAGCTAGCTAGCTTTATTTCTCTATAACTTGGCATGAACTTAGCTACCTCACATTTCTTGCCATGGTAGTCGAAATCTATTGATTGACTTTTAGAGAAGTCCATTTTTGGAAGCCATATGGTGATTGATTGTTGTTAAGCCTTTAAGAGAAACTCAATTTTATATTTATGTGTTTGAGTTGAAATGCTTAGTTTTTATTCTCTGGGGATGACACACCAACTTGTTGTCATGAGGACAAATAGGCCAAGAGAGGTCATAAAAAGGGTGAAGACTTTGTATTTGATGAAAAATGCTTGCTAAGGTATCTCTATATCCTAATGCTTGCATTCTATATTTTTCATCTCTCAACTCATTGTTTGCACTGCATCATTTAGTATGTCAATTTAGAGAACTTAGTAGACTATACTTATGGTTCTCATTGGCACTTGCTCTCTATTGATCTTATAGTGATGTTGTTCACAAAGGTCGTATATATGATATGTGAAATATTTGTTTGAATGATGAGTGGCATGTTTTTAAAAAATATGAGCATTATATTCTTTGAAAGCTACTCTCTTGAGAAGTAATGATTTTAAGTAAATATATTTGTATGGTTAGTATCCATTTTGCTTTAGCAACTACATAAAACTCAACGAGCACCTTCATGAAAAGGGCTACACATATTGGTTGTAAAACCGCCCAATGTAGAAAAGGGCTACACCATTATGATGAGTGAAATTTGTCATGAAGTGTCTATGTTTATGTTAGAAAAATCAAAAAAGTGTTGGAAAAGAAAGAATCAGTAAAAAAAAATTCTTTGATTCAAATGTGTATAGTTGAAAACCATGAGTGCTTAGATTGAAAAATAGAAACGGGTTGATAAGTTACATGCACACACTTGCTCATATGTTGAATTCTATTCTCGTAAAAGCAAAATTTCTGGATGATAATCGGTTTGACCTTTTATGAAAAAGCTTAAGATGAATATATGTGGATTTGATTTGCACGTTGTTTATCAAATTAATCCTCTACATATGTTTGAAGCAAAAAATTTACACACACTTTTGTTTATAAGTATTTTGATATTCTAGCACTTAAAGAAGAATTATGAGAGTGATTGAAAATCTTGGTGTTTCTCTCATAGTTTATGGAGCTTATTTTGTTGGATTTCTTTAAAAAATTTCTTGAATATGTGAATGTGTGGATAGCATTGTGAACATTATTCTATCTTGATGTTAGATAGAACACCTGTCAAGGGGGAGCATTGCATGTTAGAATTTGTTCTCTTTTATGATATGTTCACTTGATTTGCTTTGTTATTTGTTGACATATTGATTGATAAGAATAATTAAGCTTTGAGATGCACGATATATCTCTTGAAATAATTGCATGAATGTGTTGGATATATATCCTAGTTTGTGGTTGATAGTGGTTGATATTGTAATGAATTACTTCATTCAAGAGGTTGATAGTAGTTGTGATTACAATCAATTCCTCCTAGCTTGAGGTTGATTAATTTCCTTGTTGCATGGGGTTGATAGTAGTTGTGGTTACAACCAATTCCTTCAAGTTTTGAGGTTGATAGTAAATGTGATTAATACTAATTCCTTCATTTTTGGGATTGTTTTTGTTGTTAAATGCATTTGTTGATTTTGGTAAAATGTACCTATATGTTTGAAAGAAACAATTATGCATTTATGATTCATTATTTTTATCATATGTCTTTTATGTTTATCTTGTTGACTAACACTCACTTGGATCTCTTTTCCACTCATATGTTTTTGTGTTTTAGTGTTGACAACAAAGCCATGGGAAGAAACAAGGTTTCTAATCTTGTCCAATCACTAAAACCCATAGCAAACACAAATCTACTCCAACAACCTCTAAAAAACCCAAACCCAACAAGTTGAAAGCCTTGGGTGTCATGGGAACTAAAACGCTTATCCAAGATAGGGGTGTTGATTTAGTTGAGGGTTCTTACATTCATCATTCCATACATAAAAGACAATAGGGTACATGGATAAATTCTACTAGGGTTATTAATGAGAGCCTTATAAGGTAGTTCTACTTTGAGTGTAAGAAAGCACAACCTTTGAAAATGCCTTGATAAATGTTAGAGGAAAAACATTTAGGGTCTCATCAGATAGCATTAACAAGTTTCTTGGTATTTCTAATGAAGTTTTTTCAGAACTACTTGATGAAGATAACATTGATCACTTGAATCTTATCGGGAGGACTTTATGTGAGGATGATGGATTTGAATTTGGAAAAAGAGCATATATAGGCCAAAGTGTGTTAACCATGGTTAGTGCCTTTTGGCATCTTTTTGTATGTGCAAATCTTGTAGGTTCTAATAATGCTTTTAAGCTTAACAAGGATAAGATCAAGATTGTGTACTCCTTTGTTACTAACAAGCCCTTAAACCTTGGTGATAATTTAATAGAACACACTGAGAGTGCGGCTAGTTCATCCAGATTGGACAAAAAGCTAGCATTTATGGGGTTTCTATCACATTTTTGTGTGATGAATGGTGTTCCTAGGTTGAATGATGATGTGTGTTTGCCTCCATAGGAAAATTTTTGTGAAAAAAGGATATCTTATATTTCTTACAAAGAAAAGGGAAAGGTTAGTGACACTTGTAGGATTTTTGGTGAAAATCAAGATTCAAGTGTGGTATCAAGTGCAAGCATTCTACTGAACTGGGCTATTCAACTACAAGAGGGGATTTTGACAAAGTTTGATGAACTAAATGCTAAGGTCGAGCAATTTGAACAAAGGATCAAAAGCTTACAGGAAAGACTTTCTTCAAGCAACACAACCGTCAAGCATTATGAGAGGTCAACCAATCAAAGATTTTTCACTGATGGCACTAGTTGAAGATTTTGGCTTCATTTTATGTCAAAAGGGGGAGAAAAGTATGATTTCTACTAGCTCATTTGATCTATTTTGTTGTTGTTGTTTTTTTAATTAGTTTCTTGAACTTGGGTTTGTAATATTCTAAACTTGATTAGATAAGCTTGTATTTATGGTGAGTATACATATATCCTATTGGACTTTATTGTTTCATCTTAATATAGTACTTTTTGCCATATATTTTCTCATGTATATAGTGCTCTTCAAGTTGGTTTGAGGTGCTATCAAGAGAGGATCAAATGAAGAAGTTCAAGACCTGTTGAAGATTAGTCTAAGATATACAAACTTATTGTATTGTGAGGGAGTGATTGTGACCGATCTTCATTTGTATGTATTAGTTTTTGCATAGGTGTTTTGACTTGGAATTTTCCAAAGTGGGAGACTGTTAGTTCTCAAGTTTTGCATTGATCAGTTGTCTAAGTATCAAGGTTTATTAAGCTTCAAGGAAGATTGGTCAAAAAATCAAACAAAATTGAAGTCTTTAAAGAGGAACGGGCTCCATTACTTAATAAAGGTATAATAAGACCTCAATCCTCTTACAAGGCTTAGGTACACACACATACATTGCATCCATATGTGTCCCTGGATCTTTGTGCCAAATTTATATTATACATACACAAACTTATTAAAGTATGCACATGCATTAGATTTAATTAGACAATTTTTGAGAAATTAAATGTTCTATGACTATATCTAGGAAATGACATACTTGTGTATTCTTGTGTTTATTTGTTTGTATTCTTATGATATCGGACTTGAATTTGTGTTTATTTGATTTCGCATTATGTTTCGGTCCTTTTGGTTAGTCATACATTAAGTTTCAAGTTTCAATTAGAAAGTTACAAAACTTTCCGAGTCTTTAACGTACATGTTTTTCATCCTTGTGTATCAAGTTTAATTCCATATTTTTTTGTGGAAGTTTTGTTGACTTCCTTGTGCATGAGGGTGCCCCCATTCGTAATCCAAAAATGGAGTTGAATTCTGAGTTCGGAGACCGGAAAACGGTCGAAGAACACAAAGGTGCGAGAGGGGAGACAAAGTTGCCTTAAAAGGCCATTGCACCTCTCCCCGAGGAGGCGCGTGGACTCTACGGGAAGAGATACCCTTTGCCCCCTTGGAGGCCACGTGCCTCCATCGGCTGTAGAGGTGGCACCTTTTGATTGGCCCTTCAATCTTGTCTTTTATTTTCCTCCTTTAAATATCCTTTTTCCCTCTCATTCTTTTCCAGGAAAAAAAACTTGAAAAACACTTGTGCAGAATTTTCTCTCAAATTTTCTCATCTTTCAAACACCATAACTTTCTCATTTGAACTTTGATTCAAGTGATTCAAATTGGAGATTGTTTGTCTCAATTCTCTATCATCTCCAAGAAGATTTGAGGTCATTTAATCACGTTTTAGGTGGTTCTGCACTATAAAATGGGACTGCACAGTTTTTCAAAAGGTATTTAATCTTTTCTTGAGTTTTGTTATTAAAGGTGTTCAATTACCTTGGGTTTTCTTCTTCAATACATGTATGTATGTTGTATACAGTTTGATTAGAGTTTTTGACTCTATTAATGCTAGATTGAATTTGATTAGAATCTTGCATTTTGAGTTAGGTTTTAGTTAAAGCCTATGTTTTCACATATTTATGTTTTGTATTGTTCTAGCTTTCTATCAATGACTATTTGGGCTTTAATTGATTGGTTTTGATTAGCAATAGTCTCTACTTGTGATAGGTCTCATTAATTGACTATATCCATGATTAGCATAATTTCTTGTATATATAGAGCTTAATAGGTTTGTATTGAATACTTAGTGAATACATGCTCTATATTTCTTGCTAGAACCTTTATTGATCATATCTTGTCAATCTAGCTAGATTTTTGTTTGATACTAAATCTTGAATACGTGCTTAAATGTATATGATTGATTCAAGGTTAAGTGGCATGAATAAGTCTAGAAATTAAATGTGATTTGGGGTTCATATATTCTAGCATTTTTATTCATGCATAGTAACTAGACAAATTTGATTTGTGAACTTTCATGCATATGTCTAGTTCCCATAGGATGTGTTGATCATCATAATCTATGTTGTGGGCTTGTTTGTACATTGTTTTCATGATCACATAGATGACCTTGTAAAAGGCGTGGAAGTCTTGACATGGATCGGGGAGATATGGATAGCTAAACGTGGAGTCTTAACTAGGATTGGGATGATCCATAAAGTTAAGCGTGGAAGTCTTGGCTAGGATCGGGGTGATCCGGATAGCTAAGCTTGGAGTCTTGGCTATGATCAGGGTGATCTAGATAGTCAAGCAAGGAGACAACTCTTTCATTGGGTAGGATAGAAGGGTGGCTGTATAGGTGGATTGTTCACTTGAGAGATTGTACTTTTATCTTACTAGTGGAAGTTGTTTTGCCGGTAGTTGTGGTATCGACCCATGGATGTTTCCTTTTCAGAGGTTTTACTACGTAAAAATTATGTGTTAATTTTCTCTATCCCTATCTATTTGATATTTGTATATGTGTTGACAAATATCTTGCTTGGTATCTTTAAATTGATATTCATATTCTATCTAGTTTTGTATATGCAAAAAGCTTGAGTTTAATAAGCCTATAAACAAAGTGAAATTGTATCATATGTAAATTGTTTTCTACATTCATTTTGCTTGACTAGGTTTATCCTTTATTGAACTATATATTCTTGCTTTTGCTTAATAAATTGTGATTCAAGCTATCTAGAGGGACAAACTTATGTTTGTTCACAGGATTGAAAAGTGGTGTAAAAACCTATTCACCCTCCTCTAGGTTAGCTTAAGGCAATTAACCGTGTTGTGTATTTTCAGATGCCCCTATTTGAAATATTGGTAGTAGCCTGGTGATGTGGCAGAAACTGATTACTGGGATGGAAAGCCTCTAGACATCCATGACCACTATGAAGTTTAACTTCCTGAGATTTGCACAGATGCAATAGATAGAATTTATTTTGAGTGATGGGTGTCATGTGGCCGCTTTTAAGTTGTTATCAAGCGAGAAAGGCTATATGATTCCTTTCACATCTCTTAGAACCCGAA
This sequence comes from Dipteronia dyeriana, assembly GCA_032871835.1. Classification (NCBI taxonomy): domain Eukaryota; kingdom Viridiplantae; phylum Streptophyta; class Magnoliopsida; order Sapindales; family Sapindaceae; genus Dipteronia; species Dipteronia dyeriana. Next base: position 41,289,515 of record CM065296.1, read on the forward strand.
AAGCATCCTTCACTTTCACTACAAGAGTCGACCTTTGATTTGACTCTTCGATTCTTGCTCTTCTAGTTTCCATAATCCATGGAAATTGAAAATGTACAAACGCGATTAAATTGTCTTAAGTTAACCTAGAGGAATGGGGGTGGGGTGAATAGGTTTTTCCACCTTTTTCTGGTCCCATGAAAACAAACATAAGGTTGTCCCTCTAGCTAGCTTGAATAACAATTCTTAAGATAATAAAGCATATATAGGTAAACAATATTTATTATCAAACAAAGTATTGCCAAACAAGCTTACAAGTTGCTAGTGAAAGGATTACAATGAAGCTAAAGACATAAGATACTTGTATTCTCAATATTGTTCCATATGTACAAGTACTCAAACAAAAATGATTATATACAAATAAATATATGTACACATAAAATGAGATTTACAATTTCGATCAAATGAACTGCCTATAGATCACATATTTCAACAATCTTGTTTTCAAGAATATTTAGAAACTAAGATTGTGAAACAAGATACAAACATACACATACAAGTATAAAAGAGAGAAAGGAAGAATTGACACATGGATTTTTTTAATGTGGTAAACCTCCAAGGAGGAAATATCCATGGATAGAATACAACCATCGGGTACTTTTATTATTGGAAAGCAGGCAAGACATTCTTCAAAAGTGACCAACAAATGACACACTCTATATTGGACTCAACATCTACCCAAACCCTATTGGTAGATTGGAAATTCCTCAAAAGTGATCAACAAATGACACACTCTCTATTGGACTCCATCGTATCATCTTAATATCCCGAGTCTGCCATAAAAAGCCTACTTTCTATCCAAGGCACCCTTGCCTTTGGAAAATCTCCTTTGCTTGATTATCCGAACCTCATTTCCTAATCAAAACTCCATTTGTAGCTATCCAGACCACATGTCCTAGCCAAGACTTCATGCTTTTTACAAGGACTTCCTAATGTGATCATTGAATGCAAAAATCCAAACAAACACTCAACATAGAATATGATGATCAACACATCATATGGGAACTAGACATCCAAAATAGTCTAGTTACTATGCATGAAAGAAAATTCTTGAAAATATGAAGCACCACAAACACATTTAATTCCTAGAATCATTCATGTAATTAAAACTTGAACCAAGGCATATACGCACTCATTAAAGATTTTAGTAAAAAACAAAAACATGCTAGATTCATGAGATATGATCAATCAAAGTTCAAGCAAATATCTAGAGCATATTTTTCTCACAATATTCAATCAAAGTCAAAATAGCTCTAAATACACAATTAAATGTGCTAATCCAATATATGTTCGATAAAAAGAACCTAGCACATGCAAGGACTATTTGTCATAAAAAATTAATCAATATGAAGCACAAGTAGTCCTAAATCAAAAGTTAGCACAATTCAACTCTCAAACATGTGAAAACATAGATTTTAGAAAAAACTAACTCAACATGAGGGAATCTAATCATGTTCAATCCAGCATTAATAAAGTCTAAAACACTAATCAAAGTATACACTATCAACATACATATATAGAAGAAGAAAACCCAAGGTAATTGAAAACATTGAAGAACAAAACTCAAGAAATTTTCAATACCTTAAGACAAATGTGCAGTCCCGTTTTTTGGTGAAGAACCACCAGAAAACTTGTTCAAATGACCTTGAACCTTCTTGGAGATGTTAGAGAATTGTTAAACGAACAATCTCCAATTTGAATAATTTGAATCAGAGTTCAAATGAGAAAGTTTTGGCATTTGGAAGATGAGAAAGTTTGAGAGAAAATTTCTGCACACTTGGTTTTTCAATTTTTTTTTTAAAAATGAGAGGGAATGGAGTTTTAAAGAGAGGGAAGATGATGTGGACAGAATGGCAGATCAGATACCAAAGGCCACCATGCCACATCACTACCCGAGATGACATGTGGGCATCTCTATCTCGGGGGCAGAAGGCCTTCCTCCCCGAGAAGGCCACCGCCTTCTAGGGGAAGGGTGGCTTGTTGGCCTTTGGCTATCGTCACTTCCCTTCGTACTCCCTTTGCATTCTTCTAAAATTCTCCGGCTTCCAAACTCTGAATTTAAATCCGTTTGTAGATTAAAAACCAAGACTCTCTTACACATATGGAAGACTATAAAACTTATACCAGATATTATGAATTTAACTAGATACATGAAGACAAAGACAATACATGGTAAGTGACCGGAAAGTTTCGTAACTTTTTACTCAGAACTTGAAATCAAATGAATGAGTAAGCAAAATGACTGGAACTTAATACAATAACATAAGACCAAATTCAAGTCCAAAGCCCATAAAACTTAAACAAACAAACACATGAACACACAAGAATGCCAAATCTGAGATATACTCCTAGACCATACAATTTATAAAATTTGTCAATTTAAGTCTAATTCATGAGCGTTCACTATCAAGTGTGTGAATGTGTTATACAAATTGAGCACAATGATACAACGACACATATGGATGCAATGTGTGCGTGCCTAAGCCTTGTAAGAGAAATGAGGTATTTATATACCTTTGTTGAGCAATGAATCACACTTCTCTTTGAAGACTTAATCTTGCCTGATAAGTTGCCAAATCTTCTTTGAAGCTCGAATCATCATCAATCTAAGACAACTAATCAATACAAGTGAAACAATGTTTTGTTATGGAATTAATGCCAACACAACTTTAAAAACTTAACAGAGACGTGCCCGTAGCTGCCACAATCATTACACTGAAGCTTTATCTTCAAGGTACCCAAATTCTTATCTTCTTATTTCACTGTACCTTCGTGAGTGATTATTAGATTATCCCAAGCTTTTCAAACATCTCGAGTGGTTTTGATAAGTTTGTCTTGATTCTCATCCACTGCATAAGATAAGGCACGAATGCCCTTGAGTTCCATTCCGCAGCCTCGAGTTCGTCATTAGTCCACTTGTTCTTGGGCTTAGGCATAGAAAACCCATTTTACAGTGTCTTGTGGGATGTGTGTATCCTTCTTCCACACACATCCACACATGCTCATACGTGTCCAAAAAAAAAGACTTCCATATTTTCTTTCTAAGAGGAGTAATTATCCTCAGTGACCAATGGTGGTTCAAAGATCAACACACCCTCTGATCTCTCAAAATCATTCATAGTGTTTTGGGTCAATGCATGCAAATGAATGCAATGGTCACAATGCACACATATGCAAGACACAAACAAGAGCAAGGATCACCTAAGTATGTCTAGGAACCGGCTCTAATACCAATTGAAAATACACAAGTGTGTGTCTAACAACCTAGATGTGGATAAATAGGTTTTAATCAAGTTAATTACCAAATTTTCTTGATTATCAATTTTAAAAAAATTACCCCATAAACAAACATACAAAATCAAGTATAAAATGTTGAAATTAAATAACACTTAATTTTTATGTGGAAACCCTTTGACAAGGGAAAAACCACCGGCAAACCACTTAGCCACTCCGATCCTTAAATCTATTATTGTAATGATGTTTACAACCTAGGTTGACCTCTAGTCATATCATTCTCTGTCACTAACCTATAACTACTACCCAACGGGCCTTTATAGTGATTCTTGATCACTTTGCTTGCCAACCACACATTGGTTGCAAGACTTCACCTGCTTGTGCACTACACCTTGTAGTCACAAGACTTAGCTCTCAAAGAAGAGATCAACAATATATATGAATATAAGGATATATTCTAAATGCAATTAATACTAGACAACACTAAATGATCATCTAGAGATTTCAAGATGACAATAAGTACAAATCCTAGATATCAATGTCTATAAGAATGCTCATAAAGACCTAACTAGATATAGATATTCAAGTCTAAAATTTAGTCATCAAATAAAGCCACATCAACATAGGTTGTCATTAATCATGACAAGAGTAATAAATCCAATTAACAAATGTAATCAACAAGTTCTAATCAATAACATATAAATGTAGAGCATGAAGATTTAGCTACAGGGCAATTATGTCCTAAATGCAAGCTATCAAGAAACAAACCCCAAATTTGTCAGAACTTCAAGTTATATACAATTAACATTAAGATTCACTAACCTAAGCAATAAATGACATGTCTTGATAACCTAGAACAATAAATAAGCAAGGATGTTCTCTCTACTTACCAAGTAAAGACATTAATGAAGACCCATGTTTAAATGATGCAAGAGATTCAATAAGAAGATGGGTTTTAGGGATTGGAGAGTTAAAGAACAAAGCATGAATCTTTCTCTCTTTAAGGGAACTCTTTCTCTCAGTAGGATCTAGAAATTCTGAGTTCTAGATCTAAATGGGGAAAAAGATGATGAATTAATAGGGGGGAAACGACACCATGAGAAAAGATGTTTTTGCCGCATAAATAGCACAGTATGTGAGTGGTAGACTCATGCACCATCTATGCATACCATTACACCCACACCACTACCAACTTTCACAGTTCAAACCACGGTCGCTTAAACGACATGCACCACAAAAATTAAAAACATGAATTTCCAAGGGTTTAAAACAAGATCAAACGAAATCCAAACCATTTGTATATTATATTTTTGGAAAGGTATGAAAGTTTTCTTTCTACTCAAATTAACAAAAAATGATTTGGATGACTATAGAATGGGTTATGATCAAATAAGTGACCAAAGGTCATATTTGGACAACAACAAGAATGACCAAACTTATGGAAAAAAACTATGTAACCAAAGACAAAAACAAGAGAAGAATGAGACCTTTTCAAATGGTCACTAAACACTCTAAAACAAGCACACCATCATGCAAGTGTGAACACAACACAAAACCACATTTAAATCTAGAAATGAAGTGCAAATATGATTGTGAAGGAATGAATACATGAGCAATAAGAAAAAATGCATAACAACTCAAATGCATGTAAAAGTGTGTGTGTGTGTGTGTGTTTGTGTATGTGTGTGTGTGTGTGTGTGTGTATGCAACACACAAATTTATTTCAATACAAATGCATGAGATGTGATTGTGTGCAACTAAAACCTATTCAAAGAGAATTAAGCATAAGTGAACTACCTCTTGAAGTTCATGAGATGGCCGGAAGCATGTCTTCAAGAAAACCACGCATGGAGAACCTATGCTACCCGATACATAAACATCCCTAATGTGATTCCTCATGAAATAAGCCAACAATAAATTGAGGTCCTTACACATATCTTTTGTGGATGGATTTTGAGGATAATGTTTGTGCACATTGATAACATTTTTGAGTTGAAACTTGAATTTTATTGATTCACTATTTTTGGATATTGGTAGAGCCGAAGGCTGATTGTGAGTGTACATGTTTAAATTGAACATATATAGCCCTTTATAGTTAGGGGGTTGAGTACTCACATAGTGTAAAAGTCTATGCATACATATAGTGAAAATTGGTTTGAGGGTTATCATTCCCCATTCTGTCAATTTTGATTGAATGAATGCTTGATGTTTTTTTTGAGAATTGATAAAGATGCTTGTTCTTCATATTAAAATTGCATTGTACTACCTTTTTGTGTCTTTTTTAGTTTTTTGGCCATTGATTGTTCGCATTTAGTGCCTAGGTTGGTTTTGAGTCTAGTTAGGTGAGCGCCTCTAGGTTGGGCTTTCTTGTTTCCAACATTGGGGACAATGTTGAGTTTTGGTTTAGGGGTGTTGACGCCTTTTTGAGTCATTTTTTTTATTTTGAGTTAGTTTTGATTCTTTTTTTGTTTAAAATTTTCAAATTTGTCGCACTGGCCAAATTTTTGAGCTTTAACTAGCTTGAGTACGATGCCTCGAGTGCGTGCTTTAGCCAAGTTTGTGTATGCACATTGAGCTTGTGTCGTACCTAGTTGTCACTCTAGGGCCTCACTTGTATGTCATGTGCTAGTCTCATCCTTTTAATGTTCAAGCCTATTAAAAAGCACATTTGAGTGAATAATTTCTTATGTTATTTAAACACTCTTCTCGTCATATACGTCACATGCCATAGGACATATCATGCATCATATAAATATAGTGGATTACTTGTTGGATGCATTCATTCCTTGGGTAGATTCATTATGGAAGTGATTTTAGGCAATGTGTGTGAAATTAACCACTTAAAAAGCCTAAAAACATTCCTTACCCCTTATATGTGTTACTAAGCCAATTTTGAGGCTAGACACTTACCTTTCATTTGGAACCACAATGAACCATATAGCCATACTTAAACACATACCTACCCTTTTAATTGCCAATCGTGTAGGGTGTTTGTGTTGTCAAGTGTGGTTGGAAGGCGTAAGCTCTCATGTGAAATAGCGTGTATTTAGGCAATTATGTAAATGTGTAAGCATGAGTTCAACACGTAAAAGTGCCAAAATTTGCTCTTAGAGATGAATTGTCAAATTGTCAAATATAATTGTGCAAAAAAGAAAAGAAAAAAAAAATCAATGTAAAAAGAAAAGGGCAAAGGAAAAGAAAAAAAAAAGGGGGAGAAAGAAAGGGGCATTGAATTGTAATGTAATTTACTCACAAGTAGAGTACAAGTTCTAGCACTAATGTGTATGAAAGTAATGCCTAGATGCCAGTATGCAAATTGTCTTTTAGAAGAGTTTAGGTTAGGGTGTGTGAGTATATCTGAGCATGATTGGTGATCTTCGAATTAAAACTTTCCCTATTTCTTTTGTTCACCATAAATAACCCTATGGCCCCATTACAACCTAAGGGAAAAGACCTTGTTAGTCCATGATGAGTATTGGTGGGAATGGTTGTTGATGCATGATCTTCCATATCCATGGCATAGTGAATCCTTCCTAGGCTAGTTCATAGACAATAGCGGTCTTTCAAAATACATTGTATACATTGCATTAGTGATCGGTCTATTTCTATACATGTTTTAGGTCCCCATTTCCTATTATTTGTGCTTTGTTCTTGGGTAAAATTAGGTATTTTATATGTTTGTTGAGCATGAGTAGGTCAGATTCTATTCAAGAGGTGTTGAATGTTATTTTGGGGAAAATGAGTACAAACATGAATTTCAGCCAATATCTCTCAGCTCGATCGAATTGTGTGTCCTACTACCTATGGATAAAAACACCCAGATGTCTAGTTTCCGGTGCACTTTACAGATCACAATTCCAATTTTCCCAGAAGAGGTTATGCCCGTTTTAGTATCCGATGGTCAGATCAGTCATAATTCCGTGAATAATGATGGGATTTATTTTGCAAGTTGTCGGAATCGAAAATATTTCCTTCCTATAATTGTTTGGGAGTCTTGTGCAAACAAGTTGAAACCTAATATTAATCTTCCTTCAATAAGTAGTCTTTTTATTGGATTAGAAAAGAAATAAAATCTCAAAAAGGTAGAGTTCTATATGGAATTGATTTCCTTGTTGTTTCAGGACATGACTTAGCATCTACACCTATTCCCCATGTGAACTCTAATTTAGAGATAGAAGGGAAGGAAGGTCCCAAGCCACCAAGGGGGCCGTCCCTTACCACTGCATCACCATACACCCTCCATTCATCTTCACACATCGAATATTCAAAGACGAAGAAGAATTCACCATTGAAGACTTGAAGAACTCATTAAAGGCCAAGATGGGTTTTATCTTTTCTTTCTCTTCTCTTATTTTCATCATGTGTAACAAACTCATATTAGGGAATCAATGTGAACCTCTATGAATGCTCTTTATTAGAATTGATGGTATTTTCATTAATTCGAGTTTTTATTTATTCAATTCATTCTATGTCTTAATTCTTTATTCTTGTTAATGCATGATCATACGTTGGCATGAATTTAGGGTTTTGATAATTTAATGATTGAGGTTGAAGTACTGATCTATACGTAATCTTAATTAATATTCAATTGAATGGATAAAACTGATCTTAGCAATGATCTATGCAAGTAGGTTTTGGTTCATTGTTCTTGTACTTAATGGGTTCTCAGTTGTAGTCTGCGCCATTGATCTATAGGTAAATTGTAATTGAGAACACTAGATTTATCCCAGGATCATACGGTAACAATCAAACGTAAGAAAAGAACGAACCCTTAATTTGATTAATATTCTGTTATCAAAGTCAATTCAAAATATTGAGTAAACATAGTTTGGGAGCATTGATGACCCAATTCTTCCATCTCTTGATAACAACACCAACTCTTTGTTAAATTGCTTTCATAGGATACTTTAGTTTTAATTCAATCTTCAAACAATCTTTTCAACAAATCTCTTGGTTACTTTCGATTTAATTTGAATTAGAATTAGTTATAATTAGTAAATCATTTTTTCTCATGGGAACGATCTTTACTTGCCGATGTGCTTATCTTCACGATTCGTGCACTTGCGCGTATTGTTTTTATGAACACAATTTACAACACATCAAGTTTTTGGCGCCGCTACCGTTGATTAGTTGAATTTATTGGTTATTTCTAGTTTCAGTTTTAGTTTAATTTTTTTTAGTAGTAGAGTCATTAGTTAATAGTTTTTATTTTTATTTTTTGTTTTCTTTTTATTTCCATTTTCTTGTTTTCTTTTCAGGTACAATGGACTTCTATGGGCAGCACACTTATGATGAGGAAAGAGAAACACTTCATGGATTTACTATGCAACTAGCTGATTTAAGTCGACAGATAGAGGGACTGATTTCGATGACTCTGAGGAGAAAACAAGGGGTTTACAAGATATGTGGAATGGTTGGGCATGATCTATGGGGCTTCCATTTGAGAGGAGAATTTCCAGAATATGTTGAAAAACAGACTCGAGCGTTGAATTCCTACATCATGAGATCTATGCATGAACCATTTGAAAATTCCTACAACATGAGGCCTATGCATGAACCATTTGAAAATTCCTATAATTTGTGGCCTATCAATGAATCATATGGAAATTACCACAATCAATGGTCGAGTTATGAACCATATGGCAATACTTACAACTCGGATTGGAGGAATCGTCAAGATTTCTCATGAAGCTACAATAAAGTCAATACTTATGAGCAGCCAGTCTCACCATCATTGGAGGATACAATGAAGGAGTTCATATAGACTATGGAACAGAGAATGAACCAGCAAGGCAAGAGGTTGCAAGACACTGATGTGAGATTCAGAACACAGGGGCTTCAATAGGGAAGAAGGAGGAGAAAATTGGGCAATTGGTTGAATTTTTCAAAAAGAGGAGCGCGAAGAATTCCCGAGCCAACCAAAGCAAGAAGAAGCTACCAACACCCCTTTAATTGGTCAGATTGTCGATACCATAGTAACTCATGAATTTTCTGATGAATTTTCTAGTGTTGCAGGTGAAGAAGTTGAAAAAGAGGATCTATTAGATGAAAGCCTTAACAAGTTACTGGATTGGGTAAAGGAAGTGTTTGAAGATGACGAGGAAAGTCAACAAGAAGAGGATATAGAAGAAGAGTCCAAGATCGAAGAATTAGGGGAGAATGAGACACTTTCAATGATTATAGCTTCTGACATGGTTGAAGAAAACGTAAAGGAATTGGATGATGTCCGTTTTAAGGCACCGCTCCTATACAAGGAACTCAAGCCTAATGTCCCTTCCATTACTTTTCTGAGCAGTTTACACAACATCAAATGGAATAAGTGGTTTTCTGAACTTATTTCACCATACTTTATATCGAACATTTTCTTGTCTTTGCTTATTGTATGTAGGAACATGCCAGCGGGTGATAATTTTTTCCAAGTTATGATAACGTGCAAGCGTAAATTTGAGACTTTGGAATTCAATTGAGTTTTCCAAGCACCCTCCTCGCCTAGACGTTAAATAAATTGCTTGGTGGGAGGCAACCCACCTAGGTAATATTTTTTAGTTTTAGTTTTTTGTTTTCGAGTTCTTGCCTTTAATACTTTTTCTTTATTTGTTGTCCATGCTTTTAATGTCATGTAAACATTGAGGAAAATGTTTAGATTAGGTTTGGGGGTGTGAATTTGTGTTTATTTTATTTTTTAAGCCATTTGTTGAAATCTGTGAAAAAGTGTCCTGTTTTGAAATTTTTTGAGGTAAACGTTTTGTTAAAACTGTATTTATTGGTGAGGAAATAATTTTTTATGTCCATGATTTGTTCTTTATTGTTTCAATACGAATCTAACGGTATAAAGAAGTAAAATTATGGGCACTGGTTTAAAAGTTATGAATGTTTCTTTGACCAAAGGTCATGGGCGATGCCCTATTTTTGAAAATCTGGACGTGGATTTTTTTCAACGTCTATTTTCTCATTTTTCGGATTCGAATTCTGAAATATTTTATAAATATAAAGTGTGCCTTTATATGTCTAGTTTCTTGTGTTAAAATATGGTTAAACTTTGTTAAGTAATGTTAGATATATGCATTAAAGAATAGATGTAGGTTGTTTTAGAAAGTCACCGGTTTTTGGATTTTCTGTCCTCTATTTTTTTATGCTTCTTTTGTGTGCTTTAAGAGCTGTAATTTATGCTTTAATCACTGAGTGTACACCAACTTCTTGCCACTTAGAGTAATGCATTATTTAAAAAAAAATTATGGCATGCTCTCGATATGATGGTGGATAGGATTCTTAGTTGGATAACTATGATTAATAGTGGAGACTACCCTTGTGAGTTCACTAAGCCAAAAAGCGTACATAATTATCATAATAGGGGGTTTGTTGTTTCTACTCCTAAACACTCATTAGGTTCTTAACATTAGAAATTGATCTCAATAGGTTATGCATTGGATATTACAGAACATTCATCATAAAAAAGATATCATATGAGGACTTTGCTCTTGTTTTGGTTGAACCATTAGAAGTGATATAGGCAATGTGTGCTTGAACTCACTTAAAAGGCCTTAAATATTTCCTACCCTTATATGTGTAACTAATTTTGAAGCCAAACACTAAAAGCATTTTTCTTTCATCACCCACATTAACTTAACCCCAATGAGCCATAATTTAGTCATACCTTATAACTTGGGATTATATTGAGGTGATGAAGATAATTGAAGAGAGTTCGAAAGGGGTGACTTGAGATTTGCATGTATCAAGGCAAAGCAAAAAGATAAAATACAAAGAATGTGTTGGAAGAACTATGTAATTGATGTACAAATTCTCATCTAAAAATAAAAAAAAAAAAGTGAAAAAGTGAAAAAAAAAAGAAGCTAAAAAAATATTAAAAAATAAGTTAAAAAAAAAGAAGTCAAGAAAGTTGAAAAAAAAAAGATAAATGAATGGGATGATGAATCAAAAGTAAGTGAAAAGGGAAAGAGCTTTACAATGAACTGATAAGAAATCAAAATCAACTCAAGAAGAAGAATGAATGAAAATTGTTTAAGAAGTCTGGCTGCAAGTGGAATGAAGAATTTGAAGAAATTCGGCCGAGTATGAAGATTACCGAAGAATTTCTTTATATGATCATAGGTTTGTTTGCTATCCTTTTCCCCGTTCTTTCTTAACCTTCACCCAATGGCCCCGTTACAACTAGGGAAAAAACCTAATTGATCTTTTGGGGATGCTAGCTCGAGAGTAAAGGTAAATATATGCTCTATCTCATTCTTCATATCTGATTCCGTTCAAAAGATCCTTTAATAAAATCAAGCGTTCTTTCTATTATATATTCATATGAGATTATATCTTGAAATTTCTTGTGTTTAAACTCCATTCACATATGCTTGATGAGTGTATCTGCCTAGATTCTGTGTGAAATTAAAGAGTGGCATCCTGTGAGAGTTAGAGTCGAGGGGAATTATATCTATGACATTTAACGGATACGTTTTTCAAGCTAGAGCATCATGAGTATAGGTTTTTCACTAAAACTAAATAATGCATTCAAATTTGTGACATAATTTTAGTCTTTATTCAGTGGCTCTAGCATGTATTAGCTTTGAATAGTACATTTGAGTTGCATCGTGATTATTTTGTTTTTCGTAAAATTATGTTTGTGGGTAGCATAACTGTAAACCCTTAGGTGACAAAACTCCTCCTACTAGGGACACCTAGAGGTTTAAAGGCTTGTAGCATACACTCAATGCTATCAAGTTCCCTATGAAAGTGGCTTAGTTTATTTTATTTTTAGATTTTTTTTTGTTTTTAGTTTTCGTTTTTATTCTAGTTTTGCTCGAGGACTAGCAAAAGATAGGTTTGGGGGTATTTGATCGGTCTATTTCTATACATGTTTTAGGTCTCTATTTCCTATTACTTGTGCATTGTTCTTGGGTGAAATTAAGTATTTTATATGTTTGTTGAGCATGTGTAGGTCACATTCCATTCAAGAGGTGTTGAATGTTATTTTAGCGAAAATGAGCAAAAGGATGAATTTCAGCCAATATCTCTCATATCCAATCGAATTGTGTGTCCTACTACCTATGGATGAAAAGCCTCAGAAATCAAGTTTTGGACACACATTACGGATCACAATTCTGATATTCCTAAAAGAAGTTATGCCCGTTTTAGTTCCTGATGGTCAGATCAGTCATAATTCCGTGAATAATGACGGGATTTATTTTGCATGTTGTCGGAATGGGAAATATTTCCTTTTTTGAATTGTTTGGGAGTCTTGTGCAAACAAGTTGAAACATAATCCTAATCTACCTTCAATAAGTATTCTTTTCATTGGATTAGGAAAGAAATAAAATCTCAAAAAGGTAGAGTTCTATATCAGAATTGATTTCCTTGTTGTTTAAGGATATGAATTAGCATCTACACCTATTTAAACCCCATGTGAACCCTAATTTCAAGATAGAAGGGAAGGGAGGTCCCAAGCCACCAAAGGGGCCATCCCTCACCACTGCATCACCATACACCTTCCATTCATCTTTACACATCGAATATTCAACGATGAAGAAGAATTCACCATTGAAGACTTGAAGAACTCATTGAAGGCCAATATGGCTTTTATCTTTTCTTTCTCTTCTCTTATTTTCATCATGTGTAACAAACTCATATTAGGGAATCAATGTGAACCTCTATGAATGCTCTTTATTAGAATTGATGATATTTTCATTAATTCGAGTTTTTGATTTATTCAATTTATCCTATGTCTTAATTCTTTATTCTTGTTAATGCATGATCATACCTTTGCATGAATTTAGGGTTTTGATAATTTAATGATTGAGGTTGAAGTATGGATCTATACGTAATCTTAATTAATACTCAACTGAATGGATAAAACTGATCTTAGCATTAATCTATGCAAGTAGGTTTTGGTTCATTGTTCTTGTACTTAATGGGTTCTCGGTTGTAGTTTGCGTCATTGATCTATGGGTAAAGTTTAATTGAGAACACTTGATTCATCCCAGGATCACAAGGTAACAATCATACTTAAGATAAGAATGAACCCTTAAATTGATTAATATTATGTTATCAATGTCAATTCGAAACATTGAGTAAACATAATTGGGGATCGTTGATGACCTAATCCTTTCATCTCTTGATCACAACGCCAATTCTTTGTTAAATTGCTTTCATAGGATAATTTAGTTTTAATTCAATCTTCAAACAATCTCTTCAACAAATCTCTTGGCTACTTTTGATTTAACTAGAATTAGAATTAGTTATAATCAGTAAATCAATTTTCCTCGTCGGAATGATCCTTACTTGCCATTGTGCTTATCTTTATGATTCGTGCACTTGCGAGTATTGTTTTTATGAACACGATTTACAACACATCAATTAGAATCCTATGCATGAATTCCATCTTTGCATTCATTACATGAGAGTGAACTTAGGATTCTGGGCGAAAAGAAAAGAGTGAGTCCATGTGAGGTTTAGAGTCAAAGCGAATTGCACTCAAGGTATGAGAGTGATTAGTTCCCAATATGAAAGCACTCTTAGGTGTGGGATTCATGATTGTGCAAGTTTTCTTTAAGTGTATTCGAGTTGCTCAGAACATTTTGCATATTTCTACTTCTTTCTATCACACATTCTTGCATCTCATCACCATTTAGGCATGCGACTATTTGAGTTTTTTGTCGAGTCTAGGAAATTATTAGATTTGTTCATTTTCGTTTGTCTTGTCTTGTTTGGAGTTTTGATCAAGAATAAACAATGATTTGGTTTGAGGGTATTTGATAGTGACAAAATTGAGCTATATTTTGGCCCTGAATTCCATATCGTTCATCTTGTTTTCATTGCATTTTGTGTGTCTAATAAGCTCTTTTGTAGTTTTGCAGACAATGGATGTAATGTAGGTATTGGAAATGGAATGCGACATTTTTAGGTGCTAAAGAACTCAAAATTCAAAGAATTGCAGCCCAATACACAAGTTCCGTCGCTGGTCTATACTAGCATAGAGGAAGAAACACACTAGCGCAGTTAACGCAAGAGAAAAGTAAGCTCCAGCGCACGAGTTATGTATGGGTCACCATACTTGCACAGTTCCAAGATTTTACCAGTTAAGACCAGTGCACCACCAGTGGTTTGAAATTAAAAAAAAATGCCTAGTGCACTGGTATGGACCCGTGCACTACCCGTGAACTGAAGCTTAGTAGAAGGACAAGACAATTTGAGCTAGACATTACACGGGCAACATACCCATGCACTACGTATTTTAGACGTGCAACATCATCATTTTCAAACCTAAATATACCCTTTTCTGATACGAGAAAACTCTTTTCTTCTCCCATTTTCTCAAACTCTTTCCTCTCTCTCTAAAAACCCTTATATCACTAACCATTAACTTTGGATCTAGGAATCTTTCCTCACCAAATCCTAACCATCTTTAATCCTCTTCATGATCTTTACTCAGCGAAGGACACATGTAGATTGGACAGAAGCCTGAAGCAAGGAGAATCACTACATAAGTCTTCTCATCTCTCTTATCCTATTTATTTGTTTTTATTTGTCATGTATAGTTAAAACCCCTTTTGTAGGAGATGTAATAAAATTTGGATTGTGGGCTTGTTATGATTTAATTTATCTAGTTCCATTCATTGTTTCTTTTAAATGTGTTTAATGCTCCTCTTGTGTTTAAGTAGTCCCGGTTCCATACACGGGTAATACGCAGGTTCACACTCGTGCACTGAGCGATTTTGGGAATTGGTTGCTTCACAATTAAAGAGGATAAAGACCTGATCTTCTATGTATCAACATGGATCGATGCATACGATACTTAAAAAAAAGTTCACTCTTATGCGATTCAATGACGGGGTCCATGAGGCGGCTTTCCAGCGAGAAGGCAAAGCGGTAGTGGTGATCGTGGTTAGATGAAGGTACTGCCAAGCAAGAGGTTTAAGATGAAGATTTGTGGAAGATAGGTCTAGTTCGTGATACTGTTGGAGGTTAAAGATGAAGTCTAAATTTTGGGTACATTTAGAAAGGTATTGTTTGTGCTTAGGAGGTTGGAGATATTGAGCTTTTAGTGATTTGGTATTTTTGCCCCTGCTAGACCAAAATTACTCCAATGCCCCCAAACTTCATAAACACCTAAAACACTTATTTTAACACATTAAATACCTGGTTTTACCTGAGGAACAAGCACAAAAAAACAGGAATTATGACCTAAAAAAAGGTACAAAAATATTACAATCAGTGGTCAAAAGTGCAAAAATGAAAGAAGAAATCAAGGAAATAAAATGTCAGTCACTTGGTCTCTAGCATTGAACAGCGACTGCCAAATCAGAGCATGTCACCCCCATTATGTCGCAGGGTTGCAACCGTAACATTTGTAGAAGCAATAGTGAAGCCAAGTCTTGAGAATGTCACCCCCGTTGCGATACAGGGTGGCGACCGTGACAACTGTGCTACATTACAACGAATCCTTAACTAGAGGATGTCACACCATTTGCATCACTGGGTACAAATTGTGAAAATGAAGGATGAAGATTTTGAAGGGTAAATCTAGAAGAAATCATGGCCTTTACGTTTCTAGGTTAAAACCGTGACAATCATGCAAAAATTCTAGATCCAGATGTCGCCCATGTTAGTTTTTTGAGTCATGTTAGCTTTATCTCATATCAAAATGATATTTTCTTTGTACTGATTAGTTGTCTAGGTTCATGGTTATTCAAGCTTCAAAGAATATTGACAACTTATTAAGCAAAGAGAAGTCTTAAAGAGGAACAAGCTTTGTAGGCATTTAATCACACACACATACACACATAGCATAACATTTGTGTCCCTGCATCATTGTGCTCATTAGGTATAACACATACACACACATATTGTTGTATGCACATGCATTAGATTTAAATTGACAACTTTTGTAAAAATGCATGTTCGAGGACTATCTTTAGGAAATGGCATACTTGTGTGTTTTTATGTTTGGTTGTTTGTGTTTTATTGGTATTAGACTTGAATACGTTCTCATATTATTCTTTATTGAGTTCTGAACGTTACAGTTACACATTCATATGTTTTTGAGTTTCGAGTTTAAAGTTACGAAACTTTCTGTATGCCTATCATGAATGGTTTTCATCCTATTGTATCGAGTCAATTTCCAAGTTTTTGGTTAAAGTTTCATAGACATCCGTATGCGTGAGAGATTCCTGGTAATCTGATAACGAATTTGAAATCAAATTTTGAAGGCCAAAATATGATCAAAGAACATGAGAGGTGCACGAGGGAGAGAGGTGTACCTTCACAGGGACCCGTGTGGCTAGCCACATGCAAGCAGTCGTGGCCCTCACTACACCACCTTGGATTCCTTCTCAATTTCTTTTGAAAACTCATCTCTCTCCCATTTTTCAATTTGAAGAAGACTTGTGCAGATTTTTTTTTTGTTTTTCTCTCAACATCAAACTTCATATCTAACTCATTTCTCAACGAAATTGAGTGATTTAAAATGTGAGAGAATCGTCTATAAGTTTTCTATATTCTCCAAGTTATTTGAAAGAAAAGAGTTCATGTATTTTTTGTGCCTATCATCAATTTTGTGGCTGCACATTTGGACAAGGTATTTATTTTTCTTTTGATTTCTAAGCTTTTAAATGCTCGCATACCTTGGGTTTTCTTCTTATTTTAGTGTATTTGCCTTAAACAAATGTTGTTAGAAGATAGAACTTCAATTATAAGCTAGATTTGTCTAATTAACGACTTGAATGAGATTTAGGTTTTCTTAAATCTAAAATCTTACATGTTTGGGAGTTTTATTGATACTGACTTATTTTCTAGGGCTATATGTTTGTTAATTGATTTTATCCTACTGAATGGTAGCTTTCACATGTGCTAGGATTCTTCAATTGATTGTATTTAAGATTTGCACATTTAATTTTTTATTTAGGGCAATAAATATTTAATTAAATATTTTTATGAGTATGAGCTCTAAATATCTGGTAGAAAATTTCATTGAACATATTTTTGGCTTTTAGCGTTTTTCGTTTTAGTTCTAAAGTCTTGAACATGTGACTATTGAATATGTTAAGTTTCAAGCTTTAGTTTGCTTGAATAATATCTAGTATTTAAATGTGATTTGATTAAATTGTTTTTTCTAGGTTTTTGTTCATGTCTTAAGAATTAGACTACTTTGTTTGTGATCTTTCATGCATATGTCTAGTTCTTCATGGAGTGTACCTAATCCATACATTTCATCATTTGTGTGACGTCAATTGTTTGGACTATACACTCAAAAAATATACATTGTGTGCTCTTTGATCATTTCTAGTTTTCATAGGATATCTTGATCACATATTCTATGTTGCATCTATTTGCATATGCATATGCATATGTTTGATCACATCAAGAAGTCCTTGCAAAATCCATGAAGTCTCTTGTTGGAATGTTAAATTCTAACTTGAGCAAGGAAATCTTGGCTTGGATCTTGGTGATCTGCTAAGTTATACAAGGAAACTTTCTAAAGATATGTGAAGTGTCTTTGATAGAAAGTGGCAACTCTTTCTTAGTAAAAAGCCCATCTGGTAGGGTAAAAGGGATAACCAGTATGAAGTAAATAATCAGGAGGATTGGTCACTTTTGAGGGTGAACTTTTATCCAGATAGTGAAATGTGGTGTTCCCAGTGGTTGTGGAATCAACCCATGGATGTTTCGTTTTTAGAGGTTTTACCACGTAAAAATAAAGTTTCAAATGTCTCTATCTCTTTATCTTTTATATTTGTATATGTGATTGACTGTATCCTGTTTAGATCATCATTTCTCCATACGTTTGAAAACAAGATCTTTGTAATGTAATAGATGCAAACATTCTACTGATCAAAGTTGTATATATCTTTTATCTTGTTATTACTTGACTTATTTGTATATAGTCATTCATTCATTTGTACTTGCGTATATTGGACATATATATTTAAATACAAGTGTTAGTTGATTTATATTTTTAGTTTGATATGTTCACTTGCAAATGCTGACTTTAATTGGCATACCTAATTGTTGACTTTCATTTGTACTTGCGTATATTGGACATATATATTTAAATACAAGTGTTAGTTGATTTATATTTTTAGTTTGATATGTTCACTTGCGAATTGTTGACTTTAATTGGAATACCTAATTGAATATGTTTTTCAATAGTCTATATGTGTTTTCATATTTTTAATGTGTTTTGATACAAGATATCTAGAGGAACAAACTTCTATTTGTTTTTAAGGATTGAAAAGAGGTTTAAAAACCTATTCACCCCTTTTAGGTTAGCTTTTTATAATTTAACCGTGTTTTAATATTTTAATTGGTATCTGAGCGGGTTGTTAGAAGGCAATTAACGAGATCTGAGATAGATTCATGACAAATTGCTAAGTTTTGTAGTCATGGTTCTTCTAGAGGAAATAATGATCAAAGGTGCTTTTAATTCTAGGCCTCATCTATTTAAAGGCTACAACTACGACTTTTGGAAACTCTGAATGAAAGCTTATGTCCTACCAACCATAGGCGAGCTTAGATGATGGTAGAAGAGGTATACTTCTCTCTAAAAAAGATGCTCGAAGATGGGTTTGTGGTCCCTAGCATATAGTCCGTCGATGAGTTTGAATTGGTAAAGAGACATCATCAGGTGGTGAATGCTATCTTTGGTGGAGTAGATAATCATCAATTCACCTACATTCAAAACCTCGAAACTGCTAAGGAAGCATGGGATTCTCTCCAAGTTACCAATAAAATAACTATGGCAGTTAGGAAATCATGAATTCAAATGCTTGCTTCACAGTTTGAGAATTTGCAATTGGTAAAGGAAGAAAATTTTGAAGACTTCCAATACAAGCTTCTAAGCATCTCTAACCAATGCAAAGTACTTGGTGTGCCAATCTACTACGAGCATCTCCTGTGAGCGTCTCAATTGGAAGATCTTGAGGTCATTACCAAAAATGTTTAAGGCTACAGTTACCGGTATTTATGAGAGCAAAGGTGTTGATAGTATGAGCATCGATCAATTGTGAAAATACATGCCCGATTAAATTGCCTAAAGCTAATCTAGAGGGTGAATCGGTTTTTACACCTCATTTCAATCCCTTGAAACAAACAAAAGTTTGTCCCTCTAGATATCTTATATCACAACACATTAAGCATTTGTAAGCACCCATAGACTATTGAAAAATATATTCAATTAGCATTGTCAATTATAATCTACATTTTGCAAGTGAATAGATTATACAAAAACATAAATCATCAAGCACTTGTATTTATTTATTTATGTGTCACATAGACTAGTACTAATCAAAGAGTCACTATATACAAATAAATCAAGTTACAAGAATAAATGATACGTACTGCTTTGATCGAGTATATGTTTGCATCCCACTTAGATCCAATGATCTTGTTTTATAAAGATGTCAATCAATAAAGATCCAAACAAGATTTAACCAAACACATATACAAGTATGAAAGAGATAAGGATAGAGACATTTGACATATTATTTTTACTTGGTAAAACCTCCAAAGAGGAAACATCCACGGGTTGATTCCACAACCACCGGTAACATCACCTTTCACTAGTTGGATGAAAGTATAGCCTCAAAAGTGACCACTTCATATGATACACCCTCTATTATATAACCCTCTTATCCTACCCTCAGACCTTTTACTAATGAAAAACTTGCCTATCTATCCAAGACACTTCACATGTATCTAGAAAGTCTACTTGTTTTACTATCCAGATCTTCACAATCCTAGCAAAGAATTACTTGCTTAACTATTCAGATCTTTACAATTGTAGTTAATACTTCTTACTCAAATTGAAGCTTCACACTCCAACAAGAGTTTTCCCTCCTTTACAATGAATGATCTAAGTGTAGTGCAAATGATGCAAACACATGTAACATATAATTTATGATTAATAGATCCTATGGAAACTAGAAGTGATAAAATGACATCATACAAAAGATGCATGTACATATGAATTGCAGGGATTAAGTACACTCCATGAAGAACTAAAATTAGGCATTAAAGTATAAAATTTCCTAAGATGGATATTTAGCAACCTATGAGAGGGGGGAGGGGGGAGGGGTGAATAGGTTGAATTTCAACAACTTTTTCGGACTTTGATTGTTGCACAAACAAACTATCAAAGCACTCTTAAAAACAAATAACATAAAGCTTCACAAGATGATTAGTAGAAACAAGCATAATAAATATGGCATTTAAGAGTAACTACTACAATGTAAAAGTAAATGAATTCAATAAAATATAATCAACACAAGGATTTTTTTTACTTGGTAAAACCACAAAAATAAGAAAACATCCACGATTTGATTCCACAACCGGCGACAACACTATCTATCATTTATTGGTAGAATGTGCACCCTCAAGCGATCCATTCATCCAACCCACCCTATTGGTTCATCCCACTCTAACCGACCCACATGCTTTTGACTAGTGAAAGACTTGCCTCCTTGCTTGACTATCTAGATCACACCTATCTTATTCAAGACTCCTTGTCTTGGTCCTAGCCAAGCCTCCTTGCTTAACCTTTCAGACCAATCCTAACTAAGACTCCACTTCTCAAATCGAACCTTCACATTCCAATAAGAGACTCTACCTTTTACAAAGACAAATGATCTAAGTGTAATGCAAATGATGCAAACATGATGGAAAACACAAACATATAGAGTATGTAGATCAAATACACTCTATGAAGAATTAGTATGGCAAAAATCAAGCTCATAAGCAATTGTAACTAATTCTTATGAACATGAGATAAGAAATCTAGATTAGGAATTCAAATATCATTAACAAAGATATCTAGAAACCTAAACATATCAATCAAAGCTAAAACATCAAGTTTGAAACAAAAAGCACAAAACTAGCTTTGAAATCTAGTGATCAAATCAAATCTTGAAATTATCAACATATTCAATAAAATAAGAACTAGAATTGAATAATAGAAATCACAATCCAAATATTCTAGTTCTAAAACATGTGACTAAAACCTAGAAATCAACAATCAAGAACAAAGACACAAAGTTTTCTATATTCAAGTTCATGTTCTTCAAAATTAGCTAAAATGATAAACAATGAAAAACACAACAGCTAATTTCGAAATCTCATTTAAAAAGACCAAAAAAAAAAAGAATCCAAATCATTCTAAACACATTTCATAATCAAATCAAAAAATTCAACAAATTGATCACAAGAAAATTGTAGAGAATATGATTTACTCACAAAAATGATGAACACTTCAAGAAGATCAAAGAAAACCAAAATATATGGAGTCCAATTAGCTTTTAAACCTCTTGGGACTTTTTCTCCTTTGGAATACAATCAATTTCGGATTTTGTGTCACCAACATCGGATTTGATATGAGTGAGATATCATAAAATCATAACATGAAAAGTTTTTAGAAAATTCATCAGTTTTTGATTATATAAGAAGGGAAAATATGTGAACGAGATGGCCAACTCGGGGGGGACAACTTCATCTCTGCACATCAGCACCCCATAGAGGCACATGGGCCTCAAGGGGGTAGAGGGGAGTCGTTCCTGTGAGGCTCACGTGCCTCCACGGGAGAGGGATGGTTTTTTCAGTTTGCCATCCTACTTCCCTTTTGCTTCCCTTCATGCTCTCTTTGTGTTCTTCAACCGTTCTCCGGCCTCCAAAATCAGAAATCGAATCTGTTTTTGGATTAAGAACTCTAACTCACTAATGGACATGGATTTTTACAAAAAATTTATCAACAACTTGGAATTCGACTCGATACACAAAGATGAAAACCATGTATGATAAACACACAGAAAGTTTCTTAAATTCCAACTCGAAACTCAGAAACTTATGAATGAGTAACCGAATATTCAAAACTCAATAAGGAACAATATGAGAATATATTCATGTCCAATATCAAAAAAAAAAATACAAACAAAAAACACATGAACTCCTAAGTAGGTCATTTCCTATATATAATACTAGAACATGCAATTTTACAAAAGTTGTCAAATTAAATTTAATGCATGTGCATACAATAAGATGTGTGTGAATGTGTTATACCAATTGAGTGTAGCAATGTAGTGACACATATAGATGTAATGTGTTTGTGCCTTACGCCTTGCAAGAGGAGAAAGAATCTCGATATCTTGGCATACCAGTAAGCATATTTTTTCTTGAAGATGAACTTTGCATGCAAAGTTGCTTTCCTCATTTGAAACTCGATCTAATCACAAATCACCTAAGCAACTAAGCAATACAAACAAAGAGTTTTTTATTACGGAATCAAGCTAACACAAATATAAAGCCTAACAAAGTACAAAAAATATGGTTGCCTAGTTCTTAAACATGAATAAAAAAACCTAGAGCATGTAAAACACCAAAAACATGCTAAATCCTATAATTTATTCATGTTACTAAAGCATGAAAACATAGCAAATTCACAAATCACTGTTGGGATTATGCTCGATAGCAAGAGTATAATAATATATTTGACAATCTTTTCATATTAATAAAGTGATTTCCAGTTTAACAAATCTTATAACATTTATAGTTTAATTATTATAATTGTCAAAAGTAAATAATCATATGGTCAAAAGACTATGAGAAAAGAAGAATTGTTCATACATCTAGATACGTATGAGGTAGACACAATTTTTTAAATAGTCTTAAATAACATTAACAACTTAAGATAAAAGGTTGGGCGCCTTTATCCTGTCAAAGTTGTAGATTCTTTTGCTAGCATTTGAGTGGGATCAAATGTGTTATGATAAGTCTAAAATCATCAAAGTGTGGTGTCTTTGGGTAAAAGAATCTAGCGCACTGGTGCATTGAATTGGATTTTAGTGAAATACTTTATCTAGAACCGTCAATGGATAAACGTTTTCACTCGAAGACAATCAGAGAGTCTATCTCAATCCTGAGATAAATGATGGACTTTTGGTTGCAAGTGTTATCAAATGAGCTATTAATGGGTACGATTATATAACATAGTCTATCCTCGATAAGAACACAAGCACTTGTATCATAGTAAGATTTAGGCCAAAGAGAGCCTGATATATGTGAGGAACTATTTTTCACAAAATCAATCAATTAAAGATCATCAAATAGTCCTAGAATCAAAGCTAGCACAATACAATCCCAATCATATGAAAACATAGGTAAATTAAAACCTAACTCAACATATGAGATTTCAATTGAAACTCAATCTAGCTTTAAATGATTTAAAAACTCAAATCAAAATAATCACAAGACACACACACACACACACACACACACACACACATATATATATATATATATATGTATATATATTGAAGAAGAAAACCCAAGGCAATTGACCAAGTTTTAAAAGAAAACTTTGAGAGAAAATCAATACCTTAGTTTATTTGGTGCAGTCACATTTTTGTGAGGATTGAATCCAAAAAAAGTAGTAAAATTAACTCAAACCTTCAGAGGAAAGATGGAGGATGAATAGACAAATACTCTCAACTTTGAATCACTCAGATCGGAGTTCAAATGAAGAAGTTATGGTGTTTGGAAGGTGAAATAATTTGGGAGAAAATTCTGCACTCAACTTTTGAATCTCTTCTAAGAATGAAATGTAAGAGGGAAGGAAAATATAAAGGAGAGGGAAAGATATCATGTGAAATGACCAAAACGGACAAGAAGCAACCAAGCTTGCTTGCTGCCCGAGATGGCGTGTGGGCATCTCAGGGCAGCAAGCCTACTTGCCCGAGATGGTCACGCGCCATCTCGGGAAAGAAGAGCTTGGTGCTGTTTTCTTTTCCCCTCGACCTCCCTTCGTGTTCTTCGACCGTTCTCCTGCCTCTGAACTCGGAATTCAAATCCATTTGAGGATTGCAAGTTTTAACACTCTCTCGGGCAAGGAATTGTAAGATACTCAACTCATAAAATGAGAAATCGACTTGATATAAGAATATGAAGACAATGTACACAACATGAGTTGTAAATGTAGTATCTTATGACTTAGAACTTGAAATTGAAATTGTGAGTAACCAAAGTGTTTGAAACTCAATCAAGAATTATTTAAGGCTAAAATCAAGTTAATTATCAATTTTTTACAAACATATACACATATAAACACAATTCACATAAGAATGCAAACTACATAGAGATAGTCTTCAATCATGCATTCATCTTCAAGTGTGTGAATGTGTTATAAATGGTGCACAACGATGTAGGGACACAAATGAATGATATGTGTGTGTGTGTGCCTAAGCCTTGTAAGAGAAAGATAAGGTCTTAATATATCTTCATAGAAACATATATCATCCTTTCTCTTTGAAGACTTTGTACTTGCTTTGACTAGTTGTTATTCCTTCTTTGAAGCTTGAATCATCATGAACCTAAACAACTAAATCATTACAAGTAAACATCATTTTGATATGGATTTAATGACAACATAATCTAAAACCTAACAATCTCCCCCGTTGGCAAATTCCATGTCAAGACACCTATACATTTACTACAAATATAAAAATGAAGATAGGTCACAAAATCACTCCCTCACATTACAATGAGTAAGATTCCTAGAAATAATCTTCATTAACTCTTGAACTTCATCTTGATATTCTCTTGAAGTAACCTACAAATCATCTCAAAGCACAATGCATATACAATAGAAAACTACGAATGGCAACATATATTATGGATAAGAATATACAATTAAAGTCAGCAAATACATGTATCTCCCCCTCAATACATGCCAAATCACAAAATTTCTTAACCAAATCTTAAGACTAATCATTACATGCCATTAAGTTTAAAAGTTCACAAAACAACATAAAAAGAAAAACTAAGCAACTAGCAAATACTCTTTCTCCCCCTTTTTTGACATGAAATGACGCCAAAAGGTTAAGAAATGTACCTCAAAGATCAAATACTAGCCACTAAAAGAAAGTCGTGCGAGTAGTCAATTTAACATAATGCTTGAGTGGTGGTCTTAAGCTTGAAGCAATGCACTCCTCCAACACTTTGATGCTAGCATCTTGTTGAACAACTATTGCTCCGAGTTCATAACCATTCTCCTTCAATTGTATAACCCAATCCGGAAGAATACTTGTGCTAATCACATGACTATCAACTTGAGAAATACTAAATAGTTCAAAAGTATCACAAGTCTTACCCTTATTCTTATAGGACATGTATGACATACACTTATCACAATATTTTTCCAAGGGTTGAACTAACACATCATCTTCTCTATGCTTAATCCCACGAGCTAAACACAATGAAGTAGTAAACCCTGGTAATGCAAGCTTTTTATCACCTCTAGTAGAGAAAGCCGCACTATCAATGTAATACATAAGAAGATCTCCAAGGTTTATCGGTTGATTAGTTACCAAGGCACACACTTTTTTGATCTTGTCCTTATTCGACTCGGTTGAATTCGAAGATCCAATAATGTTAGTGCAAATGAATAGATGCCAAAATGCACTAGCTTAATTAACTCATGTTGACTAATGTATGCTCTATTTTTCCACTCAAAGGAAGCATTGTCACAAAGAGTTCTACCCATGATATTTAGATTCTCAATAACATCCACATCTAGAAAATTAGAATCTATATCATTAGATAGCCCAAGAAACTTGTTAATTTTTTCTGGGTTAACTCTAAATACAATACCCCTTATTTCCATCGAAATATCTAATAAGGTAGCACTTTCCTTATATTCATGATAAAACTCTCTAACAAGAGTATCATTTACAACTCCTAACATGCTCACCCAAGATTCCTATTTCCTATCCCTTAAGCACTTAAGCACTTAATCACTTAAGAACATAAGAATCTTTACACATACCAAAGTCAATGCCTCTTTCTTGAAATATCTTCTTTGTTCCAAAGATCCCTAAATCTTTTTTCCTTAAAATTTTGGATCCTTTTGAGGTAAACTTGGCTTTCACAATGGGATTCAATTGATTTCCACTTTCGGTAATCTTAGTTCTTCCCATTTTCTTGTGTGATAAGATGCTATGCACATACAACCAAAGTGATTGAAAACAAAAAACAAACACATTAGTAACAAAAATATAAAACCAAGACAGACTTAAGAATGAATCATCACATAAGACAAAGATAGTGAGTAATATCTTACAAGTATCAATAAGTCAAAATATGCCAACCTGTAACAAAATGAAGCATATGAACATATGATAAAAGAGAACAATGTTTAGCATACAATGCTCCCCCTTGATAAATGCCATAACTAAAATCAATGATAGCATAAAGTTCACAAAGATATTCACACAATCAAACATTCAAGCAATTTGAAGAAATCTCAATAAAATAAGCTTCATATGCTAAGAGAGATGCAGAAAGATTTTCAAGTTCTCTCATAATTCTTCAACAATTGCTAAAATATCAACATACTCATAAACAAAGTGTGTGTGAGAGAGATATGCATCAAATATATAGCAAGAAGTATTTGATAATTAACATGCAAACAAATTTCAACATCTATTCATCTTAAGCTTTTCCCATAAAAAGTCAAACCGATTATCATTCGGAATTTTTGCTTTAAAAGAATAGAATTCAACACATGAGTTTGTGTGTTCATGTGGCTCGCTTTCACATTTCTATTTTTCAACCTGAGCTCATTTAATTTTTCAACTATACTCTTTTTTAAGCCTTCATCCTTTTCTTTGTTGGATTTGAATCAAAGAATTTTCTTTTCATGATTCCAATTCAACACTTCTTTGATTTTTCCAAACATAAAAAAATTCACTTCATGGCGGCTTTCACTCATCACAATGGTGTAGCTCTTACCAACATTGGGTAGCTTTCACAACCAATGTGTGTAGCCCTTTCCATAAAGGTGCTCGTTGAGTTCTATGTATTTTCCAAAGAAATGTACTTAAGCACAAAAACTTCAAGGTGTATCCAAAGTTACATATTAGTAAACTCAACCTACTAGCAAAACATATAAAAGAAGCAAAGTGCAATTTTAGAAAACCAAGATTTTATGGCTCATAAGCACATGATCTAAAAGCAATAAGTAGAGACATATTCAAGATCATTACTTCTCTAATGAGCAGCTTTCAAAGAATAAGAAGCTCATATTTTCAAAATTAAAGTCACTCAATATACTATACACAAACAATCATCAAAGTTAAGATCAATGTGAACAATATCACTATTAGATCCTAAAATAGCAAATGTCAATAAGAATCATATGTATGCTATACAAAATTCTATAATATGACATGCTATGAGGTGTATATCAAAGATTGAGTCAAAAGATGAATATCTAAGAGAACATGCATTAGAGTATAGAGATACCTTTAGCACATTATATTCACCAAATATCATACTTCCGCCCTTTTTATGAGCACTTTTGCCTTGAATGTCCTCATGTCACCAAGTTGACAATGGTTCACAACAAAAGTATAAAAAGCATAATATCTCAACTCAACCAACACATATATCAAAAGAACTTCTCAAAAGTTAACCAACAAATTTTGAAACAAATATTATGGTGTGTAATATTAATCTAGAGGGGTGAATAGATTTTAATTAACTTTTACCAAATTTTCGTTAAGAGTCAAGTTGACGAAAATACCCCTATCTAGTTATAAAGATACCACAAGTGTAATAAGTGCGGAAATAATAAAGACACTTGAGATATACGTGGAAACCCTCCAAATGGGAAAAACCACGGGCTGTTAAGTGCGCCACACTCAAACAACGAATCCACTGATGATAGAGGCGTTACAACCTACTCCCGGTATATAACCCACTACCACTTCCTAATCCTGGTATTAAGTGGACCTAGTCCAATTTGCTTACGTTTGAAGCAACCTACTCCCGGATGCAACGCAAGACTTACTTCTCTTCAATGAAGAGATAAACACCCTATATGAATATATGATGATATTCAAACAACAAACAAGGCTAGGGTATCTTATATGCTTATCTAGGATTATGAGATGGCAATAAATGCAATCATAGATATCAAGAGCTAAATGACATGTCATAAAGCTTAGCTAAACGATGTGTCATAAAGCTTAGCTAAACATAGAACAAGCAATCCTATGAAGCTATCATAAAAGCCAAATCAACACATGTTGTCATTAAGCATGGAAAGGACTATAATGCAATCACTAAATGCTATCAATGAGTCCTAAACAATATCTTAATACAAAGCATAAAGATTTAGCTAGAAGTTATCAATAACAACAATTCTAGCTATCACAATACAACACTCAATCATGGCGTCACAACAATCTCTAATTTGTATCTAGAAAATGTTCTAAGAGCATACAAATAATTAAAGAGAATGTTTAGCAAGTAAAACACTTAACTTGTAAGAAGATAGTGAAAAACTTACCAAACAAGATGTGATGAAGCAACCTATCCATTGATGCATTCTAAATGAACTTAGATGATGCAAGATAAAGTTTTGATGCATATGGGAATGCTTTGAGTGATTAAAAATGAGTTATTGGAAGAGTTTTTCCTTTAAAATGTGTTCTAAGGAAAATATTTTATGTTCTGAACTCATACACGACCTTAAGACAATGAGATATATATTTATAAGATCCAAACAAAGTGATGTCGTTTTGGAAAAAACGTTCTAGCTTCTTTATTGTGCGCTGGTGAGGTGCGCTGATCGAGTAGGGCACTACCAGCTCACTGCCTAAAAATTTCAATAGGCGTTGGTCGAGTGTCGCACGTCAGTGGCGTAACACAAGCGCAAAACCACTGGAATGCTTGCGCTGGTGGGGCTGCACTAGTCGAGTACAAACCACCTGTGCATGCCCACTTTTTGCATCTTTACGCAGGTACAGCAGCACAACCCAGTGGCGCAACACTAGTGATAGTCCACTGTGAATGTTGTGCAGGTGGGGTGCACTGGTCGAGTAGCGTACCACCAGCACAAGGCTTATTTTTTCAACACTAAAATGCACAAAAACAATAAGTTCAAGAGTGATGAAATTGCATCCTATATTAATGCCTAGCATGACATACAACTTTCATAGCAAGATGCAAATAGGTCAACAAGAGTCATTTAAACTAAAATGCACACAAGAAAACACTTAAAATATAAGATCAAGAGTTATGCATGAATATGTGAGTGTGTGCAACTATCTCTTCAAAGTAAGTAAGCACAAGAATTTTACCTTTGGTGCTTCTCCTCTTGAGGTTTTGAGAGCCTAAGCTACCCTTACATGAACCCCAACAATGTGGTTGTTCACGAAATAAGCCAATCAACAAATGAGGACTTTTCAATCTCCCCTTTTGGCTATTTCGTGACAAAACCACCGCTCATATTGATCCTCACAGAACAAAACAGAAAAACATCGGGAAGATATTCTACATTACAAAGAGATAAACATAAAAAAACTTCAAATCTTCAATCTCTTGTAGAACTATCAACCCTACACACAAAGTAATCACAAATACACTTTCCAACCAAGTGCATGTGAGATGATCAAGTGAATATAAAACGAAAGCAATTGTATTCAATAATATGAGTATGACATCGTGAAATGCTAGTGCAATGCTCCCCCTAAACGGGTTACTCCCCCTACATGTAATATCCCCCTCAAACAAGTACACTCATTCAATGCTCCCCCTCAAAGCCAGCAAATTCTACTCCCCTAACATCACAATGCTAGGTCAATGCTACTCCCCCTTTTTGTCATGATATAGGCAAAGGAGAAGTCCACAACCGGGTCACTCAAGGAAAAGAAAGAAAAGAGCATACAAGATTGTTGCATAATTATATAAGCCACATTTATGCAATCTCAATTGATAGAAGAGACACAAGGAGATTTGTTGAAGGACAATGTGTGAATCAAAAAGTGTTTTTTATACAAGACATGTTGCATTCAAGTCCAAAAACAATGGTATTTGGCAAAGCAAAAGAAAAAGGTTTCCAATATAATTCAAACCAATTTCACCATTTGTCATGAGAGAAGCAAGGATATAGAGTTCTTATAAATATCAAGTTTTAAAGGCACTATATCCAACTTTAAAAACTAAACATGGCATGAGCAACTTTGCACCCTATTTGATTTTTTCGGGAGGATACCCGTATGATAATAGCCATGTTCAACTAATAAAAAAAGAGAGACATTGATTAAACATTTTAGTCTCACTAGTATGTTTCACACAATGTGTTGCATTTAACAATTGCAATCAACAAATCATGCATTATCACTTTTCATTAGCATGTCATTTAAGAATCATCATGGCATGGAGATAATTATAGGTCATTCAAACATGTGCTTCAAATGTATATCTCCTAGTCCAAAAATGCATGTTTAAACATAAAATGACATGGATTGTAATCAAAGCAATGTTCACACTTATTTAAGAAAATACAATATACTATAAGTGAAACCAAGCTACTCAAGCAATCAATAAAGATGCATAAACATATTTAAGAAAAATTGCATGCAACAAGTATACAATAGCTCTCTTTGCTTGAGTTCCCCATATGGGGTCAAAAACCATAACTCATCACTCCATGTGACAAATCCCAATAGATCTACTAAATCCATTGGACCTAGTTGAGCTTATGGGTGAAAACTTAGCACAATGACAAGCGGGTTCATGTTTTCTAATCCACTTAGGTGACACATTGTTATTCCTAGTGGTCAAGATTATCATATTTCTCCTAGGATCATTAACAATAGCTTTCCAAGGCTCATGCATACTGGCTCTACCCCTTGTTCTTTCAAGCATGCTCTTAGTTCTACACATGTTAATGTACTTGAAGCAATTTGGTCTAATATGACCATCAACACCAAAAAAATGACATTAAGGAATAAAATGAGGGGCCATACCATTCCTTTGTGAGGACAAAGGTGTTTTCCCATGTCTTTGAGCTTTCCTTTGATGTGGTCTTGATTCTCTTCTCCCTTGTTGTTGAGTTGGAGAAGATCGCTTCCTTTGTTGAGCATGCAGGAAATGCTTATTTGCTTGATGGCTTTTAGTTTGAGGGATAGTTGCTTGAAGTTCTTTCATTGGTTGAGCTTGAGCTTGACTTCTTGGTGCTATCTTGACTTGGACATTTATAGAACACTCTCCTAGTTCAATTTTCTTCTTAGTATGAAGTGGAGGAAGAGGTTCTTTGAAGTCCAAGCTCTTGACAAATACTGTCTTGCTAGGAGTTGAGGTCTCATTTTCATCTTCAAACCCTAGACTTCTATTGTCACTTGGCTTCTTGCCAACTCCTAACATGTGGTCAAGCTTCTCCGTACTCGAAGTCGTCTTAGCAATCAACTCTCTAGCTTCTCTAAGCTCCTCCTTCAAGCTTTCTTCCACTTTTCTTCCGTTTTCCACTTTCTCACTTAAGTGAGTCACTTCCGTTGATAGCTTGGTCTTCCTTTAGCTTCTGAACCTCTTTCTTCATATTCAACCTTGCACTTTGAAAATGCCCAATGAACCCTTCAAGGTTCATACTCTCTACATTTCCATTCGTAGAGTGAGATGAAGAACTCTTATCACTAGAGTCATCACTAGTGTCACTTGTTGCCATGATGACATCATCAATGTAAGTAGCTTCACTTATCACTCTCTTAGCTACTTTTTCATCACATCATTATTCGAGGTTACAAACTAAGGCCTTGTTGCCTTTTTCTACATCTTCCACAAGGGAGACTCCAAAAGCCGTATAGTTAAGAATAATCTCTTCATCACTAGAGGAATCATCTCCTTCATTGGATTTATCACTTCAACTATCAATTGATGGGGTGGTCACCACCTTTCCTTTCTTCTTCTTCTTCTTCGAATTAGCACATTCGGGGGCAAAGTGACCTATCCCACCACATTCATAACATCAGACCCCTTTCCTTCTGGTCTTTTCTTCCCTAGGCTCAAACTTCTTGAAATGAGTCTTTTTCTTCAAGTCTTGACCCTTGGATCCGAAACCTTTCCTTTCGGACTTGTAAAATTTCTTGAACTTCCTTATTAGTAAAGCCATTTCCTCATCCGAGTCATCACTTTCCTCCTTCTCAACTATGGAGGCTTTCAATGCAATTCCCTTTTGCATTTTAAGAGATGTGGTGACATTTCCTAGATTCATAAGCTAGTAGCCTCCCAATCACTTCACTCAGCTTTATATCCTTGTAAGCACTATTCTCTTCTAAAGTCGTCACCTTAGACTCAAATCTTTTGGGTAGAGATCTCATAATCTTTTACTTGATTCTCTTATCCGAATAAGGGTCACCAAGTAGATGACTTTGATTCACAATGTCCATTAACCTTACTTCAAAGTCATTAAAGCACTCGTTCTTATCCATCTTGAGCAATTCGAATTGCGTTTGGAGAACTTGAAGCTTCGATTCCTTAACCACATCAGTTCCCTCATGTGCAACCTCTAGGATATCCCATGCCTCCTTAGCTATCCTAGTATTTTGAACCAACTTGTACTGGTTCTCATCCATTGCACATAGGAAGGCATGCATTGCCTTTCTATTCCATTTTGATGCCTCAAACTCTTGTTCGTTCCACTGTGCCTTTGGCTTGAGTACATTATCTCCTCCATCAGTAGGAGTCATCATGGGTGGAGTGTAGCCGTCTTCAACCGCCATCCATGCCCTGTCATGAATTTGACAAATATACGACATCATCTTGCCTTTCCAAGAGGCATAATTCATCCTGGTGAGAAGTGGAGGTCTAGTGCTAGAAGCTCCCTCATTGCCACCATTTCCACTCATTGTTATGTGGGAGTTAGAATCCTACTCTACCTAGGAAACTTAAATACTAATTATCATTTTAATGTATGGAAATATATTTGGAAAAGGACTTGTATCTAGTTATATATATATATATATATATGTTAACAGAAAATTCGCTCAGGATGAGAAATTCCTATTAACACCCTCGAGACCACTTCCACAGAAGTAGTGGTCGGGGTCAGTACCTTTGATACCTAACCTGTTTAGATATAAATGAGAGTCTGGATTATAACAATAACAAATGAGAGATTTTGTTATTGATTACTCTCTTGGATATACAGATTTCTCTCTCATATGCTCACAATCTCTCTAGGACCTAGGAAGGTGGTAACTTTATGCTTGTCGAATAGTGGAAACAACGGCAACCGTGCTCTGAATACATAATTTAGACCCTCATCTCCTCCTTTCTTCTCGTCTCTCTATCGTTCCTTTTCTCTTTTCCTCCTCTGTTTTTTTATCTATCCTCTACCATGCTTGGCATCATACATATATATGGTCCAAGTAGGTTTTTAGTTCGCAAATATCTTATCATGATCCCATGAATCCGTTCCATCCTTATCGGGTGGGATTCTTCATTTGAATTTGAATTGTTACTGAATTCGATGATATCATTGACAGAGATAAGTTTGTTCCCTTTTTGGAATCAAACTCTTGAATTGCATGTAAATATTACGTGGAGATGATCCTGTGTGCACTCGTGTCATGATTCTTCATAGAAATTACTGGACTATGCTTCGGTCCCAGATGGATCTATGCTTTGGTTCTATTCTCGGGAGCTTGGAAAGGACGTCCTGGTAGGCATTCCTTGGAAGTAACACGGATCTGATTCGTTTGGAGGCCCCATTCCTCCTCGAATCACGAAGGGGACAGTGGGCTTCTTGAAAGGTTGGTAGGCTTCTCGTTCAGGCTACGAATTAAGTTTAAACTCTGAAAGTCTTAACCATCAAGAGGCTTTACTTTGCTTGTCGGGCTTCTTTCGAATGTTTCTTGAGCTTGGCAACCCCCCTGGATTTCATGGGGTGTTGAGGAGCTCGACCCTAGGAACCAAAGTTCCTAAATTGATGGCCTTAGGAAGCCCGGGTTCCAGTGTTTGTGTGGGGGCTCATCCTTATCGCACCTAGCTTGCTTCCCGATAGTTTTAAAGCCGGGCCG
This sequence comes from Dipteronia dyeriana, assembly GCA_032871835.1. Lineage (NCBI taxonomy): Eukaryota > Viridiplantae > Streptophyta > Magnoliopsida > Sapindales > Sapindaceae > Dipteronia > Dipteronia dyeriana. The sequence continues at coordinate 41,323,633 of CM065296.1, forward strand.
ACCTTCCCTGCTCTTGTGGGGTAGCTTTATTGTCTATGCGGGTCTCATGAACGTCGACTATGGGCCTTAACTTAGGGCAGGAAAGTGGAAAATTTCTCTTTGAGACCTGGCCAAATTTTACTATTAATAGAAGTCCCCTCTGACTTGAACATCGGAGGTAGAGTTGGGGTTGGAGTCAGATTCCCTGTTTAATTGGGAAATTTTTCTGTTATAAAATAATTAATGAGAATTTAGAACGAAATCTTCTAATTAAATACCCAATATCGAATTTGAATTAGTGTGTTCTTTGAGGAAAAAATAGCCCCGCTACGGCTCTCTCTGTGGCTCTAGGTGATCTTCTCGAGGATATCGCCGACACCATTACACCCTTAACCTCTATTTAATCCCGGCCTCACCATCCCTTTTTTTGACACTTTCTTTCAATTTCAAATTTCCATACTTCCTCTGTCGTTATTTTCTCTAACCTCACTACCGTCTATTATCCACCTTCAAGCTCTCCTCGTTCAGCAATGTCGAACTCTTCTGATAGCATTAAAGTTCTGGTCTAGGGCACTGGCAGCTTTAACTTAGTTCCTCAGAAAAGGGTGTGAGGAATCTCGAGCGACGAGGATACTTCCCTAACCTGACAGCACTGTCTTTCTAGTAGGAAAATCTCCATCGGCTCCGGCTCCTCGAATCAACCCGATAACCCTCTGGAGTTGGTTGATGAAGACTCTGGCGTAAGAGAGAAGGACGACACTGCTAGTAGGGGTTAAGTCACGGTAGTCGATCCTCTTCTAGCGGAGCTTCCGTCGTATGATTTTAGGGTCATTCCTAACTCCATTATTGACCAAGACTCCCTCAGTCGCATAAGATCTAAGTACGGAATTCCTGACAGCTTCTCCCTCGTCATCCCTGATAGAGGCTACGATGTCTTCAATCCTCCCCAGGAAATCATTCCGATTCATGTGGCGGCCTTCGAGAGTAGAGTCAGGCTTCCCCTCCATCCTACCTTACGGGGGGCCCTAAAAACCTTTCAATTAGCTCCTCTCCAGTTGACACCTGGCTTTTGGAGGCACCTAATCAGGTTCCTTACGCTATGGAGGGAGCAATGCGAGCTCAGCAAAATAACCCGGGAACCCGAAGCAGAAGAGTTGGCTTTCCTCTTCCAAATTAGGAGTTTGTCTGGGGTCCCTCGAGGTCAATTCTATGCTAAGGCCAAGAACAAGCTCAACTTCATCATCCCTGAAGCTTCAAGAAAGGATCCAGCCTGGAAGGAGGAATGGATACTGACCGGCGATGATTGGGGGTGTTCAATCTTCATAGGTGGGCACGAGTTCAAGGTCCCCACAGCTTTCAATGACAAACCAGCAGTGGGATCGAGATTCCTTGCCCGCTGAATCTGAAGTAGTGTTATGGGCAATCCTTGCCATAAACTACATGAATTTGAAATACCCCACAACCGATCCTTCAATTCCCGCTGGGTGAACCAATATATGCAGATCTCCGATGCTACCCCTCGTAAGTGATCTCAAGTTATTATGCTTTAATCTATTAGCTGGCTTGCTTCTTAAATCTTTTTTTTTGAACAGTTTTTGTTGTTGCTCCAGCTTCCCGTGAAGCTCAGCAAGCTTGGACCCCTCCCCCTCCTGTTAGATTTCCCTGAGGGGTCTTCTCGATTACCTCAGAGAAAGGGTGGGCCTGTCACTCTAGCTGTTGTTTTACCTGTTTCAGCTCCATCTCCTACCCCAGCTAGGTCCAGGATGGTTATTCTTGCGTTGCGGGCTTCCAAGGTGCTAATCAAAGGAGGTACTGCTTCCAGGTTGCTACTACGACCACATATACCCCTTCATCAACAGTCCCCGCTACAGTTATCACTCCTTCAGTTACATTACCCACTGCTCCAATCGACCTACTTGCGCCTCATTCAGTTCAGGCTACTAGGGATCCTGAGGCTGGTGTTCTTGAGACTCCCCCTTCTCGCCCCCACCATCAGTCAGGCTCGACTGGCTGGAATGAGGTTCTAAAGAAGTTCATGGCGTCTGGCCCTTGTGGAGGGCTTTTCAGGATGGCTTCAATGCATGTGGACATCATGCTTACCAAGGGGTCTGCCCTTCTGGCTGAGGTAGCCATTGTCTTTGTTTCTTGTGATTGCGAGCTTTGATTGCTCTCTAACCTTTGCTTTATATTTTACAGGCTTTCAAGTTTAATATCATAATGGGTCGATAGGTATGCTTTCTTCCAGACCAGGCTACCCAGGTTGAAGCTGAAACTAAAAAGGTCATGGGGCTTCTTGTGCAAGCTCGGTCTCTTATAGAGGAAATGGAAACTGAACTAAGCGAGCTTCGCTGCGACCATGAGAGGATGAAAAGATCCTTTGACTAAGAGACCCTCAAGTTAGAGCGGTGGGCTAGGCAGAGAGATTCTTGAAATGCCGAAGCAAAGAAGCTGGACGCTGAGAATCAAGATATGCATGCCAGATTGCCAAGCTCCAAGCCGAGGTGGATGCATCCTTCACCGAAGGTTACTTATATGCTTTCTACCAGGTCGCCAAAGCCCTCTTATCTCACTTTGACCTATCAATCATCGCTAACTGGAATAGGGAGGAGATATTGGCCAAGGCCACAAAGATTTCTCACCCTTTAGATGATGACTTGGATCCCTCCAACATGGCCGAAGTCGGGAAGCAAACACCTGGATGAGACCTTTTTTCTCCTCCTTTCATCTTCCCAACATAGGGTCCCGGAGAGTCTTCAAGGGGACTCTACCCACATAGCCAGAAAGAGATCTTAAAAAAGCCCGAGACCTCTCCAGAATTGCTTCAAAGGAAGAAATAGTAGAGGAAGAGAGCATGCCAGAGTCAATGGACAATCTCATTGATGCAGCCATACCACCTGAGGTTATGGCGGTTATCAATGAAGTTATGGATAAGGACCCTGTTGATCTAGAAGCAGTTGAGGTAGAGGAGGACCCTGCTGATCATGAGGCAGTCAAGGCACATCCTCAGTAAGAGGTGGCGAAGGCGGTCGTCCGGGATGAGCGATCACCCAAAGGAGGGGCAGAAGACGAGGTTCATCTAGAAAAGGGAGAAGCTGGAGGAGACCGAGAGGAAGCAGAAGCTTGAGTACAGCTTCTTGTAGATTGCTCTGAATGCCCAGAAAGGGGGGTGGGCATCCCATCTTTACCCATGCTTGATCATTAATTTTTTTTTGGAGCTCGGAATCAGGGGTGTGGCTCCCTATCTGCTGTAGCCTTACTAGGGAATAGGCTCCCCATTTATCAATGCAATTTAACTTTAGATCTGGTTCATATTTTGACTTGCATGTACCTGTTTCTTTTCAGATCTCTCTATAAGTTCAGCCTCTATTACAAATTGACTTAGGTTGGGAAAAATAACAAGATATGAACATTGCTTAAGCGTTAAAGCAGATAGCTAGCTCGGGCTTAAAAGACTTGTATCTCAACGAATTTAGTCGATAGTCCCCTTGTTTGATCGTAGACCTGTTATAGTAAGCAATCATATATACAAAGAGAATTAGTAACCAGTAATAGCCGGGATATTTAGAGTTTAAGTAAATCGAGCCTTCCATCCTTGAGCCCCTTTAAGGGGTTGTAACCCGAGTGAGGCATCAAGTAAAGAACTGTCTAGCCCTCTCTTAGGCTAGGGATCGGGAGGGCTTCCTTGCTCTTAAACTTGAATCCTTCTTGGGGTGGTAGCCCGACCAAGGAATTAGGAGGGCTATCTAGCTATTTCCTGGTCTCGAGATCTGGATGGCAACTATGCTCTTATACTCAGACCCTTCTTGGCGGGGGGGGGGGGGTAGTGCCCGACCGAGGCATCAGGAGTGGCGATGGGGCTTCCCCGGCTTACCCCTAGTCTTGGGGCGATAATGTCAAATTTTCCACGTATACCCAAATCATTGTAGAACATAGTTGAAGTTGGAGAAAATAAGAAAAACAGGCTTTATTGATAAGAAGGATGAAGTACATTATTTTCGGAGATAAAAAAACAAGATGGAGGCCACCTGCTCATAAGTCCCCCGTTCAAGGGTATAATTTTCTTAAGTGATCTGCATTCCAAGTATGATCGATGAGTCAGTCGTTCATACCCTCGAGTTTGTATGCCCCATTATGGATCACCATTTTTACTAGGTATATTTCTTCCCAGTTGGGCCCTAGGACCCCGTCTGACCTCTTTCCTTGTATTCAACGTTACTCTCCCGAGAACTAGTTCCCCTTCCTTGAAGTTTCAGGCCTTTACCCTCCTGTTAAAGTACCTGGCAATCCTGCTCTGGTAGACTGCTACCTTCTCGGCTATTCGATCTTGTTTTTTTCTAGAAGGTCCAAGCTAGCTCGGAGCTTACTTTCATTGCTCCCTGGTTTGAAATGTTAGACTCTAAAGGAGGTCAATTTATGCTCGATAGGTAGGACTGCTTCAACCCCGAAGGCTAGAGAGTAGGGCATTTCCCCGGTAGCTGTTCTTCTTGTAGTACGGTAAGCCTAGAGGACCTCGAGAAGCTCCTCTTCCCATCTGCCTTTCTTCTGCAACAGCTTCTTAATGGTTTTGTTCGTGGATTCCACTAGACCGTTGGTCTGGGGGTAGGCTACCGAAGCAAAACGAAGGTCGATTCCCAAGCCTTTGTAAAAATCTTTGAACCGGTAATTGTCGAACTGTTTTTCGAGGTCAGCTATAATGGCAAAATGGGTTCCGTACCTGCAAATTACATTAGTCTTGATGAACCTTGTTGTGTTTTCTTCTGATATCTTGGAGAGCGGTTCGGCTTCGACCCATCTTGTGAAATAATTGATTGCCACGATAGCATGTTTGGCTTGACTTGGAGCAGTAGGAAGCGATCCGATCAAGTCGACTCCCCACATAGCAAAGGGATATGGCAAGCTAAGGGACGACAACCGCTCCGGAGAGAGGTGACTCAAGTTTGCGGCCCTCTAGCATGCCTCGTAGGCTTGCACTAAGCTCTTTGCGTCTTAATGGATGGTTAGCCAATAATACCCCATGCGGAGAACCTGATTTGCCAGAGCCTCCCCACCAATATGGTTCCCGCATTCTCCGGAATGAACCTCTCTCAAAGCCCACTTGGCTTCTTCAGGGTGTAAACATCAGAGCAAGGGAAGGGATATTCCCTTTCGGTATAGTTGCCCATCCACTAAACAATACCGGACCGAGAGCCTTTTGACTCTCCTAGCTTGGTCGGGCTTCCCGGAAAGTTTTCTATCCTATAGATAATCCATTATTGGATCCATCAAGGACGGTTATCGATCTAAGGTATAAGTTTCCTTACCTGTCGCTATACTAGGTAGGGGGATCACTTGAAAAGGGACTCCATGGGGTAAGGTCTGGCCATCATATGCAGCTATCTTGGCAAGTAAGTTAGCTCGACGATTCATTTGTGGAGGTACCTGCTCGATTTTGAATCCTTTAAATCTGTTCTTGAGTTATTAAACCAATTTCAGGTAAGCGATCATATTATCCTCTTTTTCCTGATAATCCCCAGGGACTTGGTAAACCACGAGCGAAGAGTCACTTTTAATATTCAGGTAATCAACCCCGAGCATTATGGCTGCCCTTTTTTCGGCTAGAAAGGCTTCGTATTCTGCCTCATTGTTCGTGACTTTAAATTCAAATATGAAACAGTGGCAGCACTTAGTTCCTTCTGGGTTGATTAGGACTATGCCCGCTCTTCCCCCAGCTTGCCCAGAAGCTCCATCAGTGTAGAGGATCCGCGACTCGCAACCCTCCGGCCAGCTGTCAGATTCTAGAATCCTCTCAAGGGCTACATCTATTACCGCGGGGGTTGCTTGACCTGAAGGTATTGAGAGCTCTACTACAAAGTCTGCTAGTGCCTGAGCTTTTATCGCAGTCCTAGTCTTGTACCTTAAATCAAACTGGGTAAGCTCCAAGGCCCATAAAACCAGCCTTCTGGAAATATCCAGCCTTTGTAAGAATTGACGGAGGGGTTGGTCTGTCACCACTGCTATTGAATGAGCATGGAAGTAGGGAAGAAGCTTCTTTACCGAGGTCACCAAGGCATAAGCGAGCTTATCCAACAGGGTATGGTTCTTTTTTGGCTTTGTTATAGCATGAATTACGTAGTAAATAGGCAGCTGGACCCTATCCCCGCATTTCTTGACCAAGGCCCCGCTTACGGCAGTTTCTGAAACGGCAAAGTAGATTAGAAGCTCTTCTCCAGGACTTGTCTTAGCCAGCTATGGAGGGCTTGACAGGTATTTTTTCAAGGCTTGAAAAGCTTGTTCACTCTCCTGATCCCATTTCATGTTTTTTCCCTGCTTGATGGCTTTGAAGAATGGGAGACACTTGTCGGTAGACCGACAGATGAACCTATTGAGTTCTGCTACCTGCCCGGTCAAGGCTTGAACATGTTTAAGAGACATAAGGGATTCTAGATCAAGGATAGCCATGATCTTTTCTGGGTTGGCCACTATGCCATTTTCATATACCATGAAGCCTAGAAACGTCCCTACAGTTACCCCAAATGGGCATTTGGAAGGGTCCAATCTAATCGTGTTCTGGACCTCCATCTGTTGAATGAAGCTCTCTAAGTGGCTCAGGGATCCTTAGTCCTGGAGAATCTATCAGTTGGAATTTTAAACTTAGGTTGGAGCTCCGCCTCCCGAATCACTCTGGTGAGGGGAGCATTTATTTCACTTAGAGGATCGTTCTTGTCCTCCTTGTACTTCCTATTCTTCATCAATTGGACCTCCTTCTGAAGCTCTGCCAACTGGTCCCTAAGGCGTTTACTTTCGGATTTCCTTGAGTTGATCTCAGTTTCCTCATCATCGGATCCTTTTGACGAACTGGCAACCTCTACCTGGTTCCTTCTTTAGAGATGGTTTGCTGGGGGGCTTTGCTGACTTTCTTCTTCCCTACTTCGGGCTTCCCTCTTTGAAGTTATTGGGTGGAGAAACTCTCCCCGCTCTCGAGGAAGGATGTCCACCGCGGATTTGACTTGCCTTGGTTGGTAGTGTGGTAATGCTTCGGGAATGGGGGGTATGGGCCCTAACCTATCCTGGATCGAGGTTGGGAGTCCCGTTCTATTATGAGCTGACTCCCGAGGGGTAGGTCCGAGGCTATCAAAGACTGGTTGCCTAGTCCTGGGCCTGCTTGACTCCTTCTGATTGCAAAGGTTTGCGTGCTGGATAGTAATACCCTCAGCTAGCAGTTGAAGGCGGATGTTTTCCACGAAGGCCGCCCATCTTGGTCAAGCTCGACCTGATTTCCCATAGGGGGATCCAGTGCCTGCACAGTGGCTGGCTTGTATGGAACCTGGCTATGGAGCCCGGATTTTCCCCTTTTCGTGTCGATGCAGCAGAAGGTTGTCCCGATGCGCCAGGCTGTCCTTGTGAGGAACAGATCCTCATTATTCCTGTAAAATAATAAACTTTTGAATATAAAGACGGTGGTATGAGAGTTTCCCGTAGAAGACGCCAGAAAGTGTTAACGGAAAATTCACTCAGGATGAGAAATTCCTATTAACACTCTCGAGACCACTTCCACGGAAGTAGTGGCTAAGGTCTACACATTTGATACCTGACCTGTTTAGAGGTAAACGAGAGTCTGGATAATAACAATAACAAATGGGAGCTTTTTTTATTGATTACTCGCTTGGATATACAGATTTCTCTCTCATATGCTCACAATCTCTCTAGGACCTAGGAAGATGGTAACTTTAAGGTTGTCGAATAGTGGAAACAACGGCGGCCATGTTCTGAATACAGAATTTAGGCCCTCCTCTCCTCCTTTCTTCTCGTCTCTCTATCGTTCCTTTTTTTCTTTTCGTCCTCATTTGTTTTATCTATCCTCTACCATGCTTGGCCTCACATATATATATATATGGGTCAAGTAGGTTATTAGTTTGCAAATATCTTACCGTGATCCCATGAATCCGTTCCCTCTTTACTGGGGGGGATTCGTCATTTGAATTTGATTGTTACTGGATTCCATGATATCGTTGACGAAGATAAGTTTGTTCCCTTTTTGGAATCAAACTCTTGGATTGCATGTAAATATTACGTGGAGATGATCCTGTGTGCACTCGTGTCATGATTCTTCATGGAGTTTACTGGACTATGCTTTGGTCCTAGATGGATCTATGCTTTGGTTCTATTCTTTGGAGCTTGGAAATGACGTCCTGGTAGGCATTCCAGGGAGGTAACACGAATCTGATTCGTTTAGAGGCCCCCTTCCTTCTCGAATCGCGGAGGGGACAATAGGCTTCTTGAGAGGCTGGTAGGCTTCTCGTTCAGACTACGAATTAAGTTTGAACTCTGAAATTCTTAACCAGGAGGGGGCTTTACTTTGCTTGTCGGGCTTCTTTCGAATGTTTCTTAAGCTTGGCGACCCCCTTGGCTTTCACGGGGTGGTTGAGAAGCTCTAACCCAAGAACTGAGGTTCCCAGATAGGTGGCCTCGAGAAGCTCGGGTTCCAGTGTTGCTCGTTCTGGTCGGCCTAGCTTGTTTCCCAATAGTTTTGAAGTCGAGCCGACCTTCCCTACTCTTGTGGGGTAGCTTTATGGTCTATTCGGGTCTCATGAACGTCGACTATGGGCTTTGATTTGAGGCAGGAAAGTGGAAAATTTCTCTTCGAGACTTGGCCAAATTTTACTATTAACAATATATATATATATATATATACATATATATATATATATATATATATATATATATATATATAAATAGATACAAGTCTAGGAAGATTTCGGCCAAAAGAAAAGAAAAAAATTATTCTTACTTGTGGTAGTCGAATTTGCCAAGAAGAAAAGAAGGAGTTCGATTCTTCAAGCCTTTGTATCCTTTTGTACATTCCTGGAAGATCGTGGCAATCCCACACATAGTTACTTGATCACGAGACATAGCGAGGAAGACTTGGTGGTTTGTAATCAGAATAAAACTTAAATAAATGAAGGAGTTAGCATCAAGGGTATGATTTAAATTCAAATTTATATATTCTTATATGTTGAATATGGTTTGGAACTTGTATACAAATTTTAAGACCCCATTTTCGCTGTGCAACATAAATCCGGGTTCCTTCAATTGTTATTAGAGCCCTATTATACAATATATAAGAATAAAAGTTTCTATTTCCATAGTTATATTCTTTGATTGGCATGTATGGTATGTGTAGGCACTTTCTAATGATTGCATGATGTTTATATATTTTTTTGTAAACATGTTTGATCGTTAATTGTATGGTACAATGGGTTTAGGGTTCGTTTTAAAGGTTGTAATATTTTTTCTCACGTAAAATAATGCTGGGATGTATTATAATATTTTATTACTTTTTGCTGAAAATTCTTTGTTGTATTTTTTCTATAATATATTTTATTACAACATATGTACAAAGAAATTAGACGAGAAAGACGGAAGGTGGAAAAGCGAAATCAGAAACACGCACACGCATGAGACTCCCGTAAGCATGCGGCGCGGATAGCTGCGCAGCTACTTAGCAGTGCGCTAAGACAGGTTGCACACACAGCAGCCAAGCCTTAAGCTTGCACGTGCTACGCGCATAACATACAGGCTACTCGTCGTGGCTACTCACAGCGAGTGTCCGATGCGTACGGACTGGCTACGCGTGAGGTAGCTCTGCATTGTCTTCATGCACGACCGGTTGCTCATAAGCGACTGCCTGGATGTGCGTGATTGTCATTACGTGATTATCGCGCGTGCGATTGTTGGTAGCCAAAGCATGCGAATGACGGCCATGTGCGAAAGCGGTATGGTTTCAAATTTGCAACGCTAAGGTTTCCTAATTCAAAAAAGATTTTGGGCTGGATTTTATTTTATTATATGTATATATATATATACCTTGGGCCTCCAATAAGTGTTAGAGTGACACTTAAGCTTTAGGTTTGATTCATGAGATGGGTCATGATATCAGAAAAAACATAAAATCCTATTTAATCAAGTTGGACTTGGATAAAATCCCCTAATAAGAAGAATACAAAATAACTTAAAGAATATTGGAATTACTTGAAGACCAGGGAATGCCTTGAGTAACTTTTGTAATTAGACTTTTTTTCTGTTAAATAACTCATTTTACTCGGTCAACTCATGTATGCTTTTTATTATGAGATGATTAATGCATTGCTATGCATATATGTGTCATTTAGAATAGATCTGCCTATACATAGGAATATATGTTTTGGATATATCATACATACATAATAGTCATTGATAATTATGTGTTTTTATTTTTTTTAATTGATTAAAAATAGTGTAATTCACATAATTGGCTATTAAATAATGAGATTAGTTTTTTAGATTAAAAACTAGATAATTCTCATTAAGAAACTAGTCTATAAATTAAAATGCTTAATTAGTAAGATTAGTTAGGTATGTCACGTAATATTAGGTTTAATTAGATTAAAGCCCTAATATAATTGGACCTAATAATGTGATTAGTTTTAATAGTTAAAACTTGGTAAATCGTATTAAATAATTCTAGTCTTAGTAAAATTGTTTACATAGATTAGAATTTGTATAGTAAACTAGATTTTAATTAGTTAGTAATTGAATTGGTTCATTTGAATAAGATTCTAAGAATTTGTTATGCCCTAGACATTTAGATTGAAATTAGCCGTTTAATCTTAGTAATATCTAGGTGCATTAATAATTGAAAACCCTAACTCTAAAATAGTGAGTGGGAGAGGGATATATGACATTATATCCCACAGTTTCCATCATTAGTTCAACACCATGAGATTCAAATGGAGCCTCGAGACGGCTTTGTTTTTGTCCTCCCTAAGGAGGGTCTCCATGAGAGTCAATACCAAGGTTGTCTTCCTAACGGATAGGGTTTCTGAGTGTATTTGGGATTGATCGACCCTAAGGTGGCAATTCTCATGTTAAGCATAAGAGATCTGAAATGGTGGGCTACAAAAACAAGGTTTTACTTAAATATGTTAATTAAAAACCTTACTGAAATAAATGATGTTTGAATGATAGAGGAATAAGACTTATTGTAGTATATAATTTGATTCTGAATGTCTCGATCCAATATGCAAAAATTTGACCGACCATTAGGCGACACTTGCTTGTGGTATGTTAGATTCTCATGGTGTAGAAACAGATTTTTAGGGATTTTCTTGTCTATTAAATATGATCATGCATCATATTTAATTTTATGCTAAACATTTACTCATGAATTAAATGTATGATTGAATGAATTCTTTATTTATGTTTTCCAGCAATGTCTTCTCCACTATTACAAATCCTAGCTAATTACAAATAAACGTGCTTTTTCTGTCTTTAAGAAAATGTCAATTCAAAAGATATTTATATGGTTGTTCCTAGGCAATGTGCTCTTATAGTTTTGAACACTAGTAAAGTGGTAAGTTAGGGTATCATCCACAAGGAGGTGTTATACACCGATTGTCTCTCATTTTTATGATTATTGAAAACAATGTAAATAAGAACATGACAAGGGTGAGAGTGGTGTGGGAAGTGTAAAATGTAATGTGTGTGTGTGTATGAGAAAAAGAGCAATGAAAAGAAATAAATAAAGAAAATATAAGATAACATGGTGTGGTGAGAATGGTTATTAAAATGATAAAAAAATATATGATGGATAGGAAGGATGCTAGAGAATGGATACATATGGTACTCGTGAACCGCCCAAAATATTCTCATCACTTAAAATAACAGACAGTAAAGACATTCCTAGAGTGGGTTCAACCTAGCCTTAAATGTGACCTCTAGAAATCTCAATGGGAGAGTCGACTAGTCCTCTGACGCTACTCATCGAGAGTGTGTCGTATGAGCTATTACTAAGGACCAAATTTAAGCACATATATTAAAGAGATAAAAATAAGATCAACCACTGATCGCTACTCACCTGTCTCGTGTAAGCAACAACTAATGGAAGCGTTAAGCATTAAAATAGACCCTCGAATACTACTCACCGAGAGGGTATTGTATGAGCAATGACCAAGAGTCACAACCCGAGTGCTACTCACTGAGTGGGTATCGTGTGAGCAACACTCAAGGGTCGTATAAGCATGTAGGCTTATGGAACCGAAACCCATAAATGCAGAGTATATGCTATTCATAAGTTCCACCCAAACAAACAAAAGCACTCAAGTCCATCCAAAACATTAATTTCAAACAATCCACTGACATATGAACAATCATGGGATGCTTAATTAATCTACTCCTAATTTACATTAATCTACTTGTAATCCCAATCATGAACACACATCAGTTTCTACTTTACATGCCATGAATGTAAAGACAAGAGCTATTCCTAAACAAGCATTAAGAGTTGGGTTGTCAATCCCACTAAATACAAGTCATGAATCAATTAAGTGCAATTGAATGGGACAATACAAGATGAAATCAAATACAAGTCAATCGAATAAATGGAACTAGTATTAAGGTTTACATATTTTTAAAATGGGGATGCACTGTTAGGATTATGCTCGATAGCAAGAGTGTAATAGTGTAATTAACAATCTTTTTCATATGAATAAAGTGATTTCTAGTTTAACAAATCTTATAGCATTTATAGTTTCATTATTATAATTGTCAAAAGTAAATAATCATAAGGTAAAAAGACTATGAGAAAAGAAGAATTGTTCATACATCTAGATATGTATGAGGTAGACACAATTCTTTAGTTAGTCTTGAATAATAATACAACTTAAGATGGAAGGTTGGGCGCCTTTATCTTGTTAAAGTTGTAGATTCTTTTGCTAGCATTTGAGTGGGATCAAATGTTTTATGATGAGTCTAAAATCATCAAAGTGTGGAGTCTTTGGGCAAAAGAATCTAGTGCGCTGGGACCGTCAATAGGATCAAAATGAAAAACTTTATCTAGAACCGTCAATGGATAAAATTTTTCATTTGAAGACAATCGGAGAGTCTATCTCAATCCTGAGATAAATGATGGACTTATGGTTGCAAGTGTTATCATTTGAGCTATCAATGAGTACGATTATATAGCATAGTCTATCCTCGATAGTTTGGTGGTATTCATTTGTTAATCGATAGAGGACTTAATTTATAGATATAGACATCGTGGCTCCATTTATTGAATGAGAGTAGAATACCATCATATGGATGTTTTGAGGTATTGGATATTAAATCTTAACGTTAAGTTTTCAATAGTGTCTATTGAAACATGGCTTCTGGACAAGTCAAAATATCCAAGTTCAAAATGTGGTCATATGAGTAAATATTGTAACTTGGAGAGCTATATGCGTTCTATGAGCTCTTGGCGATTACTGGTATTCTTCACGAGGATACACTTTCTCCAATAAGGTTGTCTAGGGTATGAATAAGTAACATCAACTTATTCTATCTCTATTTAAGAGTTCAATTTTAGTTCTTTAGTGGAATGAACTAAAATTAAATTGATCGGACCTAAGTGAATCATTTGTTGATTGTGATTAGGTTGTGTCTATTGGAGCTTAAATTTAGATAGCCCGCCAAGATCCCCAATCCACACGAACTTGCATGGATCACTTGATATATTCTACCGGACTAATAGGGGTCCATCTATAATTGTAATAAGGCATGTGAACTTGTTTCTTTTTGTAAGAATAGGTCTAGTTCACATGTGGACTTTTTTATTAAGTTCCAATGGATTTAATAAAATGAGAAAAATAATATATGGCCTTAATACTATGTATGGGTGGCAATGGCTATGGATAATAGCTTTAATATATTATATTATTTTATTATTTAATTAAATGGCAATTAATTAATTGTTTGATTAATTAATTATTTAATTCAAAGTGAAAATCTTTTCCTATTAGGAGATGGTGTCCTAAAACTATACTATTGTTGGTAGTATAGTTAATGTTAAAGACTATATTTGATAAGTAGTTAAATAAAAAGAGTTATTTATCTAATCAAATTAGGAAGTCTTTAATATGGTTACAAACACACTACTGAGTAGGATTAGGAGTCTTGGTGTAGGAAAGAATTCTTTTTGGAAAAGGATTCTTGGTCACCAAGTAAAACTACTTAGTGGTAGAATTCTTATTTAAAAAGGATTCATAACCACCAAGTTAATCTACCTAAGGATAGGATTCTTGTTTATCAAGTAATCCTTCTTAGAAAAGATTGAACTCTCCTAACCTATATAAAAGACCAAAATTTCGTCCAACACAATATAGTTATAGGAGTAGTTAGTTTTCTTTTTAGATAAGGATTCTAACTACCAAATAAATCCACCTAAGGAAAGGATTCTTGCAAACCAAGTGAATCCTTCTTAGGAAAGGATTTATGAACCTATATATATGTGTGAATAATTTCGGTCATGACTAAGGTATTAGAGAGGAATTTCGGCCAAGCTTTATTTGAGAAAGAAAAAGCTTCGGCCATCGTATGAATTTCGAGGGAGAAAAATCTGTTTTTACTCTAGACAAAATTCGATCATCTCTAATCAATAGTGTGTGAATTCGACCAAGTAGAGAAAAAAAGGGAACGTTTTTGTATTCGATAGTATACTAATATCCTTTACATCAAAAGGGTTTTGTGTACAACATCGAATCATGGTTCACGCGAGTTACAATCAAATTGATTGATAATTCACAAGTGACCGAAAGTTCTTGGATTTTTCTCTTGGAGGATATTTGTAACTAACAAAGAAAAAGATATTTGCTTTGTCTCCATCCTCAGGAATACAATTTAAAGAAAGGGAGCCCACACTCCTAGCTGATTCACGTTCGTGATTGGATTGGAAGATCTTGCGGAATCAATTCGGCACTTGTTCAATCGTAACGTGAAAAAGGTACGATACTTTTATATACATCAATTAATCTAGGGTTAAGGTTCTCGTTGCATAAAAGGGAATTTTTTTTTATACGCAAACCCTAATCTTATTTTTTCACACGCTTCCGTTGCGTTTCTAAACCGTTTTTTCCCTACAATTGGTATTAGAGCAGGTTGTACCCTTGATTAATTGATGTATGTGTTCATGAATCTTTATCTTTTATTGTATATATGCATGTTTTAGAAAGAGATGGCACTCTAGGTATTCGCATATATATTTACATTGGAATGTATGGATATATATATGTTTTATATGTGGATTGTTATTGCTCAATTTTGGTCCTAGAATTTCAATGTAATTTTGTTTTGCGATTGTAACAAGAAGGGTGGTCTATTATCACCATAATTTCCTTCTTGGTAGTTGCTAAGTTATTTTTTATTTTTGTTGTTGTAATAATTAAAAAAAAAACTGCAGTATTTTGTTATGTAAAATCTTCTGTAATACATTCAAGTTTTGAAGACTCGAAGGTTTGAAGAATTAGGAGTAACCGGAACAAGTTTGGGACCGTACGAGCCGTAACAACGAACGTGCGTGCGAAGAGCGCGCAGCCACGTTTGTTGTGGCATGGGATGCGTACGGCAGCCCTTTATGGGCTTGTAACATGTGCATGCCCATTGGTAAGGGCAATGGGTTCGCACACTCATGGGAGGTAGCCGAGGGAGTACGAACGATGAAGGTCACTTGAAGACTTGTTCGCCAAGAAAGAAGTTATTGTATTCCAAGATATATGTAATTTACTTGTTTTTCTAGGATGGACCAAAATTGTAGCTATTTATATTCTTATAAATATTCTAATGTTTGTCATTGTTTGATAACATGTCATATAGAATAGGAGTGCCACTCATATATCCTTTTTGGTATGAACATGCATTGAATGGTTAAAGTATCTAAATTGGCATCTAGATAACTTGGTAAATCATTCTTTGGGATTCAATCACACGCCTTAAACAATTGAGTGGGTGAAGGTGTTTTGGAACACCTACGGCCTCCAAGTTTAGTTGAGCTTTATGTTTCGTGAATAACCTCCCAAGAGGTATTCATGAATGGAATTTAGCAAGATACTTCCTTATAAGGATAGACTAGACAATTAGCCCAAACGATATCTACTCCCAAATGAGGGATATTTGTGAGGGATTCTATTGAAGGTTGATAACTTGGTAACACACTCAATGTGAATTTATTAATATCCTCCCAAGAGTTCTTGTTAATAAAATCACAAGGCTAAAATTGAAAAAGTTGGTTGTTATGTTAACAATTAGGTGGGACCTAGTCCAACTAGTAAATGTTGCGAACTCCCAAAGGAGGCGTGACATTTATGGGTGTTGGATCACCGTTGAATTTTTACGATTGAATTATTTTATTTAATATAAATATTCAAAAGTGCTTAATCATGATTATTTACTTATATAATTTTTGCTATTTTTCAGAAATCATGACCCGATCCCTAATCAACATCCTTAAAGACAATACTTTAACTGGTGATAATTATGTCACATGGAAAAGGAAAATTGGGCTACTATTGCAATCCGAAAAGCATAAGTTTGTTATGTGCACTCCTAAACCACCTACTCCTACTAATGAATCTACTCAGGAGCAAAGAGATGAGTAAAAGCAGTGGGAGTTTTCTGATGAGATGGCTAAATGTTACATTATGGCCATCATCTCCGACGTGTTGCAACAGCAACATGAAGGAATGGAGACTGCTGCCGATATAATGATGTCTCTAGAGGAGATGTTTGTTATAAGGTCTAGGACGACTAAGAGAGAGGCAGTGACTGCTTTTATGAATCTTAGGATGAAACCAGAACAGGCTGTGAAAGATCACATGATGAAAGTCTAGCACATCTCAACATTGTTGAACTGAATGGCGCTGAGATAGATGGTGAGACCGAAATTGACATGATTGTCAACTCACTGTCGGATTCCTTTGATCAATTCAAGTTGGACTCCACCTTGAATAATAAGGAATACACCTTGCAAGGCCTGATGGAAGATGTTCAAACCCCGAAAAAGATCCTTGTGAAAGGCAAAGGTCAAGAGATTCATACCGTAGGTAAAAATGCTACTGTTAAGAGCCGTAAGAAGGTCAAGAAACAACAGAAGAAAAAGTAACTAGGACCTACAAAGAAGGAGACAAAGAAAGTAACCAAGATCAAAGGAAAGTGTTTCCTTTGTGGTGAAAAGGGATATTGGAAAAGAAATTGTCCAAAGTCTCAAGGAAAGGAAGAAGGTAATATTAATTATCTTGAAACATGTTTTTTGGTGGATTCTATAGATTCTTGGATCTTAGATTTCGGAGCCACTAATCATGTTTTTTTTCCTTACAGGGGTTCAGGGAAAGGAGAAGGCTTAAAGAAAATGAATTCAACTTGCGTTTAGGCAATGGAGCGTTGGTGTCTGCTAGTGCAGTGGGAGATATTAGAATTAGTTTAGATTCTTTAAGGCATTTAGATTTAATAGATGTTTATTATGTACCTCAATTCAAGAGGAATTTAATTTCGGTTTCCTGTTTAAAAAAATTTTGTTATTCGGTTACTTTTAATAAAACCTTTATTATTAGTAAGAATGACAAAATTATTTGCAAAGGTACATTAGAAAAAGGTTTATTCTATTTGCATGGAAATATCTCTCACTTGTTAGACACGGAATCAACGGAACCCAATCATAAAAGAGTAAAATTATCAAAAGATGAAACCTATATGTGGCATTTGCGCCTAGGTCATATTAACCTTAATAGGATTAAAAGATTGTTATGTGATGGACCTCTAAGTGACTTAAAGGTTGATGATCTACCAACTTGTGAATATTGTTTGGAAGGTAAAATGACCAAAAGGTCGTTTATGACCAAAGGCGCAAGAGCCATCGAATGTTTAGGATTGATACACACTAATGTGTGTGGACCTATGAGCATTCAAGCTAGAGGTGGATATGAGTACTTAATCACTTTCACAGATGATCACTCAAGATTTGGCTATGTGTATCTCATGAGACATAAGTCGGATGCTTTTGATATGTTCAAAGCATTTAAAGCTAAAGTAGAAAATCAGCTTGAGAAACGTATAAAAATCTTGAGGTCTGATCGTGGTGGAGAATATTTATCTAGTGAGTTTCAGCAATATCTTATTGATAATGGAATAATTTCTCAGTTTTCTACACCAGGCATACCTCAACAAAATGGGGTGGCAGAAAGGAGAAATATAACTCTTTTGGATATGGTTAGGTCTACGTTGAGTTATTCAACGCTCCCTAGTTCTTTTTGGGGATATGCTTTACAAACTGCCATGTATATTCTAAACGATGTACCATCTAAGTCGGTACCTAAAACACCGCATGAGTTGTGGAATGGGCGAAAGCCTAGTTTACAACACTGAAGGATATTTGGATGTCCTGCGCACGTGTTAAAAGGAAAGACAGATAAGATGGAGTCCCGTTTAGAAACATGCATATTTGTAAGGTATCCAAAAGGAACAAAATGATATTTTTTTTATAGTCCTTCATATCTTAAAGTATTTGTTTCGACAAATGCCAAATTTCTAGAAAAGGACTATATGAATAATTTTGTGCCTAAAAGTAGAATTGTCCTAAATGAGCTTTTAGGAGATACAATTCCACAAGAGGTTTCACAACCAAGCCCAATTGTAAGTTCCATACCAACACAAGATCAACAATCTACCATACCTCGTCGTAGTGGGAGGGTTATTAGACAACCCGAGAGATACATCGGTCTAGGAGAATCCGTAGAGAATCTTTCGGACGACGATGATCCCTATACATACAAGGAAGCAATGGAAGATGTTGATAGTCGCCATTGGCAAAAGGCGATGCAATCCGAAATTGAATCTATGTCCAAAAACAAAGTCTGGTCTCTTGTAGACTTACCTAAAGGGATAAAACCCATCGGGTGCAAGTGGGTATACAAGAGAAAAAGAGGAATGGATGGAAACCTATAAAACTAGATTGGTAGCTAAAGGTTATACACAGAAGGAAGGTATCGATTATGAAGAAACCTTCTCTCCTGTGGCCATGCTTAAATCCATTGGGATACTCTTATCCATTGCGGCATCTCTAGACCTAGAGATTTGGCAAATGGACGTTAAGACAACTTTCCTTAATAGAAATCTTGATGAAAGTATCTATATGATGCAACCTGAAGGATTCATTGAAAAGGACCAAGAGGAAAGAGTATGCAAGTTGTAAAGATCCATATATAGATTGAAGCAAGCATACGGATCCTGGAACATAAGGTTCGATCAAGCTGTAAAAGGTTTTGGATTTATTCAAAACCTTGATGAACCTTGTGTATACAAAAGGATTAAAGGCGACAAGTTGGTTTTCCTAATTCTTTACGTTGATGATATACTACTCATCGGAAACGATATAGGTGTATTGACATCAATAAAAGAATGGTTAGCAAAATAATTTGATATGAAGGACTTAGGAGAAGCAAGTTATATTCTTGGTATCCAAGTCACAAGGGATAGAAAGAATAGAACGATTGCATTATCCCAAGCTTCATACATAGATAAAATATTGTCTAGGTTTTCCATGCAAAATTCCAAGAAAAGTATGTTACCTTTCAGGCATGGAATCAAACTTTCTAAGGAACAAGTTCCTAAGAATGAGCATGAAGAGCAATTCATGAGTAGGGTTCCATATGCATCGGCAGTTGGAAGTCTCATGTATGCAATGCTCTGCACTAGACCAGATATTTGTTTTGATGTAGGCATAGTTAGCAGGTTTCAATCGAAACCTGAACCTGATCACTGGACGACAGTCAAGTATATTTTCAAGTATCTAAGGAGAACGAGAGATTATATGCTTGTATACTCTGGAAGGGATTTAATTCCCGTTGGGTATACAGATTCTGATTTTCAGTCAGATTCTGACTCTAGGAGATCGACATCAGGATCTGTGTTTACCATTGGAGGAGGGGCAGTCATATGGAGGAGTATCAAGCAATTTTGTATTGCTGATTCCACCATAGAAGCCGAGTATGTTGCAGCATGCGAGGCTGCTAAAGAGGTTGTCTGGCTCCGCCAATTCTTGATTGACTTGGAAGTGGTTCCTGATGCGAATAAGCAGATCACTATCTTTTGTGACAATAGTGGAGCAGTTGCTAATTCGAGAGAAACAAGAAGTCATAAGAGAGGGAAACACATTAAAAGAAAGTATAATCTTCTAAGAGAAATTGTGCATAGGGGTGACGTGACGATTACCAAAATCGCGTCAGCAGAAAATCTAGGGTTCCCTTTGCAAAGGTTCTTCCTCAAAAGAGTTTTGATCGGTATGTAGAGAACATGAGGATGAGAGATATGACACATTCGCTATAGAGCAAGTGGGAGATTGTTAGGATTACACTCGATAGCAAGAGTGTAATAGTGTAATTAACATTTTTTTCATACGAATAAAGTGATTTCTAGTTTAACAAATCTTATAGCATTTATAGTTTCATTATTATAATTGTCAAAAGTAAATAATCATAAGGTCAAAAGACTATGAGAAAAGAAGAATTGTTCATACATCTAGATAAGTATGAGGTAGACACAATTCTTTAGTTAGTCTTAAATAATATTCACAACTTAAGATAGAAGGTTGGGCACCTTTATCTTTTTAAAGTTGTAGATTCTTTTGATGGCCTTTGAATGGGATCAAATGTACTATAATGAGTCTAAAATCATCAAAGTGTGGTATCTTTGGGCAAAAGAATCTAGTGCACTGGGTGCATTGAATAGGATCAAAATGAAAAACTTTATCTAGAACCATCAATGGATAAAAGTTTTCATTTGAAGACAATCGGAGAGTCTATCTCAATCCTGAGATAAATGATGGACATATGGTTGCAAGTATTATCATTTGAGCTATCAATGAGTACGATTATATAGCATAGTCTATCTTCGATAGTTTGGTGGTATTCATTTGTTAATCGATAGAGGACTTCATTTATAGATATAGTCATCGTGGCTCCATTTATTGAATGAGAGTAGAATACCATCATATGGATGTTTTGAGATATTGGATATTAAATCTTAACGTTAAGTTTTCTATAGTGTCTATTGAAACATGGCTTCTGGACAAGTCAAAATATCCAAGTTCAAAATGTGGTCATATGAGTAAATATGGTAACTTGGAGAGCTATAGGCAGTCTATGAGCTCTTGGCGATTACTGGTTTTTTTACGAGGATACACTTTCTCCAATAAGGTTGTCTAGGGTACGAATGAGTAACATCAACTTACTCTATCTTTATTTAAGAGTTCAATTTTAGTTCTTTAGTAGAATGAACTAAAATTAATTATATCTGACCTAAGTGAATCATTTGTTGATTGTGATTAGGTTGAGTCTATTGGAGCTTAAATTTAGATTGCCCGCCAAGATCCCCAATCCACACGAACTTGCTTGGATCACTTGATATATTCTACCGGACTAATAGGGGTCCATCTAGAATTGTAATAAGGCATGTGAACTTGTTTCTTTTTGTAAGAATAGGTCTAGTTCACATATGGACTTTTTTATTAAGTTCCAATGGATTTAATAAAATGAGAAAAATAATATATGGCCTTAATACTATGTATGGGTGGCAATGGCTATGGATAATAGCTTTAATATATTATTTTATTTTATTATTTAATTAAATGGCAATTAATTAATTGTTTGATTAATTAATTATTTAATTAAAAGCAAAATCTTTTCCTATTAGGAGATGGTGTCCTAAAACTATACTATTGTTGGTAGTATAGTTAATGTTAAAGACTATATTTGATAACTAGATAAATAAAAAGAGTTATTTATCTAATCAAATTAGGAAGTCTTTAATATGGTTACAAACACACTATTGAGTAGGATTAGGAGTCTTGGTTTAGGAAAGAATTCTTTTTGGAAAAGGATTCTTGGTCACCAAGTAAAACTACTTAGTGGAAGAATTCTTATTTGAAAAGGATTCATAACCACCAAGTTAATTTACCTAAGGATAGGATTCTTGTTTATCAAGTAATCCTTCTTAGGAAAGATTGAACTCTCCTAACCTATATAAAAGACCAAAATTTCGCCCAACAAAATATAGTTATAGGAGTAGTTAGTTTTTTTTATAGATAAGGATTCTAACTACCAAATAAATCCACCTAAGGAAAGGATTCTTGCCAACCAAGTGAATCCTTCTTAGGAAAGGATTTATGAACCTATATATATGTGTGAATAATTTCGGTCATGACTAAGGTATTAGAGAGGAATTTCAGCCAAGCTTTATTTGAGAAATAAAAAGTTTCCGCTATCATAGGAATTATGAGGGAGAAAAATCTGTTTTTACTCTAGACAAAATTTGATCATCTCTAATCAATAGTGTGCGAATTCGGCCAAGTAGAGAAAAAAGGGGAACGTTTTTGTATTCTATAGTATACTAATATCCTTTACATCAAAAGGGTTTTGTGTACAACATCGAATCAAGGTTCACGTGAGTTACAATCAAATTTATTTGTAACTAACAACAAAAAGATATTTGCTTTGTCTCCATCCTCAGGAATACAATTTAAAGAAAGGGAGCCCACACTCTTAGGTGATTCAAGTTCATGATTGGATTGGAAGATCTTGCGGAATCAATTCGGCGCTTGTTCAAACGTCACTCGAAAAAGGTAGGATACTTTTTATATACATCAATTAATCTAGGGTTAAGGTTCTCATTGCATAAAAGGGAAAAAAAAATTATACGCAAACCCTAGTCGTTTTTTTTCACACGCTTTCGTTGCGTTTCTAAACCATTTTTTCTCTACATGGACATCATTAAAGAAAATAACAAGAGAAGAGTAAATAGAAAAAACACAAGGTGTCACTCTCGAATCTCTAAGCTCGAAGATGGGCCCAATTGTCATCTCGGATTTGTAAAGCTCTGTTGATGCTACTCCTCCTTATGGATAAGTTAGGGTGCTCTTTCCTATTGAATTTCCTCCAAATATGGGTGACTGTAAGTAGAAGGTGATGGTAAAGAGGCATCCAAGGAGGAAAACCTTTATGGATGCCTTTGGAAGCTCCTCTCTCTCTTCATTTAGTGAATAATATGAAGTGTGGGATGAATGGATTATTTGGATGATTGATAACTTAGGTCTTTAGGCCTTGTGGAAAAAGTGATGTATTTATAGGTTTGAGAGGCCAGGGCACAAGATAGGTATGTTTGGATGACTTTTCCTTTATGAAAATGTAACTTTTGCCCAACTAGTATGCACGGTATGCGGGTTTTGTGTAGGTTAGGACCCGTGCAGTGACCTGCCTACTGACCTGATCCTTCCTAATCTGCTTCCCGGGTTGGCCATATGTATGGTTGGTGTGCTGGTTATGCGTGGGTAAGGACTCACGCACTATGCCCATTTCCTTGACAATTTCTACTCGTTTGTGCTTGAAAATCCTGGTTTCTACCTCCAGCACCTGAAATCCATTGAATGCTTGCAATCACCAAAAACGAGCCATTAGAAAGCAAAATATGCTTGAAAATAAGCTAAAATATATGGAATTGAGGGCCAAAATGTATGACAATTTGGTCCCATCAACAAATTAATTTGAGAAAACAATATTGAGTGGAAAAAAACTATCAACGCATTGTTGGTAACAAAATACCTAAAGTTTATGCTTATGAAGGACTATCCTCTATAGCCTGCTGCCAATGCTGGATGAAATGATCATGAGGCATACTAGAAATGGGTTTCATATAATGAGAATGCCAAAACTTATTTGATACCTAGTATGATAGAAGTGCCTGATACAAATCATGAACCAATGGCTACAACATTCGAAATCATGGTGTCATTGCAGGTTATGTTTGGGCAGCCCTCTGAGCACAAGTGGCAAGAAGCTATTCGTCCTGTAATACTTGCTCAGATGAAATAGGTGCATCTATTAGGGAATATGTCCTGAGCATGATGTCCCATTTCAAAATGACAACGGTGTAGGGAAAACGGTTTAGAAAATGCAACGGAAGCGTGAGAAAAATGAAAATAGGGTTTGCGTATAAATAAAAAAAATTCCCTATTAAGCAACGAGAGCCTTAACCCTAGATTAATTGATGTATATAAAAGTATTGTACCTTTTTCGCGTGACGATTGAACAAGCGCCAAATTGATTCCGCACGATCTTCCAATCCAATCACGAATGTGAATCACCTAGGAGTGTGGGCTCCCTTTCTTTAAATTGTATTCCTGAGGATGGAGACAAAGCAAATATCTTTTCTTTGTTAGTTACAAATATCCTCCAAGAGAAAAATCCACAAACGTCCGGTCACTTGTGAATTATCAATCAATTTGATTGAAACTCACGTGAACCTTGATTCGATGTTGTACACAAAACCCTTTTGATGTAAAGGATATTAGTATACTATCGAATACAAAAACGTTCCCCTTTTTTCTCTACTTGGCTGAATTCACACACTATTGTTTAAAGATGATCGAATTTTGTCTAGAGTAAAATTAGATTATTCTCCCTCAAAATTCCTATGATGGCCGAAACTTTCTCTTAGAAAAATAAGCGTGGCCGAATTCACCTCTAATGCTCCTTAGGGCTGACCGAATTCATCTTGCTCATATATATAGGCTCATAAATCATTTCCTACGAAGGATTCACTTGGTTGGCAAGAATCCTTTCCTTAGGTGGATTTATTTGGTAGTTAGAATCCTTATCTGAAAGGAAATCTATCCTATCCTATATTCATATGTCATGACCGAATTTCCCCTATTTGATGTAGATTAGGAGAGTTTATTTTTCCTAAGAATGATTACTTGATTGACAAGAATCCTATCCTTAGTTAGATTAACTTGGTGGTTATGAATCCTTTTCAAATAAGAATTCTACCACTAAGTAGTTTTACTTGGTGACCAAGAATCCTTTTCCAAAAAGAATTCTTTCCTACACCAAGACTCCTAATCAAACTCAATAGTGTGTTTGTAACCATATTAAAGACTTCCTTAATTTATTAGATAAATAATTCATTTTATTTATATACTTATCAAATATAGTCTTTAAGATTTACTATACTACCAACAATAGTATAGTTTTAGGAGACCATCTCCTATTACGAATTTTTTTTTTACTTTTAATTAAATAATTAATAAATTCAACAAATTAATTAATTTCTATTTAATTAAATAATAATAAAATAAAATTAATATATATGAGCTATTAACCATAGCCTATGCCGCCCATAACTAGTATAATGGCCATATATTATTTTTCTTATTTTATTAAATCCATTGGACATTAATAAAAAATCCACATGTGAACTAGACCTATTCTTACAAAAAGAAAAAAGTTCACATGCCTTATTACAATTCTAGATGGACCCCTATTGATCCGGTAGAATATATTAAGTGATCCATGCAAGTTCGTGTTGATTGGGGATCTTGGCGGGCTATCTAAATTTAAACTCCAATAGACACAACCAAATCACAATCAACAAATGATTCACTTAGGTCCAATCTATTTAATTTTAGTTCATTCCACTAAAGAACAAAAATTGAACTCTTAAATAAAGATAGAATAAGTTCATGTTTACTCATTCATACCCTAGACAACCTTATTGGAGAAAGCGTATCCTCATGAAGAATACCAGTAATCGCCAAGAGCTCATAGACCGCCTGTAGCTCTCCAAGTTACCATTTTTACTCATATGACCACATTTTGAACTTGGATATTTTGACTTGTCTAGAAGCCATGTTTCAATAGACACTATTGAAAACTTTACGTTAAGATTTAATATCCAATACCTCAAAACATCCATATGATGGTATTTTACTCTCATTCAATAAATGGAGCCACGATATCCATATCTATAAATGAAGTCCTCTATCGATTAACAAATGAATACCACCAAATTATCGAGGATAGACTATGCTATATAATCGTACTCATTGATAGCTCAAATGATAACATTTGCAACCATAAGTCCATCATTTATCTCAGGATTGAGATAGACTCTCCGATTGTCTTTAAATGAAAAACCTTTATCTATTGACGGTTCTAGATAAAGTATTTCATTGTGATCCTATTCAATGCACCCAGTGCACTAGATTCTTTTGCCCAAATGCGGCATACTTTGATGATTTTAGACTCATCATAACATATTTGATCCCACTCAAATGCTTGCTAAAGAATCTATAACTTTGACAAGATAAAGGCGCCCAACCTTCTATCTTAAGTTGTGAATATTATTCAAGACTAACTAAAGAATTGTTTCTACCTCATACATATCTAGATGTATGAACAATTCTTCTTTTCTCATAGTCTTTTGACCTTATGATTATTTACTTTTGACAATTATAATAATTAAACTATAAATGTTATAAGATTTGTTAAACTAGAAATCACTTTATTCATATGAAAAGATTGTTAATTACAATATTACACTCTTGCTATCGAGCATAATCCCAACAAAAGGTCAATGACGGAGCCATTGATGAACCTAGCCAGGTGAGCATCATACTGATGACTCTTCCAAAGAGCTTCGAACAATCTAAAAGCAACTATGGGATGAACAAGTTGAGATTCAGTTTGACTCTAGTTGAGATTCACTATTCAAAAGAAAAATGCTTCCATTGCGACAAAATTGGTCAGTAGAAGAGGAATTGTCCTTAATATCTAGAGGAGGTTGCCAAGAAGAAAAAGGCAAAAGGTAAATGTGATTTACTTGTTATTGAATCGTGTTTAGTGGAAAATGATTCTTTACCTCAGATAGTTGATTCAGGGGCCACTAACCATGTTTGCTATTCCTTGTAGTGGACTGATTCTTGGACAGAGCTTGAGGAGGGAGCCTTCTCTTGCATGTTGGGTCAGGGGCTGTTATGTCAGTAAGAGCAGTGGGAGTAGTTAGACTCCAGTTTGAAAATTGTTTTCTTATTTTAAATTCTATATATTTTATTCCTAGATTCTCAAGGAATTTGATTTCTATATCCAAAATGTTGGAACATTTATATTTTATTTATTTTAATAATAAGTAAGTTATTATTTCGTTAAATGGTTTATATATTTGTTCAGGTATGAATGAAAACAACTTGCATGTTTTTAGACCATTAATTCTTTCATCACTGCTCAATGCTGTATTGTTTAATTTTAAAAAGCCTAAAAAAAACGATAGAAAATTTCTCCAGATAATGAAATGTATCTATAGCTTCTAAGACTCGACCATATAGACCTTGACAGGATAGACAGACTAGTTAAGAGCGGACCTGTAAGCCTGTTAAAGGTTGGCATCTTACCTGTCTGCGAATCATGCTTAAAAGGTAAAATGACCAAGAGACCTTTTACTGGAAAAGAGCTTAGAGTTACAAAACCACAAGAGCTTATACATTCAGATGTCTGTGGACCGATGAATGTTAAAGCAGCGGGCCTTTAAGCCAGTTAGTATTTTGTCACATTTATAGATGACTACTCTATATATATATATATGTCTACCTAATGAATCGAATGTCGGAAACTTTTGAAAATTCAAAGAATTCTGAAGGCAAGACTATCAAAGCACTACGATCGGATCGTGGAAGTGAGTTCCTTGACCAAGAGTCTGAAGATTACTTGGTTGAACATGGGATCATATCCCAACTCACAGCTCCTGGAACACAGATCGAACTACTACAAAAAAGTTAAAAGACATTGGTTATTTTTCATGCAAGACATTGGTTTTTCAAAATTTTGTAACAGATGTAGTTTTGAGTGATGTAGAAAAAACAAGATGAAGACATTGGTTTTTAACCGATGTCTTCATTTTAAAAATTATTCAGTTATACATAAAACCGATATCTTATAATTGGTGCATTATAAAAATTAATCTCGTCGTCCCACCTACAGCCCACTTCTTATGATAATGACAATTAAATGTCATTATGAGGAAATTAACTTAAAACCTTAAGTCCAAGTGTGGTGTGCCTTTACCACTTGACTACAAGACTTGATTTGTTAACAATTGTACAATAATTATATATAACTTTTATTAGTTTGTAGAATAAAAAAAAACTTATTAGATAAATTTAAATTTATTCAACTACTTAAAATTTTAATTTCTACGACAAACATATATTAAAAAATATTATTGGAACCATTATTAAAATTATATATTTTAAAATATATATAGTCAAGTTATGGGTCTATACTCTGTAGAAGATTGTTAACATCAATTGTAATAAACATGATTTGGAATACAACTCTCACTACATGGTGATATTTCCCTACATGCATCAGGTAATTTAATAAACAAATGTAATACTCGGAGTCCTAATTTATTTGGGTAATTGAATAATTAACATGTCTTTCAATATGAAACAGGAGTGTGCAAAATAAATAAATAATTTATTTAAAATTATTTTTTTGAACTTTTTAGAAATAAATGATTTAAAAGTAGATTTATTATATTTAAAATTTTACCTATCCAAAAAAATAATAATTTAAAATTATTTAAGAGATCAGTTTTAAAGGAAACCAATATCCTTTTTAAATCAAATCCATTTTGGTTTTCCTAGAAACCGATGTCTTTTCAAACTGTAAAATTTAAGACATCAGCTTTTTGTATGAACCGTTATTTGTTGTAAAATAAATATACATCGATTTTCCAAGAAACTTATGTCTTTTCAAACTGCAATATTTAAGACATCAAGTTTTTAAGAACCGATGTCTAAAGTTTTTTGATAATCAGTTACCTAAAAACCGATGTAAAGTACTGATGTTTTTTAAACATTTTTGTAGTAGTGTCTGTACATTTATGTACCTATTTCAATCTCTCTATTCCTAAATTTTATGCCTGGTTTCTAGCATTTTTATGTACGTAATAAGTGTTTGAGCCTTGAGTAAGTTCGTTTCCCTAAAGTTACTTGTTTGAGCATAAAGTGAAGCTTTGAAGGCAAGGAAGAGGAAAAAAAGAAGAAGCTAAATTTAAGTTTTTAGAAGAAGACTATGAGTTCTACCTCGCAGATCCAAGTCATAGACGTTCTCTAGAGGGAACTGCTACTTCAAACTGTGACATCAGTCAAAAGGACCAGGTAGCAGATAATCCCCAAATGAGACTGCGAATTCAGGCTGAGAGTTCTAACTCACTGATCAGTGTTGTAGATATCTCCTAGAAGATACTGCCAAGTCAGACTATGACATAATACCAATAGGTCCAGATCTACTACTTCAGATTGTGAGTTCTAACTCACAGATCAATGTCTCAAAAACACATTAAAGGAGACTGCTACTTCAGACAGTGAGTTTAGTCCAGCAAAAACAAGGTGGCTACTAGATTTGCGAGTTCCAACTCATAAATCCACCTCATAGAAGTTGCCTAGAATTCCACAACCATTGAAATTTGTGAGCAACCAGTAGAAGATCTAGATCTGTGATTTCAAACTGCGAGTTCCAACTCATAGATTTATGTTGCTAGAGCGTTATCCACTTGTAGATCACATGATTTTTAAGGGCAAACTTGACTTTTCATACCCAATTAGTGTCTTACCCATCAAATACTATAAATATACTACCTTGTTGGTCTTTATCCACACTCTTCATACTGTCACATATACCAACAACATCTTTTATTCTTTAACACCGTAAAATAGAGAGAGGAGCTTCAAAGATGTCAATAGAGGTTTCTCCTCCATGGATGTCTCACCACCACCACCTCTAAACTTCATCAATCCATCTTTGAAGTAGGTTTAAGGAGAATTAAGAGCAAACAGAATAGAGATCTTGGTTATCTCTAAACTCTTCTCTTTGGTTTGTCTTATTTCTTTAATGTGTAATCCCTAATAGGGAATATTTGTAAACCAACACCTGACTTGTTATATATGGTATTTACTTAGATTCAACTTGGATCTTGACTTTAATTTTTAAACTTATGCTATATCTCTCTTTTCTTGACATGTATGTTGGTGAATGTGTAGAAATTTATGTGATTACGTAAGTGAGAATGTATATTAAACAAATGATGTAGTGTAAAAGTAGAGTCTAACTCTTGTTTGCATGTTGGTGACGAAAGGGAATCACTATGTATGAATTGATTTGAGTGAAAGAGCATATATGAGTTCCGATTGATTAATTGCTATTGGATCTTTATTGTTAACTACTGAATAGAGGTAACTTTATTTTTGCATGCTTACGCTAGATTAGGTTGTTTGGTGTATTGTTCATATGCTTAATGGGTCTAGACCTAGACACAATTGCATATTTCGTGCCTTTTGTTAAGTGATGAGAATCGATTTCGGTATTCCTTAATCAACAAATGATTCATAATAATAGATGATTTGGTTTTGGAATCCTTAATCAAGAGAACTAGCCCTTGAATCCTCTTAAATGGTGCATGAATGTTTATTACCAACATGACTAGCTTGTGTGTTTGGTGAACTTATGTACCTATTGTGACCACTATCTTGCATCTCTCCAAGCCATATTTATTTTGGTTACTAGAGTGTTCTGCATTTAGGAGTAGACTAATTTATACTGCCTTGTAGTGTAATTGATTTAAATATGGTTAGATTAATAAAGGCATGCAAGCTAATACAATTCTATTCTTAGTGTACTTAAATTTGGTTTTGTAAGTTCCTCAATGGTTGATTGGCTTAGTTCATTGACTAACCACAATTTGGGGTTTATATATGTAAGGGTATATTAGGCCAACTTATTCATTATTGATCGGGACATGTTGTTGCAGTGTCATCAAACATGAACATTTAAGTTTGGCCTCGCAAGGGCGCAAGTCATAGGGACTAGCATAACAGCAAGCAAGGGATCGATCCACAGGGAGATGGGATTCACCGATCGTCTCTAATTCTAGCTATTATTACAACACTCCAAGCAGACTCATGTGTTACGTGTGTGAAAAAGTGAATAATAATATAACTAAATAACTTATATAAATGATATATACAATGATAGATGGAATGGAGATATGCATGAAATGTGGTAACACTAGGGAAACGAATCAACCGTGACAATCCTCATAATTACGTTCTAGACTCACCTAATCCTTAAGTGTGCAAGTATACATAGGCTCGTATCCCCTTAATTAATCTCTGATCTCTCTCGATGTCTTAGAGATAGTATCCATATATACCCGAAAACTCTCTCGAGCAATCTGGACAATATATATGAACCCATTAAGCACGTGGAATACAAATCGAACCCTATACGCTAGCCTAGTGGTTCTAGCACTTTCTAGTCAAGCATAGTGAATTTTTATCTAAGTATTGTCAAATTAGTAAAATGGAAGCTAAAACTATCAATAATCAATGAATGCGCTACCTCCCCGGCATCGGCACCAATTTCATCGGGACACGTCGTTGTAGTGTCATCAAATATGAACATTTAAGTTCAGCCTCGCAAGGGCGCAAGTCATAGAGACTAGCACAGCGACAAGCAAGGGATCGATCCACAGGGAGGTGGGATTCACTGTCCGTCTCTAATTCTAGCTATTATTACAACACTCCAAGCGGACTCGTGTGTTGCGTGTGTGAAAAAGTGAATAATAATATAACTAAATAACTTATATAAATTATATATACAATGATAGATGGAATGCAAATATGCATGAAATGTGGTTACACTAGGGAAACGACTGAACCGTGACAATCCTCAAAATTACATTCTAGACTCACATAATCCTCAAGTGTGCAAGTATACATAGGCTCGTATCCCCTTAATTAATCTCTAATCTCTCTCGATGTCTTAGAGATAGTATCCATATTTACCCAAAATCTCTCTCGATCAATCCAGACAATATATATGAACCCATTAAGCACGTGGAATACAAATCGAACCCTATACGCTAGCCTAGTGGTTCTAGCACTTTCTAGTCAAGCATAGTGAATGTTTATCTAAGCACTGTCAAACACGTCTCCTCTCGGTACATAGCATCTAACCATGGATCAATTACAAAGTGATCAATTAAGCAAAGGCTTTAAGCACTCAAAACATCCATATAACAACACAAGCACAAAATAAATGTCGATGGTCATTACTTCTAGGTCAATGATTCGGTTTAGTCAACTCCCTAGGATGGCTAAACATTGGAAACAAGTTTACCTAACAACTGTATGCAACAATGTAATTGTTATATCATTAAGAACATTAAATTTAGGTTAAAAGTTCATCCTCTTGATTAGGGAATTTTCCCACAATCAATTCATCACCCAATCCAGTCACGTGGATGGATAATCATGTCTTAATACAAACACCCATTAAGAACAAGGATATGAACCAAGGTCAATTTAGCAACAAAAAGCCTGAACTGAAACCTTTTCTACTCTTTGGGGCTAAAATCCCTATTACTCAAAATACTCAATACATGGAATTTCAAGTCATCCATCAATCAATCAACAATCATGGGTATCTATTTTCTACTCTAAATTACAACTACTCCTAAACCCAATCATGGACACATATTGATTTCTAACAATTCATACACATACATATCATATTAAGAGCATAAAAACACATATATCAAAGAGCAAAACAAAACTCAAATGAATTTAAGTACAATCAATACATTTATTACACAAGTGTAGGTTTACAATATCCCTAAATTGGTGGAATACATCAAAGAAAACAAGAAATACAATGACATGAGTAAATAAGAGCAAACCCTTGAAGACAAGTCCTCCAAAGATGCTCCTAGCCTTCCTAGCTCGAATTTGGCTCCTAATTCCTTTGTAATCTACTCTAAGATGGATGGAGGAAGTATATAGTGGTGAGGTGGAGGTGTATGGTGAGCTCCCATATAGGAAAAACCTCCATGGGAGCAAGAGATGAAAGAAGATGAAGAAAATGGAAGAGACGTGAGAAGTGGAAAAGAGGGGAAGAGAGGTGAAGAGATTGAGGAGAAAAGGGGGTATTTATAGTGTGGGAGGTTAGGGCAAGACTTTTGGGTGAAAAGACAAGAACACCCCTCTGAAATAGGTTGAAAAATACATTTCTGCCAAGATGTGCTGTACGCATCAACACAGCGAACCACACATCAACTTTTGGAGCTTGCTGCCCTTCTACGCGGTACAAAACGCGGTTTGTAAATTTGTTTCGCGCGGTTGCATACCGCACCTATGCGTACCATTACGAAAACGGTCATAACAATATCTAAAAACCTCGGAATCGTGATCTGTAAAAGTGCGTTGGAAAGAAGACCTCCAGGGCTTTCCGAAAAGTGGTTATAAGTGACGTAGTACGATCAGAGGAGAGAGATATGACATTCAAAATTTGGGGTGTCTGCATAAGCTATTCCAAATTCTGCCCTTTAACCTTCAAAACTCTTCAATTAAGCTCAAATACCTTCCGTAGGGAACATGTACATACACAAGGCTCACAAACACATCAAATACCAAAATATACTCAAAAACAAAAACAAAAGTGAGGTAATGGGGACCTCAAATAGGTATATAAATTGTTCCGATCAATACCCCCAAACCTATCTTCTGCTCGTCTTCGAGCAAAAAAGCAAAACAAAAAACATTCAAACAAAATGAACATAATTAAAAACTAAGCTAGGCTAGTCCACTTTCGTAGGAAACACGATGACACTTAGCACGTTCCATAAGCCTTTCAACCACTAGGTGATCCCTAGATGGAGAAGTTTTGTCTTCTGAGGGTTTACAGATACGAACACCCACAAACGTATTACTCTACGAGAAAGCTGAGATGCAATCCAAACATACCACTTAAAAACAGCACACGCATGCTAGTATCTCAAATATACCAATCAATAACAATGCTTCACACAATGCAAGTATGCCAATAATTAGGATGTTTTCGGTTTACAAATCAACAACGCTCGAATGCTTAAGATAAAATTCGCCTCGACTCTAATCCTCACCGGATTTCAGTCTTATTTTTTCACTCAAAACCTAGGCGATCACTCTCTAGCAAACACATACGATTTGGAAGTTATGTTCATGGAATCTAATATATCGCATATGAGTATATTCAATAAAGCACATTTTATAGTGATAGATCTCATGGAAAGAATTGAAATGTCATTAACGTGGAAAGAGCATGCATTGAGTCATATTCCCAAATATAGACTTTCTAAGAGATCAAATGGACTTTCCCTCACTTGTACTGGGGCCAAGGTGATTTGTGGTGGTGTATGGGATGGAAGATATGGTAAGAGTGGGAAGGATAAAGTTACTAATCATGCCAAAGTGTTTATACATATTACAATACTTTAGTTAGCTCTAAAACACATTACATCACAAGTGACTAGGCACTAAACTTTACATTGCACATTTGTGCTACACATGTACACATTGGTGAGTAACTTTACATTTATAGAACTTGAAGGCTTAAGTGTTTATAATTCACACTTATTTTCACTTTTTTTTTTCCTTTTAGCCCTTGCCTTTTCACATTTACACATAATTGCCTAAGTACACATTTACAAAATTTAGAGCAAATATAACTTCTCTAAATCTATACACCTTAACATGATCAATAACTAGGGTATGACTTGTGTTTGAGTTATGTTGGTGTATGGAGGTTTAGTGTTTTGGCTCAATTTTTGTAATGAAAACACAAATAGGGACATGGGAGTGTTTGGGTTATATTTGTGGAGTTTAAGAAAACACTCGAGTCCTAAATCATTTCTAAAAGTCGATCTAACAAGGGAATACAAATCTCAACAAGCAATCCACATGATAAAGTTCTATGGCAATCAATGCAAATTTGAATTACAAAGAGATCACAGTTAAGGACGAAATCGGAAAGTGTTTAAAGAGTAGAAACAAAACCCACAAATTTCGCTTTTTAGGCTTAAGTGTAGCTCACGGGTAGTCTCCACTATTTTCCTAAGCTAAACAAGCAAAGAGTTCTATCCACCTCAACATCAAAAGATTGGCACTCTACAAGAAAATTTAAGTGATGCATGGAGCTAAAATCATACTATGCATATCTCTACCGGCACACAAAAGAAAGCAACTCAACATGGAGGCCAAAAATTTCAAAAACAGTTGAAATTCAAGTTCGTCCAATCTCCACTCTTTGGTGCATATCTTTAACAAAACTTAATATCATTGGACAAAATTTAAACACCATCAAGTAGACATATAAATACACACCTTTCAATTAGAAAATATTTCAAAATTTGAATTGGAACAGTGTGAAAAGGGGTGATAAAAATAGTGTATGTGCAGTTTCAAAAAAACAGGGCATCGCCCTTGACCTTTGATCGAAGAAATGATCATAACTTTTAAACCGCCACCCAGATTTTTGTGTTCTTTATATATTAAGAATAGTAACAAAAAATTAAAGAACACATCATAGGCAGAAAAATTAATATCTTCACCAATTAGTACAGTTTTAAAGAAACATTTGCCTCAAGAATATTCAAAACAGGGCACTTTTTTCAGAGATTTGAAAATTGTCTAAAACAAACACCTTAAGATCTAAGCACAACACAAATCCACTCTTAGATCTAAACATAAATGAAAATAAAAGAAAATAAGCACAACAATCCTAACATTAAATGCATGGGCGGTTCCCGCCCATGTCGACAACTACTCTACAAGTACTCAAATTAAAGCTCAAAATTTAGAGGGAACCTCTTGTGGCTGCAACCACATGGCCTTTGTGGCGTTGCCGTTTCACTTTGAGAGTTGTTGCGGTGTGATAGACGCAGACCTAGCTCTCAAGAGTCGTGTGGTCTTTCCAACCTGATAGTTTCAATTCCTTGCACAAGCACAACTCAAAAAGCAATCAAATGCATATGCTATAAACAAAATAACAAAACATGACTAACAACTCCATAA
The DNA here is from genome assembly GCA_032871835.1 of Dipteronia dyeriana. Classification (NCBI taxonomy): domain Eukaryota; kingdom Viridiplantae; phylum Streptophyta; class Magnoliopsida; order Sapindales; family Sapindaceae; genus Dipteronia; species Dipteronia dyeriana. The sequence goes on from CM065296.1 coordinate 41,359,151, forward strand.
CCTAGCCTAAACATTGTCGTGCACACAATGAAAGACATGAGTAAAAGAGATGCTTATTTTTAACATAACAATCTATTCCATAAAACAATAAAAATTAGTAAAATGGAAGCTAAAACTATCAATAATCAATGAATGCGCTACCTCCCCGGCATCGGCACCAATTTGATCGGGACACGTCGTTGTAGTTCATCAAATATGAACATTTAAGTTCAGCCTCGCAAGGGCACAAGTCATAGAGACTAGCACAGCGACAAGCAAGGGATCGATCCACAGGGAGGTGGGATTCACTGTCCGTCTCTAATTCTAGCTATTATTACAACACTCCAAGCGTACTCGTGTGTTGCGTGTGTGAAAAAGTGAATAATAATATAACTAAATAACTTATATAAATGATATATACAATGATAGATGGAATGCAAATATGCATGAAATGTGGTTACACTAGGGAAACGACTCAACCGTGACAATCCTCCAAATTACATTCTAGACTCACATAATCCTCAAGTGTGCAAGTATACATAGGCTCGTATCCCCTTAATTAATCTCTAATCTCTCTCGATGTCTTAGAGATAGTATCCATATTTACCCAAAATCTCTCTCGATCAATCCAGACAATATATATGAACCCATTAAGCACGTGGAATACAAATCGAACCCTATACGCTAGCCTAGTGGTTCTAGCACTTTCTAGTCAAGCATAGTGAATGTTTATCTAAGCACTGTCAAACACGTCTCCTCTCGGTACATAGCATCTAACCATGGATCAATTACAAAGTGATCAATTAAGCAAAGGCTTTAAGCACTCAAAACATCCATATAACAACACAAGCACAAAATAAATGTTGTTGGTCATTACTTCTAGGTCAAAGATTCGGTTTAGTCAACTCCCTAGGATGGCTTAACATGGGAAACAAGTTTACCTAACAACTACATGCAACAATGTGATTGTTATATCATTAAGAACATTCAATTTAGGTTAAAAGTTCATCCTCTTGATTAGGGAATTTTCCCACAATCAATTAATCATCCAATCCTGTCATGTGGATGGATAATCGTGTCTTAATACGAAGACCCATTAAGAACAAGGAAATGAACCATGGTCAATTTAGCAACAAAAAGCCTGAACTGAAACCTTTTCTACTCTTTGGGGCTAAAATCCCTATTACTCAAAATACTCAATACATGGAATTTCAAGTCATCCATCAATCAATCAACAATCATGGGTATCTATTTTCTACTCTAAATTACAACTACTCCTAAACCCAATCATGGACACATATTGATTTCTAACAATTCATACACATACATATCATATTAAGAGCATAAAAACACATATATCAAAGAGCAAAACAAAACTCAAATGAATTTAAGTACAATCAATACATTTATTACACAAGTGTAGGTTTACAATATCCCTAAATTGGTGGAATACATCAAAGAAAACAAGAAATACAATGACATGAGTAAATAAGAGCAAACCCTTGAAGACAAGTCCTCCAAAGATGCTCCTAGCCTTCCTAGCTCGAATTTGGCTCCTAATTCCTTTGTAATCTACTCTAAGATGGATGTAGGAAGTATATAGTGGTGAGGTGGAGGTGTATGGTGAGCTCCCATGTAGGAAAAACCTCCATGGGAGCAAGAGATGAAAGAAGATGAAGAAAATAGAAGAGACGTGAGAAGGGGAAAAGAGGGGAAGAGAGGTGAAGAAATTGAGGAGAAAAGGAGGTATTTATAGTGTGGGAGGTTAGGGCAAGACTTTTGGGTGAAAAGACAAGAACACCCCTCTGAAAATGGTTGAAAAATACATTTCTGCCAAGATGTGCTATACGATGTGCTGTACGCATCAACACAGCGAACCGTACATCAACTTTTGAGCTTACTGCCCTTCTACGTAGTACAAAACGCGGTTTGCAAATTGGTCTCGCATAGTTTCGTACTGCACCTCTGCGCACCATTTTGAAAACGGTCATAACTTTCTCTGCAAACCTCAGAATCGTGATCTGTAAAGTGCGTTGGAAAGAAGACCTCCGAAAATTGGTTATAGGTGATGTATTTCGATAGGAGAAGAGAGATATGACCTTCTATTCCAAATTCTACCCTTTAACCTCCAAAATTCTTCAATTAATCTCAAATACCTTCCGTAGGGAACATGTACCTACACAAGGCTCACAAACACATCAAATACCAAAATATACTTGAAAACAAGAACAAAAGCGAGGTAATGGGGACCTCAAATAGGTATATAAATTGTTCTGATCAATGATTTGGCTTAATGCACTTCTAAGGTAAATTACTCCGCTTCTGAAGTGATTTATTTACACACACACACAATTCATATAACCCTGTATGGTTCTTTTAGATGCATACTCATATTTTATTTCTTTCTTGCCTACTCATATCATTTACATTTTGATTGATTTTTCAAAAGATATAAGTTTTAACTTTGGCATGCAAAGCGTTCTAGGACCGCTGTGAATTATCACAGCGGTACAAACAGCGGTCTCTCATTAGTGGCCAGCCTATATGGTTCCACTGTGCGACCGCTGTGAATTATCACAGAGATGGCTTCATAGTGGCTTACCACTATGAGACCATTGTGACACTCACAGCAGTAGCCACAGCTGTCGACCACTATTTTTCCCAGAACGGTGCATTTTCCATTTGGCTAGATATATATATATATATATATATATTATATATATATATATATATATTCATGCATGTTCTTTTCTTTCTTATTTTGTTTTTATGAGTCCAAGAAGCCACTTTTTAGAGACTAAGCTTTCTTAGAGAGAGAAAGACTCCTAAACAATCACTTTTACTCAACCAAACACCAGTGCATGACCATCTCGCATCATTTTGCATATTCCAATCATGACACTTCATCTTTTGTTTGAGTAGGTAATTTCTACATGCCCTAGAATTTCATGTTTCATTCTTATGCCGTGTTTACCTAGGAATAACATTTGTTGTTGATTAAATGTTTGTCTATGTGTTTAATTGCATCTATAACGTGCTTGGGTTTTTGATTGTTGGTTGGCATTTGTGTTTTGTGATAGCTTGTATTTAGGACCAAAATATATTTGCATTTGCATTTAGATAATTGATATCTAGGACTTCATTCATTGCCATCTTTAAATCCTTAGATAAGCTTAAATGTATTGACTTAGCATTTTTGCATTTAAAATATTTTCATATATTCATATAGGTTGCATATTCTCTTCATTGCTTGTTAAGCATTGTGACTAAGTGGTTTAGTGCACAAGCTTGTTGGTCCAAGATCACTGTTATAGGCTCGTTGGGTAAAGTTCAAGGGTTGTATGCGTGGATGGTGTGACCGGAGGTTAACTAATGCTGTAAACGAACACTCGGCATAAGTGAAAAGTTTGATTGGTATATTTTAAAAACTTTCTTTAAAAGAGTGGATCTTAACCCTTAATTAATTAACATATAACTAAAAGGTATCAAACCATTTTTCACGATGATTGATTTTGTGTCAAATTGAATCCATAATTTCTTCCTTCAATCACGAACGTGAATCACGTAAGAGTGTGAGCTCCCTTTCTTAGAATTGGGTACCTAAGGATAGATAACAAAAAACTTTTTCTTTTTTTAGTCATAATAACCCTCCTAGAGAAAACAAAGAGCGTTTGGTCACTTGTGAATTCTCAAACTTTCGATCGACAACTCGCATGAACCTAATTCTATGTTGTGCACAAAGTCTTTTGATGTAAAAGCTACTAGTGCACTATCGAAAACAAAAACGCTCTCTTTTTCTTTTATCTTGGCCGAATTCTCACACACCTTTCCTATGAGTTGGATGATTTTTTTTTTCTTTTAAACAACCAAATAAAAAGAAAATCTCTTAAGAACATTACTATTGCTTGAATTCACTTAATGAATATATATATATAGATGGCCGAAAATCCTCACACAAAGAGGATTTTTGTTTCACCAAAACTCCTATCAACTTTTGAATTTAACCCCTATTCCAACTCATCAATGTATTATCCAATAATAAGTTAATGATTATCAATTAAATTGTGCATTTATCAAAAACTTCCTAATTTGACTAGATACGTATCAAATAAAGTCTTTGATATTTATCGTACTACCAACAATAGTATGACATTAAGAGACCTTCTCATAGTAAGAAAAAGATTTTGACTTTTAATCAAATCATTAATTAATTAATAAATTAAATAACTTACATTTAATTAAATAATAAAATAAAAACAATATATTAGGCTAATAAACTTAGCCTTGCCACCAAAGCATATACCTTGGGCAAGATATTGTTATTCCATATTATTAAATCCATTGGACTTTAATAAAAAGTCTAAATGTTTACTAGACCCATTCTTACAAAAAATGAAATAAGTCCACATGCCTTAAATTAATACATTAATATAATTTAACAGCTCATTTAATTAAAATGTGCAAATTATATTCTAAATTTGTTAATGGAATGCTAATCTCACCCCATTAGGGTTGCCCAAGGATTCCCACATCCTTGGCCGGCCATTCCAGGCATTTGAAGAGTTACCGCGTGTCTTGATCACGCATGACTGCACCTTTCCAAAACTTTTGGATTCCATAATCCAAAAACAATTCTTGATGGACCTATATATTCGTCTAATAGAATATATCAAGTGATCCATGCAAGTTCGTATGGATTAGGGATCTTGACAAACTATTTAAATCTAAGCTTCAATAGACATAACCTAATCACAATCAACAAAGCATTCACTTAGGTTCGATCTATCAATTTTAGCACATCCCTCTAAAGAACTAAAATTGAACTCATAAATAAAGATAGAATAAGTTAATGTTCCTAATTTGTACCGTAGACAACCTTATTAAAGATACTGTATCCTCAAGAAAAATACCAGCAGTCGCCAAGAGCTCAAAGACTGTATATAGCTCTCCTAGATCCCATATTTTCTCATATGACCACATTTTGAACTTGGAAATTTTGACTTATCCAGAAACAATGTTTCAATAAACACTAATGAAAACTTAACGTTGAGATTTAATATCCAATACCTCAAAATATCCATATATTGATATTCTGCCCACATTTAATAAATGGAGCCACGATGTCCATATCTATAAATGAAGTCCTCTATCGATTAACAAATGAATACCACCAAACTATTGAGGATAGACTATGCTATATAATCGTACTCATTGATAGCTCAAATGATAATACTTGTAACCATAAGTCTATCTTAAGATTCATGAAAGCAGTCACTACCTCTCTCATAGTAGTCCTTGACCTCATAGCAAACATCTCGTCAAAAGACATCATTATATTAGCAGCAATCCACAATCCTTCTTGTTGTTGTTGAAACACGTAAGAGATTCTAGCAATAATGTAACATTTGGCTATCTCGTCTGATGCCTTCCACTACTCATACTCGTCTCTTTGCACCTTAGTAGATTCATCAATAGGGGTATACAGTTGAGGTGTATATAAAAAAAAACTTATGCTTTTCAGCTTGGAACAAAAACCCAATTTTCCTTTTCGGTGTTACATAATTATTACCAATTAAAGTATTATCTTTTAGGATGTTGAATAAGGATGGGGTCATGACTTCTGAATAAAACAAATTTTGTTTATAAGTAAACAATCATGATAAAACACTTTCAAATATTTATCTTGAATTAAATAAAATAATTCAATCGTAATATTTAACTGTGATTTAACACCCATAAATGTCTTACCTTTTTTGCAAGTTCACACCATCTACTAGTTGGACTAGGTCCTACCTAATTGTTAACATAACAACCAACGTTTTCCGTTTTAGCCTTGCGATTTTGTTAACAAGAACTATAGAGGATATCAATAAAATCACATTCAGTGTGTTACCAAGTTATCGGCATTCAATATGTTCCTTCACGAAAATCCCTCATTTGAAAGTAGATATCATTTGAGTCAATTGTCTAGTATATCCTTGTAAGGAAGTATCTTGCTAAATTCCATCATGGATACCCCTTCGGGGGTCATCATACAAAACATAAAGGTCAACTAAACTTGGAGGCCGTAGGTGTTCTAAAACACTTTCTCCCACTCAATTACTTAAGACGTGTGTTTGAATTCCATGGAATGATTTATCAAGTTATCTAGATGACAATTTAGATACCTAAATCATTCAATGAATATTCATACCAGAAGAGATATACGAGTTGCACTCCTATTCTTTGTGACATGTTATCAAATAATGACAAACATTGCAATATTTTTGGAAAAATATATAGCCACAATTTCGGTCCATCCTTGAAAAGCAAATAAATTACATTTGTTTTGAAAAATAAAAACCCTAATCCTAACTTGGCAAACAAGTCATCAAGCGGTCGTCCATCCAAAGGTCTCTTGACTAGGCACATACGCACCCAAAGCCTTGCACGGTCGCCCCGTACACAGCTTCTTTCCTGTCACACCATGGACGGGCGCATGCGCTCAACCCAATGCAAGGTCATATGTTGCACATCGCAACAAGCGCAGCTGCACGGTCAGTAACGTGCGCTTGTTGCCTTGGTGTACACAGGCTGCCTCGGGTTACACCGTTGCTATTTTTTTTGCTTCTATTCTTTAACTCTTTGAATTTTAGAAGAGAACCGGTGACTTCTAGAAGAGAACATCGAGTTGAGGCCGATGGTTGCCGGTAAACTGCGCCTGAGGATCCCGCCTCTGAAGAGGATAAAGTGGAAGTATCCAGCTCAAAGGGGGAATCTGACAATGAGAGCTCTGAGGTCGATTCTAAGAAGTACGGAAATAAGCGTCTGAAGGACTAACTGGCTAGAATGCTGAAAGGGATCCAACAGTTAAAATGAAGGAAAGGTAAGGAGGTTAAAAAGAACCCTGAAAGAGATGAACGCTCCCTTTACCAGAAGGATTTGGGAGGCAGAACTTCCACCAAAATTTAAGATGCCCTTAGATAAGTTCTCTGGCAAGGAGAACTACTCCCCGGGTCTCCTCTCCTCCTTATGGTGTAGCTCCTGTAACCTAGGATGAGATGGGTTTAAGCCATTATACCCCACTGAATGCTTCCCAGGAAACAGTCTACATCTCCATCCCAGATAAAGGGTTGTTGAGGAAGCTGACACCAATGAAAGCGTCAGTCGATACTAGAAATTGATACAAGTACTGTGACTTCCACAAATACATCAAGAATAATACATCATAGTGTTATAGCCTACACAACCAGATAGAGGGTCTGGTAACGAGAGGTTGCTTGGTAGAGTTCTTACAATAAGTCATGGACAACATCCAGATGGAAAAGGAGGTTCAAGCAGAAATACAAGAAGATGATGAGAAGCAAAGAGGTAAGCGGAAGGATATGATACAACAAATCCAAGTCATCCATACTATCAACAGAGGTCCCACCTTACCTGGATCCTTCAACATTGCTTAGAAAAACCACCAAGGAAGATTTTCCGTAAGGAGAAAGGTCAAAGCATTTTTAGGCAGAACATAGCACCACTAGCATGTATTAGTCGGCTTAAATTATTTTCTCCTAGGTGGACATCTATGGCACTGTTCAGCCCCACGACGATCCTTTAGTGATCACGGTATAGATCGCCAACTGCATGGTCCGTCACGTGGTTATAGATTATGGCAGTAGCGTAGATGTCCTCTTCAAAGATACCTTAGAGAAACTTAACCTGAAGCAGTATTGCAATAATAGTTACACGACTCCTATGTATGGCTTCACATGTGACTCTGTCATGCTAGTGGGATTGAAGATACATCCCGTGATCGCAGGAACCGCACCCCTCCAACAGAACATAATGACAGACATCGTTGTAGTTGGTCTTCCAACAGCCTACAATGCTATACTAGGAAGGCCATTCCTATCAACCATCAAGGGAGTCTTGTAAGTCTACCATAACACTTTGAAATTTCTAGTTTGGAACAAAGTAGGCAAGGTACGTGGTAACCAGCTAGCTGCCAAAAAATGTTATGCAGCCTCTTCCAACCCGATAATACTGGAAAGACAGTTTTCATAAGTGACAATAATCCAAAGCCAGGAAGTACCAGGGATGAACCAGGAGGACTCAAAGGCCGATGATTATCCAGAATGTGATTTCAGGTGACGAAGGTAGAAGGCCAAGGAAGGGAATGAGTTAGCGATCACCCTGCTGACAAGCTGGAAAAGGTTCCGATCTGAGAGGATAATCCGACCAGGATGGTGAAGGTCAGGGCTTAACTGGAAGCTAAGATAAAGGAGAGATTGATCAAGTTGCTCTGGGAGTTCAACGATATTTTTGCATGGAGCCATGATGAGATGCCAAGGATCCCCTTATCCTTAGCCTCCCACCGTTTGGCAGTCGATCCCACCATCAAACCTGTAAAGCAAAAAAGGTGACATTTCAATGAGGAGAGGAACGCCGCAGTCCAAAAGGAATTTGATAAGTTGATCAAGACAAGTTTCATTAGGGAAGCCTGATATCCCGATTGGCTTGCCAATGTGGTAATGGTCACTAAGGAGAATTGTAAATGGCATTTGTGCATCGACTACAACGACCTTAATTGGGCAAGCCCGAAAAATAGTTTTCCTCTCCTAAATATTGACCAACTAGTTGATTCCTCAATAGGGAACAAGCTTCTAAGCTTTATGGATGCATTCTCGGGGTATAACTAGATCATGATACACCCCGTCAAAAAGGACAAGACCAGCTTTATCACTGGGCAAGGTCTTTACTACTACAAGGTGATGTCGTTCAGGCTTAAGAATGTTGGAGCTACATATCAGCGGCTGGTCAATCGACTGCTCAAACCTAAAATTGGAAGGTCGATGGAGGTGTATATTGACGACATGATTACCAAGTCACAAACTGCAGAAAAGCATCTTGATGACCTTTACAGAACCTTTCTGATCTTTAGGGAAAACCAGATGCGATTAAACCAAATATCCATTCGGAGTAACTGCAAGGAAGTTCTTGTGTTTTATGGTCAACGAGAGAGGTATTATGGCTAATCCGAAAAAGATCAGAGCCATCCTGGTTTTGGATTCCCTGTCTTCACTGAAGCAGGTGCAAGTCCTGACATGAAGTATTGCAGCACTCAACCGGTTCATCTCTCGTTCCATAGATAAATGTTTCCCTTTCTTTAGAGTTATCAAACAAGGGAAGAATGTGAAATGGGATCAAGAAAGTAAGCAGGCTTTCCAAACTTTAAAGAAGTATCTGGCTAGCCCACCGTTGCTAGTTAAACAGGTTCCCAGTGAGGAACTCCAGATTTACCTTGCTGTCTCTAAAATAGCAGTGATCAGGGATTTGGTCAAGAAGTGTAGAGATAAAGTCCAATGACCCGTCTACTATGTGAGCCATGCACTGACCACGCCAGATAAAAACTATACCTTTCTAGAAAAGCTCACTTTCACCCAGATTACCTCAACTAGGAAGTTGTGGCCTTACTTCTAAGCTCACTCAGTTGCAGTAGTAACAGATCGACCTCTCTACCAATTCCTATTGAGACCAGACGTATCGAAAGGTTTATTTTATGGGCCTTGGAGCTTGCTTAGTTCTATTTGAAATATAAGGTCTGGACTACGATCAAAGCCAAAGCTTTAGCGGACTTCATGGCAGAATTCTCAGTGCTCCCAAGCCAGGGGTCTTCCGCAATATCAGATCTAGCTCCTCAGAATTCCTTAGAACCAAATAGTTTCCCAGTAGATTGTAAAAAACAGATCCTCTACACAAATGGAGCTTCCGAGCAAGTTTAGAGGGGGAACTGGTATAGTTTTAACAGATCCAAAGAAGATTGAAATTTGCCACTGCTTTAGATTCAACTTTAAGGCTACCAATAAAGAGGCAGAGTATGAAGCACTTCTAGTAGGGATGAAGGTAGCCATCGAGCTTGGAGCTAGTTATCTACATGTTAAAATTGACTCATTATTGATAGTTAATCAAGTTTCCGGTGTATACAAAGCAAAGGAAGATAACGTGATTGCCTACTTGAAGCAAGTTCAGCAGCTCAAGCATAAATTTGAGGGATTTAGGATCGAATAGATACCTCAATAACAGAATCATCGAGTAGATGTCTTGGACAAGATAGCTGCGAATGGAGGCCTTACCCTACCAAGAGGAGTTCCTCTTTAGGTGATTTCCCAACCAAGTATAGCAGTGAGTAGAGAAATGTGTCCTGTAGAGTGGATATCATGCTGGATGGATCCCATAATTGCTTACCTCCAGGAATGAAAGCTCCCAAAAGAGCCTGACCAAGCTCGGAGAATCAAGAGAGCTTCGGTCCGATATTACCTAAAGGATGGGTACCTCTATAGGAGAGGCAAATGCCTCTTTTTGCTTTGATGCTTGCATCCTGATAATGCCAGATGGGCGCTGATAAGGGTTCATACCGGGGACTGTGGAAGTAACATTGGTGGTAGGTCTCTACTCTACCAGGTGCTTCGTATGGGGTAATATTGGCCAACTATCCACCAAGATGAAAAGAGATTCGTCCAATCTTACAAGCCGTGTCAAAGGAACTCGAACCTAAATCATCTACCTACTGAACGATTGTCCTCGATCAGCTCACCTTACCCGTTTGCTATATGGGGGTTCGACCTGATAGAACTGCTTCTTACTGCCTCTGGAAAATCGAAGCATGCTATCATCGTCATCGATTACTTCACCTAGTAGGGCAAACAAAGACTCTTTTCCCAAATTTTAGAAGAAAATACTATCTAGTTTGTCAAGAAAAATGTGGTATACAGGTTCAGTGCCCCGCTGACCATAATCACCGACTTTGGAAAGCAATTTGATAATGCAAGATTCAAAGATAATTGCGAAAGGTTAGGTATCGACCTCCAATTTGCGTCGGTAGCTCATCTACAAACCAATGGTTTGGTTGTAGTAACTAACAAAACCATAAAGAAGCTTCTGAAAAGGAAGTTGCGATAGAAAAGGGGGTATTCGGTTGAAGAGCCTCCTGAGGTTCTCTGGGCATATCGAACCACAGGGAGGGCAATAACTGGGGTAATGCCCTATTCCCTGGCTTTCAGGGTTGAAGTTGTCCTCCCTATGGAGCATATGTTGACCTCGTTCAGGGTATAACACTTTGAACAAGAGAGCAACGAGGTCAAACTCCGAGCCAGTCTAGACCTCTTGGAGGAAAAACAGGAGCAGGTGGCGAGGAAGGTAGCAATCTACCAGAGCAAGATTGTGAGATATTTTAACAAAAGAGTGAAGGCTAGGAGCTTCAAGGATGGGGATCTAGTTTGTAAAGTCCTCATTTGTTGATTGGCTTATTTATGAACAAATCACATTTTTGGGGTATTATGTAAGGGTAGCATAGGCTCTCAAGACCTCAAGAGGAGAAGCAAAAAAGGTAAAATTCTTGTGCTTACTTACTTTGAAGAGATAGTTGCACACACTCACAAATTCATGCATAACTCTTGATCATACATGTTGAGTGTTTTCTTGTGTGCATTTTGATGACTCTTATGGATTTATTTGCATCTTGTAATTAAATGTTTTATATCATGTTTGCCATTAGAATAGGATGCATGTTTCATCACTCTTGAACTTGTTGAAACTGTAGGTTTGAGTGCTAAAATCAGGTAACGCGCTGGTGGTGCGCTACTTGACCAGGGCACCCCACCAGCGCAACATTTACAGTGGAATGTCGCTAGTCATGCGCAACTGAGGTTTGTTGCTGCCCCCGCGCATAGTTGAAAAAATGTGCATGCGCTGGTGGTACGCCACTCCTCTAGCACAGCCTTACCAGCGTAAACATTCCAGTGATTTTACGCTTGTGTTGCACCACTGTGCAGCGCCTATTAAAAATTTTAGGCAGTGCGTTGGTGGTGCGCTACTCAACCAGCGCACCTCACCAGCGCACATTGAAGAAGCTGGAACGTTTTTTTCAAAATGACATCACTTTGTTTGGATCTCATATATATATATCTCATTGTCTTAAGGTCGTGTTAGAGTTCAAAATATCATATTGTTTCCTTAGAACACATTTCAAAGGAAAAACACTTTCAAGAACTCATTTTAAATCACTCAAAGCATCCCCATGAGCATTAAATCTTCATTTTGCTTCATCGAAGTTCATTTAGAGTGCATCAATGGATAGGGATGCTTCATCACATCTTGATTGGTAAGTTCTTCACTATCTTCGTACAAGTTAAGTGCTTTACTTGCTAAACCATCACTTTAATTAATTGTATGCTCTTAAAATATTTTCTAGATACAAATTAGAGATTGTTGTGATAACATGATTGAGTGTTGTATTGTGATAGTTACATAGGATTGTTTGATCTATGTTTAGCTAAGCTTCTTGAATATGTCATTTAGCTTTTGATATCTAGGATTGCGTTCATTGATATCTCATCATCCTAGATAAGCATATAGGGTTTCCTAGCCTTGTTTGTTTACTGAATATCATCATATATTCACTTAGGACTCTTTATCTCTTCATTGAGAAGTAAGACTTGTGTTGCTTCCCGGAATAGGTTGCTTAAATCACAAGCAAGACGTCCTAGGTTCACTTATACCGGGCTTAGGTAGTAGTGGTGGATTAAACCAGGATTAGGTTGTAATTCCTTGCCGTTAGTGGATTCGAGGTTCTAGTGTGGCTCACTCATCAGCCCGTGGTTTTTCCCATTTGGAGGTTTCCACGTATATCTCAAGTGTTTTTATTATTTCCGCACTTATTACACTTGTGATATTATTGTGACTAGTTAGGGGCATTTTCGTCAATTTGATTCTTAATGAAAATTTGGTAAAATTTAATTAAAATCTATTCACCCCCCCTCTAGATTAATATTATACACCATAATATTTGTTTCATAGTTCTAAAAAAAGTTACCCCAAAATACCCGGGTGAGGTTAGACGAGGTTCTATGACCCAATCGGAAAGGTCCATACTTGATCAAGGTAGTGGTTCGAAATGGGGCTTACAAGCTAGAAGACACGGACGGTTGACCTATTAATCACACTTGGAATGTAGACCATTTGAGGCGGTTCTACCCTTAGACAAGGGACTCCAGCAGCAGGTCACCTTCCCTTAGATATCAATAAGTGTTTCAAAAAAAAATATCAGCAAATGTACTCCATTTCAACCATCAATAAAGTATGCTATTTTTTCTTTATGTCTCCAGTTGTGTTATATTTTCACCATGAAAGAGACTTGTCATGATCGCCTTAAGATTAGGGACTCGTCAGGTAAGCCCCCTCCCTATCCTTGATGCTTCGGCGGGGCACCAACTCCCGTTAAAAAGGGTCTAGGTATAAGAGCATATTTTCCATCCGGATCTCGAGACTAGGACAACTAGATAGCTTCCCTGATGCCTTGGTCGGGTGACCTCCCATAAGAAGGGTCTGAATATAAGAGCATAGTTGTCATCTAGATCTCATAATACCCTGGTCCGGATCAGTCCTACCAGAATGATCTATATAGTATGTCGACAATGATCGCCTCGAGACCAGGAATGCTAAATAGCTTCCCTGATGCCTCAGTCGGGCTATAAAACCTGAAAAGGATCTGGACTTGGCAAGGTTTCTCACATAAGTACCAATGTCTAAACTAATACTGATTAATAATCCTCCATGTGAATATAATTTTTTACTTTGACTTGTGCAAGCTAGACTGAAATCATGTAAGAGGACTACTCACTGGAGTCATCGAGCTACAAGTTTCTGCTGAGGGCTGAGTGCTCGAACAAGCTGTATAATTTCATACTTAAACAAATTTAAGATCTCTTTATTTTTACCAAATTCAATTAAGTTAAGTTATTTCAGAGGTCTCATCTAGGTCGAGGTAAGGAATGAAGCGAGGAGATATCAACCAAGTCAAAGTTAGTTGAAGCAAGTGTAAAGGAAATTAAAGAAGATTTTCATTACGAAAGAGGAAGCCTACCCCTAGTAAGGCTACATTCATCAAGCAAAGAGCCCAACCCAAGGAGCCCAACCCCTAGTTCCGGGCTATATAAAAAAATAATGATGAAAAAGCTTACTAAAGTTTGTATGAGTAAAGCAGGGTGCCCACCACCCTTTCCGGACAATCAAAACAGGTTATGGATAAATGGTATCAGGCTCCTAAATCCTAATGATTCCCACCGGCTGCTCCTCCTCCTCCATAATGGCATTCACCCTCCGTTCCTCCTTCCAATGGTTGCTCATCATGGCTAGCCACCCCTAATACCCCTTCCTCCCAAGGTTTCTCAATTGCCCACTGCTTAGCTGGGTCCTTCTCCAAGACCTCATTGACCACTGCCATAACCTTATATGGGATGGCCGCGTCAAGAATGGTAGTTATCGACTCCATCCTTCTCTGTTCAGTCTCCAATTATTTTCTAAAGGTTTCTTTAGAGCATCCCTGGACCTCCACCCGGGCTTTTAGCTTACTTCCTTCGATCTACGTGAACAAAACACCACTAGAGGATTCCCTGGGACCTGAGACAGGGAAGATGAAAGGGGGTGAAGGATGATCTACCATGTAGGTTGCTTCCCAGTTCCAGTTAGGTCAAAAGAAACCGCTTGATCACTGTCAGGAAGAGACATCTATGAAACTTTGGTCAGAATCTCCTCTTTATCCTAGCCAACGATAGTGGATAAGTCAAAGGGAAGAGGGAGAGCTTCTACAACTTGGAAGGAGTCATAAAAATACCCATCGTTGAAGGAAGCATCCATCTCGGTCTGTGACTTGGCCACCTGGGCATGTAAGCCCTGATTTTCGCCATCTAACACTTTGGCTTCTGCTTTCTACCAATCTCTTCGCTTAGCCCGGTGTTCAAATTGGATGGTTTCTTTGTCCTGGGACCGCTTCAGCCTCTTATAGTCGCAATGTAGTGTGGCCAACTCAGCCTCCATTCCCTCTTGACTTGAGGTCATTCCCTGAACCAGAGATTAAGCTTGTGCAAGTAACCTCATGGCCTTCTCAGCTTCATCATCAGCTTTTGTAACCCAGACACTGAGGGAGGCTACCTGGTGGCCCAAAGCAACATTGAATTTAAAGGCCTACATGATGTAATGTCAAGGTTAGACACTGATCGAGCTAACAAACCACAAGTAAAGGAATAAAAAAAGAGTTACCTCAGCCAAGAGAGTAGACCTCTTGGTAAGCAAGACATCCACAGACATTGAAGACGTCCTAGAGAGCCCACCACCTGGGCAAGACGCCATTAGTTTCCGGAAAGCCCAAGACAAGCTCTACAGATTCTATGAAGACCACATCCACTGAAACAGATCATAACATGTCCAAATTCTGCCATCTATATTGTTGTACGAAGGCTTGAGCTGAGGAGTCCGAATTTCAATGTATTTCCTATATTTTGGGCGACGTATGATTGGAGGGGAATTCAATTTCAGCATATTGCCTATTTCAGTATATTCCATATACCTATCTTCTCTATTCCCATACCTAACTCCTCTACCTCCCATTCTAAGTCGAAATCTACCCATACCCACATTAGACATGCAATCATCCTCCTTTAGGTCAATCCCATAATCATCTTCATAGTAATTCCTATGTGGGTTTCTTTCTCTTCGTTCCACCTTAGGAGCCCTAAATGGATGCTCCCTTTGCGAAGTAGACTCCACTTTATCTATCCGATCATGCACCTAACCAAACTTAATCTCCATCCGCTCCATGTTTTTTTGTATGGCTTTATAAAAAAAATTGAGATCTACCGTTTCTGATGCATCGTCGGATAAGTCTTTACTCTTATCATGGGACATATTTAAATCCTTCAAAACAAAGAAAGCTAGTAAACCTCTCAAAACACTCCCTCAAGTGTTTACCCTAAAAAATGGTGGCACTCACACTCGTGTTTCACTCAATCTTTTGGCTTTAACCCTCTGATAAGCTTACACACTCTTGCCTTTTTCCACTCTTTGTTCACTCTTTCAGTTCTTCCTTTTTTTTTTATTTATATGGACACTCACAAGAAGTTCAAGAAAAAAAATAGATGTAACAAAACAAAAGGACAAGAATAATAAAGACAGGATTCTTTATCTATATTTTTTAATATCAATGCACGAAAACAAGAAAAAGAATAGAAATAGTTGATATAGGTTCAACTACACGACCCAAAAAAAAAGTTTTGTACTCTTTTTTTTTCTGACCTTGATCAAATGGACTCAAGCACAACTTTAGGTACTTTTTTTTTGTACCGGATTTGATCAAACGGATTTTTTTTAAACAAATGAATACAGAGAAGAAGAGAACAGGGATAGATTAAACCTGATTTCGAAACCTTGGCTTTGATACCAACTGATATGAACCTCACCAAGAAAAGTGAGACCCGGAACCAATATATGGTAGCAATGATCGTTTTCTAATTCAAGTTTATAAATAAAGTAAATTAAAAAAAGGACCGCGACCCCGTTATCTATAAGGAGATAAGAACCAATGGTATCAAGAAGGTTGTAGACACCACACTCAAGAAAAAAAGAAAGAAGGTGAGTGATAAGTCAAGGTTTGAAGGCCACGCGGTAGAACCTTGATAAGTTCACAAGTTTTATGAAGAACCAAAGAGAAAATTATCTCACTATTATTTCAATTCAAGTCTTTTCTAAAAATTACATCAATTTGTCTCTTTTATACTAAACTATCTAAGTCCTAACAAGGGAATAAATATTCAGCAATTTAATGCCTTACAATCAGGGAAATAAATGCAAACAAATTTAGGAAATAACTAAAGACTAAAAACTAGCAACTAGTTGATTTGTTCCATATTTGGAAAGCTGAATTTGGGAAACAAATCAGTCATTTATTTTAGGAAATATGCTGAAATAGATTTATTTATTTAAGAAATAAATAAAATAGGGAATATGCTGAAATAAGAAATATACTGAAATTAGATTTCTCCTCCAATCATACGTCGCCCAAAATATAGGAAATATGTTGAAATTCGGACTCCTCAACTCAAGCCTTTGTACAACAAAATAGATGGCCGAATTTGAACTTGTTGTGATCTGTTTCGGAGGACGGAGTCTTCATAGCATCTGTACAGCTTGTCTTGGACTTTCCTGAAACATATTATAACAGACGATTTGACCTTATATGCCCTCTGTAAAAGGTCCACGAAGTTCAGCCCGGATTTGGTCTTTATGTTTGCCGAATTTGGACTTTAGCAACTCATAATCAGCCCATCATTAAATGCTTCATTGATCCTCTTGGCCCTTGTAATTGGCCCAACTGGAAACATGCAATGGATCCTTTCATGGAGCTTCTTGATTCTTATCAGTCACTCAATGTGCTAAAACAAGCACACCATCTTGCAAGTGTGAACACAACACAATACCACACTTAAATCTATAAATGAAGTGCAAGTGTGATTGTGAAGAGATGCACACATATAAATAATATCAACACAAATGCACGATCAACAAAGCTTGCATGAGGTATGTGTGTGCACCTAAACTCTTCAAGAGGTAAAGTCAAGTGAATATAGCTTTTGCTTTTAAAGTCATGGAGATGCTTGGAAGCTTGCCAATGAGGACCTAAGCTACCCATTACACAATCATCCCCAATGTGGTGTGGTTTGTCATGAAATAAGCAAATCATAAAATCAAGGTCCTTACAATGTCCCCATTTGGCTATTTCATGACAAAACAACCATTCACAAATAAATCCTCACAAAGCAAAAATAAAGCTATTGTCCAAGATATTAATTCTACATTACAAAGTAGATCCTACAATCTAAATCTTGAATATCTTCAATATCGTTTTAGAATTATCATTGTGCTTACACACAATAGCAAGAAGCACTTTCCATGAACAAGTACATGTGAGGTGAACAAATATAAAAAGCAATTACACCCAATAAAGTAATATGAAAAAATGCATGTGCAATGCTGCCCCTAAATGGGTTACTCTCTTTCTTGATCTCTCCCCAAAGCGTAACCAATGCTCCCTCTATATTTCTCAAGACTTCTCCCTCTTTTTATCATGAGATTGGCAATGGAGCTCCCCCTATCGGGTTTCTTTAGCAAAGAGAGCTATTAGCACAATTATGATGCATAATCATATAAACGAACTTTATGCAACATAAGTAATTGAGAGAGATCCAAGGAGTTTGATTTAAAGAAAAATGTGTGACAAGGATGTTTTGCAAGCAAGACATGCTGCCTTCAAATCCAAAACAAATGGTATTTGGCAAAGCAAACATCAAAAGGGTTTCAAAAAGAATTCAAACCAATTTGTACCCTTTTGTCAAAAGAAAACAAGATATAGTTTCAAAAAGTTTGAAAATAAAGCAACTATATCAATCCTTAAGGGAAAATGAAGACATGAGCAACTATTGCACCCTTTTTTATTTTTCAAGATAATTATCCGTATGATAGTAGTCTTGTTTCACCATTAAGAAAAGCGTGAAGACTAATTTGGATATAAAATCCTTATTAATTGCATGGATACAAGATCTTTATTGATTAGTCCTCTCATTTGCACTCACACACATTTGCAATAAAGCAATCAAACTCAATTCATGCATATCATTTTAAAGCATGTCATTAAAAGCAAGTTCACATGTCATGGAGATAAATTATAGGTCATTCAAATGTACTTTCCCAATTAAATCTCCTAGTCCAAAAATGCATGTTTGAACATAAATATTACATGGATTGCAAACAAAGTAATTGTGCACACTTATTAAAAAAACATATAAGCATATGTGCAACCAAGAATCTCAAGCAATTAACAAAAGAGCATAAAACAAATAAACTTTTTGCATATAGAAAATCATGCAAGTTCACTCTCCTTGCTTGAGCTCCCCAAATGGGGTCAAATCCAACCAAGTCAATTAAAGGCATGAGCCCCTATAGGCTTACCAAGTCCAAAGGACCTAGTTGCATCTACGGGTGTTTCATGAGCACTAAGGCAAGCGGGTTCATTCTTTCTAACCCACCTAGGTTCCACTTTATCTTTTTTAGTGGTCAAATATGTTTCTAAGTTCCCTAGGTTCATGCAAACTTGCCCTAACATTCAACCATTTTTCTTTCATGCTCTCTAACCTACACCTCTTAATATATTTAAAGCAATTTGGCCTTAAGTGACCAATCATAACATAAAAATGAAAAGTAGGTACAAAATAAGAATTTATACCATTGCATTGTGATCTCATCGGGGCATCACCATATTGAAGAGGTTGTCTTTGATGGTGCATTGGTTGCCTTCTCCTTGGAGCTTGAGCCGACTGGTGGCACCTTTGTGGTCTAGTTTCTTGAGATGGTTGGGCTGGTTGATCTTGCCTCCTTGGTTGGTCATTCCTCTTGTCTCCTTTCCTCACGGTTTGTTTGTTGGAGGAGGTGATTGACTTCTCAAGAACTTATCCTTTCTTCTTGAATTTCCTAGGCTTTGGTTGAGTTGCCAAGCCTTGTGTGGACTTTCCTTGAGTTGAAGATTTCTTATATGAAGCTTTGATCTTGCCTTGAGCTTGAGGTTGTTTGACCTTGGCCTTCTTTAATACTTCAAGGCACCTAATCTCTCTTTCCTTGACAAATTTTAAGGTGTTTTATTTGTTGGCAAGCTCATCTTTCATTGCCTTCATCCTTTGGTGGCAATCTTTAATCTCCTTTTCATACTTGGACGCATCAATCTCACAAGAAGAGTGTGTCTAGGAACCCGCTCTGATACCAATTGAAAATTCCCTAGAAAGTGTGTGTATATAAACCTGGGGGGGGGGGGGGGGTGAATAGGTTTTAATCAAGTTAATTGCCAATTTTTCTTGATTATTCAATATTCAAAATTCACCCAATAAAACAAACATACAACATCAAGTGTAAAGTGCAGAAATATAAATAACACAAGATGTATATGTGGAAACGCTCCAAATGGGAAAAAACCATGGGCTGTTAAGTGTACCACACTCGATCGCAAAAATCCACCCTATGAGTACAAAGTTACACCCTCATGTGATACTCAAACTCTCACTCTCGACAACCTCAGGCTATGGCCACTGCCATTCACCACTCTTGGTTCAATCCCTAGTGATATCTCCTGATCCACTACTCTTGGCGTGAGCACCTCCTACTTTACCCCTCAGGCCTTTTGCAGTGGATACTCAACCAATTGGTTGCCAACCCACCCTTGGTTGCAAGGCTTCTCTTGCTTGTGGAACTTCACATCGAAACCACAAGACTTTGACTTAATGAAGAGTATATGGTCTAAGTGTATATATGACACTATGCTCAAATTCAATTATGTGTAAGACCAAACACAAAATGCTTAACTAGATGTAGATAATGCAATTAAACATCCTAGTTATCAAATAATGCCTACATGCCCGTACCAAGGACTCAATTAGATGTGTAGATAAAATCTAACAACCTAATTGTCAATAAAAGTCCAACAACCCATAAGCTGTCACAACAAATAATCAAGTTCAATTTTACAATCAATAAATACAATCAATGAGGCATAAACATTAATGTCTAAATGCAATGCATAATGACTTAACTAGATATAGATATGCAATATTACAATCTAGTTGTCAAACCAAGCCACTTCAACATAAGTTGTCATTAAGCATGGCATGGTCATTAAATGCAATCATCAAAATGCAATCAATATGACCTAATTAGCTAGAGGCAAATATGTCATAAATGCTAGATATCAACAAACAAACCCAATCATGTTATCAAGACTCATAAATATATGTAATAAAGTAGAGTCTAGGTATTTAATCAAACAATAAATACCTTATCTAGAGTAAGAAGAACAATAAATGATGTTCAATGAAGTTCTTACTTACCTAGTCACGAAACAAAGAACTCCCATGCTCATATGATAAAGAATGATGCAAGATAGAGATGAGTTTTGGGTTTGGAGAGTCAAAAACAAAGCTTGAAGCTTTCTCTCTCTAATGGAGGTTCTCTCACTCTAAAAATTTATTCTTTGAAGTCTTTAGTGGCAAGGAAGAAGAAGAGAACATATATATAAATGTCCTAGACAAAACGATATCGTTTTGGATTTGGGAACGAAATCTCGTCATGGCCGCTGGGCATACCACTGGCTATGCAAGTGTTTACGCAGCACAGCATGGCTAGACATTACCGCTACCTAGGTCGCTGGCTAGGCATGTTCACCAAAAGCGGTCTAGACCGCGGTACATGCCTGCAACACAACAGCTCGAGCTTCGAGCGACCCAATACATGACCAAACGATATCCAAACCTTTCGTATAATATACCGTTAGAAAGGTATGGAAGTCCAATTTCTATGCCAATTTCAAAACAATATTTGGACCTTTGTATAAAGAGTTATGGTCATTCGAGTGACCAAAGGTCAGACATAAACAACAACAGAGTTCCCTGTTTTCATGGTAACTTTGGAGATTTCGAAACCAATACAAAAGGTCATGAAATATTATGAATATTATACCGTTGGAAAGGTATGGGTCTCTAGTTTGTATAGAAATTTTTAAAACTCAATTTCAATCATTGTATAAAAAGATATGGTCACAGGACCATACAAAGGTCAGATTTGAAAAAAAATTAAATCTTTGAAATGCACTCTTTTGAAACTAGACACCTTACTCCATATAACCAAACCAAGAGAAGAATGAGACCTTCTCATATGGTCACTCAATGTGCTAAAACAAGCACACCATCATGCAAGCTTAAACACAACACAATACTATACTGAAATCTATAAATGATGTGTAAGTGTGATTGTAAAAAGATGCACACATATAAACAATATCAACACAAATGCACGATCAACAACTAAACTCTTTAAGAGGCAAAGTCTAGTGAATATACCTTTTGCTCTTAAAGCCATGGAGATGCTTAGAAGCTTGCAAATGAGGACCTAAGCTAGATATTACATAATCATCCTCAATGTGGTGTGGTTTGTCTTGAAATAAGCCAATCATAAAATCAAGGTCCTTATAGTGGGAGACTCACAAGTTTGACCTATTCGGGCCGTGTATAATTACACCTAACATGAACAAAAAGGAGGTGATAAAAAAAGAAGAAGGATACGAGTAGAGAGATCCTACTCTGGCCTAAATTCTGTCATCAAAACATGGCCATCATTATTTTCTACTTCTCGACAGGCACGAAATTGCCACTCTACTATACCTAGTGTGATTGAGAGTATTCAAAGATTTTTGTAAAACACATATGATTTATAATAAATCATTTTGTTCCCCTCTTCACTGTATTGGTATTCCAACACCAACCTTTGGTCGAACGATATAGGTACCAAAGGTACCAAACCCCGGCCACTACCTCTGTGGTAGTGGTCTCGAGGGTGTTAATTGTAATTTCTTATCCTGAGCAAATTTTTTGTTAACATATTGTATCCTTGACAACGTCTCCATCTCAGTTCCTCAATAAAATTATGACATCTTCAATCCTCCCAAAGGCGTGCTTCCAATTCATGTAGCGGCCTTAGAGATTGGAGTTAGGCTTTCTCTCCATCCTACCCTTCGACGGGCTCTTAACACTCTACAACTAGCTCCCCTCCAGCTGACGCTCAGCTTCTGGAGGCATCTGATTGACTTTCTTGTGTTGTGAAAGGATCAGTGTGAGCTGAGCAAGGTAGCTAGGGAGCCCGGGAGAGAGGAACATGCTTACCTCTTTCAGATTGGATGCCTGTTTGGAGCTCCCTGAGGTAAGTTGTATATGAAAGCTAAGAACAATCTCAATTTCATCCTTCTTGGTGATTCAAAGAAATACCCTGCTTGGAATGAGGAGTGAATTCCAGTGGGGGATGATTGGGGAAGCTCGATCTTTATCGCATGGCACAAGTTCGCAGTCCTCACAACCATCAATGATAAACCATTGTTGGATCGGGATTCCTTACCTGCTGAGTCTTAGGCTGTATTGAGGGCCATCCTTGCTAGGTACAATTTGAACCTAAAGTTCCCAACTGCCAACTCCTTCGATTCTCACAAAGTAGCTCATTATCTACGAATTTTTGATGCTACTCCTCGTAGGTAATACTGAATCATCCTGTTATGTTTCGTTGACTAGTACAGTTCTGACGTCCTCCATTTTTACTCTTTTTTTAACAGTTTTTGTTGTTGCTCCAGTTCCTCGGTAAGCCTAGTGAGCTTGCACCCATCCTCCTCATGCCAGACTGCCCTAGGGAGATCCTTTGACTGCCTCAAAGAAAGGGTGACCTACTATTCTAGCTGGGGTCTCTCCTGCCTCTAATTTGCCTCCTTCCCATGCTAGTTCGAGGATGGCCATTATTACGTCACGGGCTTCCAAGGTACTAAACAAGGGAAACTCTGCTTCCCAAGCTATTGATACAACCACTTCTGCCCTCTCTGATCCTTCTGCTACCACCGCTACTACTGCTGCTCCTTTAGTTAACCTACCTGGTGTACTTACCTTTTCACATACACTCCCAGCTGCTTGACAGGCTTGAAGGTCGGATCCACTGCTAATCGGTGAGCAATCAATGACATTAGGATCTCGGGCATCTCATTGTGTCTCCAAGTGAAGATGTCACTGAATTATTTGAGAAGCCCGATCAGACCTTCCTTCACTTCTGAATCAAAGGTAGCTATGACCTTGATGACTTTAGAAGGATCGTCCTTCCTGATGGTATCTCTTCTAGCTTGTCTACAGGATGCCCATTGGTCCATTCCCTATTCTGTTCTTTCTCATCTAGTATCATGGGATCATCCTCTTGATGATCTACGGGCTCTATATCTTCCTAGGTCATCACCGACATTTCCCCATCCTGGATCGTTGTAACCTGTACAAACTGTTTTGCTAGAGCTATCAGGTTGGCAGATATTACATAGTACTTTCTGGATACTTATTGGTCACCACGTACCTCCCATGCCTTGTCCCCTTTTATAAACTTAAGGACGTTGTGGTAAATGGACAGAACCCCCTTCGAGGATGACAAGAAAGGCCTTCCTAGTATCGCGTTATAGGCCGATGAGGTATCTATTACAACGAAGTCTGTTATAACATTTTATTGGAGAGGTGATGTTCCAGCGACCACTGAGAGAATCTTCAATACCACTAATATGATCGAGTCCCTAGTGAATCCATATAATGATATTGTGCAACTATTGTAACACCATTGTTTCAAATTCAGTTTCTCCAAGGTATCTTTAAAAAGGATGTTGAAGCCACTGCCTGTGTCGACGAGCACGCGGTGGGCCACGCAATTGGAAAACTGTAAAATTAACACCATAGGATCGTCTTGAGGCTGCACGATGTTGTAGACATCTGCCTCAGTGAAAATAATATGTGCTGACTAGGAGGGACCAGTCAGGCTCTGGTCGACCTTAAAGATATCTCTACCTTCACCTACACGAGGAATCTTCCTCGTAAGGTTTTTTTTGGAATTATTGGAGGTGTTAACCAAGGTGGGCCCTCCACTGATGGTATGTATCACATGGATTTGTTGCATCATATCCATTTGTTCCCCTATAATCTTTTTAGCATGTTCATGGATCTTGACTTGTACTTCCCTTCCGGTCTGAATGTTATCCCTGACCTGCTACATGAATTTTGTCAAACATCCTCTCCTTATCAGATCATCGATTTGGTTACGTAGGTTATAGCACTCTGAAGTATTTTGGCCCACGTCTTCATGGAAGTCGCAATACTTGTACCATTTCCTCCTATATATTGAAGCTTTAATAGGTGCGGCCTTCTTGAGTACCCCCTTGTCCTAATTGGTGAGGTAAATTGTCTCACGGGATGCATTTAAGGGGGTGTAGTAATCATACCCTCTTCCATCTCAGGTTACTGGGGCTACACTCCTGGGAGGAGGTGAAACTCACGGAGGTTTTCACCTTGCTAGATACTTTTCTTCCTTGGGTTGAGAACCTCGAAGTGTTATGTTAACCTATTGGGAGGCTTGCTCTTGTTTTTCTAAACTGGCTCAGGTTTGGGATCTTCCTTCTTCTGTCGTTTTGCTATTCTCATTTTATCATGCTACATCTTGAGATTGAGTTATCCATCAATTTTGACCTACTTAAAGGACGGTTGGCAAAAGAGCGAAATAGCTTACCCACCCACAGATTCCACCTGAAGTTAACGAGGGTCTCTTTCTCAGCGAAGACTCCCATCTGGATGACTTCCTTGTGGAAGCGTTCCACGTAAGACCAGAGTGTCTCACCTAACTCTTGGTGTTGGGATTATGCTCAATAGCAAAAGTATAATAATGTATTTGACAATAATTTCATATTAATAAAGTGATTTCTAGTTTAACAAATCTTATAGCATTTATAGTTTAATTGTTATAATTATCGAAAGTAAAAAATCATAAGGTCAAAAGACTATGATAAAAAAAGAATTGTTCATACATCTAGATATGTATGAGGTAGACACAATTCATTAGTTAGTCTTGAATAATATTCACAACATAAGACAAAGGTTAGGCACCTATATCTTGTGAAAGTTATAGATTCTTTTGACATCATTTGAGTGGGATCAAATATGTTATGATGAGTCTAAATTCATCAAAGTGTGGTGTCTTTGAGCAAAAGAATCTAGTGCACTGGGTGCATTGAATTGGATCACGGTGAAATAATTTATCTAGAACCGTCAATGGATAAAAGTTTTCACTTCAAGACAATTGGAGAGTCTATCTCAATCCTGAGATAAATGATGGACTTGTGGTTGCAAATGTTATCATTTGAGCTATCAATGATTACGATTATATAGCATAGTCTATCCTCGATAGTTTGGTGGTATTCATTTGTTAATCGATAGAGGACTTCATTTATAGATATGGACATTGTGGCTCCATTAATGAAATGAGAGTAGAATATCATCATTTGGTTGTTTTGAGGTATTGGATATTAAATCTTAACTTTAAGTTTTCAATAGTAGCTATTGAAACATGACTTCTAGACAAGTAAAAATATCCAAGTTCAAAATGTGGTCATATGAGTAAATATGGTAACGTGAAGAGCTATAGACGGTCTATGAGCTCTTGGCGATTACTGGTATTCTTCATGAGAATACACTTTCTCCATTAATATTGTCTACGGTATGAATGAGGAATATTAATTTATTCTATCTTTATTTAAGAGTTCAATTTTAGTTCATTAGTGGAATGAACTAAAATTAATAGATCGGACCTAAGTGAATCATTTGTTGATTGTGATTGGGTTGTGTCTATTGGAGCTTAAATTTAGATAGCCAGCCAAGATTCTCAATCCACACGAACTTGCATAGATCACTTGATATATTCTACCGGACCAATTTAGTGGTACATCTAGAATTGTATTAAAGCATGTGGACTTGTTTCTTTTTGTAAGAATGGGTATAGTTCACATGTGGACTTTTTATTAAGGTCTAATGGATTTAATAAAATAGAAAAATAATATAATGGCCCATATATGGGGTTGGGCGGCAAAGCTATATTGTCTAGCTTAATTATATTATTTTTATATTATCACTTAATTAAATGGAAATTAATTGATTTTGTAATTAATTAATTGTTTAATTAAAAGTCAAAATCCTTTTTCTAGTAGGAGAAGATCTCCTAATATTAAACTATTGTTGGTAGTATAATTAATATTATATATTATATTTGATAAGTAGATAAATAAAAGGAATTATTTATCTAGTCAAATAAGGAAATCTTTAATATGGTTACAAATACACTATTGAGTTCGATTAGGAGTCTTGATGTAGGAAATAATTCTTTTTGGAAAAGGATTCTTGGTCACCAAGTAAATCCACCTAATGATAGGATTCTTACCCACCAAGTAAATCCTTTTTAGGAAATGATTTGTGATCATATATATATATCTCTCTTAAATTCGGCCAGCCTATATATAATTCCAAGAAGGAATATTGGCCAACCCTATATATATATATATAAGAGATTTTGGCCAATAAATATATACTACTTGGAGAGAATTCGGCCACCATAAGAATTTTGAGAGAATATTTGTTTTTACTCTAGATAAAATTCGATGAACTCTAAGAAATAGTGTAAGATTCGTCAAAGAAGAAAAGGAAGAAAGAACTTTTAGTTTTCGATAGTACACTAGTTGCCTTTACATTAAAAGGTTTTGTGTACAACATCGAATAAGGGTTCACACAAGTTTCAATCAAATTGATTGATAATTCACAAGTGACCTAACGTTCTTTGTTTTCTTCTTGGAGGATTATTGTAACTAACAAAGAATCATTAGTTATACAATTTAAAGAAAGGGAGCCCACACTCCTTGGTGATTCACGTTCGTGATTAGATTGAAAGATCTTACAGATTCAATTCGGTGCTAGTTCAGTCGTCACCAGAAAAAGGTATGACACTTTTTATATACATCAATTAATCTAGGGTTAAGGTTCTTGTTATTATAAAGGGACATTTTTTATTTTTACCGAAACCCTAATTTTAATTTTTTTTTAACGCTTCCGTTGCGCGATTTTCCCTTAAATTGGTATCAAAGCCAGGTTGTACCCTTGATTAATTGATGTATGTGTACGTGAATCTTTTTCTTTCTATTGTATATATGAATGTTTTAGAAATAGATGGCACTCTAGGTATTCGCATATATATATTTACATTGGAATGTATGGATATATATATATATATATATATATATATATATATATGTTTTATATATGGTTTGTTATTGCTCAATTTTGGTCCTAGAATTTGAATGTATTTTTGTTTTGGGATTGTAACAAGAAGGGTTTTCTATCATCGCCATAATTTCCTTATTGGTAGTTGCTAAGTTTTTGTTATTTTGTTGTAGTAATAAAAAAAAACTGCACTATATTTTAATAATAAAAAAAACTGCAGTATTTTTTTATTTATAATTCTTCTGCAATACATTCAAGTATCGAAGACTCAAAGGTTTGAAGAAATGGAAGCAATCAGAACAAGTTTGGGACAGTGCGATCCATAGCAACAAACGTGCGTGCGAAGAGCACGCGGCCATGATTATTGTGGCATGGGTTGTGCACAGCAGCCCTATGGATGCCATGGGCTGCGCATGACAGCCCTTTATGGGGTTGTGGTATGTGCACACCCATGGGAAGGGGCCAAGGGTGTGCACGCCTATGGGAGGCAACCGAGGGAGTCCAAACAACGATGGTTGTATGAAGACTTGTTCGCCAAGAAAGGAGTTTTTTGTATTCTAAGACATGTAATTTACTTTCTTTTCTAGGATGGACCAAAATTATAGCTTTTTATATTTTTGTAAATATTGCAATGTTTGTCATTGTTTGATAACATGTCATAAAGAGTAGGAGTGCCACTCATATACCTCTTTTGGTATGAACATGCATTGAATTATTTAGGTATATAATTGGCATCAAGATAACTTGGTAAATCATTCTATGGAATTCGATCACACGCCTTAAAATAATTGAGTGGGAGAAGGTGTTTGGAACACCTACGGCCTCCAAGTTTAGTTGAGCATTATGTTTCATGTAATAACCCCCCCAATGGGTATTCATGAATGGAATTTAGTAAGATACTTCTGTTAACGGAAAATTTGCTCGGGATGAGAAATTCATACTAACACCCTCTAGACCACTACCACGAAAGCGGTGGCTGGGGGTCGGTACCGTTGGTTCCGGACCTGATAAAAGATAGATGAGAGGCTGGATCGTAATAACAGTGAATGGGAGCTTTTATTATTGATATATTGCTTTAAAATACAAATTACTCTCTTATATGCTCGCAGTCTCTCTAAGATGTAGAGTGGTGGCAACTCTGTGCCAGTCGAATAGTGGAAACGAAGGTGGCCGTGTTCTAAATACAGAAATAAGGCCTTCCCTTCTCCTTTTCTTTCTCTCTTCTCTCTGTTGCTATCTATGTTTTTCTATATGTTTCTTCTATTCTGGCTATCCTGCTTGGTTTTATTTATACATGGTCCAAGATGGTTTGAATTTGCTGATATCCCGCCAAGATTCTTTGAATCCGTTTTCTCCTTATCAGGCGAGAACCCCGAATAAATAACGAAAACAATTAACGTGAATGAGTTTGTTTCCTTTTTGGAATCAAACTCTCGGTTCGCAAGTATACGGGATTAATGATGGTTAGCTTCTAGAAATGATCTTGTATGTTATCGCGACATGGTTTTTCATAGAGGTCACCCTGCTAGCTCCTTGTTGCCCCGTAGAGCAAGGTAGATCCCTGCTCTGACTCTATTCTTAGAAGCTTAAGATGGATTTTCCCTGACCCTTAGGGGCTTGACGTGCTCTTGTAGACATTCTGGGAGGTAGTCAGGGTAGTGTAGATTTAGGCGTGATTCTTTCTTTATGTCCAGCAAGGTTGGCGAGCTTCTGGAGAGGTTGGCGGGCTTCTCTCGAATGTCTCTTGAGCTTGGAGACTTCCCCTGGCATTCACGATGCGGTTGTGGAGCTCGACCTCAGAGCCGAGGTTCCCCGATAGATTTCCTAGAGAAGCCTGGGTTCCAGTACTCTTGTGGGGGCTCATCCTAGTCGCGCCGAGCTTGTTTTCTGGTAGTTTTAAAGCTGAGCCGGCCTTTCCTGCTCCTGCGGGGTGGCTTTATGGTCTTTCCAGGCTTCATGATTGGCGATAGTGGGTTTCGACTTGTGGCGGGAAAATAGAAAATTTCTCTTTAACCCCTAGCAAAATTTCACTATTAACAGAAGTCCTCTCTGACTTGAACACCGGTGGTAGAGTTGGGGTTGGAGTCAGATTCCTTGTTTAATTGAGAAATTTTTCCGCCATAAAGATAATTAATGAGAGCAAAATCTTCTCATTAATTACCCAATATTTGAATTTGAAACAGTGTTTTATTCGAAGAAAGACGGCTGTAATACGGCACCAGGTGATCTTCCCGAGGATATCGTCGATAATCCTCTATTTAAACCAGGCTTTACCGTCACTTTCTTCATACTTTCTCAAATCTTAAATTTTCAAATTTCTTCTTTCCTGCTTTCTCTGCCGATTTCCCTCTATCTTCCGCTTGCTTTCAAATCTTTCTTACCCATTAATATCGACTTACTCAGACATTATTGACGCCTTGGTTGAAGGCACCGGAGGCCCTAACCTAGCTCCTCGTAAATGGGTACGAGGAATTTTGAGCGATAAGGAATCTTCCCTCTCCGCTAGCGCCATCGTTCTAGCAGGAACGTCTCTATCGACTCTGACTTCTCGAACCAGCCCGATAATCCTCTAAACCTAGTTAACAAAGATTCTGATGTTGGGGAGAGAGTCGACGCAGTCGCGAGGGCTCAAGTCACAGTGGCGAAGCTTCCTTCAGTGGTAACTCTTCCTTTCGAATCCAGGGTCATTCCTGACTTCACCGTCAACCTTAAGTCGATTAGCCGTCTTCGGGAAAAATATGGTATTCCTAACACCGTTTCTCTCACTATCCCCCACAGGAATTATGACATTTTTAGCCCACCTAAAGGCGTACTCCCTATCCACCCTGCCCTTCAGCTGGCTCTGCTCTAATTAACACCCAGCTTCTGGAGGCATCTAGTCGGCTTCCTTGTGTTATGGAGGGAGCAATGCGAGATGAGCGGTGTAACTAGAGAGCCTGGGGCTGAGGAACTCGCCTTTCTTTTCTAGATAGGTAGCCTGGCTGGGGTTCCTTAAGGCCAATTATACGCCAAGGCCAAGAACAAGTTTAATTTTATCATGCCCGTGGCTTCAAAGAAAAACCCTGCTTGGAAAGAGGAATGGGTACTAGCGGAGGGAGACTGGGGGAGCTCTGTATTCGTTGGCGGGCATGAGCTCGAGGTTCCCACCGCCTTTAGTGACAAACCGTCATGGGGTCAGGATTCCTTGCTCGTTGAGTCTGAAGCCGTGTTGAAGACCATCCTGGCCCGAAATTACTTAAATTGAAGTTTCCAACTGCTGACCCCTTCGATCCCCGAAGAGTGAACAAGTACCTATGGATCTCCGTTGCTACTTCTTGTAAGTATATCGCTCTAACTTGTTTTTAAATTGTTGGATGGTTCAGTTATGATGATCTTGACCACTTTTTTTTAACAGTACTTGTTGTTGCTCCAGCTTCTCGCGAAGCCTGGCAAGAAAAGGCCCCTATTCGTCCTTCCAGATCATCCCCGGGAGATCTCTCTACCGCTTCGAAGAAGGGGGGGTCAACTCTTAAGGCTGCTACTTTGCTTTCTTCTGGTCCAACACCTTCTCCCATGAAGTCTAAGATAGATACCCTTGCGTCTCTGGCAACAAAGGCTTTTAATCGAGGATGGCTCGCTTCCCAAGCCGCTGATAAGTCCATTATTGCCCCTTCACTCGGAATGTTTGCATCAAACGATGATTCCCCAGTCATATTATCCTTTCTATTGATCCAGTTGTATCCCGGGCAGTCCAAGTTCCCAGGGAGCCCGAAGTTACTCCTGAGGTCGCCCCTTCTCTCCCCCACTAGCAATCGAGCTCGGCGGGTCAGAACGAGGTCCTAAAGCAATTCATTACATCCTATCTAGGCGACGAGCTTTCCAGGATGACCTCGATGCCCGTGGATATCATGATTACCAAAGGGTCTGCCCTTTTGGCCGAGGTAATCGTCGCTTTTACTTCTTCATTCAGTAGCTTGATTTGTCATTTTCTAACATGAATTTCCTTTGCAGGCCTTCAAGTTTCAGGTAGCCATGGGACATCAGGTAGCCTTTCTCTGCGATCAGGCAGCCAAGGTTGAGGTTGAAGCTGAGCGAGCCAAAGGGTTGCTTGATCAGGCTCAAACCCTTGTCCGGGAGATGACCTCCAGCTAATAGGGAATGGAAACACAGTTGGCTGAGCTTCAGTGCGACCATGAGAGGTTGAAGCGGGCTTTTAATCAGGAAACTCTTCGGTCGAAGTGACAAGCTAGCTAGTGGGATGACTAGAAAGGAGGGACGAAAGCTCTGGATGTCGAGAACCAAGCTATGCAGGCTCGAATTACCCAGCTCCAAGCTAAGGTGGAAGCTTCTTTTAACGAGGGGTACTTCTATGCCTCTTATCAGGTTGCAGTAGCCCTTCCTCCCCCATTTGATCTCTCCAGCATCACTGGCTGGGATAGAGAAGAGGTTATGCCATGGGCTGCAGAGATGTCTTGCCCAAAAAATGATGGAGTTTGTCCTTCCGGGAAGGGTGCTGGGAAGCAGTTGGAGGTTCCAAATCTACCTTCTCCTGTTCTAACCTTCCCAGCATCTGGTCTGGGTGAATCCTTGAGGGAGGTCCAAACAGAGGAGCAAGATGGAGGCCTTGCTGAATCCCAAGATCCCCTCACAATGCTCTTAGAAGTGGAGTCAACCGAAGACAGAATTATTCCAGAGTCAGTGGCATACCTTCTTGATGTAGCCATACCACCTGAAGTTATAACGGTGATCAATGAAATTATGGAGGAGGATCCCGTTGACCCCGAAGCAGCCGAGGCAGATGCCCAAGTGGATGTGACGGAGGCGATAGATGCAGTTGACCAGGACGGGCTTCCACCAGAGAGGGGAGCAGGGGGGAGGTTCACTCTGTAGAAAAGGAGGCGGGAGGTCCTCAGAAAGATGAAGAAGTTTGAGTCCTCTCCTATGTAATTTATTTTGAATGCTCGAAAAATGGGGGTGGGCATCCCATCTTTAGCCGTGTTTGACCTTTTGTCGTTTCATTCTATTTTTTGTAGCCCGGAATCAGGGATTGGGTTCCCTGCTTAATGTAGCCTTGTTGGGGAATTGGCTCCCCTACTTAATAATAAAGCATCAATTTTAGATCTAACTCTCATTCCGACTTGTATGTACTTACTTGATCTTCTCTAGGTCAAGCATTTATAGCGAAATGAACTATCTTGGGGGAACTACAAGATAAGAAAACTATTTTAGCGTGAAAACAAACAGTTAGCGTCGGGCTACTTAACCACCGAATCTCGCAGCTCAACTTTCTTAGTCGATAATCCCCTTGTTTGATTGTAGCCTTGTTATAATGATTGACCACGTATCAAGGAGGGTTAGTTAACCAAAACTAACTGGTATATTTAGAGTAAATCGAGCCCTCAATCCCTGAAGTCTTTTAGGGGGTTGCAGCCCAAGCGAGGCATTAAATAAGGAACTGTTTAGTCTCCCTTTTTAAGCTAGGGATCGGGAAGGCTTTCGTGTTCTTCAATTCGAATCTTTCTTGGGGGTGTTAGCCCTACCAAGGCATGAAGAGGGCTATCTAGCTATTTCCTGGTATCGAGATCTGGATGGCAACTATGCTCTTACACTCAGATCCTTCTTGGGGGTGGTAGCCCGACCAAGGCATCAAGAGGGCTATCTAGCTATTTCTTGGTCTTGAGATCTGGATGGAAACCATGCTTTTACACTCAGATCCTTCTTGGGGGTGGTAGCCCGACCAAGGAATCAGGAGGGCTATCTAGCTATTTCTTGGTCTCCAGATCTGGATGGCAACTATGCTCTTACACTCGGATCCTTCTTGGGGGTGGTAGCCCGACCAAGGCATCAAGAGGGCTATCTAGCTATTTCCTGATCTTGAGATCTGGATGGCAACCATGCTTTTACACTCAGATCCTTCTTGGGGGTGGTAGCCCGACCAAGGAATCATGAGGGCTATCTAGCTATTTCTTGGTCTCCAGATCTGGATGGCAACTATGCTCTTACACTCAGATCCTTCTTGGGGGTGGTAGCCCGACCAAGGCATCAGGAGGGCTATCTGGCTATTTCTTAGTCTCGAGATCTGGATGGAAACTATGTCCTTACACTCAGATCCTTCTTGGCGGGGGGTAGTGCTTGGTCGAGGCATCAGGAGTGGTAGGGGGGCTTTCCCGGCTTACCCTTGGTCTTGAGGTGATAAAGTCAAACTTTCCATGTAGACCCAAATTATTGTAGGTCATATTTGAAGAAGAAGTAAACAAGAAAAACAGGCTTTATTGATATGGAGGATGAAGTACATTATTGTTGGAGGATAAAAAAACACTAGTCGGAGGTCGCCTGTTCTTGAGTCCTCTGTTCAAGGGTAAAATTTCCTTAGGTGATCCACATTCCAAGTATGGTCGATGAGTCGGCCATTCGTATCCTCAAGCTTGTACGCCCCATTACGTATCACCATCTTTATGTTAGGATTATGCTCGATAGCAAGAGTGTAATATTGTAATTAACAATCGTTTTATATAAAAAAAGTGATTTCTAGTTTAACAAATCTTATAGCATTTATAGTTTAATTATTATAATTGTCAAAAGTAAACAATCATAAGGTCAAAAGACTAAGAGAAAAGAAGAATTGTTCATACATCTAGATATGTATGAGGTAGACACAATTCTTTAGTTAGTCTTAAATAATATTCACAACTTAAGATAGAAGGTGGGACACCTTTATCGTGTCAAAGTTGTAGATTCTTTTGCTAGCATTTGAGTGGGATCAAATGTGTTATGATGAGTCTAAAATCACCAAAGTATGGTGTCTTTGGGCAATAGAATCTAGTGCACTGGGTGCATTGAATTGGATCAAAATGAAATACTTTATCTAGAACCATCAATAGATAAAAGTTTTCATTTGAAGACAATCGGAGAGTCTATCTCAATCTTGAGATAAATGATTGGCTTATGGTTGCAAGTGTTATCATTTGAGCTATCAATGAGTACAAGTTTATAGCATAGTCTATCCTCGATAGTTTGGTGGTATTCATTTGTTAATTGATAGAGGACTTCATTTATAGATATGGACATCGTGGCTCCATTTATTGAATGAGAGTAGAATATCATCATAAGGATGTTTTGAGGTATTGGATATTAAATCTTAACGTTAAGTTTTCAATAGTGTCTATTGAAACATGGCTTTTGGACAAGTCAAAATATCCAAGTTCAAAATGTGGTCATATGAGTAAATATGGTAACTTGGAGAGCTATAGGCGGTCTATGAGCTCTTGGCGATTACTGGTATTCTTCACGAGGATACACTTTCTCCAATAAGGTTGTCTAGGGTACGAATGAGTAACATCAACTTATTCTATCTTTATTTAAGAATTCAATTTTAGTTCTTTAGTGGAATGAATTAAAATTAAATAGATTGGACCTAAGTTAATCATTTGTTGATTGTGATTGGGTTGTGTCCATTGGAGCTTAAATTTAGATAGCCCGCCAAGATCCCCAATCCATACGAACCTGCATGGATCACTTGATATATTCTACCGGACCAATTTAGGGGTCAATCTAGAATTGTAATAAGGCATGTGAACTTGTTTATTTTTCTAAGAATAGGTCTAGTTCACATGTGGACTTTTAATTAAGGTCCAATGGATTTAATAAAATAAGAAAAATAATATATGGCCTTTATACTAGGTATGGGCGGCAATGGCTATGGTGAATAGCTTAAATATATTATTTTTATTTTATTATTATTTAATTAAATGGAAATTAATTAATTTGTTGATTAATTGATTATTTAATTAAAAGTCAAAATCTTTTCCTATTAGGAGATGGTCTCCTAAAAACTATACTATTGTTGGTAGTATAGTTAATGTTAAAGACTATATTTGATAAGTAAATAAATAAAAGGAGTTATTTATCTAATCAAATTAGAAAGTCTTTAGTATGGTTACAAATACACTTTTGAGTTGGATTAGGAGTCTTGGTGTTAGGATAGAATTCCTTTTTGAAAAGGATTCTTAACCACCAAGTAAATCTACATAAGGAAAGGATTCTTAACTACCAAGTAATCCTTCTTAGGAGAGGATTTGTGATCTTAATCTATATCATATAAAATTCGGCCAGCCCATATATATATACAAAAGGATAGAATTTCTTTAAGATAAGGATTCTTAACTACCAAATAAATCCACCTATTGAAAGGAATCTTGCCAACCAAGTAAATCTTTCTTAGGAAAGGATTTATGATCCTATATATATATATATATATATGTGTGTGTGTGTGTGTGTGTGTGTGTGTGTGTGATTTTCGGCCAGCCCAATGAATTTATGATGAAAATTTCGGCCATGCCTAGGTAATTTTCAAGAGAGAATTTGGCATAGCAAGAGAGAATTTTGAGGGAGAAAAATTAGTTTTTGCTCTAGACAAAATTCGATCAACTCATAGATAAATGGTGTGTGAATTCGACCTAGAAGAGAAAAAAGGGGAACGTTTTCTTTTCAATAGTATACTAGTATCCTTTACACCAAAAGGGTTTTGTGTACAACATTGAATCAAGGTTCGAGCGAGTTTAAATCAAGTTGATTGATAATTCACAAGTGACCGGACGTTCTTAGATTTTTCTCTTGGAGGATATTTGTAACTAACAAAGAAAAGATTTTTGTTTTGTCTCCATCCTTAGGAATACAGTTTAAAGAAAAGGAGCTCACACTCCTAGGTGATTCACGTTCGTGATTGGATAGGAAGATCTTGCGGAATCAATTCGGTGCTTGTTTAATCGTCACGTGAAAAGGTACGATACTTTTATATACATCAATTAATCTAGGTTAAGGTTCTCGTTGCATAAAAGGGAAATTATTTTTATTTATACGCAAACCCTAATGTCATATTTTTTTTCTCACGCTTCCGTTACGTTTTTAACTCATTTTTTCCCTACACTTTATTAGGTATGGTCCTTCCCAGTTTGTCCCTAGGACCCCGTCTGACCTCTTCCTGGTATTCAATGTTACTTTCCTGAGAACTAGGTCTCCATCTTTGAATTTTCGGGCTTTAGCCCTCCTGTTGAAGTACCTGGCAATCCTGCTTTGGTAGATTGCTACCTTCTCGGCTATTCGATCTTGTTTTTCCTCCAAGAAGTCCAAACTTGCTCGGAGCTTACTTTCATTGCTCCTCAGTTTTTAATGTTGGACTCTAAAGGAGGTCAACTTGTGCTCTATGGGTAGGACTGCTTCAACCCCGAAGGCCAGCGAGTAGGGTGTTTCCCCGGTAGTTGTTCTCCTTATAGTGCGGTAAGCCTAGAGGACCTCGGCAAGCTCTTCTACCCATATGCCTTTCTTCTGCTGTAGTTTTTTCTTCAACTACTTCCTAATGGTTTTGTTCGTGGATTCAATAAAACCATTGGTCTGAGGGTGGGCTACCGAAGCAAACCGAAGGTCGATTCCCAAGCCTTCGTAGAAATCTCTAAATCGGCCATTATCGAACTATTTTTCAAGGTCGGTTATGATGGCAAGGGGGGTTCCAAACCTGAAAACTACGTTGGTCTTGATGAACCTTGTTGTGTTTTCTTCTGATATCTAGAAGAGTGGTCCGACTTCAACCCATCTTGTGAAATATTCAATCGCTACGATAGCGTGCTTGGCCTGTCCCAGAGCTGTAGGAAGCGATCCAATCAAATCGACTCCCCACACAGCAAATGGATATGGTGAGCTGAGGGACGACAAGCGCTCCGGAGGGAGGTGACTCTAGTTTGCGACCTTTGGCCTTTCCAGCATTGCCAACTAGGATAGGGAAGACATCATGTTTCAGGTTACAAAGATGTCTCTCCCCAACAATGACGAAGCGGGTCCTTCTACTAGAGACGGAAGTGGGAAACAGTCTGAAATATCAGATCTACCTCCTTCTGTCCTGACCTTCACTACGTCAAGTCCTGAAGAATCATTGAGGGGGGTTTAACCTATGGAGGCATAAGGAGGAGAGGTCATTCCAGAGTCAATGATCAATCTTATTGACGCTGCCATACAACATGAGTTCATGGTTGTGGTCAATGAGGTCTTGAAGGAGGATCCAGCTGAGCAACCGGAAATCAAGGGGCATCCTCAAAGAGAGGTGGTAGAGGTGACTAACCATGATGAGAGACCTCCAGAAAGAGGAGCAGGGAGTGAGGTTCATCCTGTGGAAAAAGAAGCTGAAGGAAACCATGAGGATGCAGAAGTTTGAATCCATCCTCTAGTAACTTGTTCTTAATGCCCGGAAAGGGGGGTGGGCACCCCATCTTTACATATGCTTGATCATCATCATCACTCTCATCTTTTTTTCTTATTTGTAGCTCAGAACTAGGGGTTAGGCTCCCTGTTTGATTGCTTTAGCCTTACCAGGGGATAGGCTCCCCAATTCATCAATGAAATTTAGCTTTTAGACCATGTTCAAATTTTGACTTGCAAGTACTTGCTTCATTTTTTATCTCCCTTTAGGTTCAGCCTCTAAAACAACCTGAGTAAGCATGGGAAAAGTAACAAGATAGGAACATTGCTTAAGTGTTAAAGCAGATAGCTAGCTCAGGATTTCCGACTCGACAGAGACTTGTAGCTCAATGACTTTAGTGAATAGTCCCCTTGTATGGTCGTAGACCAGTCCATACCTGTCAGAGTAGGCAACCACATGTACACGGAGAATTAGACACAAGTAATAACTGGGACATTAGAGTTAAAGCAAAAGACCCTTTATCCTCGAGCCCCTCTAGAGGGTTATAGCCCGAATGAGGTATCAAGTAGAGAACTGTCTATCCCTCTTTTAGGCTTAGGATCGGGAGGGCTACCGCACTTTTAAACTTGAGTCCTTGGGTGATAGCCCGACCAAGGCATCAGGAGGGCTACGTAGTTGTTTCCTGGCATCGCGATTTGGATGGCATCTATGCTCTTACACTCAGCCCCTTATTAGGGGTGGTAACCTGACCAAGGCATCAGGAGGGCTATCTATCTATTTCCTGGTCTCGAGATCTGGGTGGTAACTTTGCTCTTACACTCAGACCCTTCATGGGGGTGGTAGCCTGACCAAGGCATCAAGAGGGCTATCTAGCTATTTCCTTGTCTCGAGATCTGGATGGTAACTATGCTCTTACACTCAGACCCTTCTTGGAGGGAAGTAGTGCCCGGCCGAAGCATCAGGGATAGCGAGGGAGCTTTCCCTGCTAATCCCTTGTCTTGGGATGATAATGTCGAGTTTTCCCATGTAGACCCAAATCATTGTAGAACATAATTGAATATGGAGAAAGAACAGGATTTATTGATAAAATGAAAGGAGTACACTATTGCTGGAGATTAAAAACTAGGTGGAGATAGCTTGCTTATGAGTCCCCTATTCAGAGGTAGAATTTTCTGAAGTGATCCGCATTCTAGGTATGATCGATGAGTCGGCCATTCACGTCTTCGTGCTTGTAGTCCCCATTGCGGATCACCACCTTTACCAAGTATGGCCCTTCCCTGTTAGGCCCTAGAACCCCATCTGACCTCTTTCTGGTATTCAACGTCACTTTCTTGAGAACTAGGTCCCCTTCCATAAAGTTTCGGGCTTTAACCCTATGGTTAAAGTATCTAGCAATCCTGCTCTGGTAAACTGCCACCTTCTCGGCTACTCGATCCTGTTTTTCTTCTAAGAGATTCAAGCTTGCCCTCATTGCTCCTTGGTTCAAAATGTTGGACTCTAAATGAGGCCAGTTTGTGTTCAATGGGAAGCACCACTTCAACCCTGAAGGCTAGGGAGTAGGGAGTTTCCCCGATAGTCGTTCTCCTCATAGTGCGGTAAGCTCGGAGGACCTCGGGAAGCTCCTCGGCCCATCTACCTTTTTTATGTTATATTTTCTTTTTCAATAGCTTCTTTATAGTCTTATTGGTGGATTCTACCAACCCGTTAGTTTGGGGGTGGACTACTGAAGCAAACCTAAGGTCGATTCCCAAGCCCTCGTAAAAGTCTTTGAATCGACCATTATCAAACTGCTTGTCGAGGTTAGCTATAATGTCAAGAGGGGTTCCCAACCTACAAACTACATTATTTTTTATGAACCTTGTTGTATTTTCTTCTAATATCTGGGAGAGCGGTCCAGCTTTGACCCATCTTGTGAAATAGTCAATTGCCACGATAGCATACTTGGCTTGACCAGGAGTAGTAGGAAGCGGTCCGATCAAGTCGACTCCCTACATAGCAAAAAGGTTACGACGAGCTAAGGGATGACAATCGCTCCAGTGGGAGTTGACTCATGTTTGCGGTCTTCAGGCATGCTTTGCATGATCGTACTAAGTTCTTTGTGTCTTGATAAGTTGGTTGGCCAATGATACCCCATGCGGAGTACCTGATATGCCAAAGCCTCTCCACCAATGTAGTTCCCGCATTCCCGGAGTGAATCTCTCTCAATGCCCACTTGGAATCTTCAGGGTGTAAACATCGGAGCAAAAGAAGGGATATGCCCCTCCTGTATAAGTACCCATTCATGAAGCACTACCAGACCAAGAGCCTCTTGACTTTCCTAGCTTGGTCAGGCTTCCCGGCAAGTCTCCCTTCTTATAGATAATCCTTTATTGGGTCCATCCAGCATAGTTACCGATCCAGGGTATAAGTCTACTTACCTGCGACTGTGCTAGGTAGGGGGATTACTTGAAGAGGGACCCTCTAGGGTAAGGTCTGTCCACCATTTGTAGCTATCTTGGCTAGGACGTCAGCTCGACGATTCTATTGTCGAGGTACCTGCTCGATCTTAAATCCTTTAAAATTGCTCTTAGGTTGTTGAACTACCTTCAGGTAGGCGATCATATTCCCTTTTGCATGACAATCCCTAGAGACTTGGTTGACTATGAGCGACGAGTCACTCCTAACTTGCAGGTATTCAACCCCGAGCTTTACGGCCTCCCTTATTCTGGCTAAGAGGGCTTTTTATTCCGCCTCATTGTTAGTGGCTTTAAATTCAAATCTGAAATAGGTAGTGGCTGATCTTCCCCCTTCCTCCTCCATTCCTTTCAAGCTTAGGCCCCGAGGAATCTTCAAGCAGGGTTCAATCTGTGCAGCTTGAAGTGGTTAAACCAAAATCTCGGGAGGGAGCTAGAGGCCACTTTGAAGAACTTTCTTGAGTAGAGTTGGTGGTTGAACAGAGCAGAACGAAGGCAACGGCTACACTTCTGGGTGCAGCCTTTTTCCCTGAGGTTATGGTTATGGTTAATGAGGTCTTGGAGAAGGAACAAGATGAGCAACAATCAATTGATAAACCTCTAAGGAAGGAGTGGTAGAAGTGGCCAAACAAAATAAGCAACCACTAGATGGAGGGCAAGCGAGCAGAAATCAGCAAGGAGGGGGAACAACAGGAGGGGACCAGAAGGACGGTGGAACTTGACATGGCTTGTCTGGATCTCCCAGAAAGGGGGGTGGGCACCCTGCTTTACTCATGACCAGTTTCTTCTTATTTCTTTTTTGTTTACAAATGTTTCCCAGAATTAAGGGTTGGGCTCCCTAAATGACTGATGTAGCATTGCAATTGGATAGGCTCCCTTATCATTATTGAAAATCTATTGTGACTTCCTTTATACTTGCTTTGATTGATCCCTATTTAGTATAAGCTTACTAGCTAGGTTAACGTCCAGCTCTAATTTTCGGTACTTGGTAGGAATCCATATCTTAGAGAGGATTCTTCTTGAACTAAGTCTCGCATATTTGATGATTCATCATGTAAACTTTAACCTGGCGATATAAGAAGTCACACATTTATGAAAAACCAATGGCTAGTAGTAATCAGGTATTTGATACTTAGGTGAAAGATGTGTGGTAACAACATAGATACCCCTTCTCTCGACATTTACGGAGGTATCTTGTCATGGTGACCTCCATCTAACAAGCAAATTTTTATTAAAGCTTATGTTAACGGAGAATTTACTCGAGGTGAGAAATTCCGATTAACAAGCTCGAGACCAATACCACGTAGA
This sequence comes from Dipteronia dyeriana, assembly GCA_032871835.1. Classification (NCBI taxonomy): domain Eukaryota; kingdom Viridiplantae; phylum Streptophyta; class Magnoliopsida; order Sapindales; family Sapindaceae; genus Dipteronia; species Dipteronia dyeriana. The sequence continues at coordinate 41,400,556 of CM065296.1, forward strand.
TGGTGACTGGGGTTTGTACCTTAGGTACCTAACCTGACAAAACAAAGATGGATGTATGAATATAAGTGCAATGAAGACGGGAATGTAATGGTTGTTTTATCAACTATGAATATCATACAAAAAGACTCTTAAACACTCTTACTCTCTTCGGGATACAATAGGGTGGCAACCTCGTGCCTATCAAATAGTAGATAATAGTAGAAGCTGTGTTCTGATTACAAAATTTAGGTCGAAGACTCAAAAACTCTCCTTCGTTTTCCTTTCCATGCTTGGACCTATTTGTACATGGTCCAAGTAGGTTTAAACTTGTAAATCGCTCACCACGATCCTAAGAATCTGTTCTCTCCTTATCAGGCTGGATCCTTTATTTGAAAGTTGTTGACTTTGAATTAATAAAGAATTCGAGAATATCTTTAGGGGAGATAAATTTGTTTCCTCTTTGGACTCAATCTTTTGCCTTACACGTATGTCGGGTTTTAATGTTCGTTGGAGTGTAGATACAGGACAACTTCGGCTTGCCAAGGTTAAAATTACATCGTAACCTCCCTAGAAGCCCGCCACCCGAGAGAGATGTATAGGGCATTAAGCCCGTACTACAATATTGCTTCTTCTCATCAAGGGAGGAAGAAAATCTATCTAGGCAGGTAGGAGAAAGCTCACAGAAGTTCTGTCATCCCTAACATGGCCATTTCAAGCTCCAAAAGGGACCTGGAAAGTTCATATTAAGCTCTTAATATCAAGACAAGAGTACGGATCTACCTCACCTTTTGAAAAAATGATCGCAATATTTGGTGACCTCCATGATGTATCTCACTAGGGTAATAAACAGGAACACCGTCACTCTCCAAATTACATTTAAACAATGCGTACGTGTAGGGCAAGTGATTGAGTTCGAAGAGAAAACAAACTTATCTCCATCTAAGATATTCTCGAACCCGTTATTAAGCCAAATTTAATGACATTTAAAAGGCATATCCCACCCGATAAGTAGGGATTTGATTCAAAAAATAATGGCGAGAGAGTCACGAGTTTAACCCTGTTGGACTGTGTACAAATAAGCCCGAGCATGCATGAGTAAGGGGGTTAAACAACACATAGAGCCAGAGACATATAGGAGAGAGTTTTTACTCGGCCTAAATTCTGTGATCAGAACAGGACCACCATAGCTATATACTTCGCTACAGACACGAAGCCACTGCACCCATTGTATAGTATACACCCTATGATTCAATAATAAATTAGTGTCATTTTCCCTTCCATGTTTAAGTATTTCGTGCTATCATCATTTTCACCATTAATTATATGATCCAGGTATTGAAGGTACCAACCCCGGTTGTCACCTCTGTGGAAGTGGACTCGAGGGTGCTAACCGAAAGCATTCACGAGTAAGGGGGTTAAACAACACATAGAGTCAGACATATAGGAAAGAGTTTTTACTCGACCTAAATTCTGTGATGAGAACAGGACCACTATAGATATCTACTTCTCGACAGGCATGAAGCTGCCATACCCATTAAATTGTATACATCCTACGATTCAATAATAAATTAGTGTCATTTTCCCTTGCATGTTTTAGTATTTCATGCTCTCATCATTTTTACCATTAAATATACGATCCAGGTATTGAAGGTACCAACCCCGGTTGTCACCTCTGTGGAAGTGGTCTCGAGGGTGCTAACCGAAATTTCACACCCCAAGTGAATTTTTGGTTAACACTTTCTGGCACCGTCTGTGGGAAAACCTGCACCCAATTAACCAAACCAAAAGTTTACTTGTTTGTTATTTTACAGGAATTATGAGGCTTTGCTCCTCCTAGGGATAGACTGAGGCATCGGGACAAACTTTTGCAGCATCAACACGAAAGGCTCCAAGGAAGGGTAGGAAATCTGGGCACCATAGCCAAGCTATGGCCCAGCCGATTGCTGTGTAGGCTCTTGGCCCTGCTATGATAAGCCAGGCCATGCTAGACCAACAAGCAGCGACCTTCATGGAAAATTTCCACCTTCGCCACTTGATGAGGGCATCATAACCTAGTAAACAAATCCTAATGCTCAGGGAGAGTCGAGCAGTTCCCGAACCAGGCAGCCCGTATTCGACAAATTAGGACCTCCCCTTCTAGAACCAGCCAGTGATAGGGCAGGGCCTTAACCCTCAATCCGGAATAGATAATGGCCCATTCCTAGTTCCTTACAGGCCATCATGTTATTAACCTAGAGAAGTCAAATAAACAACAGACGCCTTGCCACAGGACCAGCTAGAAGATCCTTACCAGCAGCCTCAAGGAGGGAAACCTGGGCCATAAAAAAAGCTAGCCAACAAAGCCATCGAGCAGAACCCTTTCTTAAAGAAGACCGGGTATACGTCACCAGTTCATCGGAGGGATCCGACAGTGATAGATTTAAGGTCGATTTAAAGAAGCATGGGAATAAGCACTTGAGGTATCAATTAGTGAAACTATAGAAAAAAAATAAGCAGATGAAGAAGAGGAAAAGCAAGGAGACCAAAAAGGATCCCTTGACCAAAATGAATGCTCCCTTCATAAGGAAGATTTGTGACCCTATGCTCCCGCCAAAATTCAAAATATTGACAGATAAGTTCTCTGGCAGAGAGGACCCCTTGAACCACATAAAGAGCTTCATCCAGTAACTGGAAGTCCATAATGCAACCAGGGCCGCCATGTACAGGATGTTCCTAACTACCCTAACTGACTACGTAAGACTTGGTTTGGGAAATTGCCTGTTGGTAGAATAGATTCATTTACGAATCTATCAACCGACTTCTGCTCAAAGTTATAATGGGTCAAACCGCATCTTAAGGATCCCATACACCTTTAATATATGGTCCAGAAACCACTCCGACCATATGTGGAGCGTTTTCACAAGAAAGTCATCCAGATGGGAGTCTTCACCGAGAAAAAGACCCTCATGAACTTCCGATGAAACCTATGGGCGGGTAAACATTTTTGATTCTTCACCAAACGACCTCCAGAGACCTACCAAAAGGCCTATAACCGGGCTCTTGAGCATGTTGAGATTGATAAACATCTCAAGGTCATAATGGAGTATGACGACATGAGAATGTTGAAACGCTAGAAGAAGGAAGCTCTCAGACCTGAGTCGACTCTAAAAGCAAAAACAAACCTCCTAATAGGTCGATATACGGTTACCCGTTTCCCAACCTAGGTAAGAGCGGTATCCTATGACACGAACCCCTCCATGAGCTTTACCTCCTCTAAGGACTGTAGCCTCTATTACACGAGATGAAAGAGGTATGATCACTACACCTTTTTAAACACATCAAGAGAAATAATCTACCTTGCCATTCGGGACAAGGGGGTTCTCCAAAATCCTACACCCATAAAAGCCTCGACAGATAAGAGGAATAAGTACAAGTATCGTGACTTTCATAAAGACATAGAGCACAACACTTCAGAGTGTGATAACGATTGAGGCTCTAATAAAGGGAGGATGTTTGATAGAATTCTTGCAACAGGTTAGGGACAACATCCAGACTGGAAGGGAGGTACAAGCAGAGATCTATTGCCATGATAGGAAGAGGAAGGGTGAATATAAGGATTTGATACAACAAATCCAGGTGATACATACCATCAGTGGGGGTCTACCCTGGCTTGCACCACCAATAGTTCCAGTAAAAACCATGCAAGGAAGATTCCCCATGTCGATGAAGGTCAGGGTATCTTCAAGGTCAACCAATGCCCGACTAGCCCATCGTAGTTAGCACAGATTATATTCATCAAGCCAGATGTCTAAAACACTGTCCAACCTCATGATGATCCTATGGTGATCGTAGTACAGATTGCTAACTGTGTGGTTCACCGCATGCTCGTTGATACAGGTAGTAATGTAGACATCCTCTTCTAGGACACTTTGGTGAAGCTGAATTTCAAGCAGTGGTGTTACAATAGCTGCACAACCCCCCTGTATGAATTCACTGAGGATTCGGTCATACAAGTGGGATTCTTAACTACCAAATAAATCTACCTAAGGAAAGGATTCTTTCCAACCAAGTAAATCCTTCTTAGGAGAGGATTTATGATCCTATATATATACGTATGTTAATTTTGGCCAGCCTAAGATTTTCTATGAGAGGAATTTCGGCCATGCTAAGCAATTTTCAAGAAGAGAATTTGGCCTAGTAAGAGTAAATTTTGAGGGAGAAAATTTTGTTTTTTACTCTGGACAAAATTCAACCAACTAATAGAGATAGTGTGAAATCGACCAAGAAGAGAAAAAGAGGAACGTTTTTGTTTTCGATAGTACAATAGTATCCTTTGCATCAAAAGGGTTGTGTGTACAACATCGAATCAAGGTTCACGTGAGTTTCAATTAAATTGATTGATAATTCAAAAGTGACCGGACGTTCTTGGTTTTTCTCTTAGAGGATTATTGTGACTAACAAAGTGTTAGGATTATGCTCGATAGCAAGAGTGTAATATTGTAATTAACAATCGTTTCATATGAATAAAATGATTTCTAGTTTAACAAATCTTATAGCTTTTATAGTTTAATTATTATAATTGTCAAAAGTAAATAATCATAAGGTCAAAAGACTATGAGAAAAGAAGAATTGTTCATACATCTAGATATGTAAGAGGTAGACACAATTCTTTAGTTAGTCTTGAATAATGTTCACAACTTAAGATAAAAGGTTGGGCACCTTTATCTTGTCAAAGTTGTAGATTCTTTTGCTAGCATTTGAGTGGGATCAAATGTGTTATGATGAGTCTAAAATCATCAAAGTGTGGTGTCTTTGGGCTAAAGAATCTAGTGCATTGGGTTCAATGAATAGGATCACAATGAAATACTTTATCTAGAACCGTCAATGGATAAAAGTTTTCATTCGAAGACAATCGGAGAGTCTATCTCAATCCTGAGATAAATGATGGACTTATGGTTGCAAGTGTTATCATTTTAGCTATCAATGAGTATGATTATATAGCATAGTATATCCTCGATAGTTTGGTGGTATTCATTTGTTAATCGATAGAGGACTTTATTTATAGATATGGACATAGTGGCTCCATTTATTGAATGAGAGTAGAATACCATCATATGGATGTTTTGAGGCATTGGATATTAAATCTTAACGTTAAGTTTTCAATAGTGTCTATTGAAACATGGATTCTGGACAAGTCAAAATATCCAAGTTCAAAATGTGGTCATATGAGTAAATATGGTAACTTAGAGAGCTATATGCGGTTTATGAGCTCTTGGCGATTACTGGTATTCTTCACGAAGATACACTTTCTCCAATAAGGTTTTCTAGGGTATGAATGAGTAACATCAACTTATTCTATCTTTATTTAAGAGTTCAATTTTAGTTGTTTAGTGGAATGAACTAAAATTAAATAGATTGGACCTAAGTGAATCATTTGTTGATTCTGATTGGGTTGTGTCTATTGGAGCTTAAATTTAGATAGCCCACCAAGATCCCCTATCCACACGAACTTGAATGGATCACTTGATATATTCCACTAGACCAATTTAAGGGTCCATCTAGAATTATAATAAGGCATGTGAACATGTTTCTTTTTGTAAGAATAGGTCTAGTTCATATGTGGACTTTTTTTTAAGGTCCAATGAATTTAATAAAATGAGAAAAATAATATATGGCCTTTATACTAGGTATGGGCGGCAATGGCTATGGATAATAGCTTTAATATATTATTTTTATTTTATTATTATTTAATTAAATGGAAATTTATTAATTTGTTGATTAATTAACTATTTAATTAAAAGTCAAAATCTTTTCCTATTAGGAGATGGTCTCCTATAACTATACTATTGTTGGTAGTATAGTTAATGTTAAAGACCATATTTGATAAGTAGATAAATAAAAGGAGTTATTTATCTAATCAAATTAAGCAGTTTTTCATATGGTCACAAACACACTATTTAGTAGGATTAGGAGTCTTGGTGTAGGAAAGAATTCTTTTTGGAAAAGGATTCTTGGTCACTAAGTAAAACTACTTAGTGGTAGAATTCTTATTTGAAAAGGATTCATAACCACCAAGTTAATCTAGCTAAAGATAGGATTCTTGTCCATCAAGTAATCTTTCTTAGGTAAAATTAAACTTTCCTAAACTACATCAAAGAAGGGAATTTCGTTCATCACATGTATTATATAGGATAGGATAGATTTCTTTTTAGATAAGGATTCTAACTTCCAAATAAATCCACCTAAGGAAAGGATTATTGCCAACCAAGTGAATCCTTCTTAGGAAAGTATTTATGAACCTATATATATATGTGGATGATGAATTCGGCCGGCCCTAAGGCATTAGAGAGGAATTTCGGCCAAGCCATGTTTTCCTTAGTGAAGAATTCGGCTATCATAGAATTTTGAGGGAGAAAAATTTGATTTTACTCTAGACAAAATTCAATCTTCTCGAAGCAATAGTGTGTGAATTCGGCCAAGTAGAGAAAAAGGGGAACATTTTTGTATTCGATAGTATACTAATATCCTTTACATCAAAAGGGTTTTGTGTACAGCATCGAATCAAGTTTCACGCGAGTTACAATCAAATTGATTGATAATTCACAAGTGACCGGACGTTCTTGGATTTTTTCTCTTGGAGGATATCTGTAACTAACAAAGAAAAGATATTTGCTTTGTCTCTATCCTCAGGATTACAATTTAAAGAAAGGGAGCCCACACTCCTAAGTGATTCACCTTCGTTATTGGATTGGAAGATCTTGTGGAATTGATTCAGCGCTTGTACAATCGTCACGCGAAAAAGGTACGATACTTTTATATACATCAATTAATCTAGGGTTAAGGTTCTCGTTGCATAAAAGGGAAAATCTTTATTTATACGCAAACCCTAATTTCATTTTTTAACATGCTTCCGCTGCGTTTCTAAACCGTTTTTCCCTACAATTAGTATCAGAGCCTTGGTTGTACCCTTGATTAATTGATGTATGTGTTCGTGAATCTTTTTCTTATATTGTATATATGCATGTTTTAGAAAGAGATGGCACTCTAGGTATTCACATATATATTTACATTGGAATGTATGGATATATATATGTTTTATATGTGGATTGTTATTGCTCAATTTTGGTCCTAGAATTTCAATGTAATTTTGTTTTCGGATTGTAACAAGAAGGGTGGTCTATTATCGCCATAATTTCCTTCGTGGTAGTTGCTAAGTTTTTTTTTTATTTTGTTGTTGTAATAATAAAAAAAAACTGCAGTATGTTGTTATGTAAATTCTTCTGTAATACATTCAAGTTTCGAAGACTCGAAGGTTTGAAGAATTAGGAGTAACCGGAACAAGTTTGGGACCGTGCGAGCCGTAACAACGAAGGTGCGTGCGAAGAGCTTGCAGCCACGTTTGTTGTGGCATGGGCTGCGCACGGCAGCCCTTGTGGTAGCCATGAGGTAGTTTATCGAAACGGAATTGCGTGGCTCTACAAATTCTAGTTTTTCTTTGAATGCGTTCCGCTCTCTTTGGAAGCCTTTACCATAAGGAAGTTTGCTCTGCGAACTATAGAAATTCTAGCCGCTTACGTGTGTAGGGGCAGTTTGCCGGGCTGCACATGGCAGCCCTTTATGGACTTGTGACATGCGCACGCCCATTGGTAAGGGCAAGGGGTGCGCACGCCCATGGGAGGTAGTCGAGGGAGTCCGAACGACGAAGGTCGCTTGAAGACTTGTTCGCCAAGAAAGAAGTTCTTGTATTCCAAGATATATGTAATTTACTTGTTTTTCTAGGGTGGACCAAAATTGTAGCTATTTATATTTTTGTAAATATTGTAATGTTTGTCATTGTTTGATAACATGTCATATAGAATAAGAGTGCCGCTCATATATCTCTTTTGGTATGAACATGCATTGAATGGTTTAAGTATCTAAATTGGCATCTAGATAACTTGGTAAATCATTCTTTGGAATTCGGTCACACGCCTTAAACAATTGAGTGGGAGAAGGTGTTTTGGAACACCTACGGCCTCCAAGTTTAGTTGAGCTTTATGTTTTGTGAATAACCTCCCAAGAGGTATTCATGAATGGAATTTAGCAAGATACTTCCTTACAAGGATAGACTAGACAATTAGCCCAAACGATATCTACTCCCAAAGGAGGAATATTCGTGAGGGATTCTATTGAAGGTCGATAACTTGGTAACACACTCAATGTGAATTTATTAATATCCTCCCATGATTTCTTGTTAATAAAATCACAAGGCTAAAATTGAAAACGTTGGTTGTTATGTTAACAATTAGGTGGGACCTAGTCCAACTAGTAAATATTGCGGGTGTTGGATCATCGTTGAATTTTTACGATTGAATTATTTTATTTAATTCAAGATAAATATTCAAAAGTGCTTAATCATGATTATTTACTTATATAATTTTTGTTATTAAAAAGAAATCATAACCCCATCCCTAATCAATATCCTAAAAGATAATACTTTAACTGATGATAATTATGTCACATGGAAAAGGAATATTGGGTTGTTGTTGCAAATTGAAAAGTATAAGTTCATTCTGTATATTCCTTAACCACCAAACTAATGAATCTACTCAGGAGCAAAGAGATGAGTATCAGTAGTGGAAGTCTTTAGAAGAGATGGTTAAATGTACGTTACCTTATGGCCATCATCTCCTACGTGTTGCAACAGCAACATGAAGCAATTGAGACTGCTGCTGATATTATGATGTCTCTAGAAAAGGATTCATATGGTTGGTAAAGTTGCTACTATTAAGACCCGTTAGAAGGTCAAGAGATAACAGAAGAAAAAGCAACTTTAGCCTTCTTAGGAGAAGACCCAGAAAGTAACCAAGATCAAAGGAAAGTGTTTCTTTTGTGGTGAAAAGAGTCAAAGGAATAGTCTGGATAAGAATGAATTCAACTTGCATTTAGGAAATGGAGCGTTGGTGTCTACTAGTGTAGTAAGAGATATTAGAATCAATTTTGATTCTTATAGGCATTTAGTTTTAATAAACGTTTATTATGTACCACAATTCAAGAGGAATTTAATTTCGGTCTCTTGTCTAAATAAATTTGGATATTCGGTTACTTTTAATAATGGTTTTATTATTAGTAAGAATAAAAAATTTGTTTGCAAAGGTACATTGGAAAATGGTTCATTCTATTTGCATGTAAATGTCTCTCACTTGTTAGACACGGAATCAACGGAACCCAATCATAAAAGAGTAAAATTATCAAAAGATGAAACCTACCTACAGCATTTGCGCCTAGGTCATATTAACCTTAATAGGATTAAAAGATTGGTACGTGACGGACCTCTAAGTGACTTAAAGGTTGATGATCTACCAACTTGTGAATCTTGTTTGGAAGGTAAAATGACCAAAAGGTCGTTTACGACCAAAGGCACAAGAGCCATTGAATGTTTAGGATTGATTCACACTGATGTGAGTGGACCTATGAGCATTCAAGCTAGAGGTGGTTATGAGCACTTCATCACTTTCACAGATGATCACTCAAGATTTGGATATGTGTATCTCATGAGACATAAGTCGGATGCTTTTGATATGTTCAAAGCATTTAAAGCTGAAGTTGAAAATTAGCTTGAGAAACGTATAAAAATCTTGAGGTCTGGTTGTGGTGGAGAATATCTATCTGGTGAGTTTCAGCAATATCTTATTGATAATGGAATAATTTCTCAGTTTTCTGCACCAGGCACACCTCAACAAAATAGGGTGGCAGAACGGAGAAATAGAACTCTTTTGGATATGGTTAGGTTTATGTTAAGTTATTCAACGCTCCCTAGTTCTTTTTGGGGATATGCTTTACAAACTTCCATGTATATTCTTAATGATGTACCATCTAAGTCGGTTCCTAAAACACCGCATGAGTTGTGGATTGGGCGCAAACCTAGTTTATGACACTTAAGGATATTTGGATGCCCTACGCAGGTGTTAAAAGGAAAGACAGATAAGATGGAGTCTCGTTCAGAAACATGCATATTTGTAAGGTATCCAAAAGGAACAAAAGGATATTATTTTTACAGTCCTTCAGATCTTAAAGTATTTGTTTCGACAAATGCTAAATTTCTAGAAGAGGACTATATGAATAATTTTGTGCCTAAAAGTAGAATTGTCCTAAATGAGCTTTTAGGAGATACAATTCCATAAGAGGTTTCGCAACCAAGCCCAATTGTAATTTCCGTACCAACACAAGATCATCAATCTACCATACCTTGTCGTAGTAAGAGGGTTATTAGACAACCCAAGAGATACATCGGTCTAGGAGAATCTGTAGAGAATCTTTAGGACTACGATCATCCCCTTACGTATAAGGAAGTAATGGAAAATGTTGATTGTCGCCATTGGCAAAAGGCAATGCAATCCGAAATTGAATATATGTTCAAAAACAAAGTATGGTCTCTTGTAGACTTGCCTAAAGGGATAACCATCGGGTGCAAGTGGGTATACAAGAGGAAAAGAGGAATGGATGGAAAGGTGGAAACCTAAAAAGCTAGATTGGTAGCTAAAGGTTATACACTGAAGGAAGGTATCAATTATGAGGAAACCTTCTCTCTTGTGGCCATGCTTAAATCCATCAGGATACTCTTATCCATTGCAGCATCTCTAGACCTAGAGATTTGGCAAATGGACGTCAAGACAGCTTTCCTTAATGGAAGTCTTGATGAAAGCATCTATATGATGCAACCAGAAGGATTCATTGAAAAGGGCCAAGAGGAAAGGGCATGCAAGTTACAAAGATCCATATATGGATTGAAGCAAGCATCCAGATCCTGGAACATATGGTTCGATCAAGCCGTTAAAAGTTTTAGATTTATTCTAAACCTTGATGAACCTTGTGTATACAAAAGGATTAAAGGCGACAAGTTGATTTTCCTAGTTCTTTACGTTGATGATATACTACTCATCTGAAATGATGTAGGTGTGTTGACATCAATAAAAGAATGGTTAGCAAAATAATTTGATATGAAGGACTTGGGAGAAGCAAGTTATATTCTTGGTATCCAAGCCATAAGGGATAGAAAGAATAGAACGATTGCATTATCCCAAGCTTCATACATAGATAAAATCTTGTCTAGGTTTTCCATGCAAGATTCCAAGAAAGGTATGTTACCTTTCAGGCATGGAATCAAAATTTCTAAGGAACAAGTTCCTAAGAATGAGCATGAAAAGCAATTCATGAGTAGGGTTCCATACGCATCGGTAGTTGGAAGTCTCATGTATGCAATGTTTTGTACTAGACCAGATATTTGTTTTGTTGTGGGCATAGTTAACAGGTTTCAATCGAAGCGTGGTCCTGATCACTGGACAGCAGTCAAGCATATTTTCAAGTATCTTAGGAGAACGAGAGATTATATGCTTGTATACTTTGGAGGGGATTTAATTCCTGTTGGATATACAGATTCTGATTTTCAATCACATTCTGACTTCATGAGATCGACATCAGGATCTGTGTTTACCATTGGAGGAGAGACAGTCATATGGAGGAGTATCAAGCAATCTTGTATTGCTGATTCCACCATGGAATCCGTGTATGTTGCCACATGCGAGGCTGCTAAAGAGGCTGTCTAGCTCCGCCAATTCTTGATTGACTTGGAAGTTGTTTCTGATGCGAATAAGCAGATCACTATCAATTGTGACAATAGTGGAGCAGTGGCTAATTCGAGAGAACCAAGAAGTCAGAAGAGAGGGAAACACATTGAAAGAAAGTATCACCTTCTAAGGGAAATTGTGCATAGGGGTGACGTGACGATTACCAAGATCGCGTCAGCAGAAAATCTAGCGGATCCCTTTACAAAGGCTCTTCCTCAAAAGAATTTTGATGGGCATCTAGAGAACATGGGGATGAGAGATATAACACATTTGCTATAGAGCAAGTGGGAGATTGTTAGGATTATGCTCGATAGCAAGAGTATAATATTGTAATTAACAATCGTTTCATATGAATAAAGTGATTTCTAGTTTAACAAATCTTATAGCATTTATAGTTTAATTATTATAATTGTCAAAAGTAAATAATCATAAGGTCAAAAGACTATGAGAAAAGAAGAATTGTTCATACATCTAGATATGTATGAGGTAGACACAATTCTTTAGTTAGTCTTGAATAATGTTCACAACTTAAGATAAAAGGTTGGGCGCCTTTATCTTGTCAAAGTTATAGATTCTTTAGCAAGCATTTGAGTGGGATCAAATATGTTATGATGAGTCTAAAATCATCAAAGTATACCGCATTTGGGCAAAAGAATCTAGTGCACTGGGTGCATTGAATAGGATCATAATGAAATACTTTATCTAGAACCGTCAATGGATAAAAGTTTTCATTTGAAGAAAATCGGAGAGTCTATCTCAATCCTGAGATAAATGTTGGACTTATGGTTACAAGTGTTATCATTTAAACTATTAATGGGTACGATTATATTGCATAGTCTATCCTCGATAGTTTGGTGGTATTCATTTGTTAATCGATAGAGGACTTCATTTATAGATATGGACATCGTGGCTCCATTTATTGAATGAGAGTAGAATACCATCATATGGATGTTTCGAGGTATTGGATATTAAATCTTAACGTTAAGTTTTCAATAGTGTTTATTGAAACATGGCTTCTGGACAAGTCAAAATATCCAAGTTCAAAATGTGGTCATATGAGTAAATATGGTAACTTGGTGAGTTATAGGCGGTCTATGAGCTCTTGGCGATTACTGGTATTCTTCACGAGGATACACTTTCTCCAATAAGGTTGTATAGGGTATGAATGAGTAACATCAACTTATTCTATCTTTATTTAATAGTTCAATTTTAGTTCAATAGTGGATTGAACTAAAATTAAATAGATTGGACCTAAGTGAATCATTTGCTGATTGTGATTGGGCTGTGTCTATTGGAGCTGAAATTTAGATAGCCCGCCAAGATCCCCAATCCACACGAACTTGCATGGATCACTTGATATATTCTACCGGACCAATTTAGGGGTCCATCTAGAATTTTAATAAGGCATGTGACCTTGTTTCTTTTTGTTAGAATAGGTCTAGTTCATATGTGGACTTTTTATTATGGTCCAAAGGATTTAATAAATTGAGAAAAATAGTATATGGCCTTTATACTAGGTATGGGCGGCAATGGCTATGGATAATAGCTTTAATAAATTATTTTTATTTTATTATTATTTAATTAAATAGAAATTAAATAATTTATTGATTAATTAATTATTTAATTAAAATTCAAAATCTTTTCCTATTAGGAGATGGTCTCCTAAAACTATACTATTGTTGGTAGTATAGTTAATGTTAAAGACTATATTTGATAAGTAGATAAATAAAAGGAGTTATTTATCTAATCAAATTAGAAGGTCTTTAATATGGTTACAAACACACTATTGAGTAAAATTAGGAGTCTTGGTGTAGGAAAGAATTCTTTTTGGTAAAGGATTCTTGGTCACCAAGTAAAACTACTTGGTGGTAGAATTCTTATTTGAAAAGGATTCATAACCACCAAGTTAATCTACCTAAAGATAGGATTCTTGTCCATCAAGTAATCTTTCTTAGGTAATATTAAACTCTCCTATACTACATCAAAGAAGGGAATTTCGTTCATCACATGTATTATATAGGATATGATAGATTTCTTTTTAGATATGGATTCTAACTTCCAAATAAATCCACCTAAGGAAAGGATTCTTTCCAACCAAGTGAATCCTTCTTAGGAAAGGATTTATGAACCTATATATATGTGGATGATGAATTCGGCCAGCCCTAAGGCATTAGAGAGCAATTTCGGCCAAGCCATATTTTTCTTAGTGAAGAATTCGGCTATCATAGAATTTTGAGGGAGAAAAATATGATTTTACTCTAGGCAAAATTCAATATTCTCTAAGCAATAGTGTGTGAATTCGGCCAATTAGAGAAAAAGGGGAACGTTTTTGTATTCGATAGTATACTAATATCCTTTATATCAAAAGGGTTTTGTGTACAACATCGAATCAAGGTTCACGCAAGTTACAATCAAATTGATTGATAATTTACAATTGATCGGACGTTCTTGGATTTTTTCTCTTGGAGGATATTTGTAACTAACAAAGAAAAGATATTTGCTTTGTCTCCATCATCAGGAATACAATTTAAAGAAAGGGAGCCCACACTCCTAGGTGATTCATGTTCGTGATTGGATTGGAAGATCTTGCGGAATTCATTCAGCGCTTGTACAATCGTCACGCGAAAAAGGTACGATTCTTTAATATACATCAATTAATCTAGGGTTAAGGTTCTCGTTGCATAAAAGGGAAAATCTTTATTTAAACGCAAACCCTAATTTCATTTTTTAACACGCTTCCGCTGTGTTTCTAAACCTTTTTTTTTCCTGCACAAAGAAGAAGATTTTGTTTGTGTCCACACTCCTAGGTGATTAACGTTCGTGATTGGATTGGAAGATATTGTGGATTCAATTCGACGCTAGTTCAATCGTCACGGAAAAAAAAAGGTATGATACTTTTTATATACATCAACTAATCTAGGGTTAAGGTTCATGTTATTAAATGGGAAAGTTTATTTATACGCAAACCCAATTTTTCAATTTCTCATGCTTCCATTGTGTTTTGAACCATTTTTTCCCTACACGAGCGTCTCCGAGGGTTCAATGACATCGTAGCTTGGAGTAATGATGAGATACCCAGGATTCCGGTATCCTTGACAGCTCGCTAATTAGTAGTGGATCCAACCTTTATGCTCATCGAGCAGAAGGATCACTGAAAGGAACACTGCGGTTCAAGATGAGGTGGATAAGTTTATTAGGGCAGGCTTAATCAGAGAAGCGCGCTACCCCAAATGGATTGCCAACATGGTCATGGTAACAAAGGTGAATGGGAAGTGGCATATGTGTGTCGACTACACCGTCCTCAACTGGGCGTTTCCAAATAACAACTTTCCTCTAGTAGATTCCACGACTGGAAACAAGCTTCTCAGTTTCATAGACATGTTTTTGGGGTACGACAAGATTATGATGCACCCCACTGATCAAGACAAGATAAGACAAACTTCATCACGGGGCAGGGTCTTTATTGCTACAAGGTAATGCCTTTCGGCCTAAAAAACGTGGGAGCTGCCTACCGAAAATTGGTCAATTGATTTTTCAAACTGGACATAGGAAGAACAATGGAGGTGTACATAGACGATATGATCACCAAATCCCGAGAAGCAAAAGACACCATGAACATCTCTACAGAACTTTCAAAGTAATGAGGGTGAACTGGATGTGGCTGAATCCTGCTAAGTGTGCTTTTGGGTAACAACAAGGAAGTTTTTGGTCTTCATGGTAAATCAGAGGGGAATTGAGGCAAACCCGAAAAAGATCCAAGTTTTTCTGAACCTAGATTCTTCTACCACTCTTAAACAAGTCCAAGTTTTGACAGGGTGTGTAGCAGCGCTCACCAGGTTCATCTCGCATTCCACGGATAAATGTCTTCCCTTCTTCAAAGCCATCAAACAGGGGAGGAACATGAAATGGGACAAGGATATCGAGCGAACTTTCTTGGACTTAAAGGAGTACCTCGCCAGCCAAACACTGTTAGTTAAACCAATGTTGGGGAAAGAATTACAGATGTACTTGGCAGTGTTAGAAATTACAGTAAGCGAGGCTTTTGTCAAGGAGTACAAGGATGGGATCTTGCGACTTATCTACTATGACAACCACACACTACCCAAACCTGAGAAGAACTACCTCCTTCTTAAGAAGCTCACCTTTGCTCTGGTTACCTCGACTAGAAAGCTCTATCCTTATTTTTAAGCCTATACAATAGCATTGGTAACAGACCAACCTTTCTGGCAAATTTTACAGAGGCCGGATGTATCTAGAAGGCTAGTCGTGTGGACTTTGGAGCTCACCAAGTTTGACCTGAGTACAAATCTTGAACAATGATCAAAGCTCAGGCCCTAGCAGATTTTGAAGTTGAGTTCTCAGCCCTTTCGATGGAAGAGACACCGGTAACACTAGGTCCAACTCCTAACAGACTTGAAGAGGGAAATAATTGGCCGAAAGACTATAAAGTTTGGACCCTATACACTGATGGAGCATCTCGGCAGGCAGAGGGAGGTGTTGGCATAGTCCTGATCGATCCTGAAAAAATGGAGTGTTGTCACTGTTTTAGGTTTAAATTAAAGAAACAAATAATGAAGCAGAGTATGAAACTCTCGTAGCCGAAATGAAGGTCACCATCAAGCTCTGGGCCTATTATTTACATGTAAAGAGCGACACACTACTCATTGTCAACCAGGTTACAGGACTTTACCAAGCCAAAGGCGATAACATGCCAGCCTACATGAAGCTAATCCAACAACTAAGGGAAAGGTTTAAAGGATTTTGGATAGAGCAGATTCCTCGACAGCGAAACCACCGGATGGACGTCTTAGTAAAGATAGCAACGAATGAAGGTCAAGCTCTACCTAAGGGAGTACCCCTCCAGGTGATCTCCAAGTCGAGCATAACCTCAGGTAAAGAAATCTACCCAGTGGATCGGCTGCTCAGTTGGATGTACCGGATAGCTGTCTACCTCCAAAAAGGAAAGCTTCCCGAGAACCCCTACCAAGCCCGAAAGATCAAAAGATTGTCAGTTCGACATTGCCTAGTAGATGGATACCTCTATCGAAGGGGTAAATCCCTTCCACTACTTCAATGCCTACATCCGGATGACACCAGTTGAGCTTTATAAGAGGTCCATTAAGGGGACTGCGAAAATCACATTGGTGGGGAGGCTTTAACATATCAAGTGCTCTGCATTGGGTATTACTGGCCAACAATTCACCAAGATGCGAAGAGTTTTGTACAATCCTGTGAACCGTGTAGAGGACTTTGAACTTGAGTCACCTACCATCGAAGCGGTTGTCATCTCACAGTTCACCCTACCCCTTTGCCATGTAGGGGGTGGACTTGATCGGACCACTTCCTACCGCTCTTGGGCAAGCCAAGCACGCTATCGTGGCAATCGACTATTTTACAAGGTGGGTAGAGGAATGACCTCTTTCCCAAATTTTAGAAGTGAATACGAGGAGGTTAATCAAAACCAGTGTGGTTTGCAAGTTCGGGACTCCACTTATCATTTTAGCCGATCTTGGCAAACAGTTTGACAATGCCCGATTCAAAGACTTTTGTGAAGGTTTAGGAATCGACCTTAAGTTTGCTTTAGTAGCCCATTCTCAGAATAATGGGCAGATGGAATCCACCAACAAGACAATCAAAAACTATTGAAGAAGAAATTACAACAGAAGAAAGGCAAATGGGCCTAGAAGCTTCCCGAGAGCTTCTGGCATACCAAACTGTAAAGAGAACGGCTAATTAGATCTCATAGAAGAGAAACAGGATCAAGTAGTTGAGAAAGTAGCGGTATACCAGTGCAAGATTTCCAGTAGTTCAACAGATAGGTCAGAGCCTGAAATTTTAAGGAAGGGGATTTGGTTCTTTGGAAAATGACCCTGAACACCCGAAAAAGGTTGGACGGAGGTCATATGGAGTCTTAGGACCCAACTTGAAAGTGCCATAATTGGTAAAGATGGTGGTCCGCAATGAGGCATACAAGCTCGAAGACATTGAGGGTCGACCTGTCGACCACACCTAGAATGCTCAGCTTTTAAGAAAGTTCTATCCCTAGGTGGGGGACTCTTGAGCAGGCTTCCTATATCTAGGTTTCAAAAAAATTCTCAACAACAATGTGCTCCACTTTGATCATCAATTAAGTCTGCTAATAATTTCTATCTCCGATTGTATTCTTCATGAGCTATAATTTCTCCATCTACGATTGTATTCTCCATAAGTTGTAATTTCTCCGTATTTGAGTATGTTCTCAACTAGCAATTTCGTAATAACTACCTCGAGACCAGAGATCAGTCGAGGAAGCCCCCTCACTATCCCTAATGCCTTGGCCAAGCACCACCCCCGTTGAGAAGGGTCTGAGTGTAAGAGCATAATTGCCTTCTAGATCTTGAGAATACGATATAGCTAAATAGCCCTCATGATGCCTTGGTCGGGCTACAACCCCTAAGAAGGGTCTAAGTGTAAGAGCATAGTTGTCATCCAGATCTCGAGATCGGGATATAGCTAAATAGCACTACTTATGCCTTGGTCAGGCTACCACCCCTAAGAAAGGTCTAAGTGTAAGTGTATATTTGCCATCTAGAACTCGAGACCATAATATCGCTGGACAGCCCTCCTGATGCCTTGGTCAGGTTACAACCCTTGAGAAGGATCTAAGTTTGAATATTGATTTTCTAGTTGGACTGAGGTCACCATGACAAGATACCTCCTCAAATGCTTGGAAAAAGGGTATCTATGTCGTTACCACACAACTTCTGCCTAAGTATCAAACACCTAATTACTACTAACCATTGGTTTTTTTTAAGCATGTGATTTTATATTGCCAGGTTAAAGTTTGAACGAGGAATCATCAAATATGCGAGACATAAGGCAAGGGGACTCCTTCCAAAAATATGAAATTCCTACCAAGTGTTTAGAATTGGAGTTAGATTTTCATCCAACTAGTATGCTTGCACATAATAGAATCAGAGTTTTTTTACCAAATTTAATTAAGTCATGATTGTTTTGAAGGTCACATCCAGGTCGAGGTCAGAAATTATGCAAGGAATTACCAGCTAAGTTTGAAGTTCAGGATTAAGATTAATCAAATTAAAGAAAGGAAAACATATTTTCATTGACAATGAGGGAGCCTATCCCTCGTGAAGGCTACATTAATCAAACAAGGAGCCGAACCCAGGTTTCGGGCTACTCAAAGAGAAAATTAAGACAGAAGTGTTTGAACTGGTCATGAGTAAAGCGAGGGGCCCACCCCTCTTTTCGGGCAATCAAAGCAAGTCATGTGAAGCTTGTATCAAACTCCAGCATCCTTCTGGAGCTCTCTCGCTGCTTCTCCTCTATGCTAGACTTCACCCATGACCTCTCTTTCTTGTGGTTACTCATCCTGGTTGGCCACTCCTACCACCTCCTCCTCCGAAGGCTCTTTAACTACTAGCTACTCGACTTGGTCCTCCTCTAAGACCTCATTAACTAAGGCCATAACTTCATAAGGAATGGCCGCATCCAGAGTGATAACCACAAATTCTGTTCCATTCTTCTTAACCTCTAACTCTGCTCTAGAGTGATCTTCAAAGCTGTCGCCAATCCCCTCCAAAGCTTCTAGTTAAACCCCCTCAGACTACGCTAAATAAACTCAGCTATAGGATTCCCCATGACCTGAAACTGGATGGACTGGAGGAGGAGGAAGATTTGTCATGATCGTTTGTTTCCCAGCTCCAACCACGATAAAAGGACCAGCTCCATCACCGTCAGAATGAAACTGGATGGACTGGATGAGAAGAAAGATTTATCGAGATAGTTTGTTTCCTGACTCCAACCATGCTAAAAGAACCAGCTCCATCACTGTCAGAATGAGACATCTCTGTGACCTTAGTCAAGATCTCCTCTACATCCCAATTGGCAATAATAGATAGGTCGAAGGGAAGAGAGAGAGTTTCAGCAACCTGGAAGGAGGCATAAAAATACCCATCACTAAAGGAGGCATCCACCTCAGCTTGCAGCTTGGCAACCTAAGAGTGTAGTGATTGGTTCTCGATGTCTAACATCTTAGCCTCAGCTTTCCAAGTGTCCCTTTGCTTGGCCCGGCGTTCAGAGTTAAGGGTTTTTTGATCAAAGGAACACTTTAACCTCTCATAGTCGTAGTGAATCCCAACCAACTGTACCTCCATCCCCTTTTGGCTAGATGTCATCTCCTACACTAGAGCTTGATCTCGTGCAAGCAATCTCGTGGCCCTCTCAGCTTCAGCCTCAACTTTAGTCGCACGGTCACGAACAGAGACCAACGGATGACCCATTGCCACATTGATTTTGAAAGCCTACAGATTGAATAAGTTTAAGTCAGAAAATGATCAAGCTAGCTGTAACAAGAAACTATGAAAGTTGATGGTTACCTTGGCTAAAAGGGCAGATCCTTTGATGATTAAGATATCCACAGGCACTGAATCTATCAGGGAAAGGCTGCCGCTTAGACAGGATGTAACAAACTGCCCCATGACCTTGTCAAGCATCGTATAGCTCAGTTGATGTTGAGGGCTAATGGGAGAAACCTCTTCAACACTAGCCCCGGGGTCCTCCGAAGCTCGGGGACTAGGGAATATAGATGGTAAAGGGAAAATCGCGCAACAAAAGTGTAAAATTAAAAAAAATTAGGGTTTCCGTATAATTTTTTTTTCCTTTATAATAACAAGAACCTTAACCCTAGATTAATTGATGTATATAAAAGTGCCATACCTTTTTCTCGTAACGATTGAACAAGCACCGAATAGAATCTGTAAGATCTTCCAATCCAATCACGAATGTGAATCACTTAGGAGTGTGGGCTCCCTTTCTTTCTTTGTATACTTGAGGATGGAAACAAACAAAATCCTTTTCTTTGTTAGTCACAATAATTCTCCATGAAGAAAAATCCAAGAACCTCTGGTCACTTATGAACTATCAATCTAATTGATTAAAACGTTCGTGAACCAGATTTGATTTTGTACACAAAACTCTTTTGATGTTAAGGATACTAGTGTACTATCAAAAACAAAAACGTTCTCTTTTTCTCTTTCCTTCTTGGCCAAATTCTACACCCTATATCTATGAGTTGATTGAATTTTGTCTAGAGCAAAAAGTAAATTTTTCTCCCTCAAAATTCTATCTTGCTAGGTCGAATTCTCTCTTGAAAAGTACCTTGCTTGGCCGAAATTTCACTCATAGAAACATAAGGTTGGCCAAAATTTCAAGGTGGTATATATAGGATTACAAATCCTTTCCTAGGAAGGATTTACCTAGTGGTTAAGAATCCTATCCTGAGGTGGATTTACTTGGTGACCAAGAATCCTTTTCCAAAAGGAATTCTTTCCTACACCAAGACTCCTAATCCAACTCAAAAGTGTATTTGTAACCATATTAAAGATTTCCTAATTTGACTAGATAAATAATTCTTTTCATTTATCTACTTATCGAATATAGTCTTTAATATTAATTATACTACCAACAATAGTATAATATTAGGAGACCTTCTTCTACTAGAAAAAAATTTTGACTTTTAATTAAATAATTAATTAATTACCAAATTAATTAATTTCCATTTAATTAAATAATAAAATAAAAATAATATAATTAAGCTAAACTATATAGCTTTGCCACCTAACACCATATATGGGCCACTATATGATTTTTTCTATTTTATTAAATCCATTGGACCTTAATAAAAATTCCATATGTGAACTAGACCCATTCGTATAAAAAGAAACAAGTACACATGCCTCTATACAATACTAGATGGACCCCTAAAATGGTCCGGTAGAATATATCGAGTGATCCATTCAAGTTCGTGTGGATTGGGGATCTTGGCGGGCTATCTAAATTTAAGCTCCAATAGACACAACCCAATTACAATCAACAAATGATTCACTTAGGTCTGATCAAATAATTTTAGTTCATTCAACTAAAGAACAAAAATTGAACTATTAAATAAAGAAAAAATAAGTTAATATTTCTCATTCATACTTGGAGGAAGTGTATCCTCGTGATGAATATCAGTAATCGCCAAAAGCTCATAGACCGCCTATAGATCTCCAAGTTACCATATTTACTCATATGACCACATTTTGAACTTAGATATTTTGACTTCTCCAGAAGCCATGTTTCAGTAGACATTATTGAAAAATTAACGTTAAGATTCAATATCCAATACCTCAAAACATCCGTATGATGATATTCTACTCTCATTTCATAAATGGAGCCACGATGTCCATATCTATATATGAAGTCCTTTATCGATTAACAAATGAATACCATCAAACTATTGAGGATAGATTATGCTATATAATCGTACTCATTGATAGCTCAGATGATAAGGCTTGCAACCATAAGTCCATCATTTATCTTAGAATTGAGTTAGACTCTCCGATTGTCTTCAAGTGAAAACTTTTATCCAATGACGGTTCTAGATAAAGTATTTCACTGTGATCCAATTCAGTGCACCCAGTGCACTAGATTCTTTTGCCCAAAGACACCATACTTTGATGATTTTAGACTCATCATAACACATTTGATCTCACTCAAATGCTAGCCATAGAATCTGCAACTTTGTCAAGAGAAATGCACTGAACCTTTATCTTAAGTTGTGAATATTATTCAAGACTAACTGAAGAAGTGTGTCTACCTGATACATATCTAGATGTATGAACAATTCTTCTTTTCACATAGTCTCTTGACTTTATGATTATTTACTTTTGACAATTATAATAATTAAACATTATATGCTATAAGATTTGTTAAACTAGTAATCACATTATTAATATGAATATATTGTCAAATACATTATTATACTCTTGCTATCGAGCATAATCCCAACAGATGGAGGGGCAGAAACATCGGGTAAGTAAACCGCGGGGGTGGTAGAAGTAACAACAGTAGCATTGGGGGCAAATAAAGAAGGAGCAGCAGTAGTTGCATCAGTAGTATGAGTAACAGAGGTCCCCTTGCTCCAAACTTTTGTGGCACGCGATGCGAGGAGCACCATTTTGACCTAGCTGGGAAGGGGATAGAGTAGTAGCTGGCAAAGTCCTAGTTGGAACAGTTAGCCCCTTTATCTGAGGTAGCCAAAGGGACTCCTCGAGCCAATCTAGCAGAAAGGGGGAGGGTTACGAGCTTGCTGGGCTTCACAGGAAGCTGAAAAAACATTAAAACTTAAAAAGAAAAGAAAAGAAAGGTGCGAGAACCAAGCTATCCACCGAAACAGAGCAAGATGGCTTAGCATTACTTTACTCTTGAGGAGTAGCAGTAGAGATTCAAAGGTACAGATGCACCATGTGAGGATCAAAGGAATCATCGGTAGGAAACTTTAAGTTCAAATAATTTCTAGCGAGGATGGACTTCAAGATTGTTCCAGACTCAGCGGGCAGAGAATCCCTATCCCATGGAGGTTTGTCATTGAACACTGTGGGGACTTCAAACTCATGCTCGTCGATGAAGATCGAGCTTCCCCAATCATTTCCTGCCAGAATCCATTCCTTCTTCTAGGCGGGGTCCTTCTTGGAAGCGCCGGTAACGATGAATTTGAGTTTGTTCTTAGCTTTCACATAGAACTGACCTCGGGGGGCATCAGACAGACTTCTAATCTAGAAAAGATAGGCAAATTCCTCTGCTATAGGCTCCCTGGTAACTTTTCTACGCTCGTACCATTCCCTCTACAACATAATGAAACCGATTAGATGTCTCCATAAGCCAGTCATCAATTAGAGAGGAACTAGTTGTTGGGCATTGAGAGCTTATCGGAGGGTAGGGTGAAAGGGAAGTCTGACCCTATTCTCTAGTGTCGCGACGTGAATCGGAAGCATGCCTTTAGGAGGATTAAAGACATCATAATTCTTGGAGGGAACGGAGACGAAAAGGCTATCGGGGATGCCATACTTGGTCCTCGGGGGATAATCGACTTCAAGTCCACGGTAAAATCTAGGATAACCTTGAAGTCGTATGGAAGAAGCCTCTCTAGGATACCAAACCCTAATTTTTAACTTTTCATGCTTCTGTTGCTCGATTTTCCCTACAACTCATGCATTTAATGAGAAGATTTCTACCAAGATTCTGGCAACAACAATGGAGGGAAACTTTCCTAATTAAAACCGGAAGTCTGACTACAACCCCAACTCATTCAACGGTGTTCAAGTGAGAGGGGACTTCTTTTAATAACCAAATTGGGCTATGGACCAAAGGAAAATTTTCCACTCTCTTAGCCAGGGTTCAAATCTGAGATTACCAAGCATGGTACCAAGGTTCCCGGGGTTGAGCTATTAGACGACCCCGTAGAAGCGAGGAAATACCGTCGTGCCCTGGGAACACCTATGTTGAAGCCCGACATGATCAAATCGAACTCCTTAAACCAAAAAAAGGACCTAGGGCAAGACCGATACAGGATGACCCCAGATCCCAGAGGTCAAAATAACCTCACAACCTCCTAGAAGCCTGCAACCCTTTCTAGACATAGAGAGAGACATATAAGGCATCAAGCTTGTACTACAGTATCTCTCTATCTCACCGAGTGAGGAAGCAAATCTATATATGCAGCTAGGCGGAAGCTCGCAGAAGCTCTGTCATCGCTAACATGGCCATTTTAAGCTCCAAAAGGGACCTGTAAAGGTTATATCGAGCTTCTAATATCAAGACAAGAGTACAGATCTACCTCGCCTTTCTAAACAATGAACGCCATATTCGGTGACCTTCATGATAAATCTCACCAGGGTAATACACAGGATCACCTTCGCTCTCCAAATTACACTGAAACATTGTGAATGTGTATGGTAAGTAATTGAGTCAAAAGAGGAAACAAACTTATCTCCATCTAATCTATTCTTGAATCCGTTATTAAGCGAAAGTAAATGACATTTAAAAGGCATATCCCACTCGATACGGAGGGATTTGATTCAAAAAATATTTGTGGGAAAGTCACGAGTTTAACCTTGTTGGACTGTGTATAAATAAGCCTGAGCATGCACGAGTAAGGGTTAAACAACATATAGAGCCAGAGACATATAGGAGAGAATTTTGACTCAACCTAAATTTTGTGATCAGAACATGGCCACCATAGCTATCTACTTCTCGACAGGCATGAAGCCAAAACTACCATTGTACTCATGAATGACTATGAGAATTTGAACGACTACTATATATTATGACACGAGAAGGAAAATGATACTATTTTATTATTGAATCATATGGTGTATACAGAAATCATTCAGATGCTCCTAATCTCTCTTGGGTACAATAGTTATGGTGGCTTCGTGCCTATCGAGAAGTAGATAATAACTATAGCCATGTTCTGTGAACAGAATTTAAGCCAAAGTCATATCTCTTATTGTCTGTCCCTTCACCTATCCCCTTCTCTCGTGCATGCCTAGTCATAGTCCAACTAGGTTAAACTCGTTATCCTCGCGCCATTATTTTTTGAATCGAATCCCTCTTTATCGGTCGTGATTTTCTGTTTGAATGTCATTGACTTTGGCTTGATGACGGAATCAAGAATATCTAGGTTAGAGATAAGTTTGTTTCCTCTTTGAACTCAATTACTTGCCCTACATGTATGTAGTGTTTCAAAGCAACTTAGAGAGTGAAGGCGATCTTGTATAATACTTTGATGAGATGCGTCATGGAGGTCACCGAATATAGCATTCATTGTTTCAAAGGACGAGGTAGATCCATGCTCTTATCTTGATACCAGGTTCCCTTTGGAGCTTGAAGTGACCATGTTAGTCCCTGTTAGTGATGACGAAGCTTCTGTGAGCTTCCTTCTACCTGCCTAGATAGATTTACTTCTTCCTTCGAAGAGATGGAGCGATACTGTAGTATGAGCTTGATGCCTTATAGGTCTTTCTCTCTATTTCTAGAGAGGATGGTAGGCTTCTGGGAAGGTTGTGAGGTAGTTTCAACCTCAGGAGCCTGGGTCATCCTGTATCGGTCTTGCCTTGGGTTCTTATTTCGATGTATGGGGCTCGATCTGATCATGTCGAGCTTCACTTAGGGTGTTCCCAAGGTGCGACAACCTTTCCTCGCTTCTACAGGGTCTCCCAATAGCTCAACCCCGGGAACCTTGGTACCATGCTAGGTAATCTCAAATTTAGACCCTTGCAAGAAGAGTGATGATGAGTTACGCATGGGATATATAAAGGGAATTGTACTATTTTTATTAATGTAAATGAATCTAGTGTGACATACAAAGACCACTCAAACTCTTGTTCTCTCGTAGATGCGATGGGTACAAGGGGGTGACAGCTCTGTGCTTATCGAGAAGTAGATAACAATGGTGGCCGTGTTCTATGAACAGAATTTAGGCCAAAGTCCAGCTCTCTATTGTTTTTTTTTCTCCTCACTCGTGCATGCTTGGGCGCATTTATACATAATCCAACTAGGTTAAACTTGTGATTCTCTCGCCAATAATTTCTGAATCGAATCCCTTCTTATCGTGTGGGATATTTTATTTAAATTTCTTTGAATTTGTCAGAATAACGGATTCGAGAATATCATAGAGGGAAAAAAGTTTGTTTCTTCTTTGGACTCAATCACTAGCCATGTTTGTACGTACCATTTTAATGCAAGTTAAAGAGTGAAGGCAATCATGTATACTGCCCTGGTGAGATGTATCATGGAGGATATCAAACATGGTATTCGCTATCTCGAATGACGACATATATTTATTTTCCTATCTTAGTACTAGCAGCTTTATCTGACCTTTCTATGTCCTTTTAGAGCTTAAAATGACCATGTTGGCGGTCTGTAGTGGTAACGACGCTTCTGTGAGCTTCCTTCTATCTATCTGGATAGAGTCGGTCCTTCCCTTGGAAAAATATAGTTATATTGTAGAATGAAACTGATGCTCTTATAGGTCTCTTTATGCTTCTGGAGGAGACGACAGGCTTCTTGGAGGGTCATAAGGTATTTCGACCTCGGAGAGCCTAGGTCTTTCCTTATAGATCTTGCTTCAGGCTCTTGTCTCGATGTAAGGAGCTTGATCTATTCATATTAGGCCTCACTTGACGTATTTCTAGGGTACAGGTGACCTTGCCTTTCTTTTACAGGTTGTATGATAGCTCGACCCTGGGAACCCTAGTACCCCGCTAAGTTGGGGTTGCAGACAGATTTCCTGTTTTAACTGGAAAATTTTCCCTATTCTTTTTGTTACCAGAATCTGGGAGGGAATCCTCTCATTAATTGCAGGAGAAACATGGTGAGCAAGGATCAGTATACTTTCAAAATAATCTAGTTTCCTTAAATCAGTTCTTGAGAATCGAGGCAATCGATAAAGATCTCACCTTCTTTTTTGCCTTCGTCATCAGTGTTATTGGATATTATACCATTCACCCTTATTTAAACCCGGTCACATCTTCTTCCTCCTCACGCTTCTTACCTCTTGAACTTTCAAACTCTCAAAAAATCTTTTCTTTCTTCGCCTTCTCAAGCAACACCTCTATCTCTCTTCCATGAAACTCAAAATTTTGTACCATCATGTCAAAATCAAATCGTGACATAGCAGGCCTCACGGTAGAGGGTGAAGAAGTTTCCAATCTCGCTCACGGGAAGTGAGCACGAAGTGATTTTGCTAGCGAGGACTCCCATCCAAACCCTCAACATTACCAATCGAATATAAACGTAGCAATTGGGACTGGATTCTTGAATAGACCCGACGAACCTCTGAATTTGGTCGATGAGGATTCAGATAAAGAAGCTGAAGATACTACGGCTGGAAGGGGGTCGAGCTGTGATCGCTGGTACCCTTTTGGAGGAAATTTTTCTGTACGACTTTAAGGTTATCCCGGATTCTACCATTGACCTGAGGTCTATTAATCGTTTGAAGGAAAGGTAAAACATTCCAGACATCATCACCGTCTTCGTTCTTCCTAAGAACTAAACCATATTTTCTTCTCCTAAAGGTGAGCTTTTGATCCATGTTGAGGCTCTCGAGAAAGTGGTCAGGCTTCCTCTTCACCCCACCCTACGATAGGCTTTCAACGCCCTATAGCTAGCTCCTCTTCATTTTACCCCTGGATTCTAGAGACATCTAATCGGCTTTCTTATGCTGTGGAGGGAACAGTGTAAATTGAACAAGGCTGCTAGGGAACCCAGAGTGGAGGAGATGGACTATATCTTTTTGATTGGCAACCTGTCTAGCAGCCCAAGAGGTCAATTCTACTCGAACACCAAGATCAAGATTAACTTCATCATTCTCGATACTTCCAAGAAAGATCTTGCCTGGAAGGATGAAAGGATTCTAGTGGGGGTGACTGGGGAAGCTCGATCTACATCAGTGGGGTTCAACGATAATCCCTCATAGGATAAAGATTCTCTGCCTGCTGAATTTGAGACAATCTTGAAGATCGTTATCTCTCGTAATTATTTAAACCTAAAGTTTCCTACCACTGATTCCTTTGATCCCCAAAGGGTGAATCTATACATATGAATCTTTGCTGCTTCTCCCCATAAGTAAAAGAAAATTGAGCCATCTTGCTCCTTCTATGCTAGCTAGATTGGTTCTAACACATTTATTCTTTTTTTTAACAGTTTTGGCTGTTGCTCCAGCTTCTGATGAAGTCCAACATGCTTATACCCCACTCACTCCTGTCAGGCCAACCCGAGGAGTCTCTTTGGGTGCCTCAGATAAAATGGGGACCAAGTGTTCCTAATGTAATTTCACTAGCTCTTGTTTCATCCCCTTCCCAGTTTAGGTCCAAGATGGTGCTCCTCGCATCGCGGGCTTCTAAGACGCGAGGTAAGGGGGTCTCTGTTGCTTCTGCATTTACTATAACTGCTACTGCCCCTTCTTTGATTTCCATTTCTGCTGTTGTCTCTACTTCTGCCACCCTTGTGTCCAGCTTCCCTAATATTTATGCTCCTCCATCCGTGTCCCCAACCCATTGAGCTTTGGAGGACCTTGTGGTTGGCCTTAGAGCAATTTACAGTGTTCTGCCCAGGTGGTGACCTCTCTATGATGGCTTCAATGCCTATTAATATTTTCCTGACCAAGGGATCTGCTCTCTTAGCTAAGGTAATTATCTTCTTTTACCTTTACCTGTGGTTGTCAACTTAATCGGTTTCCAACTTAAGTTTCACATCCTGCAGGCTTTTAAATTCTACGTGGCTATGGGCCACCAGGTGGCTCATCTCTGTGTTCGTGCAGTGAAGGCTGAGGCTGAAACTAAGAGTGCTATGGGATTACTTTCTCTGGATCAAACTCTGGTGCAAGAGATGACCTCCAGCCAGAAGAGGATAGAGAAAGAGATGCTCGAGCTTCAAGGCGACTATAAAAGGCTGAAGCGGTCTTTTGATCAAGAGACCCTCCAATCTGAACACCGGGCTAAGCAGAGGGATTCCTAGCAAGTGGAGTCCATGACATTAGATATCGAAAACAAGAATCTGCATGCTCAGGTGGCAAAGCTGGAAGCAGAGGTGGATGCCTCCTTTGGTGATAGGTATTTTTACGCCTCCTACCAAGTCGCAGAAGCTCTCCCTATTCCCTTTGATCCGTTCGTCATTGCCAACGAGGATAGAACAGAGATTATGGCCAAGGTCACGGATATGTCTCATCCTGTCAGTGATTGTACGGATCCTTTAAGTACAGTTAGAGCCGGGAAATAACTAGTCGAGATAGGTCTTCCTCTTCCTCTTCCTCTTCCTCTTCCTCTTCCAGCCTTTCCAATCTCTGGTCTCGGGGAGTCTTCAAGAAGGGTTCAACTTGTGCAGGCCGAGGGGAATCATCCCAAAGCCCTAGCAAAAGTCGAGGGTTACTTCGAAGATCTTGCTAGAGCAGAGTCAGGGCTTGAGCATAAGGTGACGGAGGTAGCTGCTACCACTCAAGGTGAGATTTTTCCCTCTAAAGTTATGGTTATGGTAAATGTGGTCCTGGAAAAGGACCAGGCTGGACAACAAGTGGGCGAGCAGCCTTAAGTGGATGAAGCAACTGGAAGGAATAACCAGGTTGACCAACCACTAGATGGGGTAGAGGTGGGCTTGGATCAGCCGGTGAAAGGAGTGGAGGGAAAGAACCAGGAGGAGGCTGAAGTCTGATATTAACCCTTAACCGTCTATCTCGACTACCCAAAAAAGGGGTGGGCACCCTGCTTTATTCAAGACCAGCTTTGTATTTTTTATTTTATTATTATTTCTCCACAGATGCCTCATGGAACTAATGGTTAGGCTCTCTACCTGATATATGCAGCCTTATAAGAGGGTAGGTTCCCTTATTTGTTTCGATATTTATAGCTTTCAGAGGGGATAGGCTTCCATGTCATGATTAATGAAAATTTGTTATGACTTCCTTCATGTTCGCTTTGATTGATCCCTGGTCATGAAATTTTGCCTTGGTTGAATGCTCCTTGTTTTACTTTTGACCTGACTTAGATGCGGCCTTCAATGTAACACTGACTTAATTAAATTTGGCAATAAATGACCTTCAATCTGTTGAGTCTAGTCAACTATTGTCGAACTTGTCCATACATTAAACTTGATGTACTTCAACCATGCTCTCATAGCAGGTTCCTGTAACAGTGTCTCTACAAAGTTGAAAAAGAAAAAATTGAGATCAAGTAGGTTATCGGTATTTCGATATGGTATATATTGGACCCTAAGGGATCTCTCTATGTCTAGCTCTGATATTTTAGGAAAAATTCATATTATAATTTTTTGGATGCCTTGGTTTGACGGGCTTGTGTAAATCCAAGCTTTGATCTCTATGTGATGAGTGGTAGCCCGACCAAGGTGTAAGGAAGGATATCTAGCTATCCTAATCAAGAGGTCTGGACGACAATTATGCTCTTACACTTAGACCCTTTTTGGGGGTGGTAGCCCCGACCAAGGTATAAGGAAGGCTATCTAGCTATCCTGGTCTCGAGATTTGGATGACAATTGTGCTCTTACAACACTCAAACCCTTCTTGGCACGGTGCATGGACAAGGCATCAAGGAAGCTATCTAGCTTTCCTTGGTTCTTGGCGATCTTGGCCAATTTATTTGTGTAGAATACAATTAGAGATGGAGAAATTAATGGCAGACTTTATTGATGATCAAGATGAAGTACATTATTGTTTGTGAAACTTTAATAAAACCTAAATTGAGGCAGTCTGCTAAGGAGTCCCATGCCTGGGGAAAAAACTTCCTCAAATGCTCAGCATTCCAGGTGTGGTCTATGGATTGACCGTCCATGTCTTCAAACGCCCAATTGGGTGGTCCTTCACCATGTATGGTCCTTCCCAATTGGGTCCTAGGACCCCATCCAACCTTATCCTGGTATTCTGGGTCACCTTTCTGAGAACCAAGTTCCCTTCCTTAACGCTATTGGCTTTGACATTTCTATTGAAATACCTAGTAATCTTGCTTTGGTATACAACTACTTTCTCAACTACCCGATCTTGTTTCTCTTCATAGAGGTCTAGACCGGCTCAGAGCTTGAACTCATTGCTCTCAGGTTTAAAGTGTTGTACCCTGAATAAGATTAATTTATGCTCAATTGGAAGAACTACTTCAACCTTGAAGGCTGACGAGTATGGTGCTTCTCTAGTAGCTGTCATTTTTGTGGTCCGATATGCCCAGAGTACCTCGGGAAGCTCCTCAACCCACTTGCCTTTCTTCTATTGTAATTTCTTATTTAACAATTTTTTGATGGTTTTGTTGGTTGATTCAACTACCCATTAGTCTGAGGGTGAGCTACTTAAGCGAGCCTAAGGTCGATTCCCAAGCCCTTGCAGAAGTCTTTGAATCGGACATTATCAAACTGTTTGCCTAGGTTGGCTATTATGATGAGCATAATTCTAAACCTTTAAACCACGTTGG
Source organism: Dipteronia dyeriana (assembly GCA_032871835.1). Lineage (NCBI taxonomy): Eukaryota > Viridiplantae > Streptophyta > Magnoliopsida > Sapindales > Sapindaceae > Dipteronia > Dipteronia dyeriana. The sequence continues at coordinate 41,431,907 of CM065296.1, forward strand.
TTTTGATGAAATTGGTTGTATTCTCTTCTAAAATATGGGAGAGTAGTCTTGCTTCAACCCATCTTGTGAAATAATCGATTGCATCAATTGAGTACTTAGTCTGTCCTGAAACGGCTGGAAGCAGACCGATCAGGTCAACCCCCCACATGGCAAATGGGTAGGGTGAACTAATTGATGATAGCCACTCTAGTGGAAGGTGGCTCAAGTTCAAGGTCCTCTTCCACGGTTCACAGGATTACTTAAACAACTTCACGTCTCGGTGGAATGTTGGCAAGTAATACCCCATGCAAAGTACTTGATATGCTAAAGCCTCCCCACTTATGTGATTCCAGTAGTCCCCAGATTAAACCTCTCTTAATGCCCAACTAGCATTGTCCAGATGCTGACATCGAAGCAAAGGAAGAGATTTACCCCTCATGTAGAGGTACCCATCTATAAGGCAATATTGCATAGATAACCTCTTATTTTTTGAGTAGGTTGGGATCTTTGGGGAAGCTTTCCTTCCTGGTGGTAGACAGCTATTGGGTCAATCCAGTAAGGTAGCCACTTAACGGGACAAATTTCATTGCCCGCTGTTATGCTTGATTGGGAAATCACCTAGAGAGGCACTCCCTTAGGTAGAGCTTGAACCTCATTCCTAGCTATATTTGCCCGATGGTTTTGCTCTCGTTGTATCTGCTTAATCCGGAACCCTTTGAACCTCTCCCTTAGTGGCTGCACCAGCTTCAGGTAGGCAACCATGTTGTTGCCTTTGGCTTGGTATAGTCCTGTAACATGGTTGACGATGAGCAACGAGTCACTCCTGACATGCAAATAATAGACCCCCAGCTCAATGTCGATCTTCATTCTGGCTATGAGAGCATCATACTCTGTATCATTATTGGTTTCTTTAAACTTGAATCGAAAACAATAGCAACATTCAGTTCTTTTAGGATCGATTAGGACTATAACGGCTCCTTCCCCTGCTTGTCCAGATGCTCAATCAGTGTAAAGAATCCATGTTTTACAGCCTTCCGAAAAATTGTTATCATCTAGAAGCTTCCCAGTTGCCGAATCTAGTGCTACTGGGGTCTCTCCACTTGATAGGGATGAGAATCTAGCTACAAAGTTTGCTAGGGCCTGAGCTATGACTTTTGTTCGAGATTTGTACTTCAGGTCAAACTGGGTGAACTCCAAAGACCACAAGACTAGCCTTCCAGATAAATTCGCCCTCTGTAAGAACTGGTGGAGGGGTTAGTTCGTCACCACCGCTACTGTATAGACTTGAAAATAGGGACAAAGCTTCCTTGTCAATGTAACCAGCGCAAGGGTGAGCTTCTCAAGGAGGAGGTAGTTCTTCTCGGGCTTGGATAATGAGTTACTGACATAGTAGATAGGTCGCTAGGCCCTATCCCCATATTCCTTGACCAAAGCCCCACTTACTGCCATTTCTGACAATGTTAGCTGCATCTGTAACTCCTCTGCCGGCATATGCTTAACTAGCAGCGGTAGGCTAGAGAGGTACTCTTTCAGATCTTGGAAATATAGCTCACTGTCTTGGTCCCATTTTACGTTCTTCCCTTGCTTGATTGCCTTGAAGAAAGGAAGGCATTTATCTATGGAACGTGAAATGAACCTATTGAGCGCTGCTATACGTCATGTCAGCACTTGGACTTGTTTGAGTGTGGTTGGAGAATCTTTATTCAGGATAGCTTGAATCTTTTCTGGGTTTGCCTCAATTCCCCTCTCATTCACCATGAAACCTATGAACTTCCCTACAGTTACCCCGAATGCGCATTTGGCGAAGTTCAGTTGCATATGATTTTCCCTTACTATCATGAAAGTCCTACGCAAATGATCTTGATGTTCTTCTACTTCCCGAGATTTGGTGATCATATCATCCACGTACATCTCCATTGTCTTTCCTATCTCCAGCTTGGATAGTCGATTGACCAATCCCTATTAGGTAGCGCCAGCGTTCTTGAGTCAGAATGGCATCACCTTTTAGCAATTCAGACCTTGCCCCGTGATGAAGCTGGTCTTGTCTTGATTGGCGGGGTGTATCATAATCGGGTTGTACCCCGAAAACACGCCTATGAAGTTGGGGAGCATGTTTTTCGATTGTGGAATCCAGCAGTTCGTCAATTTTTGGTAGAGAAAAGTTATCTTTTTGACACGTCCGGTTGAGGTCAGTGTTGTCGACACACATACGCCGCTTCTTATTTGCCTTTTTAACCTTGACTACATGGCAATCCATTCAGGATACCGGGCTTCTCTGATGAAACCTGTTTTGATCAGCTTGTCCACTTCTTCTTGGATCGCAGTGTTCCTCTCAGTATTGAAGTGATGCCTCTTCTACTTGATGGGATTAAAGGTTGGATCTACTGCTAGTAGGTGAGCTATTAATGATATCGGGATCTTGAGAATCTGGTCATGACTCCAAGCAAAGATGTCATTGAATTCTCGAAGAAGCCCGATCAAACCTTCTTTCATTATTGGCTTGAGGGCAGCTTCGACCTCGACAACCTTGGAAAGGTCATCACTTATAATGGGTATCGCCTTTAGTTTTTCCATATGGTGACCACTAGCCCATTCTCTGCTCTACTCTACTCTTCCTCATCTAGTACCATTGGGTCATTTTCTGGATGATCAGCAGGCTCTACATCTTCTAGGGTCATCCCGGGTGCTTCCATATCTTAGATCATCACGACTTGCGTGAAATGTTTCGCTAAAGCTGTCGGATTGGCAAACACTGCATACCATTTTCTAGCCACTTGCTCATCCCCGCGTACCTCACCCACCTTGTTCCCCACCAGGAACTTTAAGACATTATGGTAGATGGACAAGACCCCTTCACGGATGATAGGAATGGTCTTTCTAGTATCGCATTGTAGGCCGACAGGGTGTCAACCACAACGAAGTCTGTCATAATATTTATTAGAGAGGTGTAGTTTCAGCGATAACTGGGATGAATATTTATCCCACTGGTAAGATGGAATCCCCAGTGAAACCATACAACGAGGTTGTGTAGCTATTGTAGCACCAATGCTTCAAATTTAGTTTCTCCAAGTTGTCTTTAAAAACAATGTCTACACTGTTGCCTGTATCGACGAGCACACGATAAACCACACAGTTGGCAATCTGCACTGTGTTCACCATGGGATCATCGTAAGGTTGCACAATATTATAGACGATTTGTTGCATCAAATCCTTCTGATCCCCTTTTCTCTTCTCAGCATGATCGTGGATCTTCACTCTTACCTCCTTCCCAGTCTGGATACTGACCCTAACCTGCTGTAAGAATTCTACCAAACATCCTCCCCTCACTAGAGCTTCAATCTAGTTATATATGCTATAACACTTTGAACTGTTGTGCTCTACGTCTTCATGGATGTCACAGTACTTGTACTTGTTCATCCTGCCTACTGGTGCTTTCATGGGTGCAGGCTTCTGGAGTAGCCGCTTATCTCGATAGGTGAAGTATATTATTTTATGGAACCCATTTTAGGGGGTATAGTGATCATACCCTCTTTCATCTCGTGTTACTAGGGCTATAGTTCTTGGAGGAGGCGAAGCTCGCAGAGGGGTTCGTGCTACCGGGTAGTGTTCTTACCGAGGTTAGGAATAGAGAAAATGATATGTTGACCTGTTAAAGGGTTTATTTTGGTTTTTCTGAGCTGTCAAAGGTCTGGGTGCCACCTACACCTAGCACTTCGCCGCTCTCATGTCATCGTGCTCCATTTTGACCCTGAGTTGTTCGTCAATCTCGATCTTCTCGATAGCCCGATCATAGGCCTCTTGGTAGGTCTTTAGGGTCACTTGGTGAAAGATCGAAAGAGCTTGCCTACCCACAGGTTTTGCCGAAAGTTGGTGAGGGTTTCCTTCTCGGTGAAAACCCCCATCTGGATGACTTCCTTATAAAAACGTTCCACATATGACCGGAGTGTTTCACCTTGCTCCTAGGCCATATATTGAAGGTGTATGAGATCCTTTCAGCACGATTTGACACCTTGGAACTGCCAGCAGAAGTAGGTTGATAACTTCGTGAATAAATCCATGCTAATGGCAGACTACTTCCTGAACCAAGTCTGTGTTGTCAGTCATGGTGGTAAGGAACATCCTGCACATAGCAGTCTTGGTGGTATTCTAGACTGGCTTAGAGGGTCCTCTGTTCCGGAAAAATTGTCTGTCAGCATTTTGAATTTCGGTGGGAGCTCAGCTTCCTAGATCCTTCTGGTAAAGGGATCATTCATTTCGGTCAAAGGGTCCTTCTTTACTTGCTGAATCTATTTCTATTGCTTTACCAGTTGATCCTTCAGACGCTTGTTCCAGTGTTTCTTTTAATTGACCTCAGATCCCTCACTATCGGACTCCTCAGAAGAACTGGAAACCTCAGCTCTGTCCTCTTTAGGAGGGAGATCTTCACAGGGGCTTTGTTTTCTGTATTCTTCTCTAGCTCAGGTTTCTCTTATGAAGGCTGCCAAGCAGGGAGCTTCGTGCTGCTCTCATGGCAAGGCATTCATATTAGACTTGGCCCACCTGAGTTGGTAACACGATGGCCCGTAAGGGCACTAGTAATAGGCCCTAGCATGTCATTGATCGAGGGTTGAGGCCCTGCCCTATTGTGGGCTGGCTTTGGCTGGAAAGGTCCCAATCGATCGAGGATGGGCTGCCTGGTTCCGGGTCTGCTCGTCTCTCACTGAGTTTTGGGATTCATCGGTTGGATTGTAATGCCCTCAGCGAGCAGGCGAAGGTGGATATTCTCCATGAAGGCCGCTGCTTGTTGGTCGAGCATGGCCTGGCTTGTTACAGTAGGGCCAGAAGTGCGTGCAGAGGTCTGTTTGATCGAAACTTAAATATGGTACCCTGATCTTCTACCCTTTTTCAGGGCAGTAGATAGTTGTCCCGAAACCTGGGGCTATCCCTAAGAAGAGCGAAGCCTCATTGTTCCTGTAAAACAACAAACACGTAAACTTTATGTAAATTGAGTGTCGGTGTTTCCATAGACGGTGCCAAAAAGTGTTAACAAAAAATTCGTTCACAGTAAGGAATTTCAGCTAACACCCTCGAGACCACTACCTCGGAGGTCGCGGTCGGGGTTCGTACCTTTAGTTTCTGGTTTATGCGTTTGATGATGGATATGAAAATAGGTGATGTAAGATATGCTTGGGATATATAAAGGGAATTATATTGTTTTTATTCATGTAAATGAATCTAGTGTGACATACAAAGATCACTCAAACTCTTGTTCTCTCGTAGATGCGATGGGTACAAGTGGGTGGCAGCTCTATGCCTGTCGAGTAGTAGATCACAATGGTGGACGTGTTCTATCAATAAAATTTAGACCATAGTCCAACTTTCTATTGTTTTTTTTTCTCCTCACTCGTGCATGCTTGGGCTCATTTATACACAGTTCAACTAGGTTAAACTCGTGATTCACCTGCCATTAATTTCTAAATCGGATCTCTTCTTATCAGGCGGGATATTTTTAAAAATATCTTTGACTTTGGCTAGATAACGATTTCGAGAATATCTTAAAGGGAGATTAGTTTGTTTACTCTTTGGACTCTATAACTTGTTATGTATGTACATAGCATTTTAATGCAAGTTGGAGAGTGAATGTAAATGAATCTACTGTGACATATAAAGATCACTCAAACTCTTGTTCTCTCGTAGATGCGATAGGTACAAAGGGGTGGCAGCTCCGTGCCAATCGAGAAGTAGATAATAGTGGTGGACGTATTCTGTCAAAAGAATTTAGGCCATAGTCCAACTCTCTGTTGTTTTTTTTTCTCCTCACTCTTGCATGTTTGGGCGCATTTATACACAGTTCAACTAGGTTAAACTTGTGATTCACCCGCCATTAATTTATGAATCGGATCCCTTCTTATCAGGCGGGATATTTTATTTAAATGTCTTTGACTTTGGCTAGATAACGGTTTTGAGAATATCTTAAAGGGAGAATAGTTGTTTTACTCTTTGGACTCAATAACTTCTCCTGTATGTACGTAGAGAACTGGTGAGATGTATTATGGAGGTCATCAAACATGGTGTTCCTTATCTTGAATGGCGAGGTATATCTATGTTCCTATCTTGGTACTAGGAGGTTGATCTGACCTTTCCAGGTCCCTTTTAGATCTTGAAATGAACACTTTGGCGCTCTGTAGTACTAACAGAGCTTCTGTGAGCTTCTGTGAGCTTCCTATTATCTGCCGAGATAGAGTCAGTTCTTTCTTTTGTGAAATGGAACGATACCGTAGGAAAAACACAATGCCCTTATAGGTCTTTTCATGCTTTTGGAGGAGACGGCGGGCTTATGGAGAGATCGCAAGGTATTTCGACCTCGGGAAGCCTAGGCCTTCCCTTATTGATCTTATTTCAGGCTCTTGTCTTAATGTAAGGAGCTTGATCTGTTCACATCGGGCCTCACTTGACTTTTGTCTAGGGTGTGGGTGATCTTGCCTTGCTTCTACAGGTTTTATGGCAGCACAACCCCGGGAACCTCGGTACCTCATTGAATTCGGACCCTTACTTGGAGAGTGAAAAATTTACCTTTGGTCCTTAGCCAAATTTGGCTATTAACAGAAAATAATCAAGATATCCACTACGATTGCAGATGATGGAAGATAGTTAACTCGGCCAAGAGAGCGAACCCCTTGGTAATCAGGATGTCGACGGGCATTGAAGCCATCAGAGAGAGTCTACCACCTAGACAAGACACGATAAACCGCTCCACGACCTCATGTTGTCCATCGAGGCTTGATTGATGTTGAAGGCGGATAGAAAGACCTTCTGCAACAGCAGTCCCAAGACCGTCCGAAGCCCGAGTTGTCGATGATGAAGGAGGAGGAGTAGGTGCATCAGATAAGCTGACCGCGGGGGTACCAACAACGATAGTAATGATAGAAAGGGCAACTGAAGCAGGAGTGGTGGCAACAATAACAGCTACAGGTAGGGTGGTAGTCCCCTTACCCTTCATTTGGGATGCCTGGGATGCAAAGATTTCCATCAAGGACTTTGGTTGGGAAGAAGACGAGATAGGGGCAAGCAGAACCCTAACTAGAGCAGATGGCCCCCTTTCTCTAAAGTAGACGAAGAGGTCCCCCAGATTGGTCTGGTAAAAGGAGGAGGGGTATGGGCTCACTGTACTTCTTGGGTAGCTGGAGCAATAATAGAAACTATTAAAAAAAAGGAAGAAAAAAGAAAGGAGAAAGGTTAGAATCAAAGTGAATAGCCTGAAGAAAGCGAGCTAGTTCAAGGTTTTTTCTTCTTACTGGTAAGGTAGCAGACATGCACAGGTACTGATTCACCCTGTAGGGATGGAATAAGTCAGCGGTGGGAAACTTCAAGTTAAGATAATTGCTGGAGATGATGGCCTTCAGAATTGCCTCAGATCCTGCTGGCAGAGAATCCCTATCCTCTGAGAGCTTATCATTTAAAGCAGTAGGAACCATGAATTCATACCTACCGATGAAAATCGAGCTTCCCTAATCACCTTAAACCAAAATCCATTCTTCCTTCAAGGCAGGGTCTTTCTTAGAAGCACCAGGAATGTTGAAGTTACGCTTGTTCTTGGCTTTTGCATAGAACTGACCTATTTGGCCACCAGATAGGCAGCTAATTTGGAAGATTTAAGCCAGTTCCTACACTCCTGGCTCCTAGGCTACCTTGCTTAACTCAGACTGATCCCTCCACAGCACGAGGAAGCCAATTAGATGTCTCTAAATGCAGAGGTTAATTGGAAAGGAGTTAGTTATAGAGCGTTGAGAGCCCGTCGGAGGGAGGGGTGAAGAGGAAGCTTGACCCTATTCTTGAGAGTTGTGATGTGGATCATGAGCATGCCTTTAGAAGGGGAAAAGACATTGTAGTTTTTTGAAGGAACGAAGAGAGTGACACTTTCAATAATGCGGTACTTGTCCTTCAAGCAATTAATCAACTTCGGGTGTTGAAAAACTGCTTGCCCAGGTTGGCTACAATGATGAGAGGGGTTATGAATCTACAGACCTTATTGTTTTTTAATGAACCTCATCGTATTCTCTTCTGATATCTGGGAGAGAGGTTCGGCCTCGACCCACATCGTAAAATAGTCAATTGCCACAATAGCATGCTTGGCTTGCCTAGAAACGGTGGGAAGCAGTCTGATTAGTACCACCCCCATATGGAAAAGGTTAAGGTGAGCTAAGAGATGACAACAACTCTGAAGAGAGGTGACTCAAGTTCGAGGTCATCTAGCATGGTTCATAGAATTGTACAAAGCTTTTCTCATCTTGATAAATAGTTGGACAGTAATACGCCCCTGCAAAGCACCTGATATGCTAGATCTTCAACACTAATGTCGTTCCCAAAGTCCCAGAGTTAATCTCTCTCAACTCCCATTTGGCATCACCAGGATGAAAACTCTACAGCAAAGGAACGGGACATGCCCCTCCTGTAGAGGTATCCATCTACCAGGTAGTATCATATAGAGAGCCTCTTAATTCTTCGGATTTAATCGGGCTCCTCGTGGAGCTTTCCTTCTAGGAGATAAGGCACTATTGGATCCATCCAGCAAAGCTGACGATCAAGGGGCAAATCTCCTTGCCCGCTGTAATGCTTGGTTAGGAGATCCCTTGGATAGGAACTCCTTGTGCTAAGGCTTGGCCACCATCACAGGTATCTTAGCTAGGAAATTTGCCCGATGATTCCATTGTCGAGGAAATTGCTCGATATTGAATCCCTTAAATTTATTTCTAAGCAATTCAACTAGCTTCAAATAGGCGATCATATTATCCCCTTTTTCCTGGTAAATCCCTGAAACCTGATTTTCTACGAGTAATGAGTCACTCTTGACCTACATGTGGTCGATCCCCAGCTCGATGGCTGCCTTCATCCCGGTTAGGAGAGCTTCATACTCCTTCTCAATGTTAGCAGCCTTAGACCCGAATCTGAAGCAGTGACATCATCCGGTCCCTTTTAGGTCCACTAGAACTATGCTAGTTTCTCACATAACTTGCTCGGATGCTCCATCTGAGTAGAGGACCTAGGACTTGCAACCTTCCAGCTAGTTGTTGACCTCTAAAAACTTCTCAGAAGCTAGACTCGACGCTACAGGGGTCGCCTGGTTTGGGAGTGTTGGGAATTCTGCTATGAAGTCCGCCAAAGCCTGGGCTTTGACTGTGGTTCTATGTTTGTATTTCAAATCAAACTAGGAGAGCTGTATGGGCCACAAAACTAACATTCTGGATACATCCGGCCTCTGATAAAAATTAGTGGAGAGACTAGTCCATCACCACTGCTATTAAGTGAGCATGAAAGTAGGGACGGAGCTTCCTCATCGAAGTCACTAGAGCATAGGCGAGCTTTTCCAGAAAAGTATAATTTTTCTCTACCTTAATTACAGCATGAATCATGTAGTAGATAGGTCGTTTGACGATTATATGTTGCCCTAGTGTTTTTGAGACAAACGGTATCACCTTGTAATAGTAAAGACCCTGACCGGTAATGAAACTGGTATTATCCTGGTCAGCTGGATACATTTTAATCTGGTTATACCTTGAGAATTCATCCGTGAAGCTCAAGAGCTTATTCTTGGATGTTGAGTCAACCAACTGATCAATCTTTGGTAAAGGAAAACTGTCTTTTGGACATGCCCAATTGAGGTCGGTGCAATCGACACACATACACCACTTCCCATTCACCTTTATAACCATGACCACGTTGGCGATCCATTCAGAGTAGTGCGCCTCTCTGATGAAGCCTGCTCTGATTAATTTTCCCACTTCCACCTTAACCGCATCATTTCTTTTAATGTTAAAGTGGCGTCTTTTCTGCTTAACAGGCTTGAAGGTCAGCTCCACTTGTAATCGGTGAGCTACCAATGACATTGGGGTCTGATGCAGAAGAAAGCTTGAGATAGACAACCTCACAGATATGAGCTACCTGTGTGTTCTAAAACTTGTTGATTCAACCGAATACCAGGAGAAAGGAAAATAAGTTGAGTAAAAACTCAAGAGATAATATTAAATCAAGCTGTCCCACCTTGTTGGAAACAAAAAACATAAATAGGAAAGTAATAAGTCGACTTCCACAAGGAATCAACTTCTACATAAACATAAACTAAACTGAAAAGAAATCCTAACTAGGAAAAACAAACAAAATCCTAAACAAACAAGACTTCTAATAATAGCTATGAACGCCACTTAGGAATCTGCCACCTAAGCTCATTTTGGATGCGCCAAGCGTTACAAATATGAGTCTGCAATCCTGTATGTATCATCCTCCCTAAGTTGGAGAGAATTCAACCATGAATTCAGCTCGCCTTCATCCCTATATGACGAATCTCCTTGAAACGGAACCAAGTGTTTAACATTGAACACATTAGCTATTTTAATATGGCTTGGTAGCTTGAGACGATAGGCATTAGAGTTGATCTTCTCGATAATCTGGACTAGACCGATTTTTCTACCAAAAAGCTTATTGTACTCTCCTACAGAGAAGAAATCATTCGTTAACACTGCCCAAACGAAATCCCCTATAGCAAAGTCGACTTTACGGTGTTTCAGGTCTGCAGCATGCTTGTACTTGCTCGTGGATATCCCACAAATGAGTTGCGAATTCCTCTGCTTTACGGTGCACCTTGATAGTTGTAGGGAGAAATGTGAGATCAAGAGGACAATGGGGACGAAAACCGTACACCACCTCAAAAGGGCTGATCTGAGTGTTGCGGTTAACCGTATGATTGTGTGCAAACTCAGCCTGACTAAGTTTCTGGTCCCGTGTTTTCAACTGGTTACCCACTAGACCTCGTAAAAGGTTTCCCAAGGACCTATTTACCACCTCCATTTGACCATCAGACTGGGCATGGTAAGCACTACTAAAATTCAGCCGTGTACTCATCATATTTCACAAGCCACACCAAAAATGGCTGATAAAGTTGGTATCTCGATCAGAAGCAATCGATTTTGGTAACCCATGAAGACGGTATACTTCTCGGAATAAAAATTGAACAACAGTAACGGCATCAGTAGTTTTCTTACAAGGAATAAAGTGTATCATTTTGGAAAACCGATCAACCACCACGAAGATAGAATCAAAACCTCGTTGTGTTCGCGGTAGCCCAAACACGAAGTCTATACTGATATCCACCCACGGTTGCTCAAGAATTGGGAGGGGCATATACAAACCAGCATTCGTGGCGCTACCTTTGAAGACCTGGCTGACGTAACACCTCTCAACGAACCGACTCACTTTTTTTTTACATGGCAGGCCAAACATAGGATGAGGCCACCAGTTAGAATGTTCGATAGCGCCCTACATTGCCTTCCTCATGCAATTCTCGGATTATTTTTGCTCGGAGACTATAATTTATAATACATAAATGATTTCCCTTGAAGATAAACCCCTCACGTAGCACAAAATCAGACTAATTATTGTTTCAATTCGCTGAAGCACGAGAGCAAAAATGGTATCCAGGGGATATAAATCCTGAAACGAATCGAAGCCTAAAACCTTCACTCTCATGCCTACCAACAGATTACGCCGTCGACTAAGTGCATCCGCCAACCTATTCAACACAACAAATTTGTGATTTATAATGAATGTGAACTGTTGGAGAAAAGTTGCCCATAAAGCATGGCGTGATGAAACTTTATGCTGGCTGCTCATATGCTTGAGAGCATCGTGATCCGTGTAAAGGACAAACTCTTGTAGGAAGAGATAATGTAGCCAATATCGGATTGCTTGCATTACGACGTGAAATTTGACATCGTATGTGCTATAACGCAGCCTTGCCCCCGATAGTTTTTCACTAAAATAGGCCACTGGCCTCCCATTCTTACTTAGAACTGTCCCAAAACCCAATTTCGTAGTGTAACAATGAAGCTCAAACAGAATCAAAAATTCCAGGAGCATAAGAACTAGGGCTGACATGAGCCTCATCTTGATCTCATGGAAAGCATTTTTCGCCTCTACTGTCCATAAAAATTTACCATCTGATTTCATACATTTGGTCACCGGGACTATGTTGCTGCTAAAGTTAGGAATAAATTGACGGTATAATGAAGCCAAGCCTTGGAAACTCCGTACCTCAGTAACCGTACGCGGCTGCGGCCATTGTTGGATCACTTCAACCTTTGATTGATCAACCGATAAACCTGTTAAAGACATAATATATCCTAGAAAGAGTACACTATAAGTAAGGAATGAACATTTATTTGATGAAGCGACGAATTTTTCCCTACAAAAAAATAGAAAGAATTTTACGAAATTGTTACAGATGCAACTCTTGGTTAGCACTATAAATAAGGATATCATTGAAATACACCACTACGCTTTTGCCAATGTAAGGTCGCAAGGCATAATTCATAACCCTTATAAATGTATTCGGTGCATTTGACAACCTGAACCGCATTACCAACCACTAAAAAAGGCCCTCTCCAGTTTTAATAGTTGTCTTCCATTCGTCCCCCTGACAGATTCGAATTTGGTAATATCCACTATTTAAATCCAGCTTAGTAAAGACAATGGATCCACTGAGTTGATCCTGCAAGTCATCCTGTCTCGGAATAGGGAACCCATATCAGACGGTGATATTGTTTATTGCCCAGACTGTCAACACACATTCTCTAGGACCCGTCTTTCTTCGGGGTTAAGAGAGCTGGGACAGTGCAAGGGCTAAGACTCTCCCTTATATGTCCTTTTGATAGCAAGTCTTCAACCTGGTGCCTTAACTCTTCATGCTTTTTGGGACTCATCCGGCAGTGTGGCCTATTAGGTAAGGTAGCACCAGGCACCAGGTCAATATGATGTTTGATATCATGCAATGACGATAGGTTATCTGGTAGCTTATCTAGAAACACATCCCAAAACTCATCCAAAAGCAATCTCACTCTACTAGGAGCATCACTCGGTCTAAATCCCTCTCTTCGAATCAGCACATACATGACCCCTGACTCCTTTATCACTTCCTCAAACTTTGCCATCGATAACAAATTAAAAGTTTCACCTGTGGAAAAGTTTCCAGTTGTTTCTTTCCTTGGTAAAAAAGTGATCTTAATTGAGTTGAATGAGAATGTGTTGGTGTTTAGGAATCTGTCATATATTACCTTTCAATCATATAACCACAGTCTTCCCAGTAGCAAGTGACAGGCATTCATGGTAATCACATCGCACCAAATTTTGTTTTTGTTAGTCGTCTTAATGGAGAAGGAGATATTGCTTATTCGGTCAACTGTTACATCATTCTGTTTGTCAAAACAGGTGAGCTTGTAAGGATGCGGATGAGCTTCTGTTGCAAGCTACAATTTTTGAATTGTTTCTTCCAAAATAATGTTCTCACAACTTTCTGAATCAACAATGAACCTGCATATTTTTCCCCTTATTGTACATGTCGATTGAAACACATTTGTACGTAACCAATCATCATCATTGCTGCAAGTAGCAAGGTAGCTGTGTCACACCACCAGTAGTGGTCCATAATCCCCCTCTAGGTATTCCTCTTCTGTTACCACGACATCATCAAAAGTTGGGCCGGTTTTGACATCCTCGAACTCCTCTAGCATATTTTCTGAATCCATAAACAACCCTTTCTTTGGTCCCCTCTTGCAATCTGCGAACCTGTGGCTGGTCTCCCTACAACATAAACAGCGAGCAAGTGAAGATGTTTCTGCTGTTGGTGGTGCGTCATATGGCTTTGCGACAACTGATCATGGTGTCACGCTTGTACGTCCATAACTACTACCCTGCCATGAATCAACCATACCCATCCCTCTCCTTGCGAATTATTTCTCCAGTTGTAATGCTCTCTGATAAGCTTCAGACACAGTTACTAAGTCAAATAAGTTGAGAACCTCTTGGAATTGAATCCTTGTTCCTCTAATATATCATGAAACCCGCAAGTTATCTGATTCTATAATTGCATTCCTTGAGATCAGTTGATAAAACTATGTTGTATAGTCATCAATAGATCGAGTGCCTTGTTTCAAATTTTGTAGAGGTTATGTTCATAATTATGTAGTAAAAAGACTACTCTCATATGTTTCTTTATCTTCACCCATGCAATGATCTTGGGCTTTCCTTGCCTGGTCACGGTTAATTTCAATTACTGCCACCAAGCTCATGCACATACTCTAAGTCTCGTTGTAGCAAGTGAAACATGCCTATTCTTCGTAACTTGTTTAAACTCCAATACCTCTTCTACCGCATCAATCCAGTCGAAATATTCATCTTGTTCCAAACCCTTATAAAACTCAGGAATGTCCACTTTGAACCCTAACTCCCACCACCGCGAATCATCAACCGGAGGTCTTCGTTGTCTTGGCTGAAGAGGGGCAAACGGGTTGTCATCATCAGCAGAATCCCCCTTCGTCGATGGTGAATTTTGAGCTTCCCGATGTTGTTACGTCATGGTAGCCATCCGATACGTCAACGCCTTAACATGTTGTTGTAACTGTGTGATCTCGTCAAATTCATAGACTTTGTCAATTGGAGCCTCACGAGCATTCAGAAAATTAACACGTCTCTTTGGCGGCATGACGATAAAATTTAAACCTGGGTTGTGATTCCAAACTGATGCAGACGAAAGCTTGAGAAAGACAACCTCACAGATATGAGCAACCCGTGTCTTCTAAAACCTGTTGATTCAACCGAATACCAAGAGAAAGGAAAATAAGTTGAGTAAAAACTCAAGAGATAATATTCATTCAAGCTATCCCACCTTACTGGAAACAAATAACATAAACAGGAAACCAAAAGTCGACTTCTACAAGGAATCAACCTCTAGATAAACTTAAACTAAACTGAAAAGAAATACTAACTAGAAAAAACAAACAAAATCCTAAACAAACAAGACTTCTAATAATAGATATGCATGCCACTTAGGAATCTACCACCTAATCTCGTTTTGGATATGCCAAGTGTTGCAAATACGAGTCCGCAATCCTATCTGCATCAGGATCCTAGGCATCTTGTCGTCACTCCAAGTGAAGACGTCGCAAAATTCTTTGAGAAGCCCGATCAGACCTTTATTCACTCTCAGCTTGAGGGTAGCTTCGACCTTAACTACCTTAGAAGGATCATCTTTCCTAATGGAAATCTCTTCATGTTTGTCCACATGATGCCCACTAGCCTATTCTCTATTCTGTTCTTCCATATCTAGCATCATGGGGTCATCCTCTGGATGATCTATGGGCTCTATATCTTCCAAGGTCATCCCTGGTGTTTCCCTATCATGGATCGTTGCAACCTGCACAAAGTGTTTTGCTAAAGCAGTCGGGTTGGCAGATATTGTATAGCACTTCCTGACTGCTTGTTGGTCACCTCGCACCTCCCCCACCTTGTCCCCTACAGGAAACTTTAAGACGTTGTGGTAAATGGATAGGACCCCCTTAAAAGATGACAAGAAAGGTCTTTATAGAATCAAATTACAGGTCGATGGGGTATCTACCACAACGAAATCTATCTTGACATTTTGTTGGAGAGGTGGTGTTCTAGCGATCATTGGGAGCATCTTTGATCCCATTGGTATGATCGATTTACATCGAGGTTGTGTAACTATGGTAACACCAATGTTTCAAATGCAGCTTCTCTAAGGTATCTTTAAAGAGGATGCCGATGCTGCTGCCTGTGTCGACGAGCATACGGTGGACCACACAATTGGCAATCTGTATCGTGACCACCATAGGATTGTCATAAGGCTACACCGATGTTGTAGACATCTGCCTCGATGAAAATAATCTATGCTGACTTGGAGGGGTAAACCGGGCTCTGGTTGACCTTGAAGATACCTCGACCTTTATCTAGATGAGGAATCTTCCTTGTGTGGATTTTTTTTGGAATTATTAAAGGTGCCAGCCAGAGTGGGCCCTCTGCTTATGGTATGTATCACCTGGATTTGCTACATCATATCCTCATGCTCCCCTTTTCTCTTATCGGCGTGCTCGTGGATCTCAGATTGTACTTCCCTTCCAGTTTAAATATTATCCCTAACCTGCTGCAAGAACTCTATCAAACATCCTCCCTTTATCAGAGCCTTGATCTGGTTATGCAGGTTATAGCATTTTGAAGTATTGTGATCGATGTCTTAATGGAAGTCACAGTACTTATACTGGTTCCTCTTATCGACTGGGCCTTTCATGGGTTTTGGCTTCTGCAGTAGCCCTTTATCCCTAATGGTAAGATAGATTGTTTCACGAGATGCATTCAAGGGGGTGTACTCATAATACTCTCACTTATCTCACGTTATAAGGGCTACTGTCTTGGGAGGAGGTGAAACCCGTGGAGGGGTTCACCTTGTTGAATACCTTTCTTGCTTGGGTTGAGAAACAGGGAAGCGGTATGTTGACCTATTGGGATATTTGTTCTGATTTTTCTGAGTTGGCTTAGATTTGGGGGCTTTCTTCTTCTAGCGCTTCATCATTCTCATATCGTCATGCTCTATCTTGACCTTGCGCTGTTTGTCGATTTTGACTTGATCTAGTGACAGATCATAGGCCTCCTGGTAGGTCTCTAGAGGTCGTTTTTCAAAGGATTGAAAAAGCTTACCTGCCTACAAGTTCCACCTGAAGTTGGCAAGAGTCCCTTTCTCAACGAAGACTCCCATCTGGATGACTTTTTTATGGAAGCGTTCCATGTATGACAAGAGTGTCTCACTTCACTCCTATATCACATATTGTAGGTGTATGGGATCCTTTGGATGCGGTTTGATCCCTTGGAACTGGGAGTAGAAATCTGTTGATAGTTTTGTGAAAGAATCAATGCTACCAGCAGACAGCTTACTGAACTAAGTCTTTGCGTAGTCAGTCAGGGTGGTAGGAAACATCGTGCATGTGGCAGCCCTAGTGGTATTCTGGACTTCCATTTGCTAGACGTAGCTCTCCACGTTGCTTAGGGGGTTTTCTATCCCGGAATATTTATCTGTTAGCATCTTGAATTTTGGCGAGAGCTCCCCCTTCCGGATCCTTCTAGTGAAGGGAGCATTAAACACTCAAAGGAACATTTTTATCCTCGTACTTTCCCTTATTTATCTATTAGATCTCTTTCTGTAGCTTTGCTAGCTGATCACTCATGTGCTTGTTCCTAGGTTTCTTTGATTTGACCTCGGACTCCTCGCTATTAGATTCCTCTATTGAACTGGCGATCTCTATCCAGTCCTCTCTATGAATGGGATCTGCCTACGAGCTTCACTGGCTACCTTCCCTTATAGCCCGGGCTTCCCTCCTTGGAGTCACCGGGTATGGAGCCTCTTACTGCTTCTGGGGTAAGGCATCCATTACAGATTTAACTCACTTAGGCTGGTAACGTGATGGTCTTCCAGGAACTGGGGGCCCTAGCCTATCCCGGATGGAAGGTTGAGGCCCAATTCTATCATGGGCTGGCTCTAGAGGAGGAGGTCCCAAGTACTCAAAGGCGGGCAGCCAGGATCTGGGCATGCTCGGCTCTCCCTGAGTGTTAGGATTTACTGGCTGGACCGTAATGCCCTCAACGAGCATGTGAAGGCGTAAGTTCTCCATGAAGGCCACCACTCATTGGTCGAGCATTACTTGGCTTATCATAAGAGGACTAGAAGCCCGTATAGCGGTCAGCTGGTTCGAAACTTTGTTGTGGCGTCTGGATTTTCTCCCCTTCTACGGGGCCTTTAGTGTTAATGCAGCCGACGGTTGTCCCGAAGCTTCAGGTTGTCCCTGAATGGAGCGAAGCCTTATAATTTCTGTTCAATAATAAACACTTAAATGATTAACTGGTTGTGGATTTGTTCCCATAGACAGTGCCAGAAAGTGTTAACAGAAAATTTACTCGTGATGAGAAATTTCAGTTAACACCCTCGAGACCACAACCACGGAGGTAGTGGCGGGGGTTGGTATCTTTGATACCTAACTTGCGCAAACAAAGGTGGGTGTTTAAATGTGAATACAATGAGAATGGGAATATAGCTCTTTATTATAGATCAAGTATGTCGTATAAAAAATTCTCAAATACTCTTATTTCACTGGGATACAGTAGGGTGGCAACCCCGTGTCTGTTGAATAGTAGAATACAATGATGGTCGAGTTCTAAAGTTAAAGTTTAGGCCGAAGTCGACTCTTTTGTTTTCTAATGTTACTTGTACTATCTGTTCTCCTCCTTTTTTGGCAATCTTATTTGGGCATATTTATACACGGTCCTAATAGGTTAAACTTGTGAATCTCCCACCCTGATTCTCTCAATCCATTCCCTCCTTATCGGACATGATATTTTATTTAAAAGTCATTGACTTTAGCCTAATGATGGAGTCAAGAATATCTTTGGTAGAGATAAGTTTGTTTCCTTTTCGGACTCAATCACTTGCCTAGCATGTACGCGGTCATTTATCGTTCGTTAGAGTGTAGATATGATCTTGTGCACCTTTAAGGTGTGACCCTCCATGGAGCTCATTGAGCATGGTGTTTGCTCCCTCAAAGTGTGGGAAGAGTATATCTGTGTCTTGGTACTAGGAGCTTGGTCTGACCTTTCTTCGTTCTCTTAGAGCTTGATATGGCCCTGTAAGCACCCTTTGGTGGTAACAGAGTTTCGGCGAGCTCCCTCATTCTTATCCAGCTAGGTTCGAACCTTCCTTTGACGAAGTGGAGAGATGCAATAGCATGAACCTGTTGTCTTTATTGGCCTTTTTACATCTAGAGAGGACGGCGGGCTTCCGGAGAGGTTACGAGGTAGTTTCGATCTCGGGGAGTCTAGACCGTCATGCGTCGGGTTTCCCCTGAATTCTTGTTTTGGTGTAGGGAGCTTGATCCGATCGTATCGGGCTCTTCCCTAGGTGTTTTCAGAGCTCGTCGACTCATCCTCGTTTATGCGGGGTGGCTCCACATTTTACCCCCTTCCCTCATGGTTCCGTGGTGGATAATCTCTGGCTTGGATCCGGGCTAGGAGAGTGGAAAAATTCTCTTTTGTCCCCAGCCAAATTTGGCTATTAACAACAATAAAAAATGTTTTTATTTTATGCTTGCCTTTTATTTTGTTTTTGTTAAAAAGAAAATTTTTCTCATACTATAATTTAATCATATATAATCATATTTTTAAACCAAAAGTTGCCATGTGTCATTCAAACTAACATTATGCATTTAATTTTATTTTTTAATTATATATATTATAATAAACTCATACATGTGTTTGTGAGGGAACTTTGGAATTAATGGTTATATTTACTTCTATTTTTATAGGCTTTGTAAATTAATATCCATTTTAATTAAAATTAAATCATGTGATTAATATTCTAATTAACCATTTACAATCAGCTCAAAAACCGGAATAATATTCCATTAATTAATATTCATTCCAATAATAATTAAATCATGAGATTAATGTTCTAGAATTCTAGAATAACTTTAAAAATCATTTATGTTAATAGCAAAATTTGGCTAGGGACCAAAGAAGAATTTTCCACCTTCCAGCCTTCAAGCAGGGATCCAAATCCGGGTCTACGTAGTGAGGTCCTCTAAGTCGAGGTACCTTACGACCCTGCAGAAGCAGGGCGAGGTAATCAACACCTTATCAACACTTTGCATGCATTCAGGCTCTCCAATTAAAGCCCGCTACCCCTCCAGGAATCTTCCATAATTAGGTCGAGCTCCATGATAAAGCTCAGCGTAGCTAAACCAAGCTCCCAGCTACAAGGTTGGAACCCCATGGGATATTTCGGCCCTAAAATGGTTAGCACAAGCTCCATGTGAAGACCAGCAAGCTCGATCAAGCTCTGTGACAATCGAGAGGTCCCTTGGGGACCCCGCCAGTGTAGTGGAACCTGGTATACCTCGCCCCTAAGAAATATCAAGCATCACCTCAGGTAACCTCCATGAAGTACATCTCCGAAGTGACATATAAAACCAGAGCTCTCCTCCAAACAGCGTCGGAATAGAGGGTTGACCTTCAAGACACTTACGATACCGTTAATGAGGTCAAACCGTATTAATGGAGATAGTCAACTATATTAATAAGGTCAAACCGTATTAATGGAGATAGTCAACCGTATTAAGGAGATCAAACCGTATTAATGGCAGTAGTCAACCCTATTAATGAGGTCAACTATATTATTGAAGGTAACCCTATTAATGAGGTCAACTGTATTAATGGATGAAAACCACCCTATTAATGAGATGATCAACGCCATTAATGAGAGATTATTCAACTCTTTAATGGCCACCATTAAAAAAGTCCAAAGAGGAAAAAAATACATTTGCCTCTAAGATATCCTCCACAATCGATTATTGGGAGTCAACTACAATAGAAAATCCCACTTATCAAGGAATGAAATAGTCCGAAGAGGAAACAAACACATATTCTCCAAGATATTAGCTACAATCCGATCAACTACATTAAATGAAAAATCATGTTCAAAAAGGAAAGAAGAACAATTCAACAGTCCTTGACTTGGGCACAAAGGTAGTTACACCATGTATAAATACACCTATAATAGCATCGATTAAGGGGTGATCTGATAACAGATGTCAAATCCCTAATCCCAAAATCGACCGGCCCGAGGCAAGTCGATATACTTCGAATAAGTTCTCTCTACATCATCGTTACATGTACTACCTCTACCAGAAGTACATCGGGATTAGTTGATATTATGTTACTATTGTAAGCTCTCCAAAGCATATACGTTGTGCTATGTCACCACTCTTATAAGCTCCTCAGAGCATTATTTAATATATACATAAAGAAGGGTATTTCTCCTTCCACCGGATACTGCCTCGGGGTTTTTCAGCATATGATCATTCTTGATGCTTTTTCCCTCTTGGTCAGTCCACATCTCTCTACATAAGACTTGTGTGTTCTCTTATTTGTCCCCTGTATTATGCATTTATATATGTGTACAAGCTAGATTCCTACCTCACTGGACCTGATGCTCTTATACTCACATCTACTTGCCAAAGTTGCACATCAAAATGCGGGAGAAACCACCTTGACTAGCTTGAAGGAAGTCGAGGAGCTCTCATGTATCCTCTCTATGGAAGAAATCGAACTCTCCGACGCTAGAGCTAGATAAGCCCCATTTCTTACTTGCTATCTAGGTCAGGGAACTACAAGAAGGAATCGGGCTCCAAATCCGAGCTCTAGGTACCAGGACAGGTTCCGACTCCGATCAAGAACCAGGACCAGGACAAGGATCAACCCCTTCACATCAACAAGGGAACCCCTGAGTTCCCTGTATCTCCCCCTTATGCATGAAGCCTGACGGGTGAAATACCTCGTCTCTTACTTGCTGCATCATCCTCTTTTACTGCTTTATTCTTCATTATCAAGATCTCACGAAGGTACCAAAGGTACCAACCCCGGTCGCTTCCTCTGTGATAGCGGTCCTAAGGGTGTTAGCTGTAATTCCTCACCCGGAGTGAATTTTTGATAAACACTTTCTAGCGCCGTCTGTGGGAAGTTTCCATACCCTTTTTGAAAGCCTCAATGTCTCTACATGAGTATCATTATACTAATGAGGTAATAAATTAGTTATTCCTGGAATATCATTTACTATTTACGTTGTCCTTTCTCCATACGTGTTTATATTGCCTACGCATTGCGTGTGGTGCTCATTTTGTCATTTAACGAGTTTTGTTCATTGTGGAACAAATTTGTTACGTGGGACACCGGATGGAACAGGTTTATTGTGATGGTTCTATAAAACAAACCTACTTAGATAATCATGGAGCTCTAATACAGTAGCTCCCCATTGAATGTCTGTTACATTGCTGAACCACTCTGATACATCGAGAGCTCCTACACAGTAGAGTTGCACCTCTCCTACGTTCTTACAGCAGATTCGCTCTGCAACCAGTGTATCACCTATCTAGTAGATCCACTAAAATTGTAACTATTCGTATGGATCCCCTCATACCATCTGATCCGCCCTTCAGAAGCTTTTAGGTAGCGGCAGCTGGTCAACTCATGAATTCGAGAAGCCAACTCAACTGTGTAGCCTCTAGACCAGCATCACCAGTAGAAGCTAAATGGCTCCTCACTTCTTATACAGGGCTGGTCAACGTCCAAGTGAGCCACTGAGCTCCCTGGTTTGTTCCAGTATGGTCTAAACCCTCATTTCAATTACTAGGGACTTCTAAGATCCCAAGCATACTTTCGGACTAGTACCAGACAGGTGGCTTCACTCCATGTGTACCGGGCCATTCATCGCCTTAGCAAGCCACCGACGCTCGATCTGATCCAGGAGTTCTCAGAAGCTTCCAACATTTGGTAAGGCCTCCTACATGCCTAAGCAAGCTTCTGGAACAGTGGCACCGCTACAGGACCGGAGGTTTCATTCCATTTGTATCGGGCCACTCATCACCATAGAAAACCACCAAAGCCTGATCCGATCAAGGAGTTCCCAGATGCTTCCCACATTTGGTAAGGCCTTCTACGTGCCTAAGTAAGCTTCCGGAGCAGAAGCACCGCTACAACACTAGTGGCTTTGCTCCATGTGTACCGGGCCATTCACCACCCTAGCAAGCCACTGAAGCCTGATCCGATCAAGGAGTTCCCAGAAGCTTCCCATATTTGGTAAGGCCTCCAACATGCCTAAGCAAGCTTCTGGAACAGTAGCACCGCTACAAGACTGGTGGCTTCGCTCCATGTGTACCGGGCAATTCACCACCCTAGCAAGCCACCGAAGCCCAATATGATCGAGGAGTTCCAGAAGCTTCCCACATTTGGTAAGGCCTCCTACATGCCTAAGCAAGCTCCTGGAATAATAGCACCGCTATAAGACTGAACGTTTCGTTTCATTTGTATTAGGCCACTCATCGTCCTATCAAGCCACCGAAGCCCGATCCGATCAAGGAGTTCTTAGAGGTTTCCGACATTTGGTAAGGCCTTCTACGTGCCGAAGTAAGCTTCTGGAGCAACAACAACGCTACAAGATCGGTGGCTTTCCTCAATGTATAACGGGCTATTCATCGCTCTAGCAAGCCACCAAAACCCAATCTGGTCGAGGAAAGCCCAGAGGCTTGGTAAGGCATCCTACATGCCTAAGTAAGGCTCTAGAGTAGCAGCCCCACTGCAAGGCTTAATGGCTTCTCACTTCTTGTACCGGGCTGGTCAACGCCCAAGTGAGCCATTACGGCCCCGATCCATTCAAACATGCTCTAGAGCCTCATTTCAATTGCTAGGGACTTCAAAGATCCCAAACATGCTTCTAGACCAGTACCAGACCGGTGGCTTCGCTCTATATGAATTGGGCCACTCATCGCACTAGCAAGCCATCGAAGCCCAATCCGATCGAGGAGTTCCCTAGTGCTTCCCACATTTTGTAAGTCCTCTTACACGTCTAAGCAAGCTTCTGGAACAGTAGCACCGCTACAAGACCGGTGGCTTTGCTCTATATGTACCGGGCCATTTACCGCCCTAGCAAGCCACTGAAGCCTGATCCAATCGAGGAGTTTTCAGAAGCTTCCCATATTTGGTAAGGCCTCTTACATGCCTAAGCAAGCTTCTGGAACAGTAGCACCGCTACAAAACCAGAGGATTCGTTCCATTTGTATCGAGCCGTTCATCGCCCTAGTGAGCTACCAGGGTCCCGATCCACCTCTCTGGTTAGTCTCCTCAACAGTAACAACTCCTTTCTACCTGGTCCTACTGCTTGTTTGGATGGTCGCCATCCTCTAGCGCTGCTACTTCGAAGCCAGCTTCCACCACCTTGGTTTGATCAGCTTTGGCCAGCCTTGACCAATATCTCCTCAGTGGATCAATTAGGACATCTCCTACCTCTTCTACCTTGGTAACACCAACCTAGTCCTCTGCTTTGACAGATTCAGATAAAGCTGTAGGTAGGCTTAAAGCTCCTCATGCATTCTCTACCTTGCAGTAGGGGACTTCGAGATAGGTTCTACCCTAGTACGGTTTGGCATGAAGGTGGAGATGGGCACCATGTCCTCTTCATCATCAGTGCACCCAGCGGCTCGAGAAGGACTGGCTTCAGTAAGAGCAGACCTATAATCTCTTAGTTTTCTCTATGATCTCCTTCAGAGCGGTCCTTACAAGGCACAAAGTATGGATTTGAGTCACTCCATATCTTATGCACACTGCATCCACTCTTTGACTACCTGCATCTCAGCCGCAGTTGCCTCAGCTTTGGTCATGGCTTTGCTCAGGACGATAGCTCCCGTCATTATCTTGATCATCTCTTCTTTGGTCTGTTTAAGCTCGACTTTAGCAGCATCAACCTGCTCGTAAAGAGCATCATACCAGTGGCTCTGCTCAATTCGTACCTAGTCATTCGATGCCCTAGCAAGTCATCAGTGTCCCGGTTCATTGGAGAATAGCCAGAGGCTTCCCATATTCAGTAAGGCCTCCTACGTCCCAGAGCAAGCCTCTGAAGTAGTAGCAGCATCATCGCTGCAAGTCTAAAAGCCTTCTCATTTCTAGTACCAGGCTGATGGTTCCTCTCCATTTGTACTGGGCCATTCAATGCCTTAGCGAGCCACTGTGATCTCGATCCACCTCCTAGGTTAGTTTCATCGACAGTGGAAGCTCATTCCTCCCTGGTCCTGTTGCTTGGGTAAATGAAGAACTACCATCCCCTATCACTGCTACAATGGAGCTAGCTCTACCACATTTTTCGTGTCAGCCTGAATCAGCTCGATCGGCTATCTTTTCAGTTGGACTGATAAAGACATCTTCCACCACTATGGCATCACAACTCACATCTACCAGAATAATTTGTGCCTCCCTTTCCTTGGTAGGATCGATCAGGACCTCTAACTCTATAACCGGGTTCAGATGGAGAGGTATGCGGGATTGGATCTTACCATGCATCATGAACTTCTACAACAGCATGGGCTTCGAGATAGGTTTAACCCGAGTGTAGCTTGGTTTGAGGGTGGAATTGGGCATAAAGTCCTCTTCATCATCTGCGCATCTATAAGCTCAAGAAGGTCTGGCTTGAGTCGGAGCAGACCCAGGTAACTCCAAATTTTCTCCATGATCTACTTGAGGTATATATCCTCCAATGATGATCAAGTCAGAGGGAAGAAGAGCTCGAGCGACCTAAAAAGCAGCGTAAAAGCATCCTTTAGCAAATGAAGCACCCATCTTGGCTTCCAAGGCAGCCACACTGCTATACCGAGTTTAGACCACTTCCTCCTGATTTTATTTCCTCCTTTAGAGCAATTATTATGAGGCAAGGTATATGGACTTGATTTTTTTCGTATCATATGCATCAGCTCTCTATCTACCTGCGCCTCAGCCATATTTACCTCAGTTTTGGTTAGGGCTTCATACAGAATGACTACAACCTCCGCTACCTTGGTCAATTCCTCCTACTCCTGGTTTGACCTCCTTTGAAAGGGTAGCTTCCCTATCCGAAGCACTTACCTCTATATCAATTGGGGGATCCTACCCCTTACGCAACAGCCTCAACTGTGCCCTTTATTTGAGCGGAACTAACAAGAATGTCCACCACCTTGGCTATGTCAGCCTGGATAACCACCCTCCTCATGGTGGGATCAACCAAGGTATCTCTCTCCATAACCAAACCAATCTGAACCTCCCTCTCATTCGAAGTTTCAGTCAGGTCCAGTGCATCCTTAGCGGAGGTAAAGAGGTAGGATGGTCTGAAGCTTCTCCTTTGGATACACCCTCTGTTGTGATATGGGACTTTGCACCAAGGTCTGCATCAGCAGCCCCAAGACTTGTCAGCCATAGTGGAAGCATACACCGCTATCTCAGCAGCTATCTTCTTAATCACCTCTGAAATTCCCTAGAAAGTGTGTATCTATAACCAAGAGGGGGGGTGAATAGGTTTTAATTCGATAGATTACCAATTTTGTGAATTAATCAATATTAACAATTCAATCCAATTCTACTTAAAAACTCAATTAAATGAAAACAAACATAAAACAATAATAACACGGAAAATATACGTGGAAACCCTCCAAATGGGAAAAACCACGAGCTATTTAGAGCGCCACCCTTGATCCTCAAAATTCATTATTGAGTAAAAGTTTACAACCTAGGTTGACCTCTTGTCTAACCCTCTAGTTCCTAACCTTTCACTCTACCCAACAGGCCTTAATAGCGATTTTGGATCACTAGCCTTGTGCACAAACCACTTAGCCACAAGCTAAATAAACAATGAAGAGATAATGGCAACCTAAGTGAATATGCAAGAATATTCAATATGCAAAAATTCTAGGTTAATACATTCATGCTTATATGGATTAATAATGACAATAAACCAAATCCTAGATATCAATGTTCTAAATGCAAAGGCAAGAAGAATTAGCTAGAAGGATAAAGTCGTCCTAAATGCTAGCTATCACAAATTAATGCATCTTAACCAATAATCAACACACAAGCATGTCATAGAAAACAATTAAACACTCAAGCAAGCAATTAATGTGCAATAAAAACTAAAACCCTAGGCATACATGTCTTTGTAATGAAAACATAAAGCTTAGAACATGTAGAGAATACTTAGTCATGCACACACAAGAACACATGCTTGGAAGATGCTTGATGATTTGGATTTTAAGGATGGTTAAGTAAAAATGGCTTCTTGGAGCTTCTCTCTCTAAAGAACCTTATCTCTCTCTTAAATAATAGGTTTGGAAGCTCTCTAAAACAAGTTAGGAAGAAGATGATGTATATATATGAAGCCTAAAGAGAAACTGCATCGTTTTGGGCAAAGGCAACCAAAACGCGACAGAACCGCTGGCTGTACCACAGTACAGGCAAGTGTCTAGACCGCGACACAGAGAGCGGTGTATCATCTGGACAATGCCGCTCTGTAGGATGATGTGCATGCAGCGTGCACAGACCGTGTTATGGACAACATGCATCCTCTGTGAAACTCTGCTTGAGAGGCCGCGGCGTAGGCAACACGCGCAGACCGCGGTAGACACAGCGTGCATCTTTTGCCAAACACTGTTGTGCAGGCCGCGGCGGGGGCACTGCAAGTAGAGCGGTCCAAACCGCGGTAAAGAGGAAAAAATCTTCTTTCTAAGGCACAAACATACATTCACACTAAAAAAAAAAATTAGACACACAAGGCACACAAAATGGCAAATAAGCATGCAAGCAAGAAAATTAAAATAAAATGCATGAGTGTGAGTGTGTGCACTAAATCTCTTCAATGAAGTTAAGCAAGTGATTTTACCTTTGATGCCTGAGCTTGGTTACGAACAATGAAGCCCTAAACTACCCTTACAATATTGATCCCAAAATGTGGTTGTCAACGAAATAAGCCAATCAAAAATCAAGGAACTTACAATCTCCCCCTTTGGCTATTTCGTGACAAAACCACTCACTCACAAATTATCCTCACAACAAATAACAAGAAATAAACAAGAGGTCAACAAACAACCATTCTATGTTACAAGAGATACCTAAAGCTAAGTCTTCAAATCTTTCATCTCTTGTATCATGATCATCCCTACAAAAAAAAGAACTACACTTTCCTAGACAAGTGTATAAGAGGGATCAAGAAAAATAAAAACAAGTGCGATGCGCATGAAATAGAAACAAGTAACATGCAATCAATAATACACAAAGCAAATGCTCCCCTTAAATAGGTCAACTCCCTCATAAATCATGCCAATATCAACTCCCTCTAAATCAATATCAACTCCCCCTAAATCCAACACTACTCCCCCTTTTTGTCACAAGATAGACAAATGAGTATTCCCCAACCGGGATGCTGTAGCAAAGAGAGATATTTGCAATGTAAATGCATAATCATATACAACAACTTTATGTAGGTTAATTAAGAAAGAGAGAAAATCATGGAGGTTTTATTAATTTGAATATGTGCGAAAGAAATGCCTTGAATGAAATACACACAACATCAACTTCCAAAAGCATGGTATTTGGCAAAGAAATTAGCACATGAGGTTCCAAGAGAAGTCAAACCAATTTTTCACCAAGATGACAATGGAAAACAAGATATAGTTTAGCAAAGAACATAAAAACAACTATCAAACTTTACAAGTTGAACAAGGCATGAGCGACTATTGCGCCTTATTAGATTTTTCCGGATAAGATGCCCGTATGATAGTAGCCTTGTTCAATAAGTAAAGAGAGAGACTATTGGATTGTGAAATCCTTGAAATGGATACAATATCCTCATTGAATGAAGTCTTAAAAGTCACTTGCACACATTTTTGCAATCATTTTGTAAGCATTCAATAAATTCAGCATGCATATCACTTTAAGCATGGCAAGATCAAGTTTTCACAATCATGGAGATAAACCTTGGGTCAATCAAATGTACTTCCCAAACAAATTTTCTAGTCCAAAAATACAGGTTTGAACATAAATGAGACATGCATTTCAAATAAGGCAAAAATACACTTATTGAATAAAAAGACATATAATATATGCAACCAAGATACTCAAGCAATTAATTAAAGAGCATAAAATTGAACAATTATTTGCTTATTAAGATGCAAGTTCGCTCTCTTTGCTTGAGCTCCCCAAATGGGGTCAACCACCAAAACCCATCAATGCATATGACAAATCCCAATAGACCTACTAAGAGACTTAAACCTAGTTGAATCTAACGGTTTTGTAAACAAATCCGCTAGTTGATCATTTGTGCCTACATGTTCAAGTGCAATGCATTTGCTCTCAACTAGCTACCTTATGAAATGATGTCTAATGTCAATATGCTTAGTACTAGAATGTTGGACAAGATTTTTTGAAATATTGATGGCACTCATGTTATCACAATAAAGGGTTAGAATACCTTGCTCAAAGCCATAATCCACAAGCATTTGTTTCATCCAAATGAGTTATGTGCAAGCACTACCTGCTGCTATATATTCGGCCTTGGCTGTGGATAATGAGATGGAATTTTGCTTCTTGCAAAACCAAGACACAAGATTGTTCCCTAGGAAGAAGCAACCACCCGATGTACTCTTCTTATCATCACAATTACCTGCCCAATCTGCATCACTAAAGCCAACTAAACTAGCATTAGTGTCAAAAGAGTACCATATCCCATAGTTGGATGTCCTATTCACATATCAAATGATTCTCTTGACATAGGAGAGATGGGATTCCTTGGGATTGGCTTGGTACCTAGCATATACACCAACACAAAAAGCTATATCGGGCCTACTATCAGTCAAGTATAGCAAGCTCCCTATCATGCCACGATATAGACTTTGATACATATTTTTTCCACTAGCATCCTTGCTAAGTTTCAAAGTGGTACTCATTGGTGTGTCACAATGTTTGGCATTCTCAAGGCCAAAGTTCTTCACTAGGCTCTTGGCATACTTAGCTTGGGATATGAAGATCCCATCATGAATTTGCCTGATTTTCAAGCCTAGGAAGTAATTGAGTTCACCAACCATGCTCATTTCAAACTCATGAGTCATGACATCATTAAATTGTTGAACTTTCAAGTTGTTGGTGGAACCAAAAACAATGTCATCAACATAAATTTGAGCTATGAATAGCTCATCTTTAGTGCACTTGATGAACAAAGTCTTGTCAACACTACCTCAAGAATAGTCATTGTCAACAAGATAAAGAGTAAGACGCTCATACCAAGCCCTTGGTGCTTGTTTCAACCCATATATCATCTTTTTGAGGCGATAAATAGGATTGGGGTGGTGAGGAACCACAAACCCTTTAGGTTGCTCAACAAACACTTCCTCTTGTAAGAAGCCATTGAGGAAGGCACTCTTAACATCCATTTGAAACAATTTAAATTTGTGAACACACGATATGGTTAAGAGAAGCCTAATGGACTCTAAACGGGCAACGGGAGCAAAAGTCTCCTCAAAGTCGATACCCTCAATTTAAGAGTATCCTTGTGCAATGAGTCTAGCTTTGTTCCACACAATGTTGCCATCCTCATCTGATTTGTTCCTATAGACCCACTTGGTGCCTATTACATTAGTGTTCTTAGGTCTAGGAACTAGAGTCCAAACCTCATTTCTTTCAAATTGATTTAACTTTTCTTGCATAGCAAGAACCCAAAACTCATCACTTAAAGCTTCATCTACCTTTTTGGGATCAATTTAAGAGTTGTAACAAGTGTAACTAATTTGATTTGCTAATTGATGTCTAGTCTTCACACCCTCATTCACATTTCCAAGAATGTCACTCTTGTAGTGAAGATGCCTAACCCAAGGAATGGGTTCCTTAGAGTCCAAAGTAGGATCTCTGTCAAGAGATTGAGTGATCTCTTTGTCAAGCTTAGATTTTTCATCACTAGAAATCTCATCAATCCTCACCAATGGAGTATCATTAATCACACTAATCTCCTCATCATGGTTACTAACTTTAGGCCTACAATCATCTATGACCACATTAGATAATTCCATAACACTTCTTGTCTTCAAATTAAAAACTTTATAGGCCTTACTATTTAAGGCATAGCCAATGAAAATCCCCTCATCACTCTTAGCATCAAACTTGCCAAGTTGATCACGGTCATTTAGAATGTAGCACTTGCTTCCAAATGAGTGGAAGTAGCTCATATTTGGCTTTCTACCCTTCCACAATTCATAGGAGGTTTGCCTAGTCCCGGGCCTAAGAAACACCCTATTGCCTATATAACAAGCCGTATTGATAGCTTCAGCCCAAAGATTTCTAGGCACATTGTTGCTATGCAACATCACACGGGCCATCTCTTGGACGACTCTATTCTTCCTCTCTACTACCCTATTTTGTTGAAGAGTTCGAGAAGCTGAGAACTCATGGGAAATACCAAGACTATAGCAAAAGTTTTCAAAGATAACATTTTCAAATTCTCTCCCATGATCCCTCTAAATTCTCTTGATGCATTTCATGTGAGAATCCTTCTCATTTTGAATTTTAGTGCAAAGCATTTTAAAAGTTTCAAATGTTTCAGATTTCTTTCAAAGAAAGTAAGTCCAAGTAAATCTATAAAAATCATCCACACACACAAAAATGTACCTCTTGCCACCGAGACTCTCAGTTTGCATTGGACCCATAAGGTCCATATAAAGAAGCTCTAAAGGCTCCTTGGTGGCAAGGTACTTGCCTTTCTTGTGCACACTATTAGTTTGCTTTCCTTGTTGACAAGATCCACAAACTCCCTCAATCCTACTTCCAAACTTAGGAAGGCCTCTCACAACTTTCAACCTCTCAAGAACTTTCAAGTCTTTGAAATTCATATGACCTAACCTTTGATGCCACAATTCAATTTGATCACAACTAGATAAATTGCAATAGATGCCATTAGAATCAAGACAATAACAATTGTCACTTGATCTCTTACCTTTCAATAGCACTTGACCATCTTCTTAAAGAATAGAGCAATCAACTTTTCCAAACAAAACCGAAAGCCCTTCATCACTTAAGTGTGATATGCTAATGAGATTGGCTTGCAAGCCATCTACATAAGAAGCACTAGGTAAGGAGGGAAAACTGGGGATGGTAATGTTTCCTTTTCCTAGAACTTTCTTACGTGACCCATCACCAAAGGTGATAAATCCACCATCCTCCATCACAAGAGTTTCAAAGAAACTCTTGCTTCCGGTCATGTGCCTAGAACATCCACTATCAAGGTACCAAGTGTTAGAGGCTTTCGCCTTCAATGCCACTTGGACCACGTGGCAAACATACTCATTTGTCCTAATCCACCTAGTAGCAACATTTTCATTTCTAGGAGCCTTGTGTTCATTGGCTCTAAACTTCCTAGGTGCATGCATTTTGGCTCTTCTAAGCATATTCTTCTCAATCATGCTTTCAAACCAACACAACTTAATGAATTTAAAACAGTTCGGCCTTATGTGACCTTCAACACTACAATAATGACAAATGGGAGTAAAGTAAGAATTCATACCATATCCTTGTACGAGCATGGAAGACTTCCCTTTCCTTTGAGTTGTCCATTGGTGTTGAGCAGAATCTCTTCTTTGAAACATCCTTTGTGGTTGAGCCATATCAGCTTCTTTTCGTGGTTGTGGGTGAAAACTTCTTTGTTGAATTTGAAGGCTTCTTGGAAGTTGAGGTCATGTATGATATGTTCTAGCTCTTAGTGGATGAGCTTTTGCTTGAGAATTTGTTTGAGCCTTCATTTGAGCTTGCTTTGAAGATTCTCCAACTTTATTAGATTTCATTTGTTGGTGTGAACCTTAAGTCTCTTTGATCTCTTGACTTTTGACAAAGATGGCCTTCTTCAAAGAAGTGGCATCCTTGCCTTCCATATATCCTAGGCCCGTTTTATCACTCAGACTCTTTCCACATGATAGCATCTTGTAAATTCTCTCGGTTCCGGACGTCATCTTGGCAACCAATTATTTTGCTTCCTTAAGCTCAATCTTTAAGTTTTCTTTACTCTTCTTAGTGATTACAAGCTCCAACTTTAAACTCTCCTCTATCTCTTTACCACTCTTTATTTTCTCACTCAAGTGAGTAATCTTGAGAGTCAACTCTAGATTCTTCTTTTTCAACTCTTGAACCTCCTTCTTCTATTTCAATCAAGACTTTTCAAAAAACTTCATGAAGTTTACATAGTTCATTTCCTCATCAATCTCAAACCTAAAGTTAGAAGAGGAACTCTCATCACTAGAGTCATCTACTTCTTCCTTGTCACTCACAACTTTTTTGCCATTATAAGATGTTATGAATGCAATGAAGTTTGCAACTCTATCTTCATCATCCGAAGATTTTTATTCCTCTTCTAAGTCTTCACTATCACTCCAAGTGGCCGCCATCGCCTTCCCCTTTTTCTTTTTCTTCAAATTTGCACATTCTGGAGCAATGTGACCAAAACCACTGCATTCATAGCATTGAATGCCCTTCTTGGAGTCACCTTCTTAAAACATTTCAGTCTTCTTGAAGGGAGTTTTCTTCTTCACTTCATGCCCCTTGGACCCAAAACCTTTCCTCTCAAATCTCATGAATTTTTTGAATATTTTGACCATGAGGGACATTTCTTCATCTGAGTCCTCCTCCTCTTCTTCAACCTTAGAGGTCTTCAAGGCAATACTCTTTTGCTTCTTTGGAGGAGTGGGTGAGGTGTTCCATCTTGAATCATAAGCTAGAAGTCTTCCAATGACTTCACTTGGCTTCATATTCTTGTACTCACTATTCTCTTCAAGTGTCGTCACCTTTGATTCGAACCTTGATGAAAGTGACCTTATAATTTTTTGCTTGACTCTCATGTCATAATAGGGGTCACCAAGTTGATGGCTTTGGTTGACAATATCCATCAACTTCACTTGGAATTCATTGAAGCATTCATGCTCCTCCATCCTAATCATCTCAAATTGCATTTGGAGGACTTAGAGCTTTGAGTCCTTGACTACCTCGGTTCCCTCATGTGTCATTTGAAGAATGTCCCAAGCCTCATTTGCAATCATAGTGTTTTGGACCAACTTGTATTGATTATCATCCACAACACATAGGATGGCATGTATAGCCTTGTTGTTCCACTTGGATGCTTCAAACTCTTGAGTACTCCAACTAGACTTGGGCTTGGGAGCTTCTACACCATCGTCGGTGATCATTGTTGGAGGAGTATAACAGTCTTTAATAGCCATCCAAGCACGGTCATCTATTTGGCAAACATAGGCTTCCATCTTGCCCTTCCAAGTAGCGTAATTCACCCCATTGAGCAGAGGGGGTCTTATGCTTGAGGCTCCCTCATGACTATTTTCGTTTCCACTCTTTGTGTTTGAGGGTAATGAATGATATGAAGATGCAAATGAAATGCAACACACTAAAATGCAAACAACCAAAAATGCACAGGGTAAAAAACACACAATGCACGGATCACCTAAGTTTATCTAGGCCCTGGCTCTGATACCAATTGAAATATAGGGAAAAGAGCTGTTCAAAACGCAACAGAAGCATGATAAAAATGAAATTAAGGGTTTGCGTATAAATAAAAAAAATCCCTTTATGCAACGAGAACCTTAACCCTAGATTAATTGACGTATATAAAAGTATCGTACCTTTTCCTCATAATGATTGAACAAGTGTCGAATTGATTCCGCAAGATCATCCAATCCAATCATCATCGTGAATCACCTTGGAGTGTGGGCTCCCTTTCTTTAAATTGTATACCTGATGATGGAGACAAAGCAAAATCTTTTCTTTGTTAGTTACAAATATCCTCTAAGAGAAAAATCCAAGAACGTCCGGTCACTTGTGAATTATCAATCAATTTGATTAAACTCGCGTGAACTTTGATTCAATGTTGTACACAAAACCCTTTTGATGTAAAGGATACTAGTGTACTATCGAAAACAAAAACATTCTCTTTTTCTCTTTTCTCATTGGTCGAATTCCACACCCTTTTTCTATGAGTTGATTGAATTTTGTCTAGAGCAAAAACTAATTTTTCTCCCTCAAAATTCTCTCTTGCTATGCCAAATTATCTCTTTGAAAATTACCTAGTGAGGCCGAAATTTTCATCATAGAATTCTTAGGGATGGCCGAAAATCACACACACATATATATAGGATCATAAATCCTTTCCTAAGAAGGATTTACTTGGTTTGCAAGAATCCTTTCCTTAGGTGGATTTATTTGGTAGTTAAGAATTCTTATCTAAAAGGAAATCTAACTTCTCCTATATCCATATGGGCTGGCCAAATTTCTCATTGATATAGATTAGGAGATTTTATTCTTTTCCTAAGAAGGATTACTTGGTAGTAACGAATCTTTTCCTTAGGTAGATTTACTTGGTGGTTAAGAATCCTTTTCAAAAAAGAATTCTATCCTAACACCAAGACTCCTAATCCAACTCAATAGTGTATTTGTAACTATATTAAAGACTTCCTAATTTGATTAGATAAATAATTCATTTTATTTATCTACTTATCAAATATAGTCTTTAACATTAACTATACTACCAACAATAGTATATTTTTAGGAGACCATCTCCTACTAGGAAAAAGATTTCTATTTTTAATTAAATAATTAATTAATCAACAAATTAATTAATTTCTATTTAATAAAATAAAAAAATAAAAATAATATATTTAAGCTATTTTTAATAGCCTTTGCCGCCCACACCAAATATATGGACCATATATTATTTTTCTTATTTTATTAAATCCATTAGACCTTAATAAAAAAGTCCACATGTGAACTAGACCTATTCTTACAAAAAGAGACAAGTTCTCATGCCTTATTACAATTCTAGATGGACCCCTAAATTGGTCAGGTAGAATATATCAAGTGATCCATGCAAGTTCGTGTGGATTAGGGATCTTGGCGGGCTATCTAAATTTAAGCTCCAATAGATAAAACCCAATCACAATAAATAAATGATTCACTTAGGTCTGATCTATTTAATTTTAGTTCATTCCACTAAAGAACTAAAATTGAACTCTTAAATAAAGATAGAATAAGTTGATGTAACTCACTCATACCCAAGACAACCTTATCGGAGAAAGTGTATCCTCGTGAAAAATACCAGTAATCACCAAGAGCTCATAGAACGTCTATAGCTCTGCAAGTTACCATATTTACTCATATGACCACATTTTGAACTTGGATATTTTGACTTGTCTAGAAGTCATGTTTCAATAGACACTATTGAAAACTTAACGTTAAGATTTAATATTCAATACCTCAAAACATCCATATGATGGTATTCTACTCTCATTCAATAAATTGAGCCACGATGTCCATATCTATAAATGAAGTCCTCTATCGATTAACAAATGAATACCACCAAACTATCGAGGATAGACTATGCTATATAATCATACTCATTGATAGCTCAAATGATAACACTTGCAACCATAAGTCTATCATTTATCTCAGGATTGAGATAGACTCTCTGATTGTCTTCAAATGAAAACTTTTATCCATTGACGATTCTAGATAAAGTATTTCATTTTGATCCTTTTCAATGCACCCAGTGCACTAGATTCTTTTGCCCAAAGACACCACACTTTGATGATTTTAGACTCATCATAACACATTTGATCCCACTGAAATGCTAGCAAAAGAATCTACAACTTTGACAAGATAAAGGCGCCCAACCTTCTATCTTAAGTTGTGAATATTATTTATGACTAACTAAAGAATTGTGTCTACCTCGTACATATCTAGATGTATAAACAATTCTTCTTTTCTCATAGTCTTTTGACCTTATTATTATTTACTTTTGACAATTATAATAATTAAACTATAAATGCTATAAGATTTGTTAAAATAGAAATCACTTTATTCATATGAAAAGATTGTTTATTACAATATTACACTCTTGCTACCGAGCATAATCCTAACAATCTCCCACTTGCTCTATAGCAAATGTGTCATATCCCTCATCCCCATGTTCTCTAGATGCCTATCAAAACTCATTTGAGGAAGAACCTTTGTAAAGGGATCCGCTAGATATTCTGCTGACGCGATCTTGGTAATCGTCATGTCACAATTTCCCTTAGAAGGTGATACTTTCTTTCAATGTGTTTCCCTCTCTTATGACTTCTTGGTTCTCTCGAATTAGCCACTGCTCCAATATTGTCACAATAGATAGTGATCTGTTTATTCGCTTCAGGAACCACTTCCAAGTCAATCAAGAATTGGCAGAGCCAGACAGCCTCTTTAGCAGCCTCGCATGCGGCAACATACTAGGCTTCCATGGTGGAATAAGCAATACAAAATTGCTTGATACTCCTCCATATGACCGCCCCTCCTCCAATGGTAAACACAGATTATGATGTCGATCTCTTAGAGTCAGAATCTGACTGAAAATCAGAATCTGTATACCCAACGGGAATTAAATCCCCTTCAGAGTATACAAGCATATAATCTCTCGTTCTCCTAAGATACTTGAAAATATGCTTGACTGTCGTCCAGTGACCAGGACCAGGTTTCGATTGAAACCTACTAACTATGCCTACAGGAAAACAAATATCTGGTCTAGTGCAGAGCATTGTATACATGAGACTTCCAACTGCCGATGCATATGGAACCTTACTCATGAATTGCTCTTCATGCTCATTCTTAGGAACTTGTTTCTTAGAAAGTTTGATTCCATGTCTGAAAGGAAACATATCTTTCTTGGAATCTTGCATGGAAAACCTAGACAAGATTTTATCTATGTATGAAGCTTGGGATAATGCAATCGTTCTATTCTTTCTATCCCTTATGACTTGGATACCAAGAATATAACTTACTTCTCCCAAGTCCTTCATATCAAATTGTTTTGCTAACCATTCTTTTATTGATGTCAATGCACCTACATCATTTCCGATGAGCAGTATATCATCAATGTAAAGAACTAGGAAAACCAACTTGTCACCTTTAATCCTTTTGTATACACAAGGTTCATCAAGGTTTTGAATAAATCCAAAACCTTTAACGGCTTGATCGAACCTTATGTTCAAGGATCTGGATGCTTGCTTCAATCCATATATGGATCTTTGCAACTTGCATACCCTTTCCTCTTGGCCCTTTAGCTACCAATCTAGCTTTATAGGTTTCCACCTTTCCACCCATTCCTCTTTTCCTTTGGTATACCCACTTGCACCCGATGGGTTTTATCCCTTTAGACAAGTCTACAAGAGACTAGACTTTATTTTTGAACATAAATTCAATTTCAGATTGCATTGCCTTTTGCCAATGGCGACAATCAACATCTTCCATTGCTTCCTTGTACGTATAGGGATCATCGTCGTTCGGAAGATTCTCTATAGATTCTCCTAAACCGATGTATCTCTCGGGTTGTCTAACAACCCTCCCACTACGACGAGGTATGGTAGATTGTTGATCTTGTATTGTTACGGGATTTACAATTGGGTTTGGTTGCGAAACCTCTTGTGGAGTTGTATCTCCTAAAAGCTCATTTAGGACAATTCTACTTTTAGGCACAAAATTATTCATATAGCCCTCTTCTAGAAATTTTGCATTTGTCAAAACAAATACTTTAAGATCTGAAGAACTATTAAAATAATATCCTTTTGTTCCTTTTGGATACCCTACAAATAAGCATATTACTGAACGGGACTCCATCTTATCTGTCTTTCCTTTTAACACGTGTGCAGGACAGCCAAATATCCTTAAGTGTTGTAAACTAGGCTTTCGCCCAGTCCACAACTCATGCGGTGTTTTAGGAACCGACTTAGATGGTACATCGTTTAGAATATACATGGCAGTTTGTAAAGCCTATCCCCAAAAAGAACTAGGGAGCGTTGAATAACTCAACATAGACCTAACCATATCAAAAAGAGTTCTATTTCTCCTTTCTGCCACCCCATTTTGTTGAGGTGTGCTTGGTGCAGAAAACTGAGAAATTATTCCATTATCAATAAGATATTGCTGAAACTTACTAGATAGATATTCTCCACCACGATCGGACCTTAAGATTTTTATGCGTTTCTCAAGCTGATTTTCTACTTCAGCATTAAATGCCTTGAACATATCAAAAGCATCCGACTATTGTCTCATGAGATACACATAGCCAAATCTTGAGTGATCATCCGTGAAAGTGATGAAGTACTCATATCCACCTCTAGCTTGAATGCTCATAGGTCTACACACATCAGTGTGTATCAATCCTAAACATTCAATGGCTCTTACGCCTTTGGTCGTAAAAGACCTTTTGGTCATTTTACCTTCCAAATAAGATTCACAAGTTGGTAGATCATCAACCTTTAAGTCACTTAGAGGTCCGTCACATACCAATCTTTTAATCCTATTAAGATTTATATGACCTAGGTGCAAATGCCATAGGTAGGTTTCATCTTTTGATAATTTTACTCTTTTATTATTGGGTTCCGTTGATTCCGTGTCTAACAAGTGAGAGATATTTCCATGCAAATAAAATAAACCGTTTTCCAATGTACCTTTGCAAATAAATTTGTTATTCTTACTAATAATAAAACCTTTATTAAAAGTAACCGAATATCCAAATTTATTTAGACAAGAGACCGAAATTAAATTCCTCTTGAATATTGGCACATAATAAACATTTATTAATACTAAATGCTTATAATAATCAAAATTGATTCTAATATCTTCCACTACACTAGTAGACACCAACTCTCCATTGCCTAAATTCAAGTTGAATTCATTCTTATCCAGTCTATTCCTTTGACCCTTTTTCACCACAAAAGAAACACTTTCCTTTGATCTTGGTTACTTTCTTGGTCTCCTTCTAAGAAGGCTCAAGTTGCTTTTTCTTCTGTTTTCTCTTAACCTTCTAACGGGTCTTAACAATAGCAAATTTACCAACCATATGAATCCTTATCAAGAGACATCATAAAGACTTCCACTACTGATACTCATCTTTTTGTTCCTGAGTAGATTCATTAGTTTGGTAGTTAAGGAATATATATAATGAACTTATACTTTTCAGCTTGCAACAACAACCCAATATTTCTTTTCCATGTGACATAATTATCATCAGTTAAAGTATTATCTTTTAGGATATTGATTAGGGATGGGGTTATGATTTATTTTTAATAAAAAAATTATATATAAGTAAATAATCATGATTAAGCACTTTTGAATATTTATCTTGAATTAAATAAAATAATTCAATCATAAAAATTCAACGGTGATCCAACACCCATAAATGTCACGCCTCATTTGGGAGTTCGCAATATTTACTAGTTGGACTAGGTCCCATCTAATTGTTAACATAACAACCAACGTTTTATTTTTAGCATTGTGATTTTATTAACAAGAACTCTTGGGAGGATAGTAATAAACTCACATTGAGTGTGTTACCAAGTTATCAACCTTCAATAAAATCCCTCACGAATATCCCTCCTTTGGGAGTAGATATCGTTTGGGCTAATTGTCTAGTCTATCCTTGTAAGGAAGTATCTTGCTAAATTCCATTCATGAATGCCTCTTGGGAGGTTATTCATGAAACATAAAGCTCAACTAAACTTGGAGGCCATAGGTGTTCCAAAACATCTTCTCCCACTCAATTGTTTAAGGCGTGTGATCGAATTCCAAAGAATGATTAACCAAGTTAGTTAGATGCCAATTTAGATACTTAAACCATTCAATGCATGTTCATACCAAAAGAGATATATGAATGGCACTGCTATTTTATATGACATGTTATCAAACAATGACAAACATTGCAATATTTACAAAAATATAAATAGCTACAATTTTTGTCCATCCTAGAAAAACAAGTAAATTACAATTATCTTGGAATACAAGAACTCTTTCTTGGTGAACAAGTCTTCACGTGACCTTCGTCTTTTGGACTCCCTTGGCTACCTCCCATGGGCATGCGCACCCCTCGCCCTTACCCTTGGGCGTGCGCATGCCACAAACCCATAAAGGGCTGCCATGCACAGCCCATGGCTACCAAAGGGGATGCCGTGCGCAGCCCAGGCCACAACAAACGTGGTTGTGCGCTCTTCGCATGCACGTTAGTTGTTACGGCTTGCTCGGTCCCAAACTTGTTCCGATTACTCCTAATTCCTCAAATCTTTGAGTCTTCGAAACTTGAATGTATTACAGAAGAATTTACATAACAAAATACTGCAGTATTTTTTTTATCATTACAACAACAAAATAAAAAAAACTTAGCAACTATCAAGAAGGAAATTATGGTGATAATAGACCACCCTTCTTGTTACAATCCCAAAACAAAATTATATTGAAATTCTAGGACCAAAATTAAGCAATAACAATCCACGTATAAAACATATATATATCCATACATTCCAATGTAAATATATATGTGAATACCTGGAGTGTCATCTCTTTCTAAAACATGCATATATACAATAAAAGAAAAAGATTCATGAACACATACATCAATTAATCAAGGGTACAACCAAGCTCTGATACCAATTGTAGGGAAAAACGGTTTAGAAACACAACGGAAGCGTGATAAAAAAAAATTAGGGTTTGCGTATAAATAAAAAAATTCCCTTTTATGAAACAAGAACCTTAACCCTAGATTAATTGATGTATATAAAAGTATCGTACCTTTTTTGCGTGACGATTGAACAAGCGTAGAATTGATTCCGTAAGATCTTCCAATCCAATCACGAACGTGAATCACCTAGGAGTGTGGGCTCCCTTTCTTTAAATTGTATTCCTGAGGATGGAGACAAAGCAAATATATTTTCTTTGTTTGTTACAAATATCCTCCAAAAGAAAAAATCCAAGAACGTCCGGTCACTTGTGAATTATCAATCAATTTGATTTTAACTCGCGTGAGCCTTGATTCGATGTTGTACACAAAACCCTTTTGATGTAAAAGATATTAGTATACTATCGAATACAAAAACGTTCCCCTTTTTTCTCTACTTGGCCGAATTCACACACTATTGCTTAGAGATGATTGAATTTTGTCTAGAAAAATCAGATTTTTCTCCCTCAAAATTCTATGATGACCGAATTCTTCACTAAGAAAAATAGAGCTTGGCCGAAATTCCTCTCTAATGCTCCTTAGTCATGACCAAAATTCTTCACACATATATATAGGTTCATAAATCCTTTCCTAAGAATGATTAACTTGGTTGGCAAGAATCCTTTCCTAAGGTGGATTTATTTGGTAGTTAAGAGTCTTTATCTAAAAGGAAATCTAACTACTCCTATAACCATATGTTGTTGGCCGAATTTTTGGTCTTTGATATGGATTAGGAGAGTTCAATCTTTCCTAAGAAAGATTACTTGATGGACAAGAATCCTATCCTTAGGTAGATTAACGTAGTGGTTATGAATCCTTTTCAAATAAGAATTCTACCACTAAGTAGTTTTACTTGCTGACCAAGAATCCTTTTCCAAAAAGAATTCTTTCCTACACCAAGACTCCTAATCCAACTCAATAGTGTATTTGTAACCATATTAAAGACTTCCTAAGTTGATTAGATAAATAACTCCTTTTATTTATCTACTTATCAAATATAGTCCTTAACATTAACTATACTACCAACAATAGTATAGTTTTGGGAGACCATCTCCTACTAGGAAAAGATTTTGACTTTTAATTAAATAATTAATTAATCAACAAATTAATTAATTCCCATTTAATTAAATAATAAAATAGAAATAATATATTAAAGCTATTATCAATAGCCTTTGCCGCCCATACCTTAA
Organism: Dipteronia dyeriana; assembly: GCA_032871835.1. NCBI lineage: Eukaryota > Viridiplantae > Streptophyta > Magnoliopsida > Sapindales > Sapindaceae > Dipteronia > Dipteronia dyeriana. Next base: position 41,473,838 of record CM065296.1, read on the forward strand.
TATAAAGGCCATATATTATTTTTCTTACTTTATTAAATCCATTGGACCTTAATAAAAAGTTCACATGTGAACTAGACCTATTCTTACAAAAAGAAACAAGTTCACATGCCTTAATACAATTCTAGATGGACCCCTATTGGTCCGGTAGAATATATTAAGTGATCCATGCAAGTTCGTGTGGATTGGGGAACTTGACGGGCTATCTAAATTTAAGCTCCAATAGACAAATCCCAATCACAATCAACAAATGATTCACTTAGGTCCGATCTATTTAATTTTAGTTCATTCCACTAAAGAACTAAATTTGAACTCTTGAATAAAGATAGAATAAGTTGATGTTACTCATTCGTACCCTAGACAACCTTATTGGAGAAAGTGTATCCTCGTGAATAATACCAGTAATCGCCAAGAGCTCATAAACCACCTATAGCTCTCCAAGTTACCATATTTACCCATATGACCACATTTTGAACTTGGATATTTTGACTTGTCCAGAAGCCATGTTTCAATAGATGCTATTGAAAACTTAACTTTAAGATTTAATATCCAATACCTCAAAACATCCATATGATGGTATTCTACTCTCATTCAATAAATTGAGCCACGATGTCCATATCTATAAATGAAGTCCTCTATCGATTAACAAATGAATACCACCAAACTATCGAGGATAGACTATGCTATATAATCGTATTCATTGATAGCTCAAATGATAACACTTGCAACCATAAGTCCATCATTTATCTCAGGATTGAGATAGACTCTCCAATTGTCTTCAAATGAAAACTTTTATCCATTGACGGTTCTAGATAAAGTATTTCATTTTGATCCTATTCAATGCACCCAGAGCACTAGATTCTTTTGCCCAAAGACACCACACTTTGATGATTTTAGACTCATCATAACACATTTGATCCCACTCAAATGCTAGCAAAAGAATCTACAACTTTGACAAGATAAAGGTGCCCAACCTTCTATCTTAAGTTGTGAATATTATTCATGACTAACTAAAGAATTGTGTCTACCTCATACATATCTAGATGTATGAACAATTCTTCTTTTCTCATAGTCTTTTGACCTTATGATTATTTACTTTTGACAATTATAATAATTAAACTATAAAGGCTATAAGATTTGTTAAACTAGAAATCACTTTATTAATATGAAAAGATTGTTAATTACAATATTACTCTCTTGCTATCGAGCATAATCCTAACAAGAAGAATTAGCTAGAAGGGCAAAATCGTCCTAAATGCTAGCTATCACAAATTAATGCATCTCAACCAACAATCAACATATAAGCTTGTCATAAAACACTCAAGTAAGCCATTAATATGCAATAAAGACTAAAACCTTAGGCATACATGTCTTTGTAATGAAAACATAAAGCTTAGAACATGTAGAGAATACCTAGTCATGCACACATAAGAAACCCATGCTTGGAAGATGCTTGATGATTTGGATTTTAAGGATGGTTGAGTAAAAATGGCTTATTGGAGCTTCTCTCTCTAAAAAACCTTATCTCTCTCTTAAAAAATAGGTTTGGAAGCTCTCTAAAACGAGTTGGGAAGAAGATGATGTATATATATGAAGCCTAGAGAGAAACTGTGTCGTTTTGGGCAAAGGTAACCAAAACGCGACAGAACCGCTGGCTATACCGCGGTCCAGGCAAGTGTCCAGACCGCAGCACAAAGAGCGGTGTATCGTCTGGACAACGCCTTTCTCTAGGCCGCTGTGCATGCAACATGCATAGACCATGATCTGGACATCATGCATCCTCTGTGAAACTCTGCTTGGGAGGCCGCGGCGTAGGCAACACGCACAGACCGCGGTAGACACAGCATGCATCCTCTGCCAACCACCGCTGTGCAGGCCAAGGTGAGGGCACTGCACGTAGAGCGGTCTAGACCGCGGTAAAGAGGAAAAAATCCTCTTTCTAAGGCATAAACATACATTCACACTCACATAAAAAATTAGACACACAAGGCACTCAAAATGGCAAATAAGCATGCAAGCAAGATAATTAAAAAAAAATGCATTAGTGTGAGTGTGTACACTAAATCTCTTCAATGAAGTTAAGCAAGTGATTTTACCTTTGATGCTTGAGCTTGGTTATGAACAATGAAGCCCTAAACTACCCTTACAATATTGATCCCAAAATATGGTTGTCAACGAAATAAGCCAATCAAAAATAGAGGAACTTACATCTTTTTTTTTTCTATCCATCATTGACACTAAAAAGAGGAGGTCGATCCAGCTCTACCTGGCAGACTATGAAGAAGCAGACATCCTTCTTTATCTGCCCGAGCTCGACATTGACAACATCATCATGCTCTCGAAGATTATCACACTGATGGATTCTCTCATTTCATACCGTGCCTTGCAATGCTCTATTGAGCTATCGATGTCCCGATCAGTTCAGGGAGGTCCTGATTTGTTCATAGTTGGGTCTCAAGCTCCATTAGGTTTGTCGAAGACTCTCATCTATCCAAAGAGAACTTCCAACCCAGTTATATCACTTAGGGACTAGAAGCTCAATATTTTATCAGTACTGCAGTTAGAGGGACGTTGACCCCATTGTAAGAAAATTTCCCCTAGTTCGTAATAAAAAATGTCTTTTATGGAAAGTCATTCTACTATCTACACCCATAACGCAGATCATCTCAAGAGATTTTACTCGTGAAAAGGGTCCTAGAGCGAGGCTAATTATCAACCAATACCACCTTACATTGATACAACTTCGTATCAGCTCGCCATGAGTTTGTATCTCCTTCGATTTCGATCTCTGTCATAGTTCTCCTGTGATCACCGTTCGTTCATGATCAAGATACCTTGGACTGAACCAAATCGCTCCGAGAGGATCGCCATTACCAGAAGAGCTACACCGTACTCCTGATACCCTTGACAAGATCAAATCCCTCTAGGAGGATCGCCTTGACTAGGAGAGCTAGATAGCCCTCTTGATGCCCTGGACTGGATTAATCCCTCTAGGAGGATAGCCATGGTATTTTGAAAATGATCACCTTAAGACCAGAGTTTTGTTAGGGAAACCCTCTCACTACCTCTGATGCCTCGATCGGGCACCACCCCCCGCCAAGAAGTGTCTGAGTGTAAGAGCATAGCTGCCATCTAGATCTCGAGACCAGAGATTGATCAGGGAAGCCCCCTTATCACCCCTAATGCCTTGGTCGGGTGACCTCCCCTAAGAAGGATCCAAGTGTAAGTGCATAGTTGCCATCCGAATCAAAATACCAGGATATAGCTAGATAGCCCTCTTGATGCCTTGGACCGAATTAATACCTCTAGAAGGATCGCCATGGTATTTCAACAATGATCGCCTTGAAACCATATAATAGCTAGATAGCACTCTTGATGCCATTGTTGGGCTACCACGCCTAAGAGGGATATGAGTACAAGTGTATAGTTGCCATCCAGATCCCAAGACCAGGGTAGCTAGCATTCCCGATTCCTCAGTCGGGTGACCTCCCTCAAGAAGGATCTAAGCGTAAGAGCATAATTGCCTGCTAGATCACGAGACCAGGACAACCAAAAGGTTATCCTACTGCCATGGCCGGACCAACCCCGCCAGAAAGGATCTGGATGGCATAGTTGCCAACCAGGATCATTTTTCCGGTTTGCCAAAGTACCAAGATTCCTGGAAAAGGAAGGCTAGGGAATATCCCCTTCTGTGGTCTGCCACCGCTCAATTATTTTACAAGTACCCTTATATGCTATAGCCAAGTATGCTGGGAGCGATTTACGTAATAAGCGACATGCAAAATTCTTCATGTAGTATAAGATCCTGACTCCAACCCTAACTACGTACCGATGTTCAAGTCAGAGGGGACTTCTGTTAATAGCAGAATTTGGCTAGGGACTAAAGAAGAATTTTCCACCTTCCAGTCTTCAAGCAGGGGTACAAATCCGGGTCTACGTAGCTAGGTCCTCTAGGTCGAGGTACCTTACAACCCCGCAGAAGCAAGGTGAGGTAATCAACACCTTCTCAACACCTTGCATGCATTCAGGCTTTCCAATTAAAGCCCGCAACCCCGCCAAGAATCTTGCATTATTAGGTCGAGCTCCATGCTAAATCTCGGTGTAGCTAAATCAAGCTCCCAACTATATGGTTGGAACCCTATAAGATATTTTTCCCCTAAAATGGTTAGCACAAGCTCCATAGGAAGACCAGTAAGCTCGATCTAGCTCCATGACAATTGAGAGGTCCCTTGGGAACCCTGCCTGTGTAATGGAACCAGGGATACCTCGCCCTCAAGAAATATCAAGTGTCACCTCAGGTAACCTCCATGAAGTACCTCTCTAAAGTGACATATAAAACCAGAGCTCTCCTCTAAATAGCGTAGGAAGATAGGGTTGACCTTCATGACACTTACGATATCGTTAATGAGGTCAAACCATATTAATGGAGATAGTAAACCATATTAATGAGGTCAAATCGTATTAATAGAGATAGTCAACCATATTAATGAGGTCAAACCGTATTAATGGTGGTAGTCAACCCTATTAATGAGGTCAACTATATTATTGGAGGTAACCCTATTAATGAGGTCAACTATATTAATGGAGGAAGTCAACCCTATTAATGAGATGATCAATGCCATTAATGAGAGAATATTCAACTCTTTAATGGCCACCATTAGTAAAAGAGTCCAAAGAGGAAAAAAATGCATTTGCCTCTAAGATATCCTTCACAATCGATTATTGGGAGTCAACTACAACCGAAAATCCCATATATCGAGGAATGAAGAGTCCGAAGAGGAAGCAAAAACATATTCTTCAAGATATTAGCTATAATCCAATCAACTGCATTAAATGAAGAATCATGTTCAACAAGGAAATAAGAAAAATTCAAGAGTCCTGGACTTGCACGCCATGGTAGTTACACCATGTATAAATACACCTGTAATAGCATCGATTAGGGGTGTGATTTGATAACAGATGTCAAATCCCTAATCCTAAAATCGATCGGCCCGAGGCAAGTCGATATACTTCGAATAAGTTCTCTCTACATCATCGTTACATGTACTACCTCTCCTAGAAATATAACGGGATTTGTTGACATTATGTTACTATTGTAAGCTCTCTAGAGCATATACGTTGTACTACGTCACCACTCTTGTAAGCTCCCCGGAGCATTCTTTAATATATACATAAGGAAGGGTTTTCTCCTTCCACCAGATAGTGCCTCGGGGTTTTTCAGCATGTGATCATTCGTGATGCTTTTTCCCTCTTGGTCAGTCCACCTCTCTCTACATAAGACTTGTGTTTCTCTTATTTGTCCCCTGTATTATGCATGTATATATGTGTACAAGTTAGATTTCTACCCCACTGAATATAGTGCTCTAATCTTCATATCTACATGCCAAAGTCGCAATCAAGATAGGGGAGAAACCACCCATACCAGCTTGAAGGGAGTCGACGAGCTCTCATGTATCCTTTCTATAGAAGAAATCAAACTCTCCGACACTGGAGCTAGATAAGCCCCTCATCCTTAATTGCTATCTAGGTCAGGGAACTACAAGAAGGAATCGGGCTCCAGATCCGAGCTCCAATTACCAGGACGGGTTCCGACTCCGACCGAGGGCCAAGACCAGGATCAGCCCCTTCACATCAGCAAGAGAACCCTTGAGCTCCCTGTATCTCCCTCTTAAGCATGAAGCCTGATAGACGGAATACCTCGTCTCCTACGTGCTGCATCATCCTATTTTACCGCTTCATTCACCATTATCAAGATCTCACCAAGGTACCGAAGGTACCAACCCCGGCCGCTTCCTCTATGGTAGCAGTCCTGAGGGTGTTAGCTGTAATTCCTCACCCCGAGCGAATTTTCAGTTAACAATTTAAATTCTCTTTTTATTCATATGCATGACTATATATATAATATAATATAATATATATATATATAATATTATATCATAATATATATAATATTATCATATTATATATAATATTATGATTTATATTATATATACAATAATATAATACATACTATTTTATATGTAATAGTATTTAATATTGTTAATAGCCAAATTGGACTAGGGACCAAAGGAAAATTTTCCACACTCCTAGGTCGGGTCCAAATCCGAGATTACCTAGCATGGTACCAAGGTTCCCGGGGTCGAGCTATTGGGCAACCCCGCAGAAGCGAGGAAAGGTCATCGTGCCCTGGGAACACACAAGGTGAAGCTTGACATGATCAAATCGAGCTACTTGCACCGAAATAAGGACCCAAGCCAAGATCGATACAGGACGACCCAGGCTCCCCAAGGTTGAAATTACCTCGCAACCTCCCTAAAAGCCTGCCACCCTTTCTTGGCATAAAGAGAGACATATAAGGCATCAAACCCGTACTACGAAATTGCTCCGTCCCTGTGGAGACGGAAGCATATCTAGGCACGTAGGAGAAAGCTCGTAAAAGCTCCATCATCGTTAACATGGTCATTTCAAGCTCCAAGAGGGACTTGGAAAGGTCAGATCTAACTCCTAATATCAAGATAAGAGTACGAAGCTACCTCGCCTTTCGAAATAGTAAGCGCCATATTCAGTGAACTCCATGATGTATCTCACCAGGGTAATTGATTAACACTGAAAAGTGTATGTATACTAAGAAAAAATATCATCATTTTACACTTCCAATATGAATAATTCCCTAATTTAGACATAATTTCCTTCGCTCGCTTAAGTAAATGAGTTGTGTAGTAATCAATGTATTTTTCTTTGTATTTCAGAGGTAATTCGATCAATTCAGAATCATGGAGAACTCAGATGGCAAAACAAACATCGTTTCCAAGTATAGAACGACAAAAACCTTAGGAGGCCATGAAGGGCATTTTTGTAATTTTAACTATTCACTGTTTAACTACTGACTTTCACTATTTATAGTTGACTTTCACTGTTCCTGATGACGTGACACATTCCTATTGGCCCAAACTGTGAGTGCACCATACACGCGGCTGTAGAGAATCATATTTTAGAAGCCGGTGCACTGTTTACAATTCATTTCACGGATGTGTTACTGTTCACTGTTCACTTCACGGATGCGTTACTGTTCAGTGTTCACTGTTCAATTTCACGGATGTGTTACTGTTCACTATCACTGCTCACTGTTGACGTGACAAAAACTGGACGCTCCATTCTAAATTCATGTGATGGTCAATTTTCATCCGTATTTTGTATAAATAGGGGGCCTCTCCCTAATTTTCATATTAAGAATCCAAATTTGATATTAGATTTGTGAAATTCTCTCTCTTTTGTTCTCAAATTCTCAGTTAAAATAAAATAGTTATTTTGTAGTTATATTATGTCTAGCTAATTTTATATAGCTGGGGCCAAAGATGATACTATTGGTATGGAAAATATGATCCAATTTTGGTAAGTTTATTATTTTATGCTTTCTGCCCTCTGATCTTTGTGGAGTCTGACTCACTGTAGATAGACAGATATTGTCTTGCACAGTGAGTACTTTTACCTATATTATCAGAGAGTTTTTTCTCCTCTCTGGTCTTTGTGGAGTTTTTGACTCACTGTAGACAGACAGATATTGTCTAGCACAGTGAGTACTTTTACCCATATCTATCAGAGAGTGGCTTATCCCCCCTAATCTTTGTGGAGTTTTGACTCACTGTAGACGGACAGACGTTGTCTAGCACAGTGAGTACTTTTACCCACATCTACCAGAGAGTGGTCAGTGGAGTGGAATACCATCCCATTAATCTGGACTAAATATTAATAATTGGATCATATTCGAATTACCGACAGTGGATCCTTAGCTCCAATTTAAATTTTAATTGATTTACATTTTAGAATAAGCATAGTAATTAATTTAGATAATTAATTCTATAAGGACTAGTGAACAACCTCCCTCTGGTTAGACCCAGTCTTACCGGTCAATTTATTACTATGACACTCTTATACTTGGGAGTAGGAACACTTCTTTAGAACGTGTCAAGTCTGTCTTTTATTTGTTGATGTAATTTATTATTATTTTTTATTTTTTTTGTTAATTTTTTTCTCTCTAATCTTCATTGTTCTTATTTTGTGTTCAGCTTTGCATCACTCATCTCAATCATAAACTTCATCCACTAAAAAAAAAACACTTGTAATCATTAATCACATTTTTTGCATTTTAGTCCTTCAATTTTTTATTTGCATTTTAGCTTAGATCTAGTTTGTATTTGCATATAGGTCATTTTTTTTAAATTTTTGCATATCAGTCCCTGTAATTATCATATTTTCACTTTAACCCCTATATTTATAATTATTTACACTTACGCCCCAAAACTTGTGCATATTTGCATTTACACCCTTAGAATTTTTGCATGTTATTTTCATCACTTTTTTTCTTCTTTCTTTTATTTTTTTTCAGATTTGTGTATTTCACCTTCATGAACCCTCATTAAATTTGCATCAGACGTTGGTCTCAAACATCAATTGGCAGATTAATTAGGAGATCACAATCACCCACATTCACCAACAACATGGTTGAAAACCCACTTAGACATCCAACAAGAAACAAACCTTTTTCTTTTGACTTTATTTGTATTTGCAATTATTATTTTTGTTATTGTTCGCTTTTACGTTCTGAATTTTTGTAGAATTAATTTCTAGGTTCAATTTTTGCTTGGTGTGTTTTGCTATAAAACCCCGGTTAAGTGGCGGATAACAGTACTCCGTGACAATTCAAGTCGGTTTAATTTAGTTTTCCAAATAACTGATCCCCAAAACAAGGCATGGACGAAATTTTCACAAACCTACGAAAACATTTTACATCGTTGCCTCAAAATGCTCTGAAAAAAATTTACAAAGCATGTTCTGTTAGATTACGCTTACTAATGATAAACAACATTCTTGTTGAAATTCGCTGGCTGATCGAAGCTAAGGTACGTCTAGCAGGTGAGTCTGCTGATTCATTTAAATCTTACATGCCTGGTTTTGGAAGAAGTAACCTTGCAAAAAAAAATGAAGAGCTAAGAAGTTAGGGATTACTTGTCACAAATGTGCACATACAACTTGCAACAAACGTTGACGTTCTTTAGGAATGGTGTCTAATAATCGGGAAGATAAAATTTTATTCATTAGGGATGGTTTGCGTAGGGAGTCATTGGATAATATCCTTACAACTCTTGATGCACATCCTAGTGGATATGTGCAAATGGCAATTGACCGATTATGGCCACAATTTCAAAAAGAACATGCACAATATAGTCTTGGGAATTTGACTTTACAAGACCCTGTTTGCTAATTTATAAGAAAATTGGATGGAAAGCATATCCCCGACCCATAAGGGGCGTTGAAGCCATTTCTGGACATAAAACCAGAGGAAGAAGTGAGCCACAATCACAACTACGAGCAAATATCCTTTTTTTAATTATCTTTTTTTTTTTTGCATTTAATGTCCTTTGTAATTATTGTTGTTTACTTTTGATTTTTTAAACCATTTGGATCTAATATCATTGACAAATAGGCCGCTCTATACATATAGGTGTATAATTGTGTTACCTTTTCAGGATCTATAAATACAAGTATTTATTTTCCTTTTTGCTTCAAGCACTCATAAACATTCAAAAGAAAAATTCAGAGAATGCATTAATGGTGTCACCTTCAAATAAATGATTCACAAACATTTGTGTGTTTGGTGTCACTAGCTTTGGGAAATACAGAGAGTTTGTTGAGGTTGCAACTTATCTTGGTAAGGTTTTGGCTGAGCGAAAAATACACCTAGTGTATGGAGGAGGTAACTTGGGATTAATGGGGTGTGTTTCAGAGCTGCACAAGACAGAGGTAGTGAAGTTCTGGGTATTGTCCCAAAACCTATGGCCGCAACAGACATCATCGGAAAGATAAACGGTGAAAAGCTAGTTGTTTCAGGTATGCCTGAAAGATTTACTGCTATGTTACATCATGCTGATGCGTTTATAGCTTTGCAAGGTAGTTTTGGAACCATAGAAGAAATCTTTACAATGGCATCCTGGGCGCAACTACACATCCATGAGAAACCCATCAGTTTGTTGAATGGTAATAAATTTTATGATGGTTTTCTTTCATTTCTTGATCATGCTCAGAAAAATTAATAAATTCTACCTTCATTCCAAAAAATCTTTATCTCTGCTTCAAGTCCTCATTAGCTGATTGACCAGTTACAAGCTTTCAATTATGAGCCAGATCCTTCAACCTCCAAAATTGATTGGTCCATTGATTAATAGAACAAGAAACGCAGAATTGATATGAATCTCAGTTTGTGATTGTCCCATGGTTTTTATGCATTTTATTTTCCTTTATTTTGTATTTCTTTTGTTGTTTTGCAGGATTTTTTTGTCTTTCAAGTTGTTCAGACGATATCTTCTAAACCTTTCTAAAGACATTAGGGACAATTTCTTGTTCTGGTTGGGGGGAGGGGATAGTTGATTCAATAACTTTTGTTTTTAAAAAAAAAAAAAAAACTTCTAACCATTTTTTTTTGTAAAGATGGTCGAGTTTTTGTAAAGATGGTCGAGTAAGGAGATCTTTTAGATACTTTTAAGATGCATCCTTGTAGTTCTGATGTATTTTTCCTCTCTTCTGACTATTCAAATTTATAAACTCTCTATTTTGATATCATTGACTAATCCTTTTGTTGATTAAGTCATCTTGAGAAATTATTCGAACTATTCTAGACACACACGCACATTGACATGTGATTATGTGCATTAAGTTGAGATTTTGCGATATTTAGTTCTGAAACGTCATTCAAGGGTAACAACAGAAGGCAGTGGTCTTGTTTAAAAATATATATAGTAATAATAATAATAATAATTTTGTGTGTTGTGACCAAAACTCTTACTTAGTAAACGGGCCTCTTGCCTCAGTAAGCATAGAGTGTTCGAGCAAAATGGTGGAGTCTGGATAAGAATAAAGTGCAGTTCCATAGCCTCTTTAACTCGAGCAATTAAGTCCGAGGGGTGCTTCAACACCTAATGTCCTAAGACCAACCGGTTTGGGAGTCATTGACCCAAAGCTCGTTACACGGGTTAAAGAGAAAGCTTAAGGGAATTGTACTGAAAAAACATCTGCAATCCGAGTAATTAAGCGTGTAGGAGTGTTTTAACACTTAATGCCCTAAAGCCAACTGGTTTGGGAGTCATTGGCCTAAAGCTCGCTACACGGATTAAAGAAGGAATGTTTGTTTCCAATTTTGTTTTATTAAAAAAACCAAAAAAAAGGGAAATAAAACTACGGCCTAAGGAAGAAGACCTGATAAGATTTCAGACTGCAAATGTTGTTTGATTTCAATTGAATCTCATAGTTATTGTGTTGATCTTTATTGAACACAAGAAATTTTGATTGATAACTCAATTGATGACTGGCTGTCAAAGGGTGAGAAAAGTGGTATGTGAGAGTTTGTCTATTTGGTAGTTTAGAGATTTAAATTTGAGTTTTTACTATTTTTGCTTTAATTGCTATGGACTAGCAATAAGCTGGTTGAGGGGTGTGATTAACACTGAAAAGTGTATGTTTACTAAGGGATAATATCATCATTTTACACTTCCAATATGATTAATTCCCCAATTTAGACATAATTTCGTTCGCTCGATAAAATAAATTAGTTGTGTAGTAATCAGTGTATTTTTCTTTGTATTTTAGAGGTAATTCGATCAATTAAGAATCATGAAGAAGTCAGATGGCAAAACAAACATCGTTTTCAAGTTTAGAACATCAAAAACCTTAAAAAGGCCATGAAGGGCATTTTTGAAATTTTGACTACTCACTGTTCACAGTTGACTTTCACTATTCATAGTTGACTTTTATTGTTCCTGATGATGTGGCACATTCCTATTGGCCCAAACTATGAGTGCACCATACACGCGGCTGCAGAGAATCATATTCTAGAAGTCGGTGCACTGTTTACTATTCACTTCACGGATGTGTTCACTGTTCAACCGTTCACTGTCACTGTTTACTGATGACGTGGCAAAATCTGGACGTGGCAAAATCTGGACGCTTCTTCCTAATTTAATTTGATGGTCAATTTTCATCCGTATTTTGTATAAATAGGGGGCCTCTCCCTAATTTTAATATTCTGAATCCAAATATGATACTAGATTTGTGAAATTCTCTCTCTTTTGTTCTCAAATTCTCAGTTTAAATAAAATAGCTATTTTCTAATTAAATTATGTCTGGCTAATTTTATATAGCTGGGGCCAAAGGTGATACTGTTGGTATGGAAAATATGATCCAATTTTGGTAAGTGTATTATTTTTATGCTTTCTCCCCTTTGATCTTTATGGAGTTTTTGACTCACTGTAGACAGACAGATATTGTCTACCACAGTGAGTACTTTTACCCATATTATCAGAGAGTGGTTTCTCCCCTCTGATCTTTGTGGAGTTTTTGACTCACTATAGACAGACAGATATTGTCTAGCACAGTGAGTACTTTTACCCATATCTATCAGAGAGTGGTTTATCCACTCTAATCTTTATGGAGTTTGACTCACTGTAGACAGACAGCTGTTGTCTAGCAAAGTGAGTACTTTTACCCACATCTATCAGAGAGTGGTCTGTGAAGTGGAATACCATCCCATTAATCTGGACTAAATATTAATAATTGGATCATATTCGAATTACCAACAGTGGATCCCTTAGCCCCAGTTTTAATTTTAATTGATTTACATTTTATAACAAGCTTAGTAATTAATCTAGATAATTAATTCTACAAGAACTAGTGAACAACCTCCATGTGGTTCGACCCGGTCTTACCGGTTAATTTATTACTATGACACTCTTATCCTTGTGAGTAGGAACACTTCCTTAGCCCGAGCATCACAGGTTTAATCTAGTTGGACTGTTTGTAAATAAGCCCGAGCGTGCACAGATATAAGAGAAAAAAAATAACAGACAGAGCCAAAGAAGGTTTTAACTCGACCTAAATTCTTTGATCAGAACACGGTCACCATAGCTATCTACTTCTCGACTGGCACGAAGCCACCACACCCATTGTACGCGAGAATGACTAGGAACGTTTGAATGACTTCAGTGTACACCATACGATTCAATAATAAAATTACTCTCATTTTCCCTTACATGTCTTAGTATTTTGTACTGTCAATCTTTTTCATGTTCACCATCGAATAGACGAACCTGGTACCAAAGGAATCAACCCCGGCCGCCACCACCGTAGCAGTGGTCTCGAGGGTGCTAACCTAAATTCCTCCCCCTGAGTGAATTTTTAGTTAACACTTTCTGGCACCGTCTGTAGGAAAACCCACACCCAATTAAGAAAAACCAAAAGTTTACGCGTTTGTTGTTTTATAGGAATTATGACGCTTCACTCCTCCCAGGACAACCTGAGGTATGAGGATAACCTTTTGCTGCATCGGCACGAAAGGCTACAAGGAAGGGTAGAAAATCTGAGCACTATAGCCAAGCTCCGGCCCAGACAACCGTTGTTCGGGCTCCTGGCCTACCAATTATAAGCCAGGCCATGCTCAGCCAACAAGCAGTCACCTTTATGGAAAACGTCCACCTTTGACTGCTCGCTGAGGGCATCGTAACCCAGCAACAAAATCCTAAAACTCAGGGAGAGCCGAGCGAGCCCGGAACCAGGTAGCTCGCCTTCAACTGATTGGGACCTACCCTTACAGAATTAACCATCGATAGGGCATGGCCTTAACCCTCAATCTGAGAAAGGCTAGAGCCTATGCCCCTAGTTTCTAGAAGTCCGTCGTGTTATCAACCTAGGCAAGTCAAATCAGCAGCAGACGGGTTGCCAAGGGAGCAGCGAGAAGCTCCCCGTCTGGTAGCCTTAAGAAGGGAAACCCGGGCCATAGAAGAAGGTAGCTAGTAAATCCCCCGAGAAGATCCCGTTTAGGTCTCCAGTACATCAGAGAGATCCAACAGCGAGGGATCTGAGGTCGATTCAAAAAAGCAAGGGAACAAGCGATTGAGAGATCAGCTGGCGAAGCTGCAGAAAGAGATTTTGTAGATGAAGAAGGAGAAAAGCACGGAGGCCAAGAAGGATCCCTTGTTCAAAATGAATGCGCTCTTCATCAAAAGGATCTGGGATGCTTTTAAAATGCCGACAAATAAGTTCTCTGGCACAGATGACCCCTTGATCCATATGGAGAGCTTCGTCCAGCAAATGTAAGTCCGGAATGCAACCAGAACCGCCATTTGCAGGATTTTCCCAACCACCATGACTGACTACGTAAAGACTTGGTTTTGGAAATTACCCACTGGTAGCATAGATTCATTCATGAAGCTATTAACCGACTTTATTTCACAGTTCCATGGGGTCAAACCGTATCCAAAGGATCCCATACACCTTCAATATATGATCCATGAACGAGGTGAAACACTTCGATCTTATATGGAGCATTTTCACAAAGATGTCATCTAGATGGGAATCTTTACCGAGAAAGAGACCCTCCCCAACTTTCAGTGGAACCTTTAGGCGGGAAAGCTCTTTCGATCCTTCACCAAGCAACCTCTAGAGACCTACCAAGAGGTCTATGATCGGGCTCCTAAGTAGGTTGAGATTGTGGAATAGCTCAAGGTCAAAAAAAAGCATGACGACATGAGAATGTCAAAGCGCCGGAAGAAGGAAGCTCCTAGACTTTAGTCGGCTTAAAAAAACCAGAGAAAACCTCCCAACAGATCGACATACCAGATACCTACTTCCTAACCTATGCAAGAGAGGTATCCCGCGAGATGAAGCCCTCATTGAACTTTGACATAAGATGAAAGAGGGTAAGATCACTACACCCCTTTAAACGCATCCCGAAAAATAATATACCTTGCCATTCGGGACAAGGGGCTACTCTAGAAGCTTGTACCCATGGAAGCCCTGGCAGATAGGAGGAATAAGTACAAGTACTGCGACTTTCATGAAGACATAGCGCACAACACTTCAGAGTGTTATAACCTACGTAACCAGATTGAGGCTCTGATAAAGGGAGAATGTTTGATAGAATTCTTGCAGCAAGTTAGCTACAACATCTAGAATAATACTTAATATTAAATTAACAATTATAAAGGATTCAACAAAAATCTTAAGTGTAAGCGATCTAGCTTATTTTGTTAGGGATCGAGCTTTTTTTATACATGATCAAGCTTTTTTGTAACGAATCAAGCTTTTTTTGTGAGGGGTCGAGATTTTTTTGTGAGGGATCAAGCTTTTTTGTACTTGCTCGAGCTTTTTTTTATGAGGGACCAAGCATTTTTTGTACATGATCCAGTTTTTTTAATATAAAGGGCTAGAACTTTTTTTCAATGGCTAGAGCTTTTTTTGAAGGATCGAGCTTTTTTATGTGGGATCAAGCTTTTTTTGTACATGATCGAGCATTTTTTGTGAGGGACCGAGCTTTTTTGTACTTGATCAAGCTTTTTTTTGTGAAGGATCGATCTTTTTTTGTACATAATCGAGCTTTTTTAAAAATTACTTGAGCTTTTTTTCTCAATGGCTCAAGCGTTTTTGTACATGATCGAGTTTTTTTTGTAAGGGATCAAGCTTTTTGTTTTAATAGTTCGAGCTTTTTAAAATGCTTTTGAGCTTTTTTGCTAAAGATTTTAAACTTGTTTGCACCACTTCAAAAAAGCTCGGGTAAATGTAAAAAACACTGCGAAATATTAAAAAAAATGCTCAGACCAATAACAAAGCAGATCATAAACATTTCAAAAAATTATCGGACCAATGTAACAAATTCGCGGACACATTTACAACACGTAAACATATAAAAAAAACTAGATACAAAATGTTCATACATGTTCATACATTGTTAAACCACACAAATGCATGAAAAAATAAAAATGAAGATAAAAAATAATTGTTATCTTCTTGTGCAATATCCGTAGAGAGTCTCATTTTTTGGAGAGAGAGAGGAGTAGTAGATTGATTTTCAAATAATTTTTTTGGAGAGAGAGGGAGGAGGTGCCTTTTAAAGAATAAAGAATCGATTATTTAAGGGTAATTTTAGTAGTTCACCATAATAGGTGTCTTTTAAACTTAAATTATTAAACTGGTGACATTTCTCACCATTTCCACATCCAAATAATATAGAATTACTAAATCTTAATGATTTCAGTCATCCAATTATAATATTGAGAAATTAAGAATCTAATTCATTTGACATTATTGATATAACTGAAGGGATCTTCTTACACATGAGAACTAATTTTTAGTATAGAAACGGTAAGTGAGTATGGCAACAAAACTGACCTTGTTTTTTTATTTTTTTTCCTTGAATTTTCTTTTATGTCACCACTTACCAAGCCAACCACATTTTATTATTATCATTTTGTTTTCCCCTTAATTTTCTTTATTCCACAACTCACAGGAGAATCTTTACTTGGATAGAGCTTCTTACAAATACGATTCCACTCTCGTCTTATTCATGGATGTTTACATCATTCAAACTATTGTATATTTTGTGTAAAGATTGATTTATCATTTACTTTATGATGGTGAGTGGTGACAAACAAAGAACCCGAGAGAATCTAATAACCACTCATTAATTGATCATCTTTATAACCTCAAATTCAGCTTCAACAATACAACACAGAGCAGTGGAGCACACATGCAAGAAGAATATATACATAAATGTAATGGAAGTCACCAACAAGTACATAACAATAAAGGCTCACATAGATGGTGCACCAAAAGAGTTTGATTTTGAGGTCAAAGATCTTGCTCTTCCTCTTAGAGTTGACCTTGATACAAATGTCGTTATCGTTAAGAATCTCTATGTATCCATCGATCCTTACCAGCTGAATCGCTTAAAGAGTTTCAGCTCCTCACAGAGTGCAATAAACTTCGCGCTTGGCGTTACTCCTAGCGAGGTATATATACATACATTTACATGTTATATATTCTTTGATTTAACAGAGAATGTAATTTTACGAGTCTTTTGGATTGACAGGGTATCGACACTTATGGTGTGGGCAAAGTGGTTGTTTTTTGGAATCCAGAAATTGAAAAGGATGATTTAGTTGCTGGACTTATCAGAGGGAAGACTGGGCTGTGGTCAAACCAGATGTATTATTACGAAAGTTTAATCCTTTGGGACTTCCTTGTCTTACCAAGTTGGGATTCCAGGTAATAAATACATAATCGAACTTTTATAAAGTCATTGTAAAAATTATCAGGTATGAAATCTCGTAATGAAAAACAGACAGAATCTTGCACTTGAAACCTTCTGTTGTTTTTGCATTAGAAGATTTAATTTTCAGCAATTTGTTTGTTTGTTCTAATTGCAGGATTCAGTGGACTAACAACCTATGTCGGATTGTTAAATATATGTAAACCTAAGAAATGAGAGAAAGTGATTGTGTCTACTGCTTCTGGATCAGTTGGAAACTTATTCGGACACTATGCAATACTATTCGGTCGCTATGTCGCTGGCTCTGCTAGAAGCAAAAAAAAAGTTCAGTTTCTAGGATCAATTTCAGACTTTTGATTGTGTAGTTGAATTAATAGAATACTAATCTCTAATTCAAATGATATAGTTAGCATTACTTAATGAGAAGCTTGGTTTTGATGATGCATTCGACAATAAGGAAGAAACTGACTTAAAGGCAACTCTCAAGAGGTAAGAATCCCTATTCAAGATTGAATTCAATAATCAAATTGTGTTACATTTACCACCTGATGGTCTTATCACTCTTACAGGTACTTTCCGGATGGAATCAACATATACTTTGACAATGTGGGAGTAGAAAGAAAGAAGCAGTAGTGGCTAACATGAAAGCTTTTGATAGAGTAGCCGCTTGTGGGGTAATCTCTGAATATACATAAACTGGAAAGCAGGCTGCACCAGATATGCTCGATGTTGTGTACAAGAGAATTAAGATATAGGGCTTTCTGGCAGTGAATCACAAGAATTTGCACCAAGATTTCAATCACAAAACCTACGATCAGCATAGAACTGGTAAAATTTAGGCGCTTGAAGACATCTCTGATGGGGTGGAGAGCATTCCCTCGGCTTTTGTTGGACTCTTTCGTGGTGATAACAATGGAAAGCAGATTGTTCAAATTGCTCAAGTAATTTAATCAATGATGGTTTATTTCAACTATTTATCTTAAACAAGAGATAAAATACCATTAGATTGGATATGATGAATCCAGCATTATTGAGATATGTTCTCATACAAAGTAGTTTCTTGATTGACAGCATTCTACAGTTGTCGTATGTGAATTTTACCAAGCATACATGTCATCGACAGGAAGGAGAAAATTGCCTGGTGGACACCCAAATAGGCACTCAGGGAATATCCTACGAGGCATCAATAAAGAGAAGAAAACCTGAGTAAACCAGTAGCATGGCAAGACCTACTCGGGTTCAACTAAATAACTCCAAATCAATTAAAAGTACTCGGGGTAGACAAGAAAGCATCTTCTACTCGGGCTTAAATGGCGATACTCGGGACCAACAAGTGTTATTCTTACTCGAGATAAATGTGACCCGAGTAAGAAACTTAGTGCTTAATTAACACGGATTCAGTCATTAAATACACGAAGATAGCCATCAGGAAGGAATCTGAAAAAGAACAGAATACTGAGCTAGAAGAATCCTCAATCAGAAAAAAACTTGATTTCGCTACAAAGACTACACTCTTATAAGGAAACAAGTCCAAATAAAACTGCACTACTAGAATCTCACTCGATTTCGATAAGAGACTCCGAAACAGGAAAGAAGACAAATCAACCTCAAACAAGTAACCGAATCACAATTAAATACAAAGATCTTGTATTACTTGTACAAAGCAGATTAGTGTTATACAAACATATAAATAGACCCATAATATCGTTCCAAAAGAGATATAGGCAATATAACATACACAACAAGCAACAGAAAAATACAGAGAGAAGAAAGAGAGATCGAGAGCTTGTAAACATCATATTTTCATAGTGGATTTTGGCTTGGTTGATCCTTCAACCACCCGTGGACGTTTCTCCGTTCATCGGAGTTTTACCACGTAAAACTTGTCTTCGTTACTCTCTCTGAATCTCTTTCTCTTTGAATTAAAAGCCAAAATCCAATCCTTGTTGGCTTTTCTGATACAATCCAGAAATCGACGTCAACATTTGGCACTAGAAAGAGGGGCTTGAACCTCCGAACTTGTTAAAAGCAATGGCAGGAAGTATAAGCAGTTTAGGGAATGGCCAAAAATCACCAGGCGATTTCCATGATGGCAACACTTCACAAGATCCTGCAGCAAACACAGAAAACCAGCCTGCACACTTGGCAGAGATCCAGCAAGTTCCTCCAACCAACAGAGATCTTAAGCTGCGTTTCCAAGACGCCTTACAGCAATTGGTGACAGACGCAGCAAGGGAAGGGATTGATCTACTAGCTGCAGGAGCACATACTCCCAATCCTCCACCCGTAAGACTCCTTTCGGTGGTGGTAGGCCAGGAATAACTATGCCAGAAACCAGAAGGAACTCTTCCCTAATCAACCCGGCTGGACAGAAAACACTTGAAAAGGAACAACATCACCAGAGGTTTTATATGTAGACCCAAAAACAATGTCGTCAACATATATTTGTGCAACAAAAATATCATTATCATAATGCTTGACAAACAAAGTTTTATTGATACCACCTCTCCTGTAGTTGTTCTCAAAAAGATATTGAGTCAACCTATCATACCATGATATAGGAGCTTGCTTAAGGCCTTTTTTAATTTATATACTAGATTAAGAGAGTGTGGGTCTACAAAACCCTTAGGTTGTTTAATATACACTTCTTCTTGAAGCTAACCATTAAGACAAGCACTTTTGACATCCATTTGAACAATTTAAATTCTTAAGACATGCAATGAACAACAAAAGTCTTATGGACTCAAGACGTGCAACGGGTGCAAATGTCTCATCAAAATCTACACCCTCAACTTATGTGTACCCTTGAGCCACTACTCTAACTTTATTTCTCACAATCTTGCCCCTCTCATTAATAATATTCCTAAACACCCATGTTATGCCTATCACGTTAATGTCTTTTGGTCTAGGAACTAAGGGCCACACTTCATTCCTCTCAATTTGATTTAGCTTTTCTTGCAAAGCCATAATAAAATTCATCATCAATAGCCTCATTAATGTTTTTAATAATCATAGGAAATTTGGTTTACAAGTTCTCTTCTAGTTCTAACCCCTTCATTTAAATCACCTATGATGTCTTTTTTATAGTACATGTTTCTAAGTCTAGAATTAGAATTTTCAACATATTTTCATTTTGTTGATTATAAAAATAGAATGTTCTAACTCTTGACTTCCTTTTTCAATCCAACTATCAATGTCATCATTTTGGCAAGAATTACTATGAGAATCCCCACTAGACTCACAACTAGTCACAACAATAAGTGTCCTAGTGTCATTCAAAAGATTTTCTTTAGGTTCATTATCACATTTATTATTACAAAAGTTAAGCATGCTAAAGTCATCTATCTTAATATTGACAGACTCCATAATAGTCTTAGTATTCAAGTTAAAAATTCTATAAGCACGATTATTAGTGGCATAACCAAGAAAAAGACCAGCATCACATTTAGCATCAAAATTTCTGAAGTGATCTATCATTCAAAGTAAAACATTTACTCCCAAAGGTATAAAACTAAGTCACATCAGGCTTCTTGCCCTTCCAAAGCTCATAGAAGGTTTGTTTTATACTAAGCCTTCTAAACACTCTATTAAAGACATAACAAACGGTATTAATCGCTTCGGCCCAAAGATTCTTAGGGACTTTTTGCCCTGGCCATCTCTTGCATGAAACGGTTCTTCTTCTCAATAACACCATTTTGTTGAGGAGTTCTAGAAGCCGAGAACTCATGAGATATCCCTAAGTCATCACAAAACTCACTAAATTTGGCATTTTCAAACTCACACGTATTATCACTCCTAATATGACATATTCTTTTAATCCCAAGGTATTTGTCATTTTGAACTTGTTTACAAAACTTCTTGAAGTAACAAAATGTGCCGGTCTTGTTTCTAAGAAAATAAACTCAAGTAAATCGAGAAAAATCATCAACACATACAAAAATATATTTCTTGCCATTAATGCTTTCGGTTTGGATTGGTCCCATTAGTTCCATGTGTACAAAGTTCTTTGGGCTTCTTAGTAGCAAAATTGGTGTTCTTCTTACGAGACACTTTTGTTTGTTCACCAAGTTGATAAGGTTCACAAACTCGATCAAGCTTCTTATAAAGATCAGGTAGACCTCCAACAATATCATGTTTTTCAATCTTCTTTAAATCTTTAAAGTTCATGTGGCTTATCCTTTCAAGCCAAAATTCAAGGTTGTTGCAACCTTTAGCCATATTACAAGTTAGAGGGCCTATCTCAAGACAATAGCAAATATCAAGAGATCTTTTGACTTTCAAAACAACTTTACCCTTTTTACCAATTATAGTACACACATCCTTTATAAAACTAACTTCTTGAAAAATCTCACACAAATGTGTAATGCTTATTAGGTTAGCTTGGAGACCATCTACATACAAAGTATCATTAAGTTTAGGCAATCTAGGGATACAAATTATTCCCTTGTCTAGAACTTGCTTTTTGGTACAATCACTAAAAGTTACCCAACCTTCATCCTTCATAACAAGTTTCTTAAAGAATTCCTTGTTACTGATGATATTCCTAGAGCATCCGCTATCTAGGTACTATGAAATGATGAGTTGGTTGTAAGTGCATATTGTGTAACATGGCATTGTGTTGTGTCTTTTCTAATCCAAACTTTCTTAAAATGTTTCTCATTTATTCTTTTATTAAGATGCTTTGACTTGTTATTATACACATTGACTCCATTAGTCACATTTTCAAACATATTTTCAAACAAATCAAACAAAGCATTATCAACTTTCTTATGCATAATAGAATGAGGCACAGCACATTTTTTCACAAACAAATCGTCAATATCAGTTTTCTCAACAAGCTTTTCAAAGGTCTTTCTAGGTCTAAGTCTAGATCCATACATGGATGATTGCCTAGGACCATTCATCAAAAACATGTTATAAAAAGTCATTCTCATGTTTGCATTTTCAAATGTACTCATAGCATCTGTGTCTTATATGTCCTATCATATTGGAATAATGAAAAATATGTACAAATTTGAGAGGGTTACCTTTAGCTTGAGCACTTGATGTATTATACCTTCTCATTTTGTTACCTTCTTGATGTAACTTCCTTGATGCTTTACCTTTTGTAAGAGAACATAAAGATTTTTGTCTTTGGATTTGTTGAGATTTTCCTTTATTGTTCCTTTTTGATGTAGAGGCATCTCTAGTAGCATTCACGGCTTTACCGTTAGAGAGAGTACCTACATAAACTTCACCATTAGCTTTGACAAAGTAGATTTGTTAGAAGAAGATGTAACTTTTTCATTTGCATAAGCTAAACCTTTTTTGTCACTAGGATGTTTTCCACTCTTGATGAGATTTTCTACTTTGATAGCACTAGAGGAAATCTTACCCATTATCCTATTGAATTCATTAAGCTTGTGACTAAGTAACTTCTATTGGCTTTCATGTTTGCTAATTTTGACTCTAAGTTCATTTTCAAGTCTCTTAACACTATGAAGAGAGTCATCTCTTAGCTCTATTTCATGTTTCAAAATTCTTAGTCTATCATTGCTATCTTACAAATTATTTCTATACTAAGGATTTTATATTTAAGCTCATTATTTTTGTTCAAGCAAAGTTCAAGAATTTCTTCAAGCTCCTTTTTTAGAGACCTATTCATCCTAAAGATTCTTTCATTCTCCTGAACAAGATCTTTCATCTTTTGTTCTTCTAGAAAAAATAGGCTCATTCTCAACACTAGAAGCCATGAAGGAATAAACTGTTAGGGTTTATTCCCTAAAGATGTAATTTTTAAATGGATTTATGAAATAAATAAAAGAAAAGCTCAATTCATTCTTGTTGTGTTGTTTATTTTAAAACTTTGTGCATATTAACATCCTAGATTGCCGGATGTAATCTTGAATTATCAATATGAGTGTCATATAAGGATGGATACAGTAAAAGACATACAATATAATGAGTCCGTAGATAGCAAATAAAGTTGGGTACTTTATTTGTGGTGCATCTATAGATGTGGTCCATTCCGTAATGTATATTGATTCTATCTTGAATCATTCATATGAGATATGGGAATAGAGGCACCTTGTATGATGTGAACATATATGACTAGGCCTTGATCTATATGAATCTCTCATCAAGATACCTTTACTGATGAGATTCATATATATCAACTAATGATGGATATATATGGGTGATCTTAATCCTAGTGTCTTATTGACTTCTTCATATTAGATCGTGGTCTTTGATATACCATAGGTGAGGTCAGATGCAGTTCCTGATCAATATACTCTGTATGCAGGGATTACGGTTTTGCTTGTGGTTGGTTGTACACAATAGAGGAATCCATTCCTTCTTGTGAGAAGCAGATGGTAGTTCCCTTAAGGATTGATTCGTGCTTTGACAATAAGAGCACTGTCCTAATTTCATGAGCAAATAAGATTTACTGTTCATTAGGGAATCAAAGGTACTCAAAGGATATATGTAATTAGGGGTTAAAACGAACGTTCTGGCCCAGTTCTAATTATGAACTACTGTTGAGGATCACACCTTGTGTAATAGCTATATCTATTGTGATTATAATCGATAGGAAGAGTGTAATAATGTATTTGACAATCTTTTCATATTAATAAAAGTGATTTCTAGTTTAACAAATCTTAAAGCTTTTATAGTTTAATTATTATAATTGTCAAAAGTAAATAATCATAATGTCAAAAGACTATGAGAAAAGAAGAATTGTTCATACATCTGGATATGTATGAGGTAGACACAATTCTTTAGTTAGTCTTGAATAATATACACAACTTAAGATAAATATTGGGCTCCTTTATCTTGTTAAAGTTGTAGATTCTTTTGCTAGCATTTGAGTGGGATCGAATGTCCTATGATGAGTCTACAAGCATCAAGGTGTGGTGTCTTTGGGCAAAGGAATCTAATGTACTAGGTGCATTGAATAGGATCACAGTGAGATATTTTATCCAGAACCGTCAATGGATAAAAGTTTTTATTTGAAGACAATCAGAGAGTCTATCATAATCTTGAGATAAATGACGGACTTATGGTTGCAAGTGTTATCATTTGAGCTATCAATGAGTATGATTATATAGCATAGTCTATCCTCGATCGTTGTGTGGTATTCAATTGTTAATGGATAGAGGACTTCATCTATCGTTATGGACATCATGGCTCCATTTATTAAATAAGAGTAGAATATCATGATATGGATGTTTTGAGGTATTAGATATTAAATCTTAACGTTAAGTTTTCTATAGTGTCTATTGAAATATGGCTTCTAGACAAGTAAACATATCCAAGTTCAAAATGTGGTCATATGAGTAAATAAGGCAACTTGGAGAGCTATAGGTGGTCTATGAGCTCTTGGCGATTACTGATATTCTTAATGAGGATACACTTTCTCCATTAAGATTGTCTAGGTATGAATGAGCAACTGACCGAGCTATTTTTAATCGTTATAAAATACTCGTCAAACAAATATTTATAAAGTCCTTAGCTATGTCCTTAAAATATGAATACAAGTATAATGACAAGCAACAATATCTTCCACAGGGAAAGGGAAATCGAATGGTTAAAACTAGTTAACTATAATTAAACTAAAACTATGCATGAAAAGGTAAAGATAAATGGTTTTGGTTTTGAAATGTTAATTAACTACAATGCAACTACAATTAGGTTAGTTACTCTAACATGCAATTAGTGTTAATGGGAATGAGTGTTAAAAATGATGGTTAGGGCTAAGGAAATGATGGATCACCTAAGCAAGAAAATGGTTGTATTGGTAATTAACATAAATGAACATTAAAATGCGCATCTATCAAATTAAGGGACTTATTGAAAATACAATCACGGTTAAATGCTTAAGGCTAACCTAGAGGGGGGGGGGGGGGGGGGGTGAATAGGTTAGACACCTTTTTCGACTCCCTTAGAAATAAACAAAAGTTTGTCCCTCTAGATTGCTTGTATCACAATATATATATTAATTAAAGACAATTAATAAATATATAAACACAAGTAAAGTGTGATACAAACAAGTAATTGTTACACATACACAATCAATATTATAAAGAGGAAGTCAACATATATAAGGAGTTCTATCCACAATACAAATATTAGAGAGATAGGGGTAGAGAAAAGTTGACACAAGATCTAACGTGGTAAACCTCCAAAGAGGAAACATCCACGGGCTAGCAGCCACCGGCAAACAAAATCCACTAGTAGATAAGACAAGTATAATCTCTCAAGTGACCTCTTCACCTAGAAACTACCCTCCTATCCTACTCTAGAAGTTGCCACCCTATGCTCAACAATCCGAGGCTTCACACCTTTTGTCAAGACTTCCTTGCTCACCTATCCGAGTTCTCCCAACTCTAGGCAAGACTTCTTGCTTGACTATCCAAGGCTTCACACCTCTATCCAAGACTTCCTTGCTCGACAATCCGAGGCTTCGCACCTCTTGCCAAGACTTCTTGCTCAACACCATAGGTCTCACACCTATTGTCAAGACTTCCTTCTCACAAGGCATCTAGGTGATCATGAATGCAAAACGCAAACAAGCACACAACATAGAATGCTATGATCAACACATCCTATGGAAAATACTAGACATGAGCATGAATGCACAAATCACATATAGTCTAGTTTATTGTGCATGAGTAGTCAATCTAGATTATGTAAGATATGATCAATCATTAATCACAAACTAGATTCATGCATATATCTAAACTTGAATCACAAGATATGATCAACATATCATAAGATCAAGTTTAAATCACAAAAACCTAAAACATGCTAAAATCATATGACAAAGTTAAATAGATCTAAGCATAAGTTCTAGAGCATATTCTTAATCATAGATTCAACAAATCACATGAATAGCTCAAAAGAACATAAACACTTGTATTATGTGAGAATTTTGGCCAAGAGAGCCTAATACATGTGAAGAACTATTTTTCTCAAAATCAATCAATCAAAGATCACAAAATAGTCCTAGAATCAAAGCTAGCAAACATGTGATAACATAGGCAAAATCAAAACCTAACTCAACATGTATGATTTCAATTAAAATTCAATCTAGCTTTGAAAGTGTTGAAAACACATATCAAAACACTCACAATATACAAATATATGTAGAAGAAGAAAACCCAAGGCAATTGACCAAGTTTTAAAAGAAAACTTAGAGAGAAAATCAATGCCTTAGTTGATCTAGGTGCAGTCCCGTTTTTGTATGATTAGACAATAAAAACAGCAGAACAAAAAACTAAAACCTTCAGAGAAAAGATGGAGAATTAATATATTAACACTCTAAACTTTGGATCACTCAAATCGGAGTTCAAATGAAGAAGTTATGGTGTTTTGAAGGTGAGAAAATTTAGAGAGAAAATTCTGCACACTTGATTTGAATTTCTTTTTAGAATGAAATGTGAGAGGAAAAGAGATTATAAAGGAGAGGGATAAGAATGAATTATGAAAAGACCAAAACACCCTTATGAGTCCAAGAATGCATGCTGCCCGTGATGGTGCATGGGCATCTCAGAGCAGCAAGCATTCTGTCCCGAGATGGCCACGCGCCATCTCGGGAAAGATTGCTTGGATGCAATCTTTTCCTCTCGCGCTCCCTTCGCGTTCTTCGACCGTTTTCTGGCCTCAGAACTTGGAATTCAAATCCGTTTACGGATTACGAACCATAACTCTCACATGGACATGGAAATATAAGATACTCAACCCAGAAAATAATAATTCGACTCGATATACGAAGACGAAGACAATTTATGAAACATGAGTTGAAAGTATAGTATCTTTTGACTTAGAACTTGAAATCAATAGTATGAGTAACCGAAATGACCGAAACTCAATCAAGAATTATTTAAGACTAAATCCAAGTTCAATATCCATGTTATACAAACATATACACACACAAACACAATTCACACTAGAATGCAAACTACATAGAGATAGTTTCCAATCATGCATATTCCAAAACATGTTATTTCCAAACCAATTCATGAGCATTCATCTCCAAGTGTGTGAATGTGTTATACATGGTGCACAATGATGTAGGGACACATATGAATGAATTGTATGTGTGTGCCTATAATGTGCACAATGATGCAGGGAAACAAATATATGATATGTGTGTGTGTGCCTAAGCCTTGTAAGAGAAAATAAGGTCTTAGTATACCTTTGTAGAACCAAATTGCATCCTTTCTCTTTGAAGACTTAGAACTTGCTTTGACTTGTTGTTTCTTTTTCCTTCAAGCTTGAATCATCATGAACCTAAACAACTAAGTCATTACAAGTAAACATCATTTTGATATGTAATTCATGCCAACACAAACTAAAACCTAACACTTGTCTCTTTATAAATTCACCAACCTCGAGGGTATAGACTTGTTGCTTAATCTCTCACAAGCAACCAACCTAGAGGGTATAGTATTAGTCACCCATTTGAAATTAGTTAGAGATTGAGATTAAAATGTTTGGATTTCGCTCGAGGAGGGTATTCTTGTTCAATCCTTCCTTTCAAATGAGCTTAAGAGAATCGAATAAAGGGTATACCCAATTCTCTAATCAAATAATTTCTCAAACAATTTGTAAAGAAAGGAGGGTACAATCTAAAACAAACTATTCTTGAAATCAACTAAAACAATGAATGAAAAATATATGATAGATTTAACAAAGTGAATAAAGTTTAATACAAACCTAAGGTTCACAAATGAATCACATCCCCTAGTGGGATGATAAGCTACTCACGACAAATACATATAAATAACTAGGAGAATAGAGATAGAGAAGTCCCATGAAGAGAAACTCCTCTTTTCTTGAAGCTTTGATCTAATCTCCAAGTGTCCTTGATTAGATGATGATGGTGGATAGTTAGATTTGGTGGGGAATGATTCCTAAACCTAAGTTAGTGGTTAGAAAAGACATAAAGTGTTTGGGAGAGAGAAGAGATGAGTCTTAGATTTAGAATTCATCCCTTTGATGGTATGAACAAGATATATTTCAATGGTTTCCAAAATAGGTCTAAAAATGCTGATTTGGCAGGCCTGTCACGCGAAATGCATTGGTTGAGACCCATGTTGGACCCGTGCAAGTACCTAGATCCCTGATTTCATCTCTCGGTTAAAGTGCAATGCACAGACACTTGCACGATGGTGCACTGGTGTAGACCCGCGCAATGGCCTGGCTTCTACTTCTTTCATAGTGTGCGGTTTGTGCGTGGGTTGGAACCCATATAAGACCAGCGCACAGACCGGATGCTATTTTATCAACTTTTTGACCTTTTTCCGCACATAACTGCATCTTTTACCCTTTCTTCCAAAATGTACCTAATTACCTGAAAACATAACAAACGAGCCATAGGAGACGTAAAAACACCTGAAAACGAGACAAAGGTTAAGGAAATGAGGGCCAACATATATGACAATTTTTGCATGATCAAATACCCCTTAAAACAAAACAAAACAGACACAAATGAAAATGACTCAATCTAAAACTCACCTAGACTCAAAACAAATAGTTCAATAAGTCGCATGTCCGACTGGTGATGAGATGTAAGGATGTGTGATAGAGAGAAGTAAACATATGCAAAGCAATCTAAAACAGCTCACGAGCACTTGAGGGAAATTCGCACCATGAATGCCACACCTAAGAGCGCTCTCATATTGGGAGCTACTCACTCCCATACCTTGAGCATAATTTCCTTTGACTCTAATCCTCACCCGATTTCGCTCTTCTTTTTCACTTAGAGTCCTAAGTTCACACTCATACAAGGTATGCAATGATGGAGTTTTTGCATAGAAATCTAATGCATTGCATACAAATACATTCAAAAACCGATAAGTGTATGTGAGCTATCCTAAGAACGATTCACTAAGCCATGAACGTGGAAGATCAAGATATCAACAAACATTCCCAATCAAGACATACTATGGATCAAATAGGACTTTCCCTTTGGTTGTAATGGGGCTAAAGGGTTAGATTTAGTGAACAAATAAATGGGAAATGCAAGTTCAAAGATCACCAATCATGCTTAATCACTCACACACCCCGTACAAAACTCTATTTCACATTTACACACTTTAGCAAATAGGCATTTACATCCATACGCACATTGTGATTCAAAATTGTACTCTACATTATGAGTACTTATCATTTACTTTCAGGACTCTTTTCTTTTTCTCTTTGCCTTTTCCTTTCTTTTTGATTCTTCTTTTCTTTTCTTTTGTTTTCGCACACTTATACATTACATTTTGTCAATCAAGCTCATAAGTGCAAATTTAGGCACTTTTACAAATTGAGCCATTTCACACACAATTTCATTGTTGCCTATAACCATGTCATTTTTTCTTAGAGATTACACCTTTCAAATACTTCACATAGCACACACACACCCCACATGACTGGCAATAAAGGTAGGCTTGTGTTTGGCTATGGCTATATGGTTATAGTTTGGTTCCAAATGAAAGGTAAGTGTTTGGCCGTAAATTTGGCTACGAGGCACACATAAGGGATAAAGGAAGGCGTTTAGGCATTTTGAGTAGTTAGTTACACACATTGCCTAAGATCATTTCCATAATTAGTCTAGCATGGGAATGAATGCATCCATCAAGCAATCCACTATATGTATGAGATGTATGTCCTATGGCATGTGATACTAATGATGAGAAGAGTGTTTAAGGAATAGAAAAAAATTAACACTCAATCCGTTTTTTAATGGCTTGTGTTTGTGAACTCACGGGTGTCTCCACTATTAGAACAAGACGCAAGAGCCCAATCCAAGCACACAAAAGATGGGACTAGCCCATGACAATGGAAATATGCCCCACGAGTGACAAAGATTTGCACACAAGCTCGCAATACATGTATAGACTCGCCAAAAGCACATGCTCATGGCATCACACCCATGTTAGTTAAAGCTCAAAATTTTGGCCAATGAGACAAAATTGAAAATTTTGGACCAAAAATGACAAATAAAAGAATCAATAAAAATAAAAAGACGACTTGATAAGGCGTCTACACCCCCATATCAAAACTCTAAATTGTCCTTAATGTTGAAGACAACAGAGCCCGGCCTAGTGGCTTGTATCTCACTAGACACACAACACACAACACATAAACTGAAATGTATTAACAAAAACACAATGTGCAAGAACATCTCAACATGGAGGACAAAATTCCAAAAACTGGTGACTTTTGAAATCGACCTATATCTGCTCTTTAGCACATATTTCTAACAAATACTCAATAAAACTTGCTCAGAATTTGGTACAGAAAACTAAACAAACAAATGCACACTTTTAATTTAGAAAATATTTAAAAATTCAAACTTTAAAAGTGTGTAAATGGATGTAAAAGATGGTTCTTGTGTAGATTTTCAAAACAGGGCATCGCCCATGACCTTTGGTCGAAGAAACATTCATAACTTTTTAACTCCTATCCAGAATTTTATGTTCTTTATATTGTTGGAACCGTATCAAAAAATTAAAGAACAACACGTGGGCAAAATAATTTATCCAAAAGGTACAGTTTAAATGAAACATTTGGCCTCCAATTTTTTAAAACAGGGTACTTTCGCAAAGGTTAAAGAAAAAAAAAAGTAAAAAGTAAAATGACTCAAATATTGAATCCATACCCCCAAACCTAATCCAAACATCATCTTCAATTTTCATATGACATGAGATGCATGGACAATGAATAAACGAAGCATGAAGGGTAAGAACTCAAAACCAACCAAACCTAGGCACTAATCACACACAATCAATGCCAATTAAAAAAAAAATTCAAACAAGGCACAATATAAAATAAGGCAATTAAGTGCAATATCGACATTTCATCACAAACCAACATCAACCAATTAACAAAATTGACAGAATGGGGACATAATGTTAGGATTATGCTCGATAGCAAGAGTGTAATAGTGCAATTAACAATCTTTTCATATGAATAAAGTGATTTCTAGTTTAACAAATCTTATAGCATTTATAGTTTCATTATTATAATTGTCAAAAGTAAATAATCATAAAGTCAAAAGACTATGAGAAAAGAAGAATTATTCATACATCTAGATATGTATGAGGTAGACACAATTCTTTAGTTAGTCTTGAATAATATTCACAACTTAAGATAGAAGGTTGGGTGCCTTTATCTTGTTAAAGTTGTAGATTCTTTTGCTAGCATTTGAGTGGGATCAAATGTGTTATGATGAGTCTAAAATCATCAAAGTGTGGTGTCTTTGGGCAAAAGAATCTAGTGCACTGGGTCCATTGAATAGGATCAAAATGAAATACTTTATCTAGAACCGTCAATGGATAAAAGTTTTCATTTGAAGACAATCGGAGAGTCTATCTCAATCTTGAGATAAATGATGGACTTATGGTTGCAAGTGTTATCATTTGAGCTATCAATGAGTACGATTATATAGCATAGTCTATCCTCGATAGTTTGGTGGTATTCATTTGTAAATCGATAGAGGACTTCATTTATAGATATGGACATCGTGGCTCCATTTATTGAATGAGAGTAGAATACCATCATATGGATGTTTTGAGGTATTGGATATTAAATCTTAACGTTAAGTTTTCAATAGTGTCTATTGAAACATGGCTTCTGGACAAGTCAAAATATCCAAGTTCTAAATGTGGTCATATAAGTAAATATGGTAACTTGGAGAGCTAAAGGCGGTCTATGAGCTATTGGCGATTACTGGTATTCTTCACGAGGATACATTTTCTCCAAAAAGGTTATCTAGGGTACGAATGAGTAACATCAACTTATTCTATCTTTATTTAAGAGTTCAATTATAGTTCTTTAGTGGAATGAACTAAAATTAAATAGATCGGACCTAAGTGAATCATTTGTTTATTGTGATTAGGTTGTGTCTATTGAACCTTAAATTTAGATAGCCCGACAAGATCCCCAATCCACACGAACTTGCATGGATCACTTGATATATTCTACCGGACTAATAGAGGTCCATCTAGAATTGTAATAAGGCATGTGAACTTGTTTCTTTTTGTAAGAATAGGTCTATTTCACATGTGGACTTTTTTATTAAGATCCAATGGATTTAATAAAACGAGAAAAATAATATATGGCCTTAATACTATGTATGGGCGGCAATGGCTATGGATAATAGGTTTAATATATTATTTTATTTTATTATTTAATTAAATGACAATTAATTAATTGTTTGATTAATTAATTATTTAATTAAAAGTCAAAATCTTTTCCTATTAGGAGATAGTCTCCTAAAACTATACTATTGTTGGTAGTATAGTTAATGTTTAAGACTATATTTGATAAGTAGATAAATAAAAGGAGTTATTTATCTAATCAAATTAGGAAGTGTTTAATATGGTTACAAACACAATATTGAGTAGGATTAGGAGTCTTGGTGTAGGAAAGAATTCTTTTTGGAAAAGGATTCTTGGTCACCAAGTAAAACTACTTAGTGGTAAAATTCTTATTTGAAAAGGATTCATAACCACCATGTTAATCTACCTAAGAATAGGATTCTTGTTTATCAAGTAATCCTTCTTAGGAAAGATTGAACTCTCCTAACCTATATAAAAGACCAAAATTTCGTCCAACACAATATAGTTATAGGAGTAGTTAGTTTTCTTTTAGATAAGGATTCTAACTACCAAATAAATCCACCTAAGGAAAGGTTTCTTGCCAACCAAGTGAATCCTTCTTAAGAAAGGATTTATGAACCTATATATATGTGTGAATAATTTCGGTCATGACTATGGTATTAGAGAGGAAATTCGGCCAAGCTTTATTTTAGAAAGAAAAAGTTTCGGCCATCATAGGAGTTTTGATGGAGAAAAATCTATTTTTACTCTAGACAAAATTCGATCATCTCTAATCAGTAGTGTGTGAATTTGGCCAAATAGAGAAAAAAGGGGAACGTTTTTGTTTTCGATAGTATACTAATATCCTTTACATCAAAAGGGTTTTGTGTACAACATCGAATCAAGGTTCACGCGAGTTACAATCAAATTGATTTATAATTCACAAGTGACCGAACGTTCTTGGATTTTTCTCTTGGAGGATATTTGTAACTAACAAAGAAAAGATATTTGCTTTGTCTCTATCCTCAGGAATACAATTTAAAGAAAGGGAGCAAACACTCCTAGGTGATTTATGTTCGTGTTTGGATTGGAAGATCCTGCGGAATCAATTCGGTGCTTTTCAATCGTCATGCGAAAAAGGTACGATACTTTTATATACATCAAGTAATCTAGGGTTAAGGTTCTCGTTGCATAAAAGGGAAAAAAATCATACACAAACCCTAATCTCATTTTTTCTCACGCTTCCGTTGCATTTCTAAACCGGTTTTTCTCTACACATAACGACCCCCAAACCGATATACACTACAAGCTCAAAATCTGTACAAGGCATATTTAAGTGTGCTACCCCCAAATCGAATGGGGCAATATATACAAACTAAGCACCTCTACATTCCTATGAAAAATCTTAAAGAGCCTTCGGCTCATCATGTAAAAAACAAAATAATCAATCAATCCATGCAAAAACTTGAAAACCAAAATTGTATAATCATTCACAAGTGTTCCCCTTCACCCTATTCAGACACAACCAAAATTGATATATAATGATATTCTCATCAATTCATATGCACAATTTTGTAGATAAAAGATATATCAAGATTAAGTGCAATAGCTTGAGATAGAAAGAATAAACCGATGCGAATGCTCAATAGTCTAAAAATTTGAATAGGTTCCCGCTCTTTTTATAAGCACTCTTAGCTTGCTCGTCCCTCCAAGACTTGTAAGTGGCCGGTGTGTCAAATCAAACAGATGAAGAACCTAGCCTTGAAGCACAATACTCTTTCACAAAGGTTAACATTCACAACATAGATCTCAAATGAAATATACTCTTAAAGGAATATCACTCTCCACAAATCTCTCATGTCCACCAAAATTTATTAAACTAAACTAACAAAAGCAATTAAAAGTAAAACAATAGAATAAAATAACAAAAACAAACATGAAACATAAAATAAACATAAGGAGGTTGCATAAAAAAAATGTCTAATGGGATGCTACGGGTGGTTTAACCAAGTTAGGAAACTCTTTCTTCTTGACTACCCAAGCAAATTTGGGCAATTTTCCTTTCAAATCCTTTCCCATATTCCTCACTTGGCTCATTAAATCTTTTCTCACCCATATTCTCTTTATCCTAGGTGGACTCTTCCTATTCCTAGGACTTCTTGATGCATGCTCTCTTTTTGAACAAAAATCGTAAATAGGATTAAGGGTGAAGTGACTCCCCTTTGATGAATGACTTTCAGGTCATTGAAGTTTATCCACTTTTAATGCTTTGACCTTTTGCTCCATCTTGCTCAACTTCATGATAAATTCACATTCCCTTTCCTTTGTTAATTTGAGAGCTTCATCTTTCTTGTTGAGAGCTTCTGTGGCTTCATCTAAGGCATTTTCCTTCAGCTCGATCTTCAATTGCATTTCTTTTGACTTGAGAGCTGTTCTTTCTTCAAAATCCCTTGATGCCTTTGTGAAGTCCAAAAACTCTTCTAGTGCTTTACTTTTTACGGCCTCAAGTCTCTTGATTTGCTCTTTCAATTCTTTGTTCTTGCTAGAGACTTCAACAATCTTTTCCTTGAGTGTACCATTCTCCACTCTGAGTGTTTGCACTTCAAATATAAGCCTCTTGTTTAGCTCTTGGAGTTTGTCAATCTTTGACAATCCCGAGGCCTCTTTACCTTCTAACTTCTTCAAGAGATGCACATTTTTCTCACATTGTTCCCTAATGTCTTCTTTTTCTTGGGAAAATTCTACCAACTTCTCTTGAATTTCTTCATTCTTTTTCTTTAACAACCCTATTTTCGAAACTGCTTCTTTGAGGATGTCCAATAACTTTTCGTTCATCTTCATCATCTTGTTTCGTTCATCCTCAAGGCTACTTTGATCGAGATCATCCAAACCAAAACAGCTTCTTTGATTGTCTTCATATGATAGAGGTTGCTTAAGGGCGATGTTCTCACTACAAGTCCATGTGGAGTCGTGGTAAGTGCTCCAATCATGGTTGTAAGAGTTGTTGTATGGGTTGTGAATCGGCTCCGGGCTGTAGGAATCTATTAATGTGTCCCTCGATTCTTGAGAACAACGATTTGATATTTAATCTTGCTTTCTACAAAACTCTGAAAATCTATCACTTAACCGATAACTCTCTAAGCCATGTCCAACTTCACCACATATCTTGCACTCCAAGGTCTCTACTTTCCCATAAAAATCCATCAAACCTGAAACAAAGAAAAACAAAAATACCAAAAGAAGTAAAAAGATACAAAATAAAAATAAAAACAAATAAGACTCCTAACTAGATAAATAGATAACTATGATTAGCCACCTAATTAGCACCTTTCCCCGACAGCGGTGCCATTTTGATCGAGCTATTTTTAGTCGTTATAAAATGCTTGTCAAACAAATATTTATAAACTCCTTAGCTATGTCCTTAAAATGTGAATGCAAGTATAATGACAAGAAAGGGTATCGTCCACAGAGAAAGGAAAATCGAATGGCTAAAACTAGTTAACTATAATTAAACTATAACTATGCATGAAAAGGAAAAGATAACGGTTTTGGTTTTGAAGTGTTAATTAACTACATTGCAACTACAACTAGGCTAGTTAATCTAACATGCAATAAGTGTTAATGGGAGTAAATGTTAAAAATGATGGTTAGGGCCAAGGAATTGATGGATCAAACAAGCAAAAATCGTCGTATTGGTAATTAACATAAATGAACATTAATCTATTGTAACCAATCTAGAGGGTATAGCATTGGTTGTATATCCCTTATGGGTTTCCAATCTAGAGGGTATAGTATTGGCTACCCACAAGTGATTGTTCATTAAAATGCGCATCTATCAAATTAAGGGACTAATCTCTTTATAAATTCACCAACCTAGAGGGTATAGACTTGGTGCTTAATCTCTCACAAGCAACCAACCTAGAGGGTATAGTATTGGTCACCCATTTGAAATTAGTTAGAGATTAAGATCAAAATGTCTGGATTTCACTTGAGGAAGGTATTTTTGTTCAGTCCTCCCATTCAAATGAGCTTAATAGAATCGAATAGAGGGTATACCTAATTCCCTACTCAAATAATTTCTCAACAATTTTCAAAGAAATGAGGGAACAATCTAAGACAAACTATTCTTGAAATCAACTAAAACAATGAATGAAACATATATGATAGATTTAACAAAGTGAATAAAGTTTAATATAACCCAAGGTTCACAAATGAATCACATAAATCCCCTAGTGGGATGATTAGCTACTCATGACAAATAAATATAAATAACTAGGAGAATAGAGATAGAGACGACCCATGAAGAGAAACTCCTCCTTTCTTGAAGCTTTGATCCAATCTCCAAGTGTCCTTAAGTAGATGATGATAGAGGATAGTAAGATTTGGTAGGGAATGATTCATAAACCTAGGTTAGTGGTTAGTGGTTAGTGGTTAGTGATTAGAGATGAGAGAAAGTGTTTGGGAGAGATAAGAAATGAGTCTTAGATTTAGAATTCGTCCATTAGATGATAAGAACAAGATATATTTAAATGATTTCCAAAATAGGTCTGAAAATGATAATGTGGTGGACCTGTCGCGCGAAATGCACAGGTTGTGCATGGGTTAAGACCAGTGCAAGTACCTGGTGCCCTAATTTCATCTCCCGGTTAAAGTGCAATGCGCAGACACTTGTATAATGGTTCGCTGGTGTAGACCTGTGCAATGGCTTGGCTTCTACTTCCTTTGTAGTGTGCGAGTTATGCTCGGGTAGGGACCCACTCAAGACCAGTACACAGACCTGATGTTGCTTCATCATCAACTTTTTGACCTTTTTCCGCACATAACCGCATCTTTTACCCTTTCATTCGAAATGTACCTAATTGCTTGAAAACATAACAATCAAGCCATAAGAGACGTAAAAACACCTGAAAACTAGACAAAGGTTAAGGAAATGAGGGCCAAAATATATGACAATTTTAGCATGATCAGCAATATTATCTTATTCTATCTTTATTTAAGAGTTCAATTTTAGTTCTTTAGTGGAATGAACTAAAATTAATAGATCAGGCCTAAGTGAATCATTTGTTGATTGTAATTAGGTTATGTCTATTAGAACTTAAATTTAGATAGCCCGCAAAGATCCATAATCCACACGAACTTGCGTGGATCACTTGATATATTCTACCGGGCCAATTTATGGGTCCATCTGGAATTGTATTAAGGCTTGTTGACTTGTTTCTTTTAGTAAGAATGGGTCTAGTTCACATGTGGACTTTTTATATAAGCCCAATGGATTTAATACAATAGGAAAAATAATATTTGGTCCATATATATTGGCTTGGGCGGCTAAGGCTATATATAATAGCTTATTATATTGTTTTTTATTTTATTATTTAATTAAATCGAAATTAATTAATTTGTTAATTAATTAATTATTTAATTAAAAGTCAAAATCTTTTTCCTAGTAGGAGTAGGTCTCCTATTATCATATTATTGTTGGTAAAATTACAAGTATCAAATACTATATTTGATAAGTAGATAAATAAAAGGAATTTGTTTATCTAGTCAAATTGGGAAGTATATGATTTCTATTAAAACTCTAGTTGACAGTTGGTCAAATTATGAAGTTTTAATTTGGTAACAATTTAATTATATTCAATAATTTGTTATTGAATAAATACACTATTTGAGTTGAATGCGGAGTCT
The DNA here is from genome assembly GCA_032871835.1 of Dipteronia dyeriana. NCBI lineage: Eukaryota > Viridiplantae > Streptophyta > Magnoliopsida > Sapindales > Sapindaceae > Dipteronia > Dipteronia dyeriana. Next base: position 41,511,686 of record CM065296.1, read on the forward strand.
TGGTGTAGAAAAGAATTATTCTTTGAAAAGGATTCTTGGTCACCAGGCAAATCCTATTAAAGAAATGATTATTGCCTACCAAGTAAATCCTTCTTAGGAGAGGATTAGGTCCTCTAAACTAAAGACAAGAGGAATTCGGTCAACCCTAAATAAATTAGGGAAAAGAATTCGGCCAAGCCTAAGTTTTTAGTTTAAAAGAAGAAAAATTCAGCCAAGGCAATTATTCTAAGGAGAAAATTCGCCCAAGAGAGAATTTAGAGTGTATAGAATTTGGTTCTTGCTCTAAATATATTCGTCCAACTCAAAAGATTGATGTGTGAAAATTCAGCATAGAGAAAAAAGAAGAAAGAACTTTTTGTATTATATAGTGCACTAGTAGCCTTTACATTAAAAGGTTTTGTGTACAACATCGAATTTAGGTTCACGCGAGTTTCAATCAAATTGATTGATAATTCACAAGTGACCTAACGTTCTTTGTTTCTCTGCTTGGATGATTATTGTGACTAACAAAGAAAGTGATTTTGTTTGTTTCCATCCTCAGGTATACAATTCAAAGAAAGGGAGCCTACACTCCTAGGTGATTCACGTTCGTGATTGGATTGGAAGATCTTGCAGATTCAATTCGACACTAGTTCAATCGTCACAAAAAAAGGTACAATACTTTTAATATATGTCAATTAATCTAGGGTTAAGGTTCTTTCTGTTAAAGGGAAAAATATATACCAAACCCTCATTCTACTCTTCCACCATGTTTTGAACCGTTTTTTTCCCTACAATTGGTATCAGAGCCTTGTTGTACCCTTGATTAATTGATGTATATATACGTGAATCTTTTTCTTTTTATTGTATATATGCCTGTTTTAGAATGAGTTGACACTCTAGGTATTCGCATATATGCATGTTTCAAAGAAAGAACCTTAACCCTAGAATAATTGATGTATATTAAAAGTATCTTACCTTTTTCTCGTGATGATTGAACTAGCGTCGAATTGAATCTGCAAGATCTTCCAATCTAATCACGAATGTGAATCACCTAGGAATGTGGGCTCCCTTTCTTTAAATTGTATACCTGAGGATGGAAACAAACAAAATATTTTTCTTTGTTAGTCACAATAATCATCTAAGAAGAAAAACAAAGAACATTAGGTCACTTGTGAATTATCAATCAATTTGATTGGAACTCGCGTGAACCTAGTTTCGATGATGTACACAAAACCTTTTAATGTAAAGACTACTAATGCACTATCGAATACAAAACATTGTTTCTTTCTTTTCTTCTTTGCCGAATTTCACTACAATAATCTTTAGAGTTGGACGAATTTATCTAGAGCTAGAACAGAGATCTTTTCACTCAAAATTCTTCTTTGACCGAAATTTACTCTTGTAAACTGTGCTTGGCCGAAATTCTCTCTTTGAATCAATAGCATGGCCGAATTCAACTACACACACAGACACACACATACATATATATATATATATATATATATATATATATGTATATATATATATAGTGACCGAATTCTACATGTATTTATTTTAGGAGACTTAATTCTTTCCTAAGAAGGATTGACTTGGTGGGCAAGAATCCTATCCTTAGGTGGATTTATTTTGTGACCAAGAATCCTTTTCCAAAAAAACAATTCGTTCCTACACCAAGACTCCTTTTCCAAAAAAGAATTCTTTCCTACACCAAGACTCCTAATCCAACTCAAATAGTGTATTAGTGACGATATTAAAGACTTCCTAATTTGACTAGATAAATAATTCATTTAATTTATCTACTTATCAAATACAGTCATTACAACTAATTATACTGCCAACAGTAGTATAATATTAAGAGACCTTATCCTACTAGATTTTTTTTTGACTTTTAATTAAATAATTAATTAATTACCGAATTAATTAATTTTCATTTAATTAAATAATAAAATATAAAAAAATATAAAAAGCTATTTTATATAGCTTTGCCGCCCAACACCTTATATGGGCCATTATATTTATTTTTTATTAAATCCATTGGATAAAAAGTCCACATGTGAACTGGACCCATTCTTACTAAAAGAAACAAGTCCACATGCCTTAATACAATTCTAAATGGACCCATAAATTTGTCCAGTAGAATATATCAAGTGATCCAAGCAAGTTCGTGTGGATTGGGGATCTTGGCGGGCTATCTCAATTTAAGCTCCAATAGACACAACCCAATCACAATCAACAAATGATTCACTTAGGTCCGATCTATTAATTTTAGTTCATTCCATTAAAGGACTAAAATTGAACTCTTAAATAAAGATAGAATAAGTTAATATTGCTAACTCATACCCTATACACTCTTTTTGGAGATAGTGTATCCTCGTGAAGAATATCAGTAACCGCCAAGAGCTCATAGACCGCCTATAGCTCTCCAAGTTACCATATTTACTCATATGACCACATTTTGAACTTGGATATTTTGACTTGCCCAGAAGCCATGTTTCAACAGACACTATTGAAAACTTAATGTTAAGATTTAATATCCAATACCTCAAAACATCCATATGAAGATATTATACTCTCATTAAATAAATGGAGCCACGATGTCCATATCTATAAATAAAGTCCTCTATCAATTAACAAATGAATACCACTAAACTATCGAGGATATACTATGCTATATAATCGTACTCAGTGATAGCTCAAATGATAACACTTGCAACCATAAGTCCTTCATTTGTCTCAGGATTGAGATAGACTTTCTAATTGTCTTCAGGTGAAAATCTTTTATCCATTGACGGTTTTGGATAAAATATTTTATTGTGATCCTATTCAATGCACCCAGTACACTAGATTCTTTTGCCCAAAGACACTACACTTTGATGACTTAAGACTCATCATAACACATTTGATTCCATTCAAATGCTAGCAAAAGAATCTACAAATTTAACAAAATAAAGGTGCCAAACCTTTATTTTAAGTTGTGAATATTACTCAATACTGACAAAATAAATGTGCCTACCTCATACATATACAGATTTACGAACAATTCTTCTTTTCTCATGGTCATTTGACCTTATGATTATTTACTATTGACTAATATAATAATTAAACTATAAATGCTATAAGATTTGTTAAACTAGAAATCATTTTTATTAATATGAAAAGATTGTTAAATACATTATTATACTCATGCTATCAATCATAATCCCAACAATCGGAACAAGTTTGGGACCGTGCAAGCCATAGCAACAAACGTGCGTACGAATGAGAACGTGGCCACGATTGTTGTGGCATGGGCTGTGCATGGTAGCCCTATGGAAGCCATGGACTGCGCATGGCAACCCTTTAAAGGGTTATGGGGTTTGAATGCCCTTGGGAGGCTTCCAAGGGGTCCAAACGGACGATGGTCGCGTGAATACTTGTTCACCAAGAAAGGAATTTTTGTATTCCAAGACATGTAATTTACTTGCTTTTCTTGGATGACCAAAATTGTAGATATTTATATTTTTGTAAATATTGCAATGTTTGTCATTGTTTAATAACATGTCATATAGAATAGGAGTGCCACTCATATATCTCTTTTGGTATGAATATGCGTTGAATGGTTTAGGTATCTAATTGGCATCTAGATAACTTGGCAAATCATTATGTGGAGTTTGATCACACACCTGAGTGGGAGAAGGTGTTTTGGAACACCTACGGCCACCAAGTTTAGTTGAGGTTTATGTTTCGTGTAATAACCCCCCAAGGGGTATTCATGAATGGAATTTATCAAGATACTTCCTTAAAAGGATAGACTAGACAATTGACCCAAACAATATCTACTCCCAAAAGAGGGGTATTAGCAAGGTAATAAATAGATGGTCGATAACTTGGTAACACACTCAGTGTGATTTTATTAATATCCTCACAAGAGTTCTTATCAATAAAATTGTAAGGCTAAAATTGAAAATGATGGTTGTTATGTTAACAATTAGGTGGCAGCTAATCCAACTAGTAAATGGTGCAAACTCCCAAAGGAGGCATGACATTTATATGTGTTGGATCATCGTTAAATTTTTCGTTTGAATCATTTTATTTAATTCGAGATAAATATTTGAAAGTGATATATCATGATTGTTTACTTATATAGTTTTTGTTATTATAAATAAATCATGACCCCATTCCTAATCAACATCCTAACAGATAATACTTTAACTAATGATAATTATGTCAGATGGAAAAGGAATATTGGGTTGTTGTTGCAAGCTGAAAAATATAAGTTCGTTCTGTGTACTCATAAACCACCTACGCCTACTAATAAATCTATTGAGGAGCAAATAGACGAGTATCAGCAGTGGAAGTCTTCAGAAGATATGGCTAAATGTTACATTATGGCCACCATCTTCAACGTGCTGCAACAGCAACATGAAGGAATAGAGACTGTTGCCGATATAATGATGTCTCTAGAAGAGATGTTTGCTATAAAGTCCAAGACGACTAAGAGAGAGTCAGTGACTACTTTCATGATTCTTAGGATGAAACCTGGATAGGATGTGAAAGCTCACATGATAAAAGTCATAGCTCATCTCAATATTGCTGAGATAAATGGTTAGACAAAAATTGACATGATTGTCAACTCACTGTCGGATTCCTTTAATCAGTTCAAGTTGGACTACACCTTGAACAATAAGGAATGCACTTTGTAGGGCCTAATGCAAGATGATCAAAGAACCGAGAAATTCCTTGTGAAAGGCAAGGGTTAAGAGATTCATACGGTTAGTAAAGTTGCTACTGTTAAGACCCGTATGAAGGTCAAGAAACAACAGAAGAAAAATCAACTAGGACCTACTAAGAAGGAGACAAAGAAAGTAAACAAGATCAAAGGAAAGTGTTTCCTTTATGGTGAAGAGGGACGTTGGAAAATAAATTGCCCAAAGTATCTTAACAAGAAGGAAGAAAGTAATATTAATTATCTTGAAACATGTTCTTTGGCGGATTATATAGATTATTGGATCATAGACTCAGGAGCCACTAATCATGTTTGTTTTTCCTTACATGGGTTCAAGGAAAAACAAATTAAATATACCAAACCCTTATTCTATGCTTCCGTCGAGTTTTGAACCATTTTTTCCCCTACAATATCGATGGATACCGAGTTGTATCAGTTTGTGTAAAAGCATCTGCAGTTGAGAGAGTGCAGCTTCGATTTTTTAGTAGAATAACACCGATGTTAATAATCAAGGAATATTAATTAAAGAGATTAATCAATGATTCTGAAGATTATTGGAGCTCAAAATACTGTGGGTCCATTAAGTCCCCTTGCTAGCCCGATCGATTTAGGTAGCAAGAGTCACGGTTAATTAATTGGATTGTCCAGTTAATTGTGTTACGAAAGTGACACGTATCTATTCGGGAATTAATTGAATAATGAGATTATTTAATTAATGAATGTTAATGATTATGTTAATTACATAATTAGATTATATAATTGTGTAATTAATGATTTGTTGGAGTATTGATTGATATTTAATTTTTGAAGATAAGATAATTTGATTATTTTATTTTTATTCAAATAGATATTAATTTTTAATTTAAAGAGTTTGAATTCAAAACAAATTGATTAATATCTTTAAAGATATGAGATATCTTAAAAGATTTAAATCGATTAGCTTTATAAATATATATATATATATATATATATATATATATATGATATATATGTTTTAAATAAATAAAAAAGATAAAAACAATCAGTTGATAAGAAACGCATTGATAAGAAACACATATATGTGACTGTATAGGATGCAAATTGATCAGTGCGTGAATCAATAAGAAAGAGAAACATACAAATACATAAATACCTGATATCAAGGCAAAAAAAAAGTTCTAGTGTTGCATGATATTAAGAAAAGCATCAATGTATATTGGATGTGCAGGTCTGAGATTGTATAAAAAGAGAGAATAAGTTTGTGTGTGCTCGATTTTAAATGGTTGTGCAATGTTAACAAAAACGAGAAAATAACATATATTTTTATTAACTTCTAGAATTGTTATAGTTTTTTTTAAGAGGAACAAAATAGTTTCTTGTTCATTGTCTCTATATCCTTCATTCAAGATTCTAAGATCGTGACGCGTCCACATGCAGTTACCAGTTTCGGGACATTGGGGGGAAGATCGAGTGGTTCAGACAGGAGCATATCGTAAAGTGAAGGAGCCTTCAAACAATGGTAGGATTGTTTCAGACAGGAGCATATCGTAAAGTTAATGAGCCTTCAAACGTTGGTAAGATTTTTTTCTTCTGATTATATTGATTACAATCTCTTGTGTTTACATATTTATTTATTATTGTAACAATTAATATGTATTAGTTCTGAAAAAATTACAATCTCAAGTTCATTAGTCTCAGATCAATTATGATATGTATAAAAAAAATTAAAATCTACTTCCGCTGCGTGACCAGTGAGTGGGGTTCCAACAATAGGTATCAAAGCTATTTTGTTTTTCAGAACAGGAAATTGTTTTCGTTGCTCCTGTATGTGTGATTGTGTAGACAATGTTTAAATCGACTGTATGTTGTTTTTGTATGTATATTGAATTTGTTAATTTACAAAAACAGGAATGATCGTTAATTATATGATACTGTGGATTTAAGGATCAAGGGTTGTATAATTCTTTTTAATTTTTTTTTTAAAATTTAACTGTCATTTTATTGTAAATAAAAAAATGTAACCTATATTGAAGACCTTGAAAAATCACGAAGAAGGATTCATGAGATGAATCGTAATGACCTGATGAGACTGGAAGACTCGGAATTTACAAGAAGAGCAAGGAATGCCTTGGGGGTATTTTGTAATTTTAGATTCTAATTTTTTTTAGATTAAATAATCTACAGTACTCTGTTATTTTATGTATGCTTTATATTATGTGATGATAAAAGCATTGTCATGAATATTATGTCATTTAGATAAGATATGTCTATACAAATATATTTGATATGTCATACATGCATCATAGCCTGTTTTTTTTAAGTATTTTTTTAATCTGATTAAAATGGGCAATATACATAAATGGCTATGAATAATGAGATTAGTTTTTTAATGGTTAGAAAACTAGGTAATTCTCATTAATATTAATCTAGTTATTAAAGAGTTTAATAAGTTAGATTAATAGGGTCATTTATTGTGATTATGAGTAATATGATTAATTACCTAATAATAAATGAACTGAATAAAGTGTTAGAGTTTTAATAGTAAAAACTTGGTAAACACCAACATAATAAACTGAACTTAGTAAATAGTTTACAAATGTCTTGATTATTCAAAAATAGATTCGATTTTTAATAGTTAAAAATCGTAAATAATTTATTAGTTAATTAGAACTTGTTTCTAATAATAAATTAGTTAATGCACTAGATTACTTGATTAAAGTTAGCCGTTTGATCCTGTAGAGTCTAGGTGCGTTGACGGTTAATAGAAAATCCTAGTTTTAAAATAGTGAGTGGGAGAGGGATATATGACATATATATCCCGTAGTCTTCATCATTAAATTTCGTCCTCCATAAGGAGGGTTTCAACAAAGATCAACACCAAGGTTGACTTTCTAACGGATAGGATTTCTAAAGGTATTTCGGGATTGACCGACCCTAAGGCGGCAATTCTCGAGTTAAATTCTTGAGATCTGAAATAGTGGGTTACACTCACGATGATTTTGATTAAGTTTAGTTAATTAAAAATATGACTGAATAAATTATGGTTGAATGATATGGAATAAGAGTTTTTTTAAAATATCATTTGATTGAGAATGTCTCAGTTCAACATGCAAAGACTTGATCAACCAGAAGGTGGCACTTCTTCATGGTATATTGGATTGTCATGGTATAGTTACTAGTTTTAGGGTATTTCTAGTTCATTAAACATGTTCATCCATCATGTTTAAATTTATGCTAAAGTACTCGCACTTATTTTTAATAAATGACTAAATGAGTGTTTTATTTATTTCAGCAATTATGTCTTTTGCATTACTACGACTTATCACAAACGAAAAATTAACTGGTGATAACTACATTAAGTGGAAACTTAATATTAATGCAATATTGGTCACCAAAGACCTCAAGTTTATACTTACGGAGGAATGTCCTCCAGCGCCTGCTGTCAATGCCTCATAAAGAGTTCGTGAGGCATACGAGTGATGGGACTCATCCGGTGAGAATGTCAGAACATATATGTTGGCTAATATGACAGATGTGCTTGTCACAAAGCATGAAGCAATGACTTCAACATTCAAAATCATGGAGTCATTGCAAGCTATGTTCGGCAAAAGTGACATGAAGCTATTCGTTCCGTTATGCTCGCTCGTATGAAGGAAGGTACATCAATTCATGAACATGTTCTAAGTATGATGTCCTACTTCAACATGGCAGAAGTCAATGGTGTGGCCATTGACAAATCCAGTCAAGTGAGCATCATACTAACGAATATTTCGAAAAGTTTTGATTAGTTTAAAAGCAACTATGGGATGAACAAGTTAATGTTCAGTCTTACACAGTTGTTCAATGATCTCGCTACCTTTAAGTCCTTAACTAAGAACAACAAGGGTAAGACCGATGAGGTAAATGTTACCGAGCTATATCCTCCTCTAATAATAAAAAGAGAAATAGGTATGCTGGGAAGGCTAATGGTAAGCCCAAACCCAAGAAAGCCCAAAGGAAGAAGAAGTCCAAGAAAGGTAAATATGATTTACTTGTTCTTGAGTCGTGTTTATTGGAAGATGATTCTTCACCCTGAATAGTTGATTTGGGGTCCGCTTACCATGTTTTTTCTTCTTTGTAATGGACTAATTCTTGGACACAGCTAGAGGAGGGGCCTTCTCAATGTATGTGGGGTTAGAGGATGTCGTGTCGGCATAAGCAGTGGGCGTAATCAGATTATATTTTTGTAATAATTATATATTGTTGGACAGTGTATTTTATATTCCTTGATTTACACGGAATTTGATTTCTGTTTCTAAATTGTTAGAACAAAAATATTATGTTTCTTTTAATAATAAGCTTGTTATTATTGGAAAGAATGGTCTGACCATTTGTTCCGGAATTATTGAAAAAAAATTGTATGTGTTAAGACCGTTAATACATATGACACTACTCATTGGTGAAATGTTTAAGATTGAAAACCAAAAACTAAATGACATAAGATTTCTCCAAATAATGACATATCTATAGCATAAAAGGCTTGGTCATTTCAACCTTGACAGGATAGACATACTAGTAAAAAGAGGACCTTTAAGTGAGTTAAATGTTGACACCTTACCTATCTGTGAATCCTTTTCATAAGGTAAGATGACTAAGAGACCTTTTACTGTAAAAAAGGGCTTAGAGATATAGAGCCACTAGAACTCAAACATACGGTGTCTATGGACCAATGAATGTTAGAGATAGGGGTGGCTATGAGTATTATGTCACCTATATAGATGACTACTCAAGATACAGATATATCTACTAGATGCAACAGAAGTCAAAAACATTTGAAAAGTTCAAAGAATTTTGAGTTGAAGTTGAGAACTAATTAGGTAGGACTATCAAGTCACTACGATCGGATCGTTGAGGTGAATGCCTTGACCGAGAGTTTAAATACTTCATGGTCTATCATGGGATAGCTTCCTAACTCATAGCTCCCGGTACACCTCGGCAAAAAGGTGTAGTGGAGAGGAGAAATAGAACCTTGATGGAAATGGTGAGATCTACGATTAGCTTCTCATCTTTACTTTCTTGGGATATGTAACAATGGCATACATTTTGAATTTAGTGTCATCCAAATATGTTCATAAGACTTTCCTAGAGTTATGAAACGTTTATAAAGCTAGTTTGCGATATTTTTTCTATATGGGGGTGTCCAGCATATGTGCAGAAGAACATAAGTGGAAAGCTAGACTCCAAGTCAGTTGTCTGCCTGTTTGTAGGATACTCCAAGGAGACCAAAGGTGGACACTTTTTGCAGTCCCAAAGATAACAAAGTATTTGTATCGATAAATACAATGTTTCTTGAGGACCATTATATTAGTGACCATAAACCTCATTCTAAGATTGTATTGAATGTGTTATAGCCTAGTGAGAGTAGTGCTTCATCAACAAGAGTTTTTGATCCATAAACATCTGAGAGTCAGACGATTCCTGATCAGGATACACTACCACCTAAACATAGATAGACAGTTGTAAGACAACTTGAACGCTATTTAGGTATTGGTGAGGGATAAGGTGTTGTGTCTACTAATAGTGCGGATGATCCATTGACATTTAAGAAAGCAATGGAAGATCCTGATAAAAAGGAATGGCTTAAAGCCATGAATCTTGAGATGGAGTCCATGTACTCTAACTCAATCTGGGATCTTGTAGACTTACCGGATGGGGTGAAACCCATAGAGTGTAAGTGGATCCATTAGAGAAAGAGAGGAGTAGATGGGAAGGTAGAGACTGTTAAGGCAAGGTTAGTTGCCAAAGGCTATACCTAGAAAGAAGGGGTCGATTATGAAGAGACCTGCTTACCAGTAGCTATGTTTAAGTCTATTAGGTTTTTCTTATCCATTGGTACCTATTTTGATTATGAAATTTAGCAAATGGATGTCAAGACTGCATTCTTGAATGACAATCTTGACAAGAGCATCTATATGATGCAACCAGAGGGATTCGTGTCTCCAGATCAAGAATAAAAGGTTTGCAAGCTATAAAGGTCCATTTATGGACTTAAGTAAACATCTAGATCATGAAACATCAGGTTTGATGATGTGATCAAAACCTATGGCTTCAAGTAGAACATCGATGCACATCATTGACAAGAAGGTAGTTTTCTTGATCCTATACGTGGACGACATCCTACTCATTGGGAATGATGCAGGAGTATTATCTGATGTATAGGGCTTGCTGGCTAGCCAATTTCAAATGAAAGATTTGGGAGAGGCAAGTTATGTTCTAGGGATCCAACTTATAAGGGATCGTAATAACAAACCCATAGCAACGTCTCAAGCATCTTATATCGATAAGATTCTTATACGATTTTCAATACATAACTCCAAGAAAGGTAATTTACCTTCTAGACATGGAGTTCACTTATCTAAGGAACAGAGTCTTAAGACACCTCATGAAGTTAAGGATATAAGACGTGTACCCTATGCATCAGCAGTAGGTAGTCTCATGTATGCAACGTTATGCACGAGATCAGACATCTGCTATGCAGTGGGAGTAGTCAACAGATACCAGTTCAACCCAGGATGAGATCATTGGGTTGTTGTCAAGACTATTCTCTATCTTCAGAGAATGAGATATTATATGCTAGTGTATTTCGAACAGGATTCAATCCCGTTAGGATACACGGATTCTGATTTTCAGTCAGATAAGGAATTTAGGAAATCCACGTCTGGATCAGTATTCACCCTAGGTAGTAGATCCATTGTGTATAAAAGTATTAAGTAATCTTGCATTGCTGACTCCTTCACATAAACTGAATATATAGCCGCATATGAAGCTACTAAAGATGTTGTTTGGCTCCATAAGTTTTTGAGTGATCTGGAAGTTGTTCCAGATCTAGATAACCCAATCACACTTTACTGTGATAACAGTGGTAATGTGGCTAATTCCAAAGAACCAAGAAGCCATAAAAGAGGGAAGCATATAGAGAGAAAATATCATCTCATTAGAGAGATAGTACAGAGAGGATATGTGATCGTCATAAAGATAGCCTCACAAAATAGTCATGTTGATCCATTTACAAAGACTTTTCTGGTTAAAGTATTTTCTGGTCACCTAGATGGTCTAGGGTTATGAAACATGCCACACATGCTTTAGTGCAAGTGGGCAATTGTTGGGGCTGCCATAAAGAAGCAATTTGTAAATGGATTTATGAAATAAAATAAAAAAAAAATTTAATTTAATCTTGTTGTGTTGTTTATTTTATAACATGTACATATTAACATCCTAGATTGCCGGATGTAATCTCAAACTATGTATATGAGTGTCATGCATGGATGGATATAGTAAGAGACGTGTAATCTAAAGAGTCCATAGATAGCAAATATAGTTGGGTACTTTATTTGTGTTAATCGATAGTTACGGTCCATTTTGTAATGTACAGTGATTCTAGCCTAAATCATTCATATGAGATATGGGAATAGAGGCACCTTGTATGATGTGAACACATAAGATTGGGCCATGATCTATGTGAATCTCACACCAAGATCCATTTACCAATGAGATTCATATATATCAACTAATGATGGCTATATATGGGTGATCTTAATCTTGAGTGTCTTATCGACTACTTCAACTTAGATCGTGGTCTTTTATATACCATACTTGAGGTCGGATGTAGTTCCTAGTTAATATAGTCCATATGTTGGGATTGTGGTTTGGCTTGTGGCTGGGAAAATTGGTGCAAAATAGAGGAATCCACTTCTTCTTGTGAGAAGAGTTGATCCGAGGCTTGAACAATATGAGCTCTCTCCTAATTTCTTGAGGAAATAGGATTTATTGTTCATTATAAATCAACGATACTTAAAGGATACATGTAATTAGAGGAGTATAACGGACATTATGACCCAGCTCTAATTATGAACTGCTGTGGTGAATAACACCATGTGTAATAGCTATATCGATGGACACCGAGTAATATCGGTCTGTGTAAAAGCGTCTGTAGTAAAGAGAGTGTAGCTTTGGGTTTTTAGTGGAATAACAACAAAGTTAGTAATCAAAGAATCTTAATTAAAGAGTTTAATTAATGATTCCGAGGATTATTGGAGCACAAAATATTGTAGGTCCATTAGGTCCCCTTGCTAGCCCGATCGATTTAGGTAACAAGGGTCACGGTTAATTAATTGGATTGTCCAATTTATTGTGTTACAAAAGTGACACGTTTCTATTAGGGAATTAATTGAACAATGAGATTATTTAATTAGTGAATGTTAATGATTATGTTAATTAAATAATTATATTATTTAATCTTGTAATCAATCATTAGTTGGAGGGTATTGATAGATATTTAATTTTTAAAGTTAAGATAATTTGATTATCTTATTTTTATTAAATAGGATATTTAATTTTAATTTTAAAGAGTTTGAATTCAAAACAAATTCAATAAGATATTAATATCTTTAAAGATATGAGATATCTTAAAAGATTTAAATTGATTAGTTTTATCAAAATATAAATAAAGAAATAAATAAATATATATATGATATATATGTTTTAAATAAAAAAAAAAGATAAAAAAAGTCAATTGATAAGAAATGCATATATGGGATTGTATAGGATACAAATTGATCAGTGCATGAATCAATAAGAAAGAGAAACATATTGTTAGTACACTTGGGTATGGGTTGGAGACCCATTATACACCCAAGTGGGCCAAGAACACAAGCAGTACATGGAGAGTCCAAAATCCATATGTACCAAGCCCATATCAAAGCTCATTCATTGTTTAACTGCATAACCAGTTTTATATGGTTATGTACATCATATGAAGAAATTGACTCATACATACATAACACAATATGCATGAAAATGTTTTGCAAGCATTGTTGCAAATGGGTGTGCTTCTGGACAAGCAATAGAGAGAGTTCAATATAGTGTGGGCATTCTATGTAATTCAATCTATGAATGTGTCATGTGTGTGCTTTAGTGTAAGTGCAACAGTAAACAAAGAATGTACGTTTGCTTGTAAGTAAATTGAGAAGAAAATACAGAGAGAAACACAATGTGGGAGAAAATCATGATAGAATTTTCTCCCATCCAAGATCAAATTGTGGGTATATGCATTGTGATCAGAGGGGACTTTCTGATTGCATGATCATCCTCCGAGGGGACCTTAAGCATCCATATTCCAGGTTAAGGTCCCCTTTGCAAGTTGCAAAGATCCATATATGGATTGAAGCAAGCATCCAGATCCTGGAATAGAAGGTTCGATCAAGCCGTGAAAAGTTTTAGATTTATTCAAAACCTTGATGAACCTTGTGCATACAAAAGGATTAAAGGCGACAAATTGGTTTTCCTAGTTCTTTACATTGATGATATACTACTAATCGGAAACGATGTAGGTGTATTGACATCAATAAAAGAATGGTTAGCAAAACAATTTGATATGAAGGACTTAGGAGAAGCAAGTTATATTCTTGGTATCTAAGTCATAAGGGATAAAATGAATAGAACGATTGCATTATCCCAAGCTTCATACATAGATAAAATCTTGTCTAGGTTTTCCATGCAAGATTCCAAGAAAGGTAAGTTGCCTTTCAAACATGGAATCAAACTTTCCAAGGAACAAGTTCCTAAGAATGAGCATGAAGAACAATTCATGAGTAGGGTTCCATATGCATCGACAGTTGGAAGTCTCATGTATGCAATGCTCTACACTATACTAGATATTTGTTTTGCTGTGGGCATAGTTAGCAAGTTTCAATCAAAACCTGGTCCTGATCACTGGACTACAGTCAAGCAAATTTTCAAGTATCTTAGAAGAACGAGAGATTATATGCTTGTATACTCTGGAGGGGATTTAATTCCCGTTGGGCATACAGATTCTGATTTTCTACCAAATTCTGACTCCAGGAGATCAACATAAGGATCCGTGTTTACTATTAAAGGAGGGGCAGTCATATGGAGAAGTATCAAGCAATCCTGTATTGCCGATTCCACCACGGAAGCTGAATATGTTGCCACATGCCAGGCTGTTAAAGACGCTGTCTGGCTCTGCCAATTCTTAATTGACTTGGAAGTGATTTCTCATACGAATAAGCATATCACTATCTATTGTGACAATAGTGGAGCAGTGGCTAATTCGAGAGAACCAAGAAGTCATAAGAGAGGGAAACACATTGAAAGAAAGTATTACCTTCTAAGGGAAATTGTACGTCGGGGTGACGTTACGATTACCAAGGTCGCATCATTAGATAATCTAGCGGATCCCTTTACAAAGGCTCTTCCACAAAAGAGTTTGATGGGCATCTAGAGAACATGGGGATGAGAGATATGACACATTTGCTATAGAGTAAGTGGGAGATTGTTGGGATTATGCTCGATAGCAAAAGTGTAATAATGTATTTGACAATCTTTTCATATTAATAAAGTGATTTCTAGTTTAACAAATCTTATAGCATTTATAGTTTAATTATTATAATTGTAAAAGTAAATAACATATAGTCAAAAGACTATGAGAAAAGAAGAATTGTTCATACATCTAGATATGTATGAGGTATACACAATTCTTTAGTTAGTCTTGAATAATATTCACAACTTAAGATAGAAGGTTGGGCGCCTTTATCTTGTCAAAGTTGTAGATTCTTTTGCTAGCATTTCAGTGGGATCAAATGTGTTATGATGAGTCTAAAATAATCAAAGTGTGGTGTCTTTGGGCAAAAGAATCTAGTGCACTAGGTGCATTTATTTGGATCACAACGAAATACTTTATCTAGAACCGTCAATGGATAAAAGTTTTCATTTGAAGACAATCAGATAGTCTATCTCAATCCTGAGATAAATGATGGACTTATGGTTGCAAGTGTTATCATTTGAGCTATCGATGAGTACGATTATATAACATAGTCTATCCTCCATAGTTTGGTGGTATTCATTTGTTAATCGATAGAGGACTTCATTTATAGATATGGACATCGTGGCTCCATTATTAAATGAGAGTAGAATATCATCGTATGGATGTTTTGAGGTATTAGATATTAAATCTTAACGTTAAGTTTTCAATAGTGTCAATATAAACTTGGTTTCTGGACAAGTCAAAATATCCAAGTTCAAAATGTGGTCATATGAGTAAATATGGTAACTAGGAGAGCTATAGGCGGTCTATGAGCTCTTGGCGGTTACTGGTATTCTTCACGTGGATACACTTTCTCTAATAAGGCTGTCTAGGGTATGAATGAGTAACATCAACTTATTATATCTTTATTTAAGAGTTCAATTTTAGTTCTTTAGGGGAATGAACTAAAATTAATTAGATCGGACCTAAGTGAATCATTTGTTGATTGTGATTGGGTTGTGTCTTTTGGAGCTTAAATCTAGATAGCCCGCCAAGATCCCTTATCCACACGAACTTGTAAGGATTACTTGTATATTCTATCGGACCAATTTAGGGGTCCATCTAGAATTGTATTGGGGCATGTGGACTTGTTTCTTTTTGTAAGAATGCGTCTATTTCACATGTGGACTTTTTATAAAGGTCAAATGGATTTAATAAAATTAGAAAATAATATATTGGCCCATATATATGTGTTGGGCGGTAAGGCTATTTAGAATTGCTTAGTTATATTATTTTAATATCCAATACCTCAACACATCCATATGATGGTATTCTACAATCATTTAATAAATGGGGCCACGATGTCCATATCTATAAATGAAGTCCTCTGTCGACTAACAAATGAATACCACCAAACTATCGAGGATAGACTATGCTATATAATCGTACTCTTTGATAGCTCAAATGATAACACTTGCAACCATAAGTCCATCATTTATCTCAGGATTCAGATACACTCTCCGATTGTCTTCAAATGAAAACTTTTATCTATTGCCGGTTCTAGATAAAGTATTTCATTGTGATCCAATTCATTGCACTAGATTCTTTTCCCAAATACACCACACTTTGATGATTTTAGTCTCATCATAACACATTTAATCATGCTCAAATGCTCGCAAAAGAATCTACAACTTTGACAAGATAAAGGCGCTCAACCTATTATCTTAAGTTGTGAATATTATTCAAGACTAACTAAAGAATTGTGTCGACCTCAAACATATCTAGATGTATGAACAATTCTTCTTTTCTCAAAGTCTTTTAACTTTATGATTATTTACTTTTGACAATTATAATAATTAAACTATAAATGCTATAAGGTTTGTTAAACTAGAAATCACTTTCTTAATATGAAAAGATTGTCAAATACATTATTACACTCTTGCTATCGAGCATAATCCCAACAACGGATTCAATTCGGTGCAATTTCAATCGTCACAAGAAAAAGGTACGATACTTTTGGTATACGTCAATTAATCTAGGGTTAAGGTTCTTTCATTTAAAAAGGAAAATTTTAAAATATACCAAACCCTAAATTACGATTTCGCCGCGTTTTGAATTGATTTTTCCCTACAAAAGGTGCAAGTTATGATGAAGATCAATAACTCACCTCTTATTTTCTACCAAGAAGTAGAGCTACCGTTCCAAAATCTCCCTCAAAGATCTCTAATGAAGCTACATCCCAGGCTAATGAAAGGGCTCCAATTCTGCGTGCTTCCCTATCCAAACCTGTTGAGGTAACGAAGGATCATCCTACTCCTAATGAATATAGGAATAACAAGCTATCATTGAAAAGCTGGTGGATCAGGCAGCGGTAAGGAGGTGGCTGATCAAGCAGTTGTTAAGCCAAGTGTTGGTGTTGAGATCACGGAGGGGGAAGAAGGGCAATTAGTGGGAGAGGGAGCATGAAGTGTGGAAGGCCATAATGAGATTCAACCATGATCTCGTGTCATCATTTTTGAATGTTACCCAGAAAGGGTGGGTGGGCACCCTGCTTTATCAAGATAGATTTCTTCAAGTCAATTCAATTCTTGAAAATTTTTTATAGCCCGGAACGAGGGGATGGCTCCCCAGTTCAAATGAATGAAAGTAGTCTTCACTTTTCCCTTTCTGCTTATATCAAGTTAATCTCCAGCTTATACCTGCATTATACAAAATATGGTAATACAGGAAAAGATTAAAATATTTGCTAAGTATAGAATATCAAAATAGATAAGGTAACTGGTACCAATTCCTGGCACATAGTCAAATTTAAATCCATAAAGTTCTCTATTTGAGTGGTCTTTTGGTTCCTTCAGAATGTTGTGCTTGTGGCTTGGACCATCCTTGTATCAAGGCTTAGGTGAAATAAAGTGTAGTGAGTTCTTGGGTACTAGGGACATCCCTTTGTTGTGGTACCCGGGTAATAAGATGATATCTTAACCAAGATGTTCATTGCCATCACTTCAAGTCCCCAGAGCATGCCTAGTTTAAATGGACCCTGGCAACACAAACCACTTAAAAATAGGTGAAAGAATAATCTGGTGTAAAAAAATGACCAATACCAGGTTACCAAGGTACTTGTTCAAGGTGATCCTTATGGGACCTTCTACCACATTGACTTTTCTTTCTAAAGAATCGAGATACGAAGCAATCCTATTTTTAGTAATCTTGATACTAAAGCGAAAAAGTTTGGTCTAAATAATCCATGTATCCCGTCTCATTGTACCAGTGAGGTATCGTACCACGGCGGTCTTGCTCTCACAGGTAACTATGCACTTATACCTAGATCCTTCTTGGGGTGGTAGCCCGAATAAGGCATCAGGAACGCCATTTTGGCTATCCTGGTCTTGTAGTCTGGTTAGGAACTATGCACTTACGCTCAGACCCTTCCTGATGGGGTCGCCTGACCAATGGCATCAGGAGTGCTATCAAGCTATCCTAGTCTCGAGATCTGGCTGGCAATTATGCATTTATGCTCAAACCCTTCTTGGTGGGGATGAGGCCTGTCAGAGGCAATGGCGTAGCCATATGGCTTTCCCGATTCATGATGATCAAGGTGAATTTCCGTTTTCGAAAACATAAATAAATGGAGATACAAAAACAAATGGAGACTTTATTGTTGATCAAATCAGGAGTACAATGCTTACGGGGTACCTATACTGGTACATATCCTAGGTTGACTATAAGCTTTCATTATTCTACAGGTAAAACTTTTTAAGGTGGTCTACATTCTAAGTATGGTCAATTGAACGTCCATCCATGCCTTCTAACTTATAGGCCCTGCTTCGAATTACTACCTTCACTAGATAAGGGCATTCCCAGTTTGGGGTCAATACCCCATCCGATCGGGTCCTGATGTTCTAGGTTACCTTTTGGAGCACTAGGTCCTCTTTCATGAAACCACTGGCTCTAACCTTTTTATTGAAGTACCTTACGATCTAACTTTAGTAGATTGCAACCTTTTCTGCTACCTTTTCTTGTTTCTCCTCCCACAGGTCTAGCCTAGCTCTTAGTTTGACCTCGTTACTTTCTGGCTCCAAATATTGAACCCTGAATGAGTTTAGTTTGTGCTCGATAGGTAGGACTGCCTCTTCCATGAAAGCTAAAGAGCAAGGGGTTCTCTAGTAGTGGTCATTTTAGTGGTGCAGTATGCCAAGAGTATATCTGGGATCTCCTCGGCCAATTTTCTCTTCTTCTTTTGTAGCTTCTTCTTTAGGAGCTTCCTGATTGTTTTATTAGTGGCTTCTACCAGGCCATTGGTCTGGGGATGAGCTACTGATACAAAGTTAAGGTCAATACCTAGGTCTTCATAGAAATCTCTGAATCGCGCAATGTCAAACTGCTTGCCAAGGTCAGTAATAATGACCATTAGGGTACCGAATATGTAGACAACAATTTTCTTAATGAGGTTGGTGGTGTTTTCCTCTGTTATCTTAGAGAGTGGTCCCGCTTCCACTCATCGGATGAAGTAGTTGAGCATGAATATAGCATGTTTGGCTTGGCCATGAGTAGTATGGAGTGGTCCGATCAAGTCAACCCTCCACATAACAAATGGATAGGTTGAGCTAATTTAGGAGAGACGTTCAGGAAGCAGATCATTCAGATTCTACATCCACTGGTAAGGTCCACATGATTGTACTAACAGCCTTGTATCAAGGCGCATGGTTGGCCAGTAGTAGCCCATGTGAAGCATTTAATAGGCCAGTGCTTCTCCTCCAGTATGGTTCTCACATTTTCTCGAATGAACCTTCGTGAGTGCCCAACTAGCATCATCAGGATGCAAGAATCAAAGCATGGGAAGAGACCTTTCTCTGTGGTAGAGGAGGTGTCCATAAACCAAGCAGTAGCAGAAATAGGTCCATTCGAGATTTTGAGCTTGGTCTGGGTCTTTTTGGAGCTTTTCTTCTTGGAGGTAAGCACCTATCGGGTTCATCCAGCATGAGTGATGATCAATCGGGTAACTTCTTTGCCTGTTACTATACTAGATTCAGAAATTATCTAGAGAGGTACACCTTTAGGTAGGGTATGTCCCCTATTAGCAACTATCTTGGCTAGAACATTTGCTCGATGATTCTCTTGGTGAGTAATTTGCTCTATCTTGAACCACTTAAATCAAGCCTTGAGCTGCTGGACCAATCTAAGGTAAGCTATCATTTTGTCACCCTTCGCCTGGTATAGCCCGGTGACCTAGTTGACAGCAAGCTGGGAATCACTCTTTACATGGAGGTAGTCTGCCCCAACTTCAATTGTTGCTCTCATCCTAACTAAGAGGGCTTTATATTCTACTTCATTAATGGTGGCCTTGAACTTAAACCTGAAGCAATGGCATCATTCTATTTTTTTTTTAATCAATCAGGACAATGCTAAATTTTCCTTTATCTTTATAGTGTAAATATACCTAGAGGGGGGATAAATAGGTATATGCTCAAATTTTAGTCTTCTTTTATGCAATTTTAATGATGCTAAAAGAAAATTGCAAATAATGACACAAGATATTTACATGGCAGACCTCCAAAGAGAAAACATCCACGGGTTAGAAACCACTCGCAAAAGCAAATCCACTAGTAGATAAAATGAGTACAATCCCTCAAGCGACCCATTCACCTAGAAACTACCCTTCTATCTTACTCAATGAACTTATTTCCACCTTGCTCACCTTTTTGGATCCTCCCGACTAGGCAAGACTTCCTTGCTCACCCTTCCAGATCCTCACGTCTCTAGGCAAGATTTCCTTGCTCACCCTTCCGGATCTTCATGACCATAGGCAAGACTCCCTTGCTTAGTTATCTGATTCCTCCCGACTCTAACTAAGACTTCCTTGCTCAATAATCTGAGGTCTCCTACTCTTGTCAAGACTTCCACTTGCATAGCTATCTGAGTCCTCCTTACTCTAGCTCTGACTTTCAGTTGCTCAAATCAAAGAATCACTCTAAAATATGAGACTTCCTACCTCTTCACAAGGCATCTAAGTGATCATGAATGCAAAACGTAAACAAGCACGCAACATAGAAAATGATGATCAACAAATTCTATGGACATGTGACTACATAGCTAGATTATGCTTTCAAAGAACAATATCAAATGTATCTATACAACCTAAGAATGTTATCAAGTAACAACCAAATCAATGCAATGAATACACCAATTGATTTAGTTCTTTGAAAATGAAATTAAATCTAGAAATTGTCAATCAAGCATAAGAACAAAAGATTTCTAAAAGCAATTTCATACTTATCAAGTTTATCACAAATCAATCAATTTATCACAAATCTAGCTAAACTTGAAAATAAAATGAATAAACCACAAAATAATATCAAAAACATCCTACTCATGCTTCTTAACCAAATAGAATCAATCAATAAGAAGATCAAAGAAGAAAACTAAGAAGAAGATGATTTTATCAACAAGGATGAAAACCACGAACTGAAGATCTGATCTCTACGAAACATCTAGACATCCTTTGGTTATGAAATTCTTGAAGTTTGTAGATGTCTTCAAAACACTCAAAATTGGTTTTTGAATCAAGTGATTCGGAGTAGAAATGAAGAAATGATCACAAAAACAAAACTAAAAAAGTTGAGAGAAAAATTCTACACTTGTCCGTCAATTTCAATTTTCTCAACTTGTAATGAATGAGAGGGAAGGAGAGGTTTTAAAGAGAAATGAACAAAAAAACCAAAAATCCCTCATGCCTTAGTGCCTCCCTAAGATGGCATGTGGGCGTCTCAAGGTAGCAAGGCTTTGTGGCCGAGATGGCCACGTGCCATCTCGGGAAGGTGCCCAAGTGATGGCCTATGCCATCGCACCTCTTCCCTTGCGCTCCTCTCGCGTTCTTTGGCCTTCAACCTTCGAATTTGAATCCATTTGAAGATTGAAAATTGGGAATCCCTCACGAACATGAAGATATAAGATACTCAACCCAAAAAATAGGAATTCGACTCGATATATGAAGACGAAGACAATGTATGCAACATGTGTTGAAAGTGTAGTATCTTTTGACTTAGAACTCAAAATCAATAGTATGAGTAACCAAAATGACCAGAACTCAACCATAAACAATCAAAGACTAAAATCAAGTTCAAGATCCATGCTATACAAACATGTAACAAACAAACACATTTCACACAAGAATAGAAACTACATAGAGATAGTCTCCAATCGTGCATTTTCCAAAACGTGTTACTTTCATACCAATGCATGAGTATTCAACTTCATATGTGCGAATCTGTTATACCAAATGATGTACAATGATACAGGGACACAAATGTATGATGTGTGTGTGTGTGTGTATGCATTTAACGGTGCACAACTATGTAAGGTCACATATGTATGATTTGTGTGTCTGTGCGCCTACGCATTGCAAGAGGAAGAAGAATCTCGATACCTTAGCCTCCAAGAATAGTACCAATCGTCTTGAAGATGAACCTTACATCATGAGAAGTTACTTATCTTCCTTAAAGCTCTTATCATCATGAACCACTTAAGCAACTAAGCATTGCAAAGAAATGAAGTTTTGTTAGAGAATTAAACAAACACAAATCAAAAACCCAACAAATGCTTGTTGCACTACCTGCTTGGCGAGATGCTCCATCAGTGTAAAGGATCTAGACCTCTCGATTAGCTGGCTGTTCCTTGAGCTCTAGATCTTTCTAAAGGTTCAGATCTGAGTCTATGGAGGTACCAGGTTTAAGAAGAGCTGAGAATTCTGTCACAAAATCTACGGGTTTTAACAGTAGCAACTTTACCTACTGCTTGAATATCTTGACCCTTGCCTTTCACAAGGATTTTCTTGATGCTTTGAACATCTTGCATTAGGCCTTGCAAGGTGTATTCCTTATTGTTCTGTAGTCTAACTTCAACTGATCAAAGGAATCTGATAGTGAGTTGACAATCATGTCAATTTTTGTCACACCATCTATCTCAAAACCATTGAGTTCAACAATGTTAAGATATGCTATGACTTTCATCATGTGATCTTTCACCACCTGTCCAGGTTTCATTCTAAGATTCATAAAAGAAGTCACTGCCTTTTGCTTGGTCATCCTGGACTTCATAACAAACATCTCTTCAAGAGACATCAATATATCGGCAGTAGTCTTCGTTCCTTCTTGTTGTTGTTGTAACTCGTAGGAGTTGGTGGCCATATTGTAACATTTAGCCATCTCATCTGAAGACTTCCACTGTTGATACTCATCTCTTTGCTCTTAAGTAGATTCGTTAGTAGGAGTAGGTAATTTAGGAGTACACAAAACAAACTTATGCTTTTCGGATTGCAATAAAAGCCCAATTTTCCTTTTCCATGTGATATAATTATCACCAGTTAAAGTATTGTCTTTTAGGATGTTGATTAGGGATGGGGTCATGATTTCTAAACAATAAAAAAAATTATATAAGTAAATAATCATGATAAAGAACTTTTGAATATTTATCTTGAATTAAATGAAATAATTCAATCATAAAATTCAACGGTGATCCAACACCCATAAATGTCATGCCTCCTTTGGGAGTTCGCACAATCTACTAGCTTGACTAGGTCCCATCTAACGGTTAATATAACAACCAGTGTTTTTAATTTTAGCCTTGTGGTTTTATTAACAAGAACTCTTGGGAGGATATTAATAAAATCACATTAAATGTGTTACCAGGTTATCGACCATCAATATATTCCTTCATGAATATCTCTCATTTGGGAGTAAATATCGTCTGGGTCAAATGTCTAGTCTACCCTTGTAAGGAAATATCTTGCTAAATTCCATTCATGGATACCCCATGTGGGGTTATTACAAGAAACATAAAGCTCAACTAAACTTGGAGGCCGTAGGTGTTCTGAAACACCTTCACCCACTCAATTGTTTAAGGCGTGTGATCGAATTCCATAGAATGATTTACCAAGTTATCTAGATACCAATTAGATACCTAAACCATTCAATGTTTTTTCATACCAAAAGAGATACATGAGTGGCACTCATATTCTACATGACATGTTATCAAACAATGACAAACATTGCAATATTAAAAAAAAAAAAAAGCTACAATTTTAGTCCATCCTAGAAAAGCAAGAAAATTATAATTTTTTGGAATACAAAAACTTCTTTCTTGTCAAACAAGTCTTCACACGGCCATCGTCTGATTGCACACCCCTTGGCTGCCTCCCATGGGCGTGCACATCCCACAACGCCATAAAAGGCTGTCATGCGCAGCCTATGGCAGCCATAGGACTGTTGTGGCAGCCTATGCCACAACAATCATGGCTGCGTGCTCATTCGCACGCACGATTGTTGCTATGGCTCGCACGGTACCAAACTTGTTTCCGTCTCTTCCAATTCTTAAAATCTTTGAATCTTTGATACTTGAATATATTACAACAGTATTTTAAACATTAAATTACTGAGTTTTTTGTTTTATTATTACAACACTAAAAAAAAAACTTATCAACTACCAAGAAGGAAACTATGGCGATGATAGGTCACCCTTCTTGTTACAATCCCAAAACAAAAATATATTGAAATTTTAGCAATAACAAATCACATTATAAAACATATATATATATATATATATATATATATATATATATATATCCATACATTCCAATATAAATATATATACGAATACCTAGAAGTGCCATTTCTTTCTAAATATGCATATTTACAATAAAAAGAAATAGATTCACGTATCTATACATCAGTTAATCAAGAGTACAACCAAGCTTGATACCAATTGTAGGGAAAAAGTATAGTACCTTTTTCTCGTGATGATTGAAATTGCACCAAATTGAATCCGTAAGATCCTCCAAACCAATTAAAAATGTGAATCACCTGCTTTTTCTGTGAATTGTATACCTGAGGATGGAAACAAACAAAAAAAAATTTCCTTTTGTTAGTCACAATAATCCTCCAAGGGAAAACCAAAGAACGTTTGGTCACTTGTGAATTAACAATCTATTTGATTGAAACTCTTGTGAACCCGATTCAATTTTGGTACACAAAACCTTTTTGATGTAAAGGATACTAGTGTACTATCTAAAACAAAGATGTTTCCCTTTCTCTTTTCCTTGGCCGAATTCAACACACAATGGTTGGATGAGGTTATTTTTTTTAACAATATGAGAAAAAAAACCTCTCAAGTCGCCAACAAATCTTGGCCGAATTATAGAGTATTGAATTATTAGCTTGGCGAAATTCCTCTATAGGAATATATATATAGGTGACCAAATCCTCTCCATATGAGGATTTACTTGGTGACCAAGAATCCTTTTCAAAGAAGAATTCTTTTCCTCACCAAGACTCCAAACTCCAAAATCCAAATCAATAGTGCATTTATTCAATAACCTATTATTGAATATAAATTAAATTGTGAATATATCAAAACTTCCTAATTTGACCAAAAGTCAATTTAGAGTTTTAATAGAAATCAAATACTTTCTAGTTTGACCAGATAAATAAATTCCTTTCATTTTTCTACTTATCAAATATAGTATTTGATACTTATCGTATTACCAACAATAATTTGACTCTTGGAAACCTTCTCCAACCAGGAAAAAGATCTTAAATTTTTATTAAATAATTAATTAATAAATTAATTAATTCATTTCCATTTAATTAAATAATAAAATAACAAACAATATATAAGGCTATTATGTAGGCCATTGCCGCTCAAGTTATATAAATATGTACGGAAAAAAATGGTTCAAAATTCAAAGGAAGCCTGAGAAAATTAAAATTAGGGTTTATGTATAAATAAAAAAATTCCCTTTTAATAACAAGAACCTTAACCCTATTTTAATTGATGTATATAAAAATTATCGTACCTTTTTTTTCATGACGATTGAACTAGCACCAAATTGAATCCGCAAGATCTTCCAATCCAATCACGAACGTGAATCACCTACGAGTGTGGGCTCCCTTTCTTTAAATTGTATACCTGAAGATGGAAACAAACAAAATCTTCTTCTTTGTTAGTCACAATAATCCTCCAAGAGAAAAACCAAGAACGTCCGGTCACTTTTGAATTATCAATCAATTTGATTGAAACTAGCGTGAATCTTAATTCGATGTTGTACACAAAACCCTTTTGATGCAAAGGATACTAGTGTACTATCGAAATAAAAAATGTTCCCTCTTTTCTCTATACTTGGCCGAATTCTTCACACAATGAGTTGGACGAAGTTTTTCTTTTATAACAATAAAAAAAACAAAAAAAAAACAGCTCCTCACACCAAAAACTCTTGCTTGGTCGAAATTTACAAGTATATATATAGGAGACCAAATTCTCTCCTAAGAAGGATTTACTTGGTGGGCAAGAATCATTTCCTTAGGTGGATTTACTTAGTGGTTAAGAATTCTTTTCTAAAAGGAATTCTATCCTACACCAAGACTCCTAATCCAACTCAGTAGTGTATTTGTAAGCATATTAAAGACTTCCTAATTTGATTAGATAAATAATTCCTTTTATTTATCTACTTATCAAATATAGTCTTTAATATTAATTATACTACCAACAATAGTATAATATTGAAAGACCATCTCCTAATAGAAAAAGATTTTGACTTTTAATTAAATAATTAATTAATCAACAAATTAATTAATTTCCATTTAATAAAATAATAAAATAAAAAATAATATAATTAAGTTATTCTAAATCGCCTTGCCGCCCAACAAATATATATGGGCCAATATATTATTTCTTATTTTATTAAATCCATTTGACCTTTATAAAAAGTCCACATGTGAACTAGACCCATTCTTACAAAAAGAAACAAGTCCACATGCCTCAATACAATTCTAGATGGACCTCTAAATTGGTCAGGTAGAATATATCAAGTGATTCATACAAGTTCGTGTGGATTGGGGATCTTGGCGGGCTATCTAGATTTAAGCTCCAATAGAGACAACCCAATCACAATCAACAAATAATTCACTTCGGTCCGATCTATTTAATTTTAGTTCATTCTACTAAAGAACTAAAATTGAACTCTTAAATAAAGATAGAATAAGTTGATGTTACTCATTCATACCCTAGACAACCTTATTAGAGAAAGTGTATCCTCGTGAAGAATACCAGTGTAACAAATATTACGGTGTGTATAATATTAATCTAGAGGGCGGCGAATAGATTTTAACATTTTTTACCCAATTTTCGTTAAATTTCAAGTTGACAAAAATGCCCCTAGCTAGTTATGATAAAATCACAAGTGTAAAAATGCGGAAATAATAAAGACACTTGAGATATACGTGGAAACTCTCTTAATGGGAAAACAACGGGCTGATGAGTGCGCCACACTTGAATCTCGAATCCACTAATGTCAAGAGAACTACAACCTAATCCCGGTTTAAATTCACCACCACTACCTAATCCCGGTATAAGTGAACCTAGTCCATCTTGCTTGCGATTTAAGCTACCTACTCCCGGAAGAGATAAAATGTCCTAAGTGAATATATGATGATATTCAATGAACAAACAAGGCTAGGAAACCCTATATGCTTATCTAGGATAATGAGATGACAATTAATGCAATCCTAGATATCATGAGCTAAATGACATGTTCAAGAAACTTAGCTAAACATAGATCAAACAATCCTATGAAGCTATCTCAATACAACACTAAATGATGGCATCACAACAATCTCTAATTTGTATCTAGAAAATGTTCTAAGAGCATACAAATAATTAAAGAGAAGGTTTAGCAAGTAAAACACTTAACTTGTAAGAAGATAGTGAAGAACTTACCAAACAAGATGTGATGAAGCAACCCTATCTATTGATGCACTCTAAATGAACTTAGATGATAGAAGATGAAGTTTTGATGCACATGGGAATGCTTTGAGTGATTAAAAATGAGTTCTTGCAAGAGTTTTTCCTTTGAAATGTGTTCTAAGGAATATAATTGATATTCTGAACTCATGCATGACCTTAAAGAACTGAGTTATATATATATATAAGATCCAAACAAAGTGAGGTCGTTTTAGAAAAAAACATTCCAGCTTCCTCTGTGTGCGCTGGTGACGTGCGCTGGTGACGTGCGCTGATCGAGTAGCGCACAACATAATTTTACAATAGGTGCTAGACGAGTGGCGCATCTCAGTGGCGCAACACATGTGTAAATCCTCTGGAATGTTTACGCTGGTGAGGATGCGCTAGTCTAGTAGCGCACGCCCAATTTTTTTAATTGTACGCGGGTGCAACAGCGCAGGTCAGTGGCGTATGACTAGCGGCGTTCCACTGGAATGTTGCACTGGTGAGGTGCACTAGTCGAGTAGCGCACCACCAGTGCACAACCTGATTTTTCAACACTCAAACACACATTTTCAACAAGTTCAAGAGTGATGAAGGTGCATCCTATTCTAATGTCTAGCATGACATAAAACTCTAATTACAAGATGCAAATAAATCAACAAGAGTCATTTAAATCGAAATTCACACAAGTATAAACACTCAACATATATGAATAAGAGTTATTCATGAATATGTGAGTGTGTGCAACTATCTCTTCAAAGCAAGTAAGCACAAGAATTTTACCTTCGGTGCTTCTCCTCCTGAGGTCTTGAAAGCCTAAGCTACACTTACATAATACCCCAAAAATGTGATTTGTTCATTAAATAAGCCAATCAACAAATGAGGACTTTACAACCAGCAATCACCAAGAGCACATAGACCGTCTATAGCTCTCCAAGTTACCATATTTACTCATATGACCACATTTCGAACTTGAACATTTTGACTTGTCCAAAAGCCATGCTTCAATAGACGCTATTGAAAACTTAACGTTAAGATTAATATCCAATACCTCAAAACATCCATATGATGGTATTCTACTCTCATTCAATGAATAGAGCCACGATGTCCATATCTATAAATGAAGTCCTCTATCGATTAACAAATGAATACCACCAAACTATCGAGGATAGACTATGCTATATAATCATACTCATTGATAGCTCAAATGATAACACTTGCAACCATACGTCCATGATTTATCTCAGGATTGAGATAGACTCTCCGATTGTATTCAAATGAAAAACATTTATCTATTGACGATTCTAGATAAAGTATTTCATTGTGATCCTATTCAATGCACCCAGTGCACTAGATTTTTTTACCCAAAGACACCACACTTTGATGATTTTAGACTCATCATAACACATTTGATCCCACTCAATTGCTAGTAAAAGAATCTACAACTTTGACAAGATAAAGGAGCTCAACCTTTTATCTTAAGTGGTGAAAATTGTTCAAGACTAACTAAAGAATTGTGTCTACCTCATACATATCTAGATGTATGAACAATTCTTCTTTTCTCATAGTCTTTTGACCTTATGATTATTTAATTTTCATAATTATAATAATTAAACTATAAATGCTATAAGATTTGTTAAAATAGAAATCGCTTTATTAATATGAATAGATTGTCAAATACATTATTACACTCTTGCTATCGAGCATAATCCCAACAATCTCCCACTTGTTCTATAGTAAATGTGTCATATCTCTCATCCCCATGTTCTCTAGATGCCCATCAAAACTCTTTTATGGAAGAGCCTTTGTAAAGAGATCCGCTAGATTTTCTGCTGACGCGATCTTGGTAATCGTCAAGTCACCCCTATGCACAATTTCCCTTAGAAAGTGATACTTACATTCAATGTGTTTCCCTCTCTTATGACTTCTTGGTTCTCTGGAATTAGCCGCTGCTCCACTATTGTCACAATAGATAGTGATATGCTTATTCGCATCAGGAACCACTTCCAAGTCAATCAAGAATTGGCGGAGCCAGGCAGCCTCCTAAGCAGCCTTGCATGCCGCAACATACTCAACTTCCATGGTAGAATCGGCAATACAAGATTGCTTGATACTCCTCCATATGACTGCCCCTCCTCCAATAGTAAACAAAAATCCTTATATTGATTTCCTAGATTCAAAATCTGACTGAAAATTAGAATCTATATACCCAATGGGAATTAAATCCTCTCCAGAGTATACAAGCATATAATCTCTCGTTCTCCTAAGATACTTGAAAATATGCTTGACTGCAGTCCAGTGATCAGGACAAAGTTTCGATTGAAACCTGCTAACTATGCCCAAAGCAAAACAAATATCTGGTCTAGTGTAGAGCATTGCATACATGAGACTTCCAACTGCCGATGCCTATGGAACCCTACACATGAATTGCTCTTCATGCTCATTCTTAGGAACTTGTTCCTTAGAAAGTTTGATTACATATCTTAAAGGTAACATACCTTTCTTGGAATCTTGCATCGAAAACCTAGACAAGATTTTATCTATGTGTGAAGCTTGGGATAATGCAATCGTTCTATTCTTTCTATCCCTTATGACTTGGATACCAAGAATATAACTTGCATCTCCTAAGTTCTTCATATCAAATTGTTTTGCTAACCATTCTTTTATTGATATCAATACACCTACATCAATTCCGATGAGTAGTATATCATCAACGTAAAGAACTAGGAAAACCAACTTGTCGCCTTTAATCCTTTTGTATACACAAGGTTCATCAAGGTTTTGAATAAATCTAAAACTTTTCAGGGCTTGATCGAACCTTATGTTCCAGGATCTAGATGCTTGCTTCAATCAATAAATGGATCTTTGCAACTTGCATACCCTTTCCTCTTGGCCCTTTTCAAAGAATCCTTCTAGTTGCATCATGTAGATGCTTTCGTCAAGACTTCCATTAAGGAAAGTTATCTTGACGTCCATTTTCCAAATCTCTAGGTCTAGAGATGCCGTAATGAATAAGAGTATCCTAATAGATTTAAGCATGGCCACATGATAGAAGGTTTCTTCATAATCGATACCTTCCTTCTGTGTATAACCTTTAGCTACCAATCTAACTTTAAAGGTTTCCATATTTCCATCCATTCCTCTTTTCCTCTTTTATACCCACTTGCACCAGATGGGTTTTATCCCTTTCGGCAAGTCTACAAGAGACCAGACTTTGTTTTTGAACATAAATTCACTTTCAGATTGCCTTGCCTTTTGCCAATGGCAACAATCAACATCTTCCATTGCTTCCTTTTACATATAGGGATCATCGTCGTCCAGAAGATTCTCTACAGATTCTCCTAGACCGATGTATATCTTGGGTTATCTAACAACCGTCCCACTACGATGAGGTATGGTAGATTGTTGATCTTGTATTGGTACGGAACTTACAATTGGGCTAGGTTGCGAAACCTCTTGTGGAATTGTATCACCTAAAAGCTCATTCAGGACAATTCTACTTTTAGGCACAAAATTATTCATATAGTCCTTTAGTAGAAATTTAGCGTTTCGAAACAAATACTATAAGATCTGAAGTACTATAAAAATAATATCCTTTTGTTCCTTTTGGTTACTCTACAAATAATCATGTTTATGAACGGGGCTCTATATTTTCTGTATTTCCTTTTAACACGTGCGTAGGACATCCAAATATCCTTGAGTGTTGTAAACTAGGCTTTCACTCGGTCCACAACTTATGTGGTGTTTTAGGAACTGACTTAGATGGTACATCGTTTAGAATGTACATTGCGGTTTGTAAAGCATATCCCCAAAAAGATTTATGGAGCGTTGAATAACTCAACATAGACCTAACCATGTCCAAAAGAGTTCTATTTCTCCTTTCTGCCACCCAATAGGTTGAGGTGTGACTGGTGCAGAAAACTAAGAAATTATCCCATTATCAATAAGATATTGTTAAAACTCACCAAATAGATATTCTCCACCATGATCATACCTTATGATTTTTATGCATTTCTCACGCTGATTTTCAACTTCAGCTTTAAATATTTTGAACATGTCAAAAGCATCCGACTTATGTCTCATAAGATACACATAGTCAAATCTTAAGTGATCATCCATGAAAGTGATGAAGTACTCACATCCACCTCTAGCTTGAATGCTCATAGGTCCACACACATCAGTGTGTATCAAACCTAAACATTCAATGACTCTTGTGCCTTTGGTCGTAAATGACCTTTTGATCATTTTACCTTCCAAAAAAGATTCACAAGTTGGTAGATCATCAACCTTTAAGTCATTTAGAGGTCCGACACATACCAATCTTTTAATCCTTTTAAGGTTAATATGACATTGGCGCAAATGCCATAGGTAGGTTTCATCTTTTGATAATTTTACTCTCTTATGATTAGGTTCCGTTGATTCCATGTCTAACAAGTGAGAGATATTTCCATACAAATAGAATAAACCATTTTCCAATGTACCTTTGCAAACAATTTTATCATTCTTACTAATAATAAAAGCTTTATTAAAAGTAATCGAATAACCAAATTTATTTAAATAAGAAATTGAAATTAAATTCCTCTTGAATTGTGGTACATAATAAACGTTTATTAAAACTAAATGCCTATAAGAATCTAAATTGATTCTAATATCTCCTAGTACACTAGTAGACACCAACGCTCCATTGCCTAAATGCAAGTTGAATTCATTCTTATTCAGTCTATTTCCTTTGATCCATTTCACCACAAAGGAAACACTTCCCTTTGATCTTGGTTACTTTCTTGGTCTCCTTCTAAGAAAGCCCAAGTTGCTTTTTCCTCCGTTGTTTCTTGACCTTCTAACGGGTCTTAACAGTAGCAACTTTACCAACCATATGAATCCATGTTTAGAGACATCATCATATCAATAGCAGTCTCCATTCATTCATGTTGTTGTTGCAATACGTTGTAGATGATGGCCATAATGTAACGTACATTTAGCCATCTCATCTAAAGACTTCCACTACTGATACTCACCTCTTTGCTCCTAAGTAGATTCATTAGTTTGGTGGTTAAGGAATATACAGAATAAACTCGTACTTTTCAACTTGCGACAACAACCCAATAGTCCTTTTCCATGTGACATAATTATCATCAGTTAAAGTATTATCTCTTAGGTTACTGATTAGGGATGGGGTCATGATTTCTTTTTAATAACAAAAATAATATAAGTAATCAATCATGATATAGCACTTTTGAATATTTATCTTAAATTAAATAAAATAAGTCAATCGTAAAAATTCAACGGTGATCCAACACCCATAAATGTCACGCCTCCTTTGGGAGTTCGCAACATTTACTAGTGAGACTAGGTCCCACCTAATTGTTAACATAACAACCAACGTTTTCTAGTCTAGTCTTGCAATTTTATTAATAAGAAATCTTGGGAGGATATTAATAAAATTACATTGAGTGTGTTACCAAGTTATCGATCTTCAATATAATCCCTCATGAATATCCCTCCTTTGGGAGTAGATATCGTTTGGGCTAATTGTCTAGTCTATCCTTGTAAAGAAGTATCTTGCAAAATTCCATTCATGAATAGCTCTTAGGAGGTTATTCACGAAACATAAGGCTCAACTAAACTTGGAGGCCGTAGGTGTTCCAAAACACCTTCTCCCACTCAATTGTTTAAGGCGTGTGATCGAATTCCAAAGAATGATTTACAAAATTATCTGGGTGCCAATTTAAATACTTAAACCATTCAATGCATGTTCACACCAAAAGAGATATATGAGTGGCACTCCTATTCTATATGAAATATTATCAAACAATGACAAACATTGTAATATTTACAAAAATATAAATAGCTACAATTTTGGTCAATCCTAGAGAAACAAGTAAATTACATATATCTTGGAATACAAAAACTCATTTCTTGGCGAACAAGTCTTCACACGACCTTCATCATCCGAACTCTCTCGGCTGCCTCCCATGGGCGTATGCACCCTTGGCCCTTACCCATGGGCATGTGCATGCCACAAACCCATAAAGGGTTGTCATACGCAGCCCATGGCTTCCATAAGGCTGCCGTGTGCAGCCCATGCCACAACAAACGTGGCTGTGTGCTCTTCGCATGAACATTAGTTGCTACTGCTCGTACGGTCCCAAACTTGTTCCGGTTGCTTCAAATTCTTAAAACCTTCGAGTCTTTGATACTTGAATGTATTACAGAATAATTATAAATAAAAAAACACTGTAGTTTTTTTTTAATTACAAAAGTTGATTTTTTTTATTACAACAACAAAATTAAAAAAACTTAGCAACTACCAAGAAGAAAATTATGACGATGATAGACCACCCTTCTTGTTACAATCCCAAAACAAAATTACATTGAAATTCTAGGACAAAAATTGAGCAATAACAAACCACATATAAAACATATATATATATCCATACATTCCAATTTAAATATATATGCTAATACCTAGAGTGTCATCTCTTTCTAAAACATGCATATATACAATAAAAAGAAAAAGATTCGCCAACACATACATCAATTAATCAAGGGTACAACCTGGCTCTTATACCAATTGTAGGGAAAAAAAGGTTCAAAATGCAACGGAAGCGTGAGAAAATGAAAATTAGGGTTTGCGTATAATTTTTTTTTCCCTTTTAATAACAAGAACCTTAACCCTAGATTAATTGATGTATATAAAAAGTATCGTACCTTTTTTTTGTGACGATTGAACTAGCGCTGAATTGAATCCGTAAGATCTTCCAATCCAATCACGAACGTGAATCACCTAGGAGTGTGGGCTCCCTTTCTTTAAATTGTGTATCTTAGGATGGAAACAAACAAAATCATCTTCTTTGTTAGTCACAATAATCCTCCAATAGAAAAACCAAGAACGTCCGGTCACTTTTGAATTATCAATCAATTTGATTGAAACTCGCGTGAATCTTAATTCGATGTTGTACACAAAACCCTTTTGATGCAAAGGATACTAGTGTACTATCGAAATAAAAAATGTTCCCTCTTTTCTCTATACTTGGCCGAATTCTTCACACAATGAGTTGGACGATTTTTTTTTATAACGATAAAAGAACAAATAAAAAACAACTCCTCACACCAAAAACTCATGCTTAGTCGAAATTTACAAGTATATATATAAGAGGCCAAATCCTCTCGTAAGAAGGATTTACTTGGTGGGCAAGAATCCTTTCCTTAGGTGAATTTACTTGGTGGGCAAGAATTCTTATCTAAAACGAATTCTATCCTACAACAAGACTCCTAAACCAACTCAATAGTGTATTTGTAACCATATTAAAGACTTCCTAATTTGATTAGATAAATAATTCATTTTTTTTATCTACTTATCAAATATAGTCTTTAATATTAGTTATACTACCAACAATAGTATAATATTAGGAGACCATCTCCTAATAGAAAACAATTTTGACTTTTACATAAATAATTAATTAATCAACAAATTAATTAATTTCCATTAATTAAATAATAAAATAAAAAATAATATAATTAAGCTATTCTAAATAGCCTTACCGCCCAACACATATATATGGGCCAATATATTATTTTTTTATTTTATTAAATCCACTTGACCTTTATAAAAATTCCACATGTGAACTAGACCCATTCTTACAAAAAGAAACAAGTCCACATGCCTCAATACAATTCTAGATGGACCCCTAAATTGGTCTGGTAGAATATATCAACGATTCTAGTTCGTGTGGATTGGGGATCTTGGCGGGCTATCTAGATTTAAGCTCCAATAGACACAACCCAATCACAATCAACAAATGATTCACTATGGTCCGATCTATTTAATTTTAGTTCATTCCACTAAAGAACTAAAATTGAACTCTTAAAAAAAGATAGAATAAGTTGATGTTACTCGTTCATGACAACCTTACTGGAGAAAGTGTATCCTCGTGAAGAATATCAGTAATCACCAAGAGCTCATAGACCGTCTATAGCTTTCCAAGTTACCATATTTACTCATATGACCACATTTTGAACTTGGATATTTTGACTTGTCCATAAGCCATGTTTCAATAGACACTATTGAAAACATAACGTTAAGATTTAATATCCAATACCTCAAAACATTCATAATGAAGTCCACTATCGATTAACAAATGAATACCCCCAAACTATCGAGGATAGACTATGCTATATAATCGTACTCATTGTTAGCTCAAATGATAACACTTGCAACCATAAGTCCATCATTTATCTCAGGATTGAGATAAACTCTCCGATTATCTTCAAATGATTTTTTTTTATCTATTGACGGTTCTAGATAAAGTATTTCATTGTGATCTTATTCAATGCACTCAGTGCTCTAGATTCTTTTGTCCAAAGACACCACACTTTGATGATTTTAGTTTCATCATAACACATTTGATCCCACTCAAATGCAAGCAAAAGAATCTACAACTTTGACAAGATAAAGGCGCCCAACCTTTTATCTTAAGTTGTGAATATTATTCAAGACTAACTAAAGAATTGTGTCTACCTCATACATATCTAGATGTATGAACAATTCTTCTTTTCTCATAGTCTTTTGACCTTATGATTATTTACTTTTCATAATTATAATAAGTAAACTATAAATGCTATAAGATTTGTTAAACTATAAATCACTTTATTGATATGAAAATAATGTCAAATACATTATTACACTCTTGCTATCGAGCATAATCCCAACAAAATATGGGTCAAATATTGTTTTTCTTTTTTATTAAATCTATTTGACTTTAATAAAAGGTCCACATGTGAACTAGAGTCATTCTTACTAAAAGAAACAAGTCCACGTGCCTTACCACATTCTAAATGGACCCATAAATTGGTCCGGTAGAATATATCAACTAACCCAAGCAAGTTTGTGTGGACTGGGGATCTTTGTGGTCTATTTAAATTTAAGCTCCAATAGACATAACCTACTCACAATTAACAAATGATTCACTTAGGTCCGACCTATTTATTTTAGTTCATTCCACAAAAGAACTAAAATAGAATGAACTAAAACTGAATCCCTACAAAAAGATAAAATGAATTAATATTTCTCTTTCGTACCTTAGAAAAACTTAATGGTATCCTCATGAAGAATCCCAGTAATCGCCAGGAGCTCATAGGCCGCCAATTGCTCTCATAGTTACTATATTTACTTATATGACCACATTTTGAACTTTGATATTTTGACTTGTCCAGAAGCCATATTTCAATAGACTCTATTGATAACTTAACGTTAAGATTTAATATCCAATACCTCAAAACATCCATATGATGATATTCTACTCACATTTAAAAAATGGAGCTACGATGTCCATATCTATAAATGAAGTCCTCTATCGATTAACAAATGAATATCACCAAACTATCGAGGATAAACTATGTTATATAATTGAACTCATTGATAGCTCAAAAGATAACACTTGCAACCATAAGTCCATCATTTATCTCAGGATTGAAAAAGACTCTCCGATTGTCCTCAAGTGAAAACTTTTATCCATTGACGATTCTGGATAAAGTATCTCACTATGATCCTATTCAATGAACCTAATGCACTAGATTCCTTTGCCTAAAGACACCACACTTTGATGATTTTAGACTCATCATAACACGTTTGATCCCACTCAAATGCTAGCAAAATAATCTACAACTTTAACAAGTGGTTGTGGTATCAACTCGTGGATGATTCCTCTTTGGAGGTTTTACCAATTAAGTTCTTTGTGTTGATTTTTGCTTTTTATTTTCTTTGAATTGTATTGATTCATCTATTGCTTATTTGATATCATATTCATTTTTTGAATCAGTCAACTTGTTAAAGTTTCTTTGTATAATCGTATTTCGTATTAAGAAAAAGGGAGATTGCAAATGTTTTGAGATATACCTATTCACCCCTTATAGGTATATTTGACACTATAATAAGAAAAAAATTAGATCGAACGTAAGGAAAGGGCAAGGAGTTGTCTTCTTGATTTTTGTTACCTTCTACTTGTCATGCCTGTATCCTTGACATGCCCACAAACAAGTTGTCAGATTGCGGGTCATACCTCGAAAGGCTTTGTGGTTAAATCCGAACCAAATAACCAAGTAAACAATCAGGTATCTTTCAAGTTTTTTTTATTCGTGTATATATACATAAATCCGGTCTCGCAAAAATGTTTTCTAAAGGATAAAGTTTTGAAACCCAACATATAATCCGTTACTTATTTTTAATAAAAACAAATTTTCCCTACAATTAGTATCAGAGCCAATTTTTTTGTATATACAAGAAAAAAACTTATATTGTTTTCTTTTGATTCCGTTAGTATGATATGTGTACACACAATCTAGGCTTGTAGGATTGATACATTTATCTCTTTTTATATGTAAGCATGGTTGATCATTAATTGTAAGGTTCGATGGGTTATAGGATTATTATTAGTATTAGTCCATCTACGTATTAAAGAAAACCATTTTTTTATTGTTGCTCTTGATATATGTTTGTATATATGTATTTTTTTTCTTCTTGTTTGTTGTGAAGAAGATCATGATGTTTGAAAGGATTTGAAGAAAAAAACCACCTGCTCTATGTGTGCAAACAACAATCAAATGAGAAAATACAAACACGGTTAATTTGTCGTAAGCTAACCTAGAATGGGGGGGGGGGGGGGAATAGGTTGGTACACCTTTTTTAATCCCTTGAAAAAAAATTAAGTTTTTCCCTCTAGATAGCTTGTATCACAATTTTATTAAACACACAAGCACACTCAATTAGATAATAGAGTGCTTGATTAATGGAAAACTGTTAGGATTACGCTCGATAGCAAGAGTATAATAATGTATTTGATAATCTTTTCATATTAATAAAGTGATTTCTAGTTTAACAAATCCTATAACATTTATAGTTTAATTATTGTAATTGTCAAAAGTAAATAATCATAAGGTCAAAAGACTATGAGAAAAGAAGAATTGTTCATACATCTAGATATGTATGAGGTAGACACAATTATTTAGTTAGTCTTGAATAATATTCACAACTTAAGATAAAGGTTGGGCGCCTTTATCTTGTTAAAGTTGTAGATTCTTTTGCTAGCATTTGAGTGAGATCAAATGTGTAATCATCAAAGTGTGGTGTCTTTGAGGGAGAAATAATGTAGTTTTTGCTCTAGACAAAATTCGATCAACTTATAGATATAGGGTGCGGAATTCGGCCAAGGAGAAAAGAGAAAAAGAGAATGTTTTTGTTTTTGATTGTACACAGGTATCCTTTACATCAAAAGGGATTTGTGTAAAAAATCAAATCGGGGTTCACGCGAGTTTCAATCAATTAGATTGATAATTCACAAGTGACCGGACATTCTTGGATTTTTCTCTTGAAGGATAATTGTAACTAACAAAGAAAAAGATATTGTTTGTTTATATCCTCAGGTATACAATTTAAAGAAAGGGAGCCCACACTCCTAGGTGATTCATGTTCGTGATTGGATTGGAAAATCTTACGGATTCAATTTGGCAATTGTTCAATCGTCACGAGAAAAATGTATGACACTTTTTATATACATCAATTAATCTAAGGTTAAGGTTCTTGTTATTAAAAAGGGGAAATTTTTTATTTATACCGAAACCCTAATTTCAATTTTCACGCTTCCGCTGCGCGATTTTCCCTACAATTGGTATCATAACCTGGTTGTACCCTTGATTAATTGATGTATGTGTTCGTGAATCTTTTTCTTTTTATTGTATATATGCATGTTTTAGAAAGAGATGACACTCTAGGTATTCGCATATATATTTACATTGGAATGTATGGATATATATATATATATATATATATACATATATATGTTTTATATGTGGTTTTTTATTGCTCAATTTTGGTCCTAGAATTTCAATGTATTTTTGTTTTGGGATAGTACCAAAAAGGGTGGCCTATCATTGCCATAATTTCCTTATTGGTAGTTGTTAAGTTTTTTTATTTATTTTGTTGTTGTAATAATATAAAAAACAATCTGTAGAATTTTTTATTTAAAATTCTTCTGTAATACATTCAAGTATCAAAGACTCGAAGGTTGAAAGAATTGGGAGCAACCGGAACAAGTTTGGGACCGTGCGAGCCGTAGCAACAAATGTGTGTGCGAAGAGCACGTGGCCACGTTTGTTGTGGCATGCCTGTGCACGACAGCCCTATGGAAGCCATGGGCTGCGCCTGGCAGCCCTTTACGGGGTGTGGCATGAGCACATCCATGGGAAGGGGCAAAGGGTATGCACGCCTATGTGAGGCAGCGGAGGGAGTCAAAAAAACGAAGGTCACGTGAAGACTTGTTCGCCAAGAAAGTAGTTTTTTTTTGTTTATTCCAATACATGTAGTTTACTTGCTTTTCTAGGATGGACCAAAATTGTAGCTATTTATATTTTTGTAAATATTGCAATGTTTGTCATTGTTTGATAACATGTCATATAGAATAGGAGTGCCACTCATATATCTCTTTTGGTGTGAACATGCATAGAATGGTTTAGATATCTAAATTGACATCTAGATAACATGGTAAATCATTCTTTGGAATTCAATCACACACCTTAAATAATTGAGTGGGAAAAGGTGTTTTGGAACACCTACGGCCTCCAAGTTTATTTGAGCTTTATGTTTTGTTTAATAACCTCCCAAGAGGTATTCATGAATGGAATTTAGCAAGATACTTCCTTACAAGGATAGACTAGACAATTAGCCCAAACGATATCTATTCCCAAAGGAGGGATATTTGTGAGGGTTTATATTGAAGGTAGATAACTTGGTAACACACTCAATGTAATTGTATTAATATCCTCCCAAGTGTTCTTGTTAATAAATTACAAGGCTAAAATTGAAAACGTTGGTTGTTAGGTTAACAATTAGGTGGAACCTAGTCCAACTAGTAAATGTTGCGAACTCCCAAATGAGGAGTGACATTTATGAGTGTTGGATCACCGATGAATTTTTACGATTGAATTATTTTATTTAATTTAAGATAAATATTCAAAAGTAATTTATCATGATTATTTACTTATATAATTTTTGTTAATATAAATAAATCATGACCCCATCCCTAATCAAAATCCTAAACGATAACACTTTAACTGATGATAATTATGTCATATGGAAAAGTAAAATTGGGTTGTTATTGCAAGCTAAAAAACATAAATTCGTTATGTCTATTCCTTAACCACCAAACTAATGAATCTACTCAGGAGAAAAGAGATGAGTATCAGTAGTGGAAGTCTTCAGATGAGATGGCTAAATGTACATTACATTATGGCCACCATCTCTGACTTGTTGCAACAGCAACATGAAGGAATGGAGACTGCTCCCGATATAATGATGTCTCTAGAAGAGATGTTTGCTATGAGGTCTAGGACGACTAAGAGAGATCCAATGACTGCTTTTATGAATCTTAGGATGAAACCTAGACAGGGTGTGAAGGATCACATGATGAACGTCATGGCACATCTCAACATTGTTGAACTGAATGGTGCTGAGATAGTTGGTGAGACCAAAATTGACATGATTGTCAACTCACTATCAGATTCCTTTGATCAATTCAAGTTGGACTACACCTTGAATAATAAGGAATACGCATTACAAGGCCTGATGCAAGATATTCAAAGCACCAAGAAAATCCTTGTGAAAGGTAAGGGTTAAGAGATTCATATACTTGGTAAGTTGCTTAAAGACCCGTAAGAAGGTCAAGAGACAATAGAAGAAAAAGTAACTTGGGCCTTCTTAGAAGGAGTCTAAGAAAGTAACCAAGATCAAAGGGAAGTGTTTCCTGTATGGTGAAAGGGTCAAAGGAATAGACTGAATAAGAATGAATTGAACTTGCATTTAGGTAATGGAGCATTGGTGTCTACTAGTGTAGTGGGAGATATTAGAGTCAATCTATATTCTAGTAGTTATTTAGATTTAATAAACGTTTATTATGTACATGAATTCAAGAGGAATTTAATTTCGGTCTCTTGTCTAAATAAATTTGGATATTCTGTTACTTTTAATCAAAGGTTTTATTATGAGTAAGAATAACAAAATTATGTGCAAAGGTACAATGGAAAATGGTTTATTCTATTTGCATAGAAATATCTCTCACTTATTAGACAGGGAATCAACATAACCTAATCATAAAAGAGTAAAATTATCAAAAGATGAAACATACCTATCGCATTTGCGCCTAGGTCA
Source organism: Dipteronia dyeriana (assembly GCA_032871835.1). Taxonomy (NCBI): domain Eukaryota; kingdom Viridiplantae; phylum Streptophyta; class Magnoliopsida; order Sapindales; family Sapindaceae; genus Dipteronia; species Dipteronia dyeriana. Next base: position 41,553,620 of record CM065296.1, read on the forward strand.
TATTAACCTTAATAGGATTAAAAGATTGTTAAGTGACTTAAAGGTCGATGATCTACCAACATATGTATCTTGTTTGGAAGGTAAAATGACCAAAAGATCGTTTACGACCAAAGGTACAGCAGCCATCGAATGTTTAGGTTTGTTACACACTGATATGTGTGGACCTATGAGCATTCAAGCTAGAGGTGGATATTAGTACTTCATCACTTTCATGGATGATCACTCAAGATTTGGCTATATGTATCTCATGAGATATAAGTAGGATGCTTTTGACATGTTCAAAGCATTTAAAGCTGAAGTTGAAAATCACCATGAGAAACGCACAAAAATCTTGAGGTCCGATCGTGATGGAGAATATCTATCTGGTGAGTTTCAGCAATATCTTATTGATAATGGGATAGTTTCTTATTTTTCTACACCAGGCATACCTCAACAAAATGGGGTGGCAAAGAGGAGAAATAGAACTCTTTTGGACATGGTTGGGTATATGTTGAGTTATTCAACGCTCCCTAATTCTTTTTGAGGATATGCTTTACAAACTGCAATGTACATTCTAAACGATGTACCATCTAAGTCGGTTCCTAAAACACCGCATGAGTTATAGACCGGGCAAAAGTCTAGTTGACAACACTTAAGGATATTTGGATGTCCTGCAAACTTGTTAAAAGGAAAGACAGAAAAGATGGAGTCCCGTTCAGAAACATGTATATTTGTAGGGTATCCAAAAGGAACAAAAAGATATTATTTTTATTGTCCTTCTAATCTTAAAGTATTTGTTTCGACAAATGATAAATTTCTGGAAGAGGACTATATGAATAATTTTGTGCCTAAAAATAGAATTGTCCTAAATGAGATTTCGACAGATACAATTCCATAAGAAGTTTTCACAACCAATCCCAATTGTAAGTTCCGTACCAACATAAGATTAACAATCTAGCATACCTTGTCGTAGTGGGAGGGTTAGTAAACAGCCTGAAAGATAGATCGGTCTAGGAGAATCTGTAGAGTATATCCCGGATGACGATGATCCCCATATGTACAAGGAAGCAATGAAAGATGTTGATTGTCTCCATTGGTAAAAGTCAATGCAATCCAAAATTGAATATATGTTCAAAAACAAAGTCTGAACTCTTGTAGACTTGCCTAAAGGGATAAAACCCATTGGGTGCAAGTGGGTATACAAGAGGAAAAGATAAATGGATGGAAAGGTGGAAACCTTTAAAGCTAGAATGGTAGCTAAAGGTTATACACAGAAGGAAGGTATCGATTAAGAAGAAACCTTCTCTCATGTGGCCATGCTTAAATCCATTAGGGTACTCTTACCCATTGCGGCCTCCCTAGACCTAGAGATTTGGCAAATGGACATCAAGACAGCTTTCCTTAATTGAAGTCTTGAAGAAAGCATCTATATGATGCAACCAGAAGAATTCATTAAAAAAGGGCAGGAGAAAAGGGTATGCAAGTTGCAAAGATCCATATATGGATTGAAGCAAGCATCTAGATCCTAGAACATAAGGTTAAATCAAGCCATAAAAAGTTTTGGATTTATTCAAAACCTTGATGAACCTTGTGTATACAAAAGGATTAAAGGCGACAAGTTAGTTTCCTAGTTCTTTACGTTAATGATATACTGCTCATCGGAAACTATGTAGGTGTATTTACATCAGTAAAAGAATGGTTAGCAAAACAATTAGATATAAAGGACTTTGAAGAAGCAAGCTATATTCTTGGTATCCAAGTCATAAGGGATAGAAAGAATAGAACGATTGTATTATCCCAAGCTTCATACATAGATAAAATCTTGTATAGGTTTTCCATGCAAGATTCCAAGAAAAGTATGTAAACTTTTAGACATGAAATCAAACTTTCTAAGGAACAAGTTCCTAAGAATGAGCAAGGAGAGCAATTCATGAGTAGGGTTCCATATTCATCGGTAGTTGGAAGTCTCATGTATCCAATGCTCTATACTAGACCAGAGATTTGTTTTACAATGGGCATAGTTAGCAGGTATCAATCGAAACATGTTTATGATCAATGGACGACTGTCAAGCATATTTTCAAGTATTTTAGGAGAACAATAAATTATATGCTTGTATACTCTGGAAGGGATTTAACTCATGTTGGGTATACATATTCTGACTCCAGGAGATCAACATTAGGATCTGTGTATACTATTAGAGGATGGGAAGTCATATGGAGGAGTATTAACCAATCTTGTATTACTGATTCCACCATGGAAGCAGAGTATGTTGCCGCATGTGAGGCTACTAAAGAGGCTGTCTGGCTCTGCCAATTCTTGATTTACTTGGAAGTGGTTCCTGATGCGAATAAGTAGATCATTATCTAATTTGACAATAGTGGAGCACTGGCTATTTCGAGAGAACCAAGAAGTCATAAGAGAGGGAAACACATTGGAATAAAGTATCACCTTCTAAGAGAAATTGTGCATGGGGGTGACATGACGATTACCAAGATCGCATCAGCAGATAATCTAGCGGATCCCTTTACAAAGGCTCTTCCATAAAAGAGTTTTGATGGGCATCTAGAGAATAAGGGGATGAGAGATATGACACATTTCCTATAGAGCAAGAGGGGGATTGTTAGGATTATGCTCGATAGCAAGAGTATAATAATCTATTTGACAATCTTTTCATATTAATAAAGTTATTTCTAGTTTAAAAAATCTTATAGCATTTACAGTTGAATTTTTATAATTGCCAAAAGTAAATAATCATAAAGTCAAATGACTATGAGAAAAGAAGAATTGTTCATACATCTAGATATGTATGAGGTAGACATAATTCTTTAGTTAGTCATGAATAATATTCACAACTTAAGATAAAGGTTGGGAGACTTTATCTTGTTAAAGTTGTAGATTCTTTTGCTAGCATTTGAGTGGGATCAAATGAGTTATGAATAGTCTAAAATCATCAAAGTGTGGTGTCTTTGGGCAAAAGAATTTAGTGCACTGGGTGCATTTAATTAGATCACAATGAAATACTTTATCTAGAACCGTCAATGGATAAAAATTTTCATTTGAAGACAATCGGAGAGTCTATCTCAATCTTGAGATAAATGATGGACTTACAATTGTTGTCATTTGAGCTATCAATGAGTACGATTATATAGCATAGTTTATCCTCGATAGTTTGGTGGTATTCATTTGTTAATCGATAGAGGACTTCATTTATAGATATGGACATCGTGGCTCCATTTATTAAATGAGAGTAGATTATCATCATATGGATATTTTGAGGTATTGGATATTAAATGTTAATGTTAAGTTTTCAACATTGTCCATCGAAACATGGCTTCTAGACAAGTCAAAATATCCAAGTTCAAAATGTGGTCATATGAGTAAATATGGTAACTTGGAGAGCTACAGGCGGTCTATGAGCTCTTGGCGATTACTGATATTCTTCACGAGGATACACTTTTTCCAATAAGGTTGTCTAGGGTATGAATGAGAAATATTAACTTATTCTATATTTATTTAAGAGTTCAATTTTAGTTATTTAGTGGAATGAACTAAAATTAATAGATCGGACCTAAGTGAATCATTTGTTGATTGTGATTGGGTTGTGTCTATTGGAGCTTAAATATAAATAGCCCGCCAAGATCCCAATCCACACGAACTTGCATGGATCACCTGACATATTCTAGCGGACCAATTTAGGGGTCCATCTAGAATTGTATTGAGGCATGTGGACCTGTTTCTTTTTGTAAGAATGAGTCTAGTTCACATGTCGACTTTTTATTAAGGTCTAATGGATTTAATACAATAAAATAAAATATAATGGCCCATGTATGGTGTTGGGCGGGAAAGCTATATAGTTTAGCTTAATTATACTAATTTTATTTTATTATTTAATGAAATGGAAATTAATTAATTTGGTAAATAATTAGTTATTTAATTAAAAGTCAAAATCTTTTTTCTAGTAGGAGATGGTCTCCTAATATTATACTATTGTTGGCAGTATAATTATTATTAAAGATTATATTTGATAAGTAGATAAACAATAGGAATTATTTATCTAGTCAAATTATGAAATCTTTAATATGGTTACAAATACATTATTGAGTTGGATTAGTGGTCTTGATGTAGGAAAGAATTATTTTTGGAAAATATTTCTTTTTGGAAAAGGATTCTTGGTTACCAAGTAAATCTACCCAAGGGTAGAATTCTTCTTTGAAAAGGATTCTTAACCACCAAGTAAATCCACCTAAGGGAAGGATTCTTAACAACCATGTAAATCCTTCTTAGGAAAGGATTTGTGATCCTACAAATACCACCTTGATAAATTTGGCCAGCCCTATGTTTTTATAAGTGAAATTTTGGCCAAGCTAGGTATTTTTCAAGAGTGGATTCGGCCTAACAAGAAAGAATTTTGAGGGAGAAAAAATTTAGTTTTTGCTCTAAATAAAATTCGATCAACTCATAGATATAGGGTGTAAAGTTCGGCCATGGAGAAAAGAGAAAAAGAGAATGTTTTTGTTTTTGATTTTACACTAGTATCCTTTACATCATAAGGGTTTTATGTATAAAATCAAATCGGGTTCACGTGAGTTTCAATCAATTAGATTGATAATTCACAAGTGGCCCGACATTCTTGGATTTTTCTTTTGGAGGATAATTGTAACTAATAAAGAAACAGATTTTGTTTGTTTCCATCCTCAGGTATACAATTTAAAAAAAGGGAGCCCGCACTCTTGGGTGATTTATATTCGTGATTGGATTGGAAGATTTTACGGATTCATTTCGGCGCTTGTTCAATCGTCATGAGAATAAGGTACGACACTTTTTATATACATCAATTAATCTTGAGTTAAGGTTCTTGTTATTAAAAAGGGAAAAAAAAAATATCGAAACCCTAATTTTAATTTTCACGCTTACACTGTGCGATTTTCCCTACAAAAACAATGTAGTTAACAATCAACATGTGATACAAACTCATTTATCCTTAACATACACAAACAATATATTGTAAGGAAGTCAAAAACAAATATGACTATACAATATATCAACTACATATACATATAAGAGAGATAGTGAAATAGACAATTGACATAAGATATTTACGTGGTAAGCCTCCAAAGATGAAACATCCATGGGTTGATTCCACAACCACTGGTAACATAATCCACTAGTAGATAAAAGGATACAATCTCTCAAGTGACCTCTTCACCTAGAAACTACCCTCATATCCAACTCAATGAATATAATGCCACCTTGCTCAACTATCTGAGTCTTCCCAACTCCAGTGAAGTCTTCCTTGCTTGGCTATCCAGGGCTTCACACCTCTAGCTAAGACTTTCTTGCTTTGCTATCCAAGGCTTCACACCTCTAGTCAGGACTTCCACTTGCTTAGCTATGCGACTCTTTACAACTCTAGCTAAGATTTCCACTTGCTCAAATCAAAGATTCACTCTATGAATGAGACTTCTAACCTTTTCACAAGGCTACTAAGTGATCATTAATTCATAATGCAAACAAGCATGCAACATAGGAAATGATGATCAACAAATTCAATGCAAACAAGATAAAGGGTATTAACTTTCACAAATCAAATATTGTCTAGTCAAAATGCATGAATGATGAATCTAGATCATGTGAAGAATACTCAACATTATTTAGAATCTAGATAGATTTACAGATCTAAAACTTGAACCACAAGAAATTCATTTTTATCTCATATTCAAGTTTTAATCACATATATAAAAACATGCTTAAAATCAAATGACGAAGTCACTTAGATTTCTAGCATAAGTTCTAGAGCCTATTAAATTTAGAAATTCAATCAAGCACAAGAATAGATCAAAGAACATAACAACATGTATATTAAAGAGTAGATTCGGTCAAAGAGAACCTAATACATGTGTGAACTATTTTTCCTCAAAATCATTCAATCAAAGATCATAAAATAGTCCTAGATGCAAATCTATCAAATATGTGGAAACATAGGTAAAATCAAAAATCTAACTCAACATGTGATATTTCAATAAAAATTTAACTAGCTTCAAAAGAGTTCAAAACTGAAATTAAAATAATCACAGTATACATACATTTATTGAAGAAGATAACCAAAGGCAATTGATCAAGTTTTGAAACAAAACTCAAGAAGAAAATCAATACCTTAGTAAAAATAGTGCATTCCCCTTTTTGTGAGTATAGCCTCTAAAAACAGCAACAAAAACTCCTCAAACCTTCTTAGAAAATATAGAAGAAAGATAGATGAACACTCTCAACTTTGAATCACTCAAATCAGAGCTCAAATGAAGAATTAGAGTGTTTGGAAGGTGAGAAAATGTAGAGAGAAAATTCTGCACTTATTTTTCAAATGTCTTCTTGGAATGAAATGTGAGAGGGAAAGTGTTTATAAATTAGAGGGAAGAGAAGTGTGAGAAATGACCAAAAAGGGCCCTTGCCTAATGGCTCCTGAGATGGCACGTGGCCATCTGGTGCAACAAGGTGTCCAACCTGAGATAATCACGTGCCATCTCGGGTAGGTGCCCTAAAATGGCCTTTGGCCATTACACCTTTTCCCTTGCGCTCCTTCCTTGTTCTAAAACTGTTCTCCGGCCTCCAAACTCCGAATTCGAATCTGTTTGAATATTATAAACCGGGACTCTCTCACAAACATGGATAACTACAAAACTTAGACCAGAAGTTATAAATTCAACTCGATATATGCAGATGAAAACAATGTATGCAACATGACTGGATAGTATTGTATCTCTTGGCTCGGAACTCGAAATCAAATGTATGAGTAACCAAAATGACCGGAACTCCATAAGGAACAATGTAATATCAAATTCAAGCTCAAGGAACAAGATATACAAAAATAAAAATATACAAACACATAGCACACAAGAATGCATATCAATTGGAGATAGTCCACAAACGTGCATTTTAACAACTAGTCAATTCTACACCAATGCATGTGCATTCAATATCAAGTGTGTGACTGTGTTGTACAAAATGAGCACAACGTTGCAGGGACACATCTGTATGCAATGTGTGTGTGCCTAAGCCTTGCAAGAGAAAAGAGGTCTTAATATACCTTTTGTAGAACAATAAAGCACTTTTTCTCTTTGAAGACTTGAACTTGCATGAATAGTTGTCATGCCTTCTTTGAAGCTTGAATCATCATCAACTAAAGGCAACTAAACCAATAAAAGTAAAATATTGTTTTTATACGGAATAAACGCCATGACAAACCTTAAACCTAACAATCTCCCACTTTTGCAAATTCCATGTCAAAACACCTATACATATACTAAAAACATACAAAATGAAGATTGGTCACGAAATCACTCAATCACATTACAATGAGTTTTTTCTTAAAGATTAATCTTCAACACAAACATGAACTTCTTTTTGATCTTCTCTTGTAGCAACCTAAAATCACCTTAAATCTTCTCTTGTACTAACCTAAAATCACCTAAAAGCACAAAGCATAGCCAAAAGGGAACAAAAATATGGCAATACAAGAATATAAGGCAAGTATATGGCAAAAAAAAGAGCAACATGTATATGCCCCTTTATGCATGCCAGTCACAAATAAAAATATTAAATGCCTATTTCATGCCATAATAAAGTTCAAGTTTCAAGTTATTACAATAAAAACATACAAGAAATCAAGTAAGCTAGCACCTAATTTCTCCCCCTTTTTGACATGAAATTATGCCAAAAGGATAAGAAATGTACGTCAAGCAATAATACAAGCCACTTGCTTCACCAAAGAACTTTGTGTTCTTGGTTGTTCTCACATAATGCTTTATAGATGATCTTGGGCTTGTAGCAAGTTGATTCTCCAACTCCTTGATTCTTTCATCTTGTTGATCAACCCTAGCATTAAGTTCATTAACCTTTTCCATCAATTGAGTAGCCAACTCTGGAAGTTGACTTGTGCTTACCATATGGCTTGTAATTTGAGATTCACTAAAAAGACTTAGTGTATCACAAGCCTTCCCTTTGTTTTTGTCATTTAAGGTACACGCCTAGCACTATACTTTTCAAGAGAAGGTAAAATCATATCATCTTCAAGTGCTTTCACACCATGAGCTAAATACAATTAAGAGATAAACCCCGGTAGTGCCAACTTTTTGTCCAACCTAGTTGTTAGAGGTATGACATGAGAGTTTCTCCTAGGTTTATAGGTCGATTAGTCACTAAGGCATTTACAATCTTGATTTTCTCTTTGTTAAGTTTAGTAGCATTAGAAGATCCTGCAAGATTACTACGTGTAAAGAGATGCAATACAGCACTCACCTTACTCAACTCTCATTGACTAATATAAGCTCTATTCTTCCACTTAGAAGAATTATCATCATAAAGGATTTGACCCGTGAAATTGAGATTCTCAACTACATCAACATCTAGAAAATCCGACTCAACATCATTAGGTAATCTAAGGAACTTATTGATGTTCTCCGAATTAATCCTAAACACAACACCCCTTACGTCCACCAAAGCATCAAGAAAGGTAGCACTCTCCTTATATTCATGATAGAATTCTCTAACAATGCTATCATTAACCATATTAAGCATGCCTACTCAAGATTCCCAATTCCGATCAACCAAACAACTATGGACAAAAGAACCTACACATTTGTCTAAGTCAACACCTCTCTCTTGAAATAGCTTCTTCTTTCTCATGACACCAAGAGATTTCTCCTTATAGGAATTGGATCCTTTCGATGTTGACTTGGACTTTTCAATGGTATTGGTTGAGCTTTAACACCAACAAGTTTGGTTCGTCCCATGATCTAGTGTAGATAAAAACTAAACACGTAAGAAAAAGTGGAAAGAACAATTGAGACAAGTTAGTCACAAGAGAAACAAAAATATGATACCAAAAGATGAATCATCATGCAAGATAAAGACTATGAGAAACATCTTACAAGAATCATCATGTTAAAAAAAAAATATGCCAAAATATTACAATATGAAGCATGTGAACATATCATAAAAGAGAACAAAGTTTAGCACACAACGCTCCCCCATGATAGACGCTATAAATAAGATTAATAATAGCATAAAGTTCACAATGACTTCACACAATCACACATTCAAGCAATTTGAAGAAACCTCAATAAGATGAGCTTCACATGCCATGAGAGACACTATCATTTTCATTCTATCTCATAAATCTTCAATAATTGTAAGAATATCAATATACTCATAAACAAAAAGTGTGTGTGTGAATTTTACTTTAAATATATGAAAAGGATTAATTTGATAATCAACGTGCAAATCACTTCCACATCTATTCATCTTAAGCTTTTCCAAAAAATGTCAAATTGATTATCATCCGGATTTTTTTTTTTGCTTTTAACAGAATAGAACTCAACATTTGTGTAGGTGTGTGCATGTGGCTCGTCATCCCATTTCTGTCTTTCAACCCGATCACTTTTGATTTTCAACTTAACTTATTTAAGCCTGCTTCTTTTTCTTTTTAGGCTTTCTGAATCAAAGAATTTTTTTATTGATTTTATCCAACACTTCTTTGATTTTTTTTAACATAAACATATACTTTTCATGACGGCTTTCACTCATCATAATGGTGTAGCCCTTTCTTACATTAGACTGCTTCACAACCACTGTGTAGCCCTTTCTATGAAGGTGCTCATTTAGTTCTATGTAATTACCGAAGCAAAATTGATACTAACCATAGTTCATCTTAAATGTACTATTCAAAAGACTTCAAGGTGTATCCAAAATATACGTATTAGCAAACTCAATTTACTCAACAAGACATGTAAGAGAAGCAATGTGCATTTTTGAAAACCAAGTTTTATGGCTTAGTAGCACATGATCTAAGAGCAATATAAATAGATTTACTCAAGAGCATTACTTATAAAGAAAGTAGCTTTCAAAGAATATAAAGCTCATATTTTTCAGAACTATGCCATTCAACAATCAAACAGAAAAAAACACTCATAATGATTAAGATCAATGTGAACATTATCACTAAGAGATCTTGAAAGAGCAAATGTCAATGAGAACCTTAAGAATTCTATACTAGATCTCTAATATGACATGCTACATGATGTAATGCAAACATGGAGTTGAAAGATGAAAAACAAGAGAGCAAGCTTTATGATATGTGGAGTACCTTAGCAAGCTTTTTCATCTAATGTAAATTCTTCGCTCTTTTTATGAGCTCTCTTGGCTTGTTTGTCCTCATGACAACAAGTTATTGGTGTTTCTTTCCAAGAGAATAAATACTATACACATAAACTCAAACACATATAATAAAATAAACTTTTTCTAAAAGTCTTAACACAAAACAACACCATATATACTTCATCAATGCAACTTCTTCAAAGTTAAAAAACATATTTCGACTATCATAGCAAAGTCTTGTGAGATAGCTAAGTTTGTGTCAAAAAATGGAGTATTCCAAGCTAGCTAGCTAGAATTCTCAAAACATTTAACACTTAGCCTTAAAGCTAACTCACATGTGCATCTTACACTAATGGTAAGAGCACTCACCCTTGAACCACTTATGCTTAGGTGAACTTACACAACCATCATCAACAACCTTTTTGACAACAATATTGAAATGAGAGTAAAGTCCTTCAATGGCTTGATAAAGAATAATATCATTAATACTCTTTTTATCATTACTAGCATCACATGCATTGTCAATTTTAGCAATATTCACTTTCTTCTTACTCTACACATTCTTGTCATGCTTTGCAACCATATCATGCTTCTTAACATTTAAAGCTTTAGCATGTTTGAATTGAATTTCAATATTATTATCCCTAAGTGCAATCCCTATCTTGCAATGTTCTATGTCTATAAAGCATTTGGGCTTTATGTGGCCTATACCATTGCATTAGTGACATATGGGAATAAAGGATGGGATTGTACCTTTAGGAGTAGGAGTAGCACTGGTAGGAGTTTGTAGAGATACCTTGTCCTTCAATTTCTTTTTTGTCTTAGACCTTCTCTTCTTTAGATGTTTCTTATCAATAACAACATCCGTGCTTGTAGGAAGTGATGCTACCATTAGCTTCTCTTCAACCACTAAGTCACTTGTACCTTTTTAAGAATTAGCAAGATTTTTTACTTTTGACACATTGATTGAATCATTGACTAAGTCCATAATGGCACCTTTAGCATTGCCAATCTCTTCAATATACTCTTGCTTCTTCTTCTTCAAAGTAGAGATAATCTAATCATTATCAAAGACAATCCTCTCAAGTTCTCTAAACTTCTTAAGAATATCAATTTTCTCAACTAGAAGCCTTCGAGTAACTTTCTGAAACTCATCTATTTGCTTCTTAATCAAATTATCCTTTTTTACAACTTCACTCAGAGTTATATCCATTTGCTTCTCAAGACTCTCTATCTTAGTCAAAAGCTCAAGTGTAACAAAATTAGAGCTAGAACTCTTTTGATGATTTGAATCAACTATCTTGCTTAAGGATGTTTTACCATCGACCTCTAGCTTGTTGTGAGAGGCCGTAAAAGCAATAAAGTTGCTAACCAACTCTTCATCACTTGAAGACTCTTCACTAGAGCTCTCATCATTGCTAGACTCATCATCACTCCAAGTGGCCGCCAATCGTTTGCCCTTCTTGTCCTTTTTGGACTTTTTCTTGTTGCACTCACTAGCAAAATGTCCATATTCTTATCAATTATAGCATTGAACATTCTTCCTATTCGAGACTAGACCATTCTTCTCTATCATTTGAGAATGATTCCTAACTCCCTTTTCCTTAGAAAAACTACCTTTAGGCTTGGCATTTTTCCTTAGAAACTTCTTAAACTTCTTAACCAAAATAGCCATCTCTTCATTCTTATCATCACTCTCCACTTCGATAGCATTGAGAACGATTCCTTTACTTTTAGACTTTGGCTTCAAGCAAAACTCATAAGTTTGGAGAGACCCAAGCAATTCATTAATACTCATGCAATCCATATCTTTGCTTTATTTTATGGCTGCTACCTATGCCTTGAATCTCTTAGGGAGAGATCTTAAAATCTTATAATTCAAACACTCTCTTGAGATAGGCACTCAAAGTGCTTGACATTGGTTAGCAATGTTAAGAAGACAAAATTGGAAATCTTTAAAATTTTCTTTATCACTCATATGTAAACTTTCATATTGTGACATCAACACTTGAAGCATAGGCTTTTTCACCGCCAATGTACCTTCATTGGTGACTTGAAGTTGATGACCATCCACTCATATGAATATAGCATTCATAGCACGATGGTGCCACTTAGCAACCTCAAACTCGTTTGTTGTCCATTCACTTCTAGGCTTGAGTATTTTGGTTCCATCTTCTTGAACCTTGGTAGGGGGACTATATCCTTCTTCAATAACTATCGGTACTCTCTCATCAATCGAGCAAACGTAGGCTTTCATCCACAACTTCCAAAACCCATAGTTAGTGCCTCGAAGCAATGGTGGCCTAGTATTTGAGGCTCCTTCTGCCATAACATCATCTTGATGTCCCATAGCTCCAAAGCTCAACAAACCTACCGTGAGTGTATCACCCTAGATGCTCACTAAGTGCAATCTATTGTCCTGCTCTGATACCAAATTAAAATACAAACAAGATTAATTTGTCATAAGCTAACCTAAAGGGGGTGAATATGTTAGTACACAATTTTCAATCCATTTAAACAAACTTAAGTTTTTCCCTCTAGATAGCTTTTATCACAATTTTATTAAACACATAAGCACAATCTATTAGATAATAGAGTGCTTGATTAATTGAAAAAAATGTAGTTAACAATCAACATGTGATACAAACTCATTTATCCTTAACATACACAAACAATATATTGTAAGGAAGTCAAAAACAAATATGACTATACAATATATCAACTACATATACATATAAGAGAGATAGTGAAATAGACAATTGACATAAGATATTTACGTGGTAAGCTCCAAAGATGAAACATCCATGGGTTGATTCCACAACCACTAGTAACATAATCCACTAGTAGATAAAAGGATACAATCTCTCAAGTGACCTCTTCACCTATAAACTACCTTCCTACCCTACTCAATGAATATGATGCCACCTTGCTCAACCATCCGAGTCTTCCCAACTCTAGTCAAGGCTTCCTTGCTTGGCTATCCAAGGCTTCACATCTCTAGGTAAGACTTCCTTGCTAAGCTATCCAAGGCTTCGCAGCTCTAGCTAAGACTTTCTTGCTCAACTATCCAGGGCTTCACACCTCTAATCGAGACTTCCACTTGCTTAGCTATCTGAGTCTTCACAACTCTAGCTAAGACTTCCACTTGCTCAAATCAATGATTCACTCTATGAAATGAGACTTCCAACCTCTTCACAAGGCAACTAAGTGATCATGAATACAAAACGCAAACAAGCACGCAACATAGAAAATGATGATCAAACAATTCTATGGAAACTAGACATAGGTATTAACTTTAACAAATCAAATATTATCTAGTCAAAATGCATGAATGATAAATCTAGATCATGAGAAGAATACTAAACATTATTTAGAATCTAGATATATTGATAGATTTAAAACTTGAACCACAATAAATTCATTTTAGCACATATTCAAGTTTTAATCACATATACAAAAACATGCTTAAAATCAAATGACAAAGTCACTTAGATTTCAAGCACAAGTTCTAGAGCCTATTTTATTCATAAATTCAATCAAGCACAAGAGTAGCTCAAAGAACACAAAAACATGTATTTTAAAGAGTAGATTCAATCAAAGAGAACCTAATACATGTGTGAACTATTTTTCCTCAAAATCATTCAATCAAAGATCGTAAAATAGTCTTAGATGCAAAGCTAGCACAATACAATCTCAAACATGTGAAAACATAGGTAAAATCATAGTCCTAACTCAACATGTGAGATTTCAATCAAAATTGAACTAGTTTCAAAAGAGTTCGAAACTGAAATTAAACTAATCGCACTATACAAACATTCATTGAAGTTGATAACCCAAGGCAATTGATCAAGTTTTGAAACAAAACTCCAGAAAAAATCAATACCTTAGTAAAAATAGTGCAGTCCCGTTTTTGTGAGAATAGCCTCTAAAAACAGCAACAAAAACTCCTCAAACCTTCTTATAAAAGATAGAAGAAAGATAGATGAACACTTTCAACTTTGAATCACTCGAGTTAGAGCTCACACAAAGAAGATAGAGTGTTTGGAAGGTGAGAAAATGTAGAGAAAAAATTCTGCACTTATTTTTTAAATGTCTTATTGGAATGAAATGTGAAAGGGGAAGAGTTTATAAATGAGAGGGAAGAGAAGTGTGAGAAATGACCAAAAAGGACCCTTGACTAATGCCTCCCTATATGGCATGTGACCATCTCGGGGGCAGCAAGGTGTCCAGCCCGAGATGGTCATGCGCCATCTCAGGTAGGTGCCCTAAAATGGCCTTTGGTCATTGCACCTTTTCCCTTGAGCTCCTTCCATGTTCTTTGACTAATCTCAGGCCTCTGAACTCTGAATTTGAATCCATTTCAAGATTACAAACCAGGACTCTCTCATAAACATCGACAACTCCAAAACTTAGACCAGAAGTTACAAATTCAACCCGATATACTTAGATGAAGACAAAGTATGCAACATGACTGGAAAGTATCGTAACTCTTGACTTGGAACTTGAAATCAAATGTACGAGAACTCATGAGACATCCCTAAGTCATCACAAAACTCACTAAATTTGGCATTTTCAAACTCACTCCCAAGATCACTCCTAATATGACATATTCTTTTAATTCCAAGGTCTTTGTCATTTTGAACTTGTTTACAAAACTTCTTGAAGTAATAAAATGTATCGGTCTTGTTTCTAAGAAAATAAACTCAAGTAAATCAAGAAAAATCATCAACACATACAAAAATATATTTCTTGCCATTAATGCTTTCGGTTTGGATTGGTCCCATTAGTTCCATGTGTACAAAGTTCTTTGGGCTTCTGGGTAGCAACATTGGTGTTCTTCTTACGAGACACTTTGGTTTGTTCACCATGTGACAAGGTTCAAGAACTCGATCAAGCTTCTTACCAAGACCAAGTAGACCTCGAACAATATTATGTTTTTCAAGCTTCTTTAAATCTTTAAAGTTCATGTGGCTTAACCTTTCATGCCAAAATTCAAGGTTGTTGCAACCTTTAGCCATATTACAAGTTAGAGGGCCTATCTCAAGACAATAGCAATTATCAAGAGATCTTTTTACTTTCAAAAAAAAAAATACCCTTTTTATCAATTATAGTACACACATCCTTTATAAAACTAACTTCTTGAAAAATCTAACACGAATGTGTAATGCTTATTAGGTTAGCTTGGAGACCATCTACATACAAAGTATCTTTAAGTTTAGGCAATCTAGGGATACAAATTGTTCCCTCGCCTAGAACTTGCATTTTGGAACAATCACCAAAAGTTACCCAACCTCCATCCTTCATAACAAGTTTCTTAAAGAATTCCTTGTTACTGATGATATTCCTAGAGCATCCGCTATCTAGGTGCCATGAAATGATGAGTTGATTGTAAGTGCATATTGTGCAACATGGCATTGTGTTGTGTCTTTTCTAATCCAAAATTTCTTAAAATGTTTCTCATTTATACTTTTATTAACATGCTTTGACTTGTTATTATACACATTGACTTCATTAGTCACATTTTCAAACACATTTTCAAACAATCAAACAAATCATTATCAACTTTATTATGCCTAATAGAATGAGGCACAACACATTTTTTCACAAACAAATCATCAATATCAGTTTTCTCAACAAGCTTTTCAAAGGTCTTCCTAGGTTTAAGTCTAGGACCATTCATCAAAGACATGTTATAGAAAGTCATTCTCATGTTTACATTTTCAAATGTACTCATAGCATCTGGGTCTTATATGTCCTATCATATTGGAATAATGACAAATATGTACAAATTTGAGAGGGTTACCTTTAGCTTGAGCACTTGATGTATTATACCTTCTCATTTTGTTACCTTCTTGATGTAACTTCCTTGATGCTTTACCTTTTGTAAGAGACATAAAGATTGTTGTCTTTAGATTTGTTGAGATTTTCCTTTATTGCTCCTTGTTGACGTAGAGGCACCTCTAGTAGCATTCACGGCTTTACCGTTAGAGAGAGTACCTATATAAACTTCACCATTAGCTTTGACAAAGTAGATTTGTTAGAAGAAGACGTAACTTTTTCATTTACATAAGCTAAACCTCTTTTGTCACTAGGATGTTTTCCACTATTGATGAGATTTTCTACTTTGATAGCACTAGAGGACATCTTACCCATTATCCTAGTGAACTCATCAAGCTTGTGACTAAGTAACTTCTATTGGCTTTCATGTTTGCTAATTTTTACTCTAAGTTCATTTTCAAGTCTCTTAGTACTATGAATAGAATCATCTCTTAGCTCTATTTCATGTTTCAAAATTCTTAGTCTATCATTGCTATCTTTCAAATTATTTCTATACTAAGGATTTTATATTTAAGCTTAATGATTTCGTTTAAGCAAAGTTCGTGAATTTCTTCAAGCTCCTTTTTAAGAGACCTATTCATCCTAAAGATTTTTTCATTCTCTTGAAAAAGATCTTTCATCTTTTGTTCTTCTAGAAAAATAGGCTCATTCTCAACACTAGAAGCCATGAAGGAATAAACTGTTAGGGTTTATGCCCTAAATATGTAATTTGTAAATGGATTTATGAAATAAATAAAAGAAAAGTTCAATTCATTCTTGTTGTGCTGTTTATTTTATAACTTTGTGCATATTAACATCCTAGATTGCCGGATGTAATCTCGAATTATGTATATGAGTGTCATTTAAGGATGGATACAATAAGAGACGTGCAATCTAATGAGTCCGTAGATAGCAAAAAAAGTTGGGTACTTTATTTGTGGTGCATTTATAGTTATGGTCCATTCCGTAATGTACAGTGATTCTATCTTGAATCATTCATATGAGATATGGGAATGGAGGCACCTTGTATGATGTGATCATATATGACTAGGCCATGATCTATATGAATCTCTCACCAAGATCCGTTTACTGATGAGATTCATATATATCAACTAATGATGGCTATATATGGGTGATCTTAATCATGAGTGTCTTATCAACTTCTTCATAATAGATCATGGTCTTTGATATACCATAGGTGAGGTCAGATGCAGTTCCTGATCAATATACTCCATATGCTGGGATTACGGTTTTGCTTGTGGTTGGAAGGGTGTGTACACAATAAAGGAATCCACTTATTTCTTATGAGAAGCAGATGGTAGTTCCCATAATGATTGATTCGTGCTTGGACAATATGAGCACTGTCCTAATTTCGTGAGAAGTAGAATTTACTGTTCGTTAGAGAATCAATGGTACTCAAAGGATATATCTGATTAGGGGGTTATAACGAACATTCTAACCCAACTCTAATTATGAACTACTGTGGAGGATCACACCTTGTGTAATATCTATATCTGTTGGGATTATACTCTAGGAAGAGTGTAATAATATATTTGACAGTATTTTCATATTAATAAAAGTGATTTCTAGTTTAACAAATCTTAAAGCATTTATAGTTTAATTATTATAATTGTCAAAAGTAAATAATCATAAGGTCAAAAGACTATGAGAAAAGAAGAATTGTTCGTACATCTGGATATGTATGAGTTAGACAAAATTCTTTAGTTAGTCTTGAATAATATACACAACTTAAGATAAAGATTGGGTTCTTTTATCTGGTTAAAGTTGTAGATTATTTTGTTAGCATTTGAGTGGAATCAAATGTGTTATGATGAGTCTACAATCATTAAAGTGTGGTGTCTTTGGGCAAAGGAATCTAGTGTACTAGGTGCATTGAATAGGATCACAGTGAGATACTTTATCCAGAACCGTCAACTGATAAATTTTTCATTTGAAGACAATCGGAGAGTCTATCATAATCTTGAGATAAATGATGGACTTATGGTTGCAAGTGTTATCATTTGAGCTATCAATGAGTACAATTATATAACATAGTCTATCCTCGATTTTTTTGTGGTATTCAATTGTTAATCGATATAGGACTTCATATATCGATATGGACATCGTGGCTCCATTTATTAAATGAGAGTAGAATATCATGAGATGTATATTTTGAGGTATTAGATATTAAATCTTAACGTTAAGTTTTCAATAGTGTCTATTGAAATATGGCTTCTGGACATGTAAAAATATCCATGTTCAAAATATGGTTATATGAGTGAATATGGTAACTTGGAGAGCTATAGGCGGTCTATGAGCTCTTGGCGATTACTGATATTCTTCACGAGGATACACTTTCTACATTAAGATTGTCTAGGGTATGAATGAACAAGTGACCGAGCTATTTTTAATCGTTATAAAATACTCGTCAAACAAATATTTATAAAGTCCTTAGCTATGTCCTTAAAATGTGAATACAAGTATAATGACAAGCAACAATATCGTCCATAGGGAAAGGGAAATCGAATGGCTAAAACTAGTTAACTATAATTGAACTAAAACTATGCATGAAAAGGTAAAGATAAATGGTTTTGGTTTTGAAAAGTTAATTAACTACAATGCAACTACAATTAGGCTAGTTAATCTAACATGCAATTAGTGTTAATGAGAATGAGTGTTAAAAATGATGGTTAGGGCTAAGGAATTGATGGATCACCCAAGCAAAAAATGGTCGTATTGGTAATTAACATAAATGAACATTAAAATGTGCATCTATCAAATTAAGGGACTAATCTCTTTATAAATTCACCAACCTAGAGGGTATAGACTTGGTGCTTAATCTCTCACAAGCAACCAGCCTAGAGGGTATAGTATTAGTCACCCATTTGAAATTAATTAGAGATTGAGATTAAAATGTTCAGATTTCACTCGAGGAGGGTATTCTTGTTCAATGCTTCCATTCAAATGAGCTTAAGAGAATCGAATAGAGGGTATACCCAATTCTCTAATCAAATAATTTCTCAAACAATTTGCAAGGAAATGAGGGTACAATCTAAGACAAACTATTCTTGAAATCAACTAAAACAATGAATGAAACATATATGATAGATTTAACAAAGTGAATAAAGTTTAATACAACCCAAGGTTTACAAATGAATCACATCAATCCCCTAGTGGGATGATTAGCTACTCATGACAAATACATATAAATAACTAGGAGAATAGAGATAGAGAAAGACCCATGAAGAAAAACTCCTCCTTTCATGAAGCTTTGATCTAATCTCCAAGTGTCCTTGAGTGGATGATGATGGAGGATAGTTAGATTTGGTGGGGAATGATTCCTAAACCTACGTTAGTGGTTAGAGATGAAAGAAAGTGTTTAGGAGATAGAAGAAATGAGTCTTAGATTTAGAATTCGTCCCTTAGATGGTATGAACAAAATATATTTCCATGGTTTCCAAAATAGGTCTAAAAACGCTGATGTGGCAGACTTGCCACTCTAAATGTGCGGGTTGAGACCCGTGCAATTACCTGGTGCCCTGATTTCATCTCCCGATTAAAGTGCAATACACGGACACTTACGCGACGGTGCACTGGTGTAGACCCGTGCAATGGCCTTGCTTCTACTTCTTTAATAGTGATCGGGTTGAGGGAGGGTTGGAACCCATACAAGACCAGCGCACAGACCTTTTGCTACTTCATCAACTTTTTGACCTTTTTTCGCATATTTTACCCTTTCTTCCGAAATATACCTAATTGCCTGAAAACATAACAAACGAGACATAGGAGACATAAAAACACTTGAAAATGAGACAAAGGTTAAGGAAATGAGGGCCAAAATATATGACGATTTTGGCACGATCAAATACCCCTTAAACCAAACCTTTGCTCATCCTCGAGCAAACCGTAAAACAAAACAAACAGAAATAAATGAAAATGACTCGATCCAAAACTCACCTAGACTTAAAACAAATAGTTCAATAAGTTTCATGTCCGACCGGTGATGAGATGTAAGGATGTGTGACAGAGAGAAGTAAACATATGCAAAGCAATCTAAAACAACTCAAAGGCACTTGAGGGCAATTCGCACTACCATGAATCTCATACCTAAGAGTGCTCTCATATCGGGAGCTACTCACTCCCACACCTTGAGCATAATTTCCTTTGACTCTAATCCTCACCCGATTTCGCTCTTCTTTTTCACTTAGAGTCCTAAGTTCACACTCATACAAGGTATGCAATGATGGAGTTTTTGCATAGAAATCTAATGCATTGCATACAAATACATTCAAAAACCGATAAGTGTATGTGAGCTATCCTAAGAACGATTCACTAAGCCATGAATGTGGAAGATCAAGATATCAACAAACATTCCCAATCAAGACATACTATGGATCAAATAGGACTTTCCCTTTGGTTGTAATGGGGCTAAAGGGTTAGATTTAGTGAACAAATAAATGGGAAATGCAAGTTCAAAGATCACCAATCATGCTTAATCACTCACACACCCCGTACAAAACTCTATTTCACATTTACACACTTTAGCAAATAGGCATTTACATCCATACGCACATTGTGATTCAAAATTGTACTCTACATTATAAGTACTTATCATTTACTTTCAGGACTCTTTTCTTTTTCTCTTTGCCTTTTCCTTTCTTTTTGACTCTTCTTTTCTTTTCTTTGTTTTTGCATACTTATACATTACATTTTGACAATCAAGCTCATAAAGGCAAATTTAGGCACTTTTACAAATTGAGCCATTTCAGTCACAATTTCATTGTTGCCTATAAACATGTCATTTTTGCTTAGAGCTTACACCTTTCAAATACTTCACATAGCACACACACACCCTACATGATTGGCAATAAAGGTAGGCTTGTGTTTGGCTTTGGCTATATGGTTATATTTTGGTTCCAAATGAAAGGTAAGTGTTTGGCCGTAAATTTGGCTACGAAGCACACATAAGGGATAAAGGAATGCGTTTAGGCATTTTAAGTGGTTAATTACACATATTGTAGAAGATTATTTCCATAATTAGTCTATCAAAGGAATAAATGCATCCATCAAGCAATCCACTATATGTATGAGATGTATGTCCTATGGCATGTGACACTAAAGATGGGAAGAGTGTTTAAAGAATAGAAAAAATTTAACACTCAATGCATTTTTTAAAGGCTTGTGTTTGTGAACTCACGGGTGTCTTCACTATTAGAACAAGGCGCAAGAGCACCGAGTCCCCTCAATTCAAGCACACAAAAGATGGGACTAGCCCATGACAATGCAAATATGCCCCACGAATGACAAAGATTTGCACACAAGCTCACAATGCATGTATAGAATCGCCAAAAGCACATGCTCAAGGCATCACACCGAAGTTTGTTAAAGCTCAAAATTTTGGCCAATGAGACAAATTTGAAAATTTTTGACCAAAAATGGCAAATAAAAGAATCACTAAAAATAAAAAGACGACTTGACAAGGCGTCTACACGCCTAAATCAAAACTCAACATTGTCCTCAATGTTGAAGATAAAAGAGCCCTGCCTAATGGCTTGTACCTCACTAGACACACAAAACACAACACACAAACTGAAATATATTAACAAAAACACAATGCGAAAGAACAGCTCAACATAGAGGAAAAAATTCCAAAAACTGATGACTTTTGAAATTGACCTATATTC
The DNA here is from genome assembly GCA_032871835.1 of Dipteronia dyeriana. NCBI lineage: Eukaryota > Viridiplantae > Streptophyta > Magnoliopsida > Sapindales > Sapindaceae > Dipteronia > Dipteronia dyeriana. Next base: position 41,575,250 of record CM065296.1, read on the forward strand.
GCTCTTTAGTACATATTTCTAAAAAATACTCAATAAACCATGCTCAAAATTTTGGTAAAGAAAACTAAACATGCAAATACACACTTTTCATTTGGAAAATATTTAAAAATTCAAACTTTAAAAGTGTGTAAATGGACGTCGAAGATGGTTCTCATGCAGATTTTCAAAACAGGGCATCGCCCATGACCTTTGGTCGAAGAAACATTCATAACTTTTTAACTACTACCCAGAATTTTATGTTCTTTATATTGTTGGAACCGTATCAAAAAATTAAAGAACACAACATGGACGAAATAATTTATTTCCTCATCAAAAGGTACAGTTTAAATGAAACATTTGGCCTCAATTTTTTTAAAACAGGGTACTTTTGCAAAGGTTAAATAAAGAAAAAGTGAAATGAAAAATGATTTAAATATTGAATCCACTCCCTCAAGCCTAATCTAAACATCGTCTTCAATTTTCATATGACATGAGATGCATGGACAATGAATAAACGAAGCATGGAGGGCAAGAACTCAAAAACAACCAAACCTAGGCACTAATCACACACAATCAATGCCCAATAAAAATAAAAAGATTCAAACAAGGCTCAATATAAAATAAGGCAATTAAGTGCAATATCGACATTTCAGCAAAAACCAACATCAACCAATTCACAAAATTGACAGAATGGGGACATAACGACCCCCAAACAAATTTACACTACACGCTCAAAATCTGTACAAGGCATATTTAAGTATGCTACCCCCAAACCGAATGGGGCAATATATGCAAACTAAGCAACTGTACATTCCTATGCAAAATCTTAAAGAGCCTTTGGTCCATCATGCCAAAAATTAAATAATCAATCAATCCATGCAAAAACTTGAAAACCAAAATTGTATAATCATTCACAAGTGTTTTCCTTCACCCTATTCACACACAACAAAAATTGATATTCCATGATATTCTCATCCATTCATATGCACAATTTCGTAGATAAAAGATATATCAAGATAAAGTGCAAGAGTTTGAGATAGAAAGATTAAACCGTTGCGAATGCTCAATAGTCTAAAACTTTGAATAGGTTCCCGCCCTTTTTATGGGCACTCTTAGCTTGCTCGTCCCTCCAAGACTTGCAAGTGGCTGGTGTGTCAAATCCAAGAGATGAAGAACCTAGCCTTGAAGCACAATACTCATTCACAAAGGTTAACATTCACAACATAGATCTCAAGTCAAATATACTCTTAAAGGAATATCACTATCCACAAATCTCTCATGTCCACCAAAATTTATTAAACTAAACTAACAAAAGCAACTAAAAGCAAAAAAATAGAATAAAATAACAAAAACAAACATGAAACATAAAATAAACATAAGGAGGTTGCATAAAAAAAATTGTTCAATGGGATGCTAAGGGTGGTTTAACCAAGTTGGGAAACTCTTCTTGACTACCCAAGCAAATTTGGGCAATTTACCTTTCAAATCCTTTCCCATATTCCTCACTTGGCTCATTAAATCATTTCTCACCCATATTCTCTTTATCCAAGGTCGACTCCTCTTATTCCTAGGACTTCTTGATGCATGCTTGTAGAGAAAAAAAGGGTTCAAAACACAACGGAAGCGTGAGAAAATTAGAAAATTAGGATTTGCGTATATATAAAAAGATCCCTTTTAATAACAAGAAGCTTATCCCTAGATTAATTGATGTATATTAAAAGTATCGTACCTTTTTTTTGTGATGATTGAACTAGCATCGAATTGAATCCGTAAGATCTTTCAATCCAATCAGGAACGTGAATCACCTAGGAGTGTAGGCTCCCTTTCTTTAAATTGTATAACTGATGATGGAAACAAACAAAATCTTCTTCTTTGTTAGTCACAATAATCCTCCAAAAGAAAAAGCCAAGAACGTCCGGTCACTTGTGAATTATCAATCAATTTGATTGAAACTTGCGTGAACCTTGATTTGATGTTGTACACAAAACCCTTTTGATGTAAAGGATACTAGTGTACTATGGAAAACAAAAACGTTCCCTCTTTTCTCTATGCTTGGCCGAATTCTTCACACAATGAGTTGGACGAAGTTTTTTTTTTAATAACAGTAAAAAACAAATAAAAACCAACTTCTCATCCCAAAAATTCATACTTGGTCAAAAATTACAAGTATAAATATAGGAGACCAAATCCTCTCCCAAGAAGGATTTACTTAGTGGGCAAGAATCCTTTCCTTAGGTAGATTTACTTGGTGGTTAAGAATTCTTTTCTAAAAGGAATTCTATCCTACACCAAGACTTCTAATCCAACTCAATAGTGTATTTGTAACCATATTAAAGACTTTCTAATTTGATTAGATAAATAATTCCTTTTATTTATCTACTTATCAAATATAATCTTTAATATTAACTATACTACCAACAATAGTATAATATTAGGAGACCATCTCCTAATAGAAAAAGATTTTGACTTTTAATTAAATAATTAATTAATCACCAAATTAATTAATTTCCATTTAATTAGATAATAAAATAAAAATAATATAATTTAAGCTATTCTTAATAGCCTTACAGCCCAACACATGTATATGGGCAATATATTAATTTTCTTATTTTATTAAATCCATTGGACCTTAATAAAAAGTACACATGTGAACTAGACATATTCTTACAAAAAGAAACAAGTTCACACGCCTTAATACAATTCTAGATGGACCCCTAAATTGGCCTGGTAGAATATATCAAGTGATCCATGCAAGTTCGAGTGGATTGGGGATCTTGGTGGGCTATCTAAATTTAAGCTCCATTAGACACAACCCAATCACAATCAACAAATGATTCACTTAGGTCCGATCTATTCAATTTTCGTTCATTCCACTAAAGAACTAAAATTGAACTCTTAAATAAAGATAGAAAAAGTTGATGTTACTCATTCATACCCTAGACAACCTTATTGGAGAAAGTGTATCCTAGTGAATAATACCAATAATGGCCAAGAGCTCATAGACCGCCTATAGCTCTCCAAGTTACCATATTTACTCATATGACCACATTTTGAACTTGGATATTTTGACTTCTCCATAAGCCATGTTTCAATAGACACTATTGAAAACTTAAGGTTAAGATTTAATATCCAATACCTCAAAACATCCATATGATGGTATTCTACTCTCATTATATAAATGGAGCCACGATGTCCATATCTATAAATGAAGTCCTCTATCGATTAACAAATGAATACCACCAAACTATCGAGGATAGACTATGCTATATAATCGTACTCATTGATAGCTCAAATGATAACACTTGTAACCATAAGTCCATCATTTATCTCAGGATTGAGATAGACTCTCCGATTGTCTTCAAATAATTTTTTTTTATCTATTGATGGTTCTAGTTAAAGTATTTCATTATGATCCTATTCAATGCACCCAGTGCACTTGATTCTTTTGCCCAAAGACACCACACTTTGATGATTTTAGACTCATCATAACACATTTGATCCCACTCAAATGCTAGCAAGAGAATCTACAACTTTGACAAGATAAAGGCACCCAACCTTTTATTTGAAGTTTTGAATTTTATTCAAGACTACCCAAAGAATTGTGTCTACCTCATACATATCTAGATGTATGAACAATTCTTCTTTTCTCATAGTCTTTTGACCTTATGATTATTTACTTTTAACGATTATAATAATTAAACTATGAATGCTATATGATTTGTTAAACTAGAAATCACTTTATTAATATGAAAAGATTGTTAAATACAATATTATACTCTTGCTATCGAGCATAATCCTAACAATGATCTCTTTTTGAACAAAAATAGTAAATAGGATTAAGGGTAGAGTGACTCCCCTTTGATGAATGACTTTGTGGTCATTTGAGTTGATCCACTTGTAATGCTTTGACCTCTTGCTCCACCTTGCTCAACTTCATGATAAATTCACCTTCCGTTTCCTTTGCTAATTTGAGAGCTTCATCTTTCTTGTTGAGAGCTTCCATGGCTTCATCTAAGGCATTGTCCTTCAGCTCTATCTCTAATTGCATTTCCTTTGACTTGAGAGTTGTTCTTTCTTCAAAATCCCTTGATGCCTTTGTGAAGTCCAAAAACTTTTCTAGTGCTTTACTTTTTACGGCCTCAAGTCTCTTGATTTGCTCTTCTAATTCTTTGTTCTTGCCGAGACTTCACCATTCTTTTCCTTGAGTGTACCATTCTCCACTCTGAGTGTTTGTACTTCAAGTATGAGCCACTTGTTTAGCTCTTGGAGTTTGTCAATCTTTGACAATCCCGAGACCTCTTTGCCTTCTAACACCTTCAAGAGATGCACATTTTTCTCACATTGTTCCCTAATGTCTTCTTTTTCTTGGGAAACTTCTACCATCTTCTCTTGAATTTCTTCATTTTTTTTCTCTAACAACCCTATTTTCGAAACTGCTTCTTTGAGGATGTCCAATAACTCTTCGTTCATCTTCATCATCTTATTTCATTCATTCTCAAGGCTACTTTGTTCGAGATCATCCAAACTAAAACAGCTTCTTTGATTGTCTTCATATGATAGAGGTTGCTTAAGGGTGATGTTCTCACTACAAGTCCATACGGAGTCGTGGTAAGTGCTCCAATCTTGGTTGTAAGAGTTGTTATATAGGTTGTAAATCGGCTACGGGCTGTAGGAATCTCTTAATGTGCTCCTCGGTTCTTGACAACAATGATTTGATATTTGAGCTTGCTTTCTACAAAGCTCTGAAAATCTATCTCTTAACAGATAACTCTCTAAGTCATGTCCAACTTCACCACATATCTTGCACTCCACAATTTCTACTTGCCCATAAAAATCCATCAAACCTGAAACAAAGAAAAACAAAAATACCAAAAGAAGTAAAAAGTTACAAAAGAAAACAAAAAACAAATAAGACACCTAACTAGATAAATAGATAACTAAGATTAGCTACCTAATTAACACCTTTTCCCGACAGCGGTGCCATTTTGACCGAGCTATTTTTAGTCGTTATAAAATGCTCGTCAAACAAATATTTATAAAGTCCTTAGCTTTGTCCTTAAAATGTGAATGCAAGTATAATAACAAGGAAGGGTATCGTCCATAAGGAAAGGGAAATCAAATCGCTAAAACTAGTTAAATATAATTAAACTAAAACCATGCATGAAAAGGTAAAGATAATGGTTTTGGTTTTGAAATGTTAATTAACTACAATGCAACTACAATTAGGCTAGTTAATCTAACATGCAATTAGTGTTAATTGGAATGAGTATTAAAAATGATGGTTAGGGCTAAGGAATTGATGGATCACACAAGCAAAAATGGTCGTATTGGTAATTAACATAAATGAACATTAATCTATTGTAACCAATCTAGAGGGTATAACATTGGTTGTATATCCATTATGGGTTTACAATCTAGAGGGTATAGTATTGGCTACCTACAAGTGATTGTTCATTAAAATACGCATCTATCTAATTAAGGGACTAATCTCTTAATAAATTCACCAACCTAGAGGGTATATACTTGGTGCTTAATCTCTCACAAGCAACCAACCTAAAGGGTATAGTATTGGTCACCCATTTGAAATAATTTAGAGATTGAGATTGAAATGTCTGGAATTCACTCGACGAGGGTATTTTTGTTCAATCCTTCCATTCAAATAAGGTTAATAGAATCGAATAGAGGGTGTACCAATTCTCTACTCAAATAATTTCTCAAACAATTTGTAAAGAAATAAGGGTACAATCTAAGACAAACTATTCTTGAAATCAACTAAAACAATGAATGAAACATATATGATAGATTTAACAAAGTGAATAAAGTTTAAAATAACCCAAGGTTCACAAATGAATCACATCAATCCCCTAGTGGGATGATTAGCTACTCATGACAAATCCATATAAATTACTAGGAGAATAGAGATATAGATGACCCATGAAGAGAAACTCCTCCTTTCATGAAGCTTTGATCTAATCTCCAAGTGTCCTTGAGTAGATGATGATGGAGGATAGTAAGATTTGGTGGGGAAGGATTCATAAACCTAGGCTAGTGGTTAGAGATGAGAGAAAGTGTTTGGGAGGCAAAAGAAATGAGTCTTAGATTCAGAATTCGTCCTTTAGATGATAAGAACTAGATATATTTAAATGGTTTCCGAAACAGGTCTAAAAACGCTGATGTGGTAGACCTGTCTCATGAATTACGTGGGTTGTGCGCGGGTTAAGACCCGAGCAATTACCTGGTGCCCTGATTTCATCTCCCGGTTAGAGTGCAATGCACGGACACTTGCACGATGGTGCGCTGGTGTATTCATGTGCAATGGCCTGGCTTCTACTTCCTTGGTAGTGTACGGGTTATGTGCGGGTAGGGACCCGTACAAGACAAGCGTGCAGACCTGATGCTGCTTCTACTTTTTGACCTTTTTCAATACATAACTCCATCTTTTACCCTTTCATTCGAAATGTACCTAATTGCCTGAAAACATAACAATCGAGCCATAAGAGACGTAAAAACACCTGAAAACAAGACAAAGGTTAAGGAAATGAGGGCCAAAATATATGACAATTTTAGTACAATCAGCAATATTATCTAATTCTATCTTTATTTAAGAGTTCAATTTTAGTTCTTTAGTGGAATGAACTAAAATTAATAGATCAGACCTAAGTGAATCATTTTTTGATTGTGATTAGGTTATGTCTATTGGAACTTAAATTTAGATAGCCCGCCAAGATCCATAATCTGCATGAACTTACATGGATCACTTGATATATTCTACCGGGCCAATTTATAGGTCTATCTGGAATTGTATTAAGGCTTATGGACTTGTTTCTTTTAGTAAGAATGGGTCTAGTTCACATTTGGACTTTTTATTTAAGCCCAATGGATTTAATAAAATTGGAAAAACAATATTTGGCCTATATATATTGGCTTGGGCGGCTAAGGCTATATATAATAGCTTATTATATTGTTTTTTATTTTATTATTTAATTAAAAGGAAATTAATTAATTTGTTAATTAACTAGTTATTTAATTAAAAGTCAAAATCTTTTTCCTAGTAAGAGTAGGTCTCCTATTGTCATATTATTGTTGGTAATATGACACGTATCAAATACTATATTTGATCAGTAGATAAATAAAAGGAATTTGTTTATCTAGTCAAATTAGGAAGTATTTGATTTCTATTAAAACTCTAGTTGACAGTTGGTCAAATTATGAAGTTTTAATTTAGTCACAATTTTATTTAATTCAATAATTAGTTATTGAATAAATACACTATTTGAGTTGAATGAAGAGTCTTGGTGTAGAAAAGAATTCTTCTTTGAAAAGGATTCTTGGTCACCAGGTAAATCCACCTAAGGAAATAATTCTTGCCCACCAAGTAAATCCTTCTTAGGAAAGGATTAGTTCTCCTAAACTAAAGACAAGATGAATTCGGCCAACCCTAAATAAAATAGGGAAAAAAATTCGGCCAAGACTAAGTTTTTAGTTTAAAAGAAGAAAAATTCGGCCAACGCAATTATTCTAAAGAGAAAGTTCTGCAAAGTCAATTTTTCTTAGGAGAAAATTTGCCCAAGAGAGAATTTAGAGTGTAGAGAATTTGGTTCTTGCTCTAGATATATTCGTCCAACTCTAAAGATCGATGTGTGAAAATTCGGCAAAGAGAAAAAAGAAGAAAGAACGTTTTGTATTCGATAGTGCACTAGTTGCCTTTATATTAAATGGTTTTGTGTACAACGTCAAATTTAGGTTCACGCGAGTTTCAATCAAATTGATTGATAATTCACAACTGACCTAACGTTCTTTGTTTTTCTTCTTGGATGATTATTGTGACTAACAAAGAAAGTGATTTTGTTTGTTTTCATCCTCAGGTATACAATTCAAAGAAAGAGAGCCTACACTCCTAGGTGATTCACGTTCGTGATTGGATTTGAAGATCTTGCATATTCAATTCGGCACTAGTTCAATCGTCGGAAAAAGGTACGATACTTTTAATATATGTCAATTAATCTAGGGTTAAGGTTCTTTCTATTAGAGGGAAAAATATATACCAAACCCTCATTCTACGCTTCCACCGTGTTTTGAACTGTTTTTTTCCCTACAATTGGTATCAGAGCCTTGTTGTACCCTTAATTAATTGTTGTATATATACGTGAATCTTTTTCTTTTTACTGTATATATGCATGTTTTAGAAAGATATGACACTCTAGGTATTCGCATATATATTTACTTTGGAATGTACGGATATATATATATATATATGTCTATGTGTGTGTGTGTTTTTATGTGGTTTGTTATTGCTCGATTTTGGTCTTAGAATTTCAATGTATTTTTTTTTTGGGATTGTAACAAGATGGGTTACCTATCATCGCCATAATTTCCTTCTTGGTAGTTGCTAAGCTTTTTATTTATTTTGCTATTGTAATAAAAATATTGCATTAAATAAAAAAAAACTGCACTATATTGTATTAAAAATACTGCAGTGTTTTATTATTTAAAATTCTTCTGTAATACATTCAAGTATCGAATACCCGAAGGTTTAAAGAATTGGAAGCAACCGGTGTAGGGAAAACATCGGTTCAAAACGCAGCAGAAAATTAGGTTTTGATATATTTAAAAACAATTTCCTTTCAAAGAAAGAACCTTAACCCTTGATTAATTGATGTATATTAAAAGTATCATACATTTTTCTCATGATGATTGAACTAGCGTCGAATTGAATCCGCAGGATCTTCTAATCTATTCACGAACGTGAATCACCTAGGGATGTGGGCTCTCTTTCTTTAAATTGTATACCTGAGGATGGAAACAAACAAAATATATTTTTTTGTTAGTCACAATAATCCTCCAAGAAGAAAAACAAAGAACATTAGGTCACTTGTGAATTATAAATAAATTTGATTGAAACTCACATGAACCTAAATTCGATGTTGTACACAAAACCTTTTAATGTATAGACTACTAGTGCACTATCGAATACAAAACATTTTTTCTTTATTTTCTTCTTTGCCAAATTTCACTACACCAATCTTTTGAGTTTGACAAATTTATCTAGAGCAAGAACCGAGTTCTTTTCACTCAAAATTCCTCTTTGACCGAAATTTACTCTTGTAAATTATGCTTGGCCGCTTAGGTCGATTTACTTGGTGACCAAGAATCATTTTCATAAAAAGAATTCTTTCCTACACCAAGACTCCTAATCCAACTCAAATAGTGTATTAGTGACCATATTAAAGACTTCCTAATTTGACTAGATAAATAATTCATTTAATTTATATACTTATCAAATATAGTTTTTAAAACTAATTACACTACCAACAATAGTATAATATTAGGAGACCTTATCCTACTAGAAAAAAGATTTTGACTTTTAATTAATTAACAAATTAATTAATTTTTATTTAATTAAATAATAAAATAATAAAATTAAAAAAACTATTTTATATAGCCTTGCCGTCTAACACCTTATATGGGCCATTATATTATTTTTTCTATTTTATTAAATCCATTGGACCTTAATAAAAAGTCCATATGTGAACTAGACACATTCTAACTAAAAGAAAAAAGTCCACATGTCTTAATACAATTCTAAATGGACCCATAAATTGGTCCAGTAGAATATATCAAGTGATCCATGCAAGTTCGTGTGGATTAGGGATCTTAGCGGGCTATCTAAATTTAAGCTCCAATAGACACAACCCAATCACAATCAACAAATGATTCACTTAGGTCCAATCTATTAATTTTTGTTCATTCCACTAAAGAACTAAAATTGAACTCTTAAATAAAGATAGAATAAGTTAATATTGCTCACACATACACTCAAAAATCTTTATGGAGATAGTGTATCCTCGTGATGAATATCAGTAACCGCCAAGAGCTCATAGACAGCCTATAGCTCTCCAAGTTCCCATATTTACTCATATGACCACATTTTGAACTTGGATATTTTGACTTGTCCAGAAGCCATGTTTCAATAGACAATATTGAAAACTTAATGTTAAGATTTAATATCCAATACCTCAAATCATCCATATGACGATATTATACTCTCATTAAATAAATGGAGCCACGATGTTCATATCTATAAATGAAGTCCTCTATCGATTAACAAATAAATACCACCAAACTATCGAGGATAGACTATGCTATATAATCGTACTCAATGGTAGTTCAAATGATAACACTTGCAACCATAAGTCCATCATTTGTCTCAGGATTGAGATAGACTCTCTGATTGTCTTCGAGTGAAAATCTTTTATCCATTGACGATTTTGGATAAAATATTTTATTGTGATCCTATTCAATGCACCCAATGCACTAGATTCTTTTGTCAAAAGACACTACACTTTGATGATTTTAGACTCATCATAACACATTTGATTCCACTCAAATACTAACAAAAGAATCTACAACTTTAGCAAAATAAAGGTGCCCAACCTATATTTTAAGTTGTACATATTAATCAAGACTAACTAAAGAATTGTGTCTACCTCATATATGTACTGATGTACGAACAATTCTTCTTTTCTCAAAGTCTTTTGACCTTATGATTATTTACTATTGACTAATATATTAATTAAGCTATAAATGCTATAAGATTTGTTAAACTATAAATCATCTTTATTAATGTGAAATGATTGTTAAATACATTATTTACTCTTGCTATCGAGCATAATCCTAACAACCGGAACAAGTTTGGGACCGTGCGAGCCATAGCAACAAACGTGCGTACGAATGAGAACGTGGCCACGATTATTGTGGCATGGGCTGTGCACGGTAGCCCTGTGGAAGCCATGAGCTGTGCATGGCAGCCCTTGAAGGGGTTGTAGGGTGTGCTTACCCTTGAGAGGCTTCTAAGGGGTCCAAACAGACGATGGTCGCATGAATACTTGTTCGCCAAGAAAGGAGTTTTTGTATTCCAAAGACATGTAATTTACTTGCTTTTCTAGGATGGACCAAAATTGTAGCTATTTATATTTTTGTAAATATTGCAATGTTTGTCATTGTTTGATAACATGTCATATAGAATAAGAGTGCCACTCATATATCTCTTTTGGTATGAATATGCATTGAATGGTTTAGGTATCTAATTGGCATCTAGAAAACTTGGTAAATCATTCTATGGAATTCGATCACACACCTTAAATAATTGAGTGGGAGAAGGTATTTTGGAACACCTACAGCCACCAAGTTTAGTTGAAGTTTATGTTCCGTGTAATAACCCCCCAAGGGGTATTCATGAATGGAATTTAGCAAGATACTTCCTTACAAGGATAGACTAGACAATTGGCCAAAACAATATCCACTCCCAAAAGAGGGATATTAGCGAGGTAATATATTCAAAGTCGATAAATTGGTAACACACTCAATGTGATTTTATTAATATCCTCACAAGAGTTCTTGTTAATAAAACTGCAAGGCTAAAATTGAAAATGTTGGTTGTTATGTTAACAATTAGGTGGGAGCTAATCCAACTAGTAAATGGTGCAAACTCCCAAAGGAGACGTGATATTTATAGGTGTTGGATCATCGTTGAATTTTACGATTGAATCATTTTATTTAATTCAAGACAAATATTTGAAAGTGCTGTATCATTATTGTTTACTTATATAATTTTTGTTAATACAAAGAAATCATGACCCCATTCCTAATCAACATCCTAAAAGATAATACTGTAAGTGATAATAATTATGTCACATGGAAAAGAAATATTGGGTTGTTGTTGCAAGCTAAAAAACATAAGTTCATTTTGTGTACTCCTAAACCACCTACTCCTACTAATGAATCTGTTGAGGAGCAAATAGATGAGTATCGGCAGTGGAAGTCTTCAAAAGATATGGCTAAATGTTACATTATAGCCATCATCGCCGACATGCTGCAACAGCAATATGAAGGAATAGAGGCTGCTGCCGATATAATGATGTCTCTAGAAGAGATGTTTGCTATGAAGTCCAGGATGACTAAGAGAGAGGCAGTAGCTACTTTCATGATTCTTAGGATGAAACTTGGACAGGATGTGAAAGTTCACATGATAAAAGTCATAGCTCATCTCAATATTGTTGAGATAAATGGTTAGACAAAAATCGACATGATTGTCAACTCACTGTCGGATTCCTTTAATCAGTTCAAGTTGGACTACACCTTGAACATTAAGGAATGCACCTTGCACGGCCTAATGCAAGATGATCAAAGCACCGAGAAAATCCCTATGAAGGGCAAGGGTTAAGAGATTCATACGGTTAGTAAAGTTGCTACTGTTAAGACCCGTATGTAGGTCAAGAAACAACAGAAGAAAAAGCAACTAGGACCTATTAAGAAGGAGACAAAGAAAGTAACCAAGATCAAATGAAAGTGTTTCCTTTGCGGTGAAGAGAGACATTGGAAAAGAAATTGCCCAAAGTCTCGAACCAAGAAGGAAGAAGGTAATATTAATTACCTTGAAACATTTTCTTTGGCGAATACTATGGATTATTGGATCATAGACTTCGGAGCCACTAATCATGTTAGCTTTTCCTTACACGGGTTCAAGGAAAAAATAAATAAATATACCAAACCCTCACTCTATGCTTCAGCCCAGTTTTGAACCGTTTTTTCCCTACAATATCGATGGACCCCGAGTAGTATCGTTCTGTGTAAAAGCATCTGCAGTTGAGAGAGTGTAGCTTCGAGTTTTTATTAGAATAACACCGATGTTAATAATCAAGGAATATTAATTAAAGAGTTTAATCAACGATTATGAGGATTATTGGAGCTCAAAATACTGTGGGTCCATTAAGTCCCCTTGCTAGCCCGATCGATTTAGGTAACAAGGGTCACGGTTAATTAATTGGATTTTCCAGTTAATTGTGTTACGAAAGTGACACGTATCTATTCGAAAATTAATTGAATAATGAGATTATTTAATTAATGAATGTTAATGATTATGTTAATTAAATAATTAGATTATTTAATTGTGTAACTAATCATTTGTTGGAGGGTATTGACTGATATTTAATTTTTGAAGATAAGATAATTTGATTATTTTATTTTTATTAAATTAGATATTTATTTTTAATATAAAGAGTATGAATTCAAAACAAATTGATTAATATCTTTAAAGATATGAGATACCTTAAAAGATTTAAATTGATTAGCTTTATCAAATATATATATATATATATATATATATATGTTTTAAATAAATAAATAAAAGATAAAAACAATCGGTTCATAAGAAACACATTGATAAGAAACTCATATATATGTGACTGTATAGGATGCAAATTGATCAGTGCGTGAATCAATAAGAAAGAGAAAAATACAAATACATAAATACCTGATATCAAGGCAAACAAACAAAAAATAAAAAATAAAAAGTTCAAGTGTTGCATGATAGATGCAAATTGATCAGTGCGTGAATCAATAAGAAAGAGAAAAATACAAATACATAAATACCTGATATCAAGGCAAACAAACAAAAAATAAAAAATAAAAAGTTCAAGTGTTGCATGATATTAAGAAAAGCATCGGTGTATATTGGATGTGCAAGTGTGCGATTGTATAAAAAGAGAGAATAAGTTTGTGTGTGCTCGATTTTAAATGGTTGTGCAATGTTAACACAAAAGAGAAAATAATATATATTTTTATTAACTTCTAGAATTGTTATAGTTGTTTTTCAATAGGAAGAAATAGTTTCTTCTTCATTGTCTCTGTATCCTTCATTTAAGTTTCTGAGACCGTGACGCGCCCACACACAGTTACCAATTCTGGGACATTGCAAGGAAGATCGAGTGGTTCAGACAGGAGCATATCGTAAAGTGAAGGAGCCTTCCAACGATGGTAAGATTGTTTCAGACAAGAGCATATTGTAAAGTGAATGAGCCTCCAAACGTTGGTAAGATTTTGTTCTTCTGATTATATTGATTACAATCTCCTGTGTTTACATATTTATTTATTATTGTAATAATTAATATGTATTAGTTCTGAAAAAATTACGATCCCAAGTTCATTAGTCCCAGATCAATTATGATATGTATAAAAAAATTAAAACATACTTTCGCTGCGTGACAAGTGAGTGGGGTTCCAACAATAGGTATCAGAGCTATTTTGTTTTTCAGAACAGGAAATTGTTTTCGTTGCTCCTTTATGTATGATTGTGTAAGCACTGTTTAAATCGACTATATGTTGTTTTTGTATGTATATTAAATTTGTTAATTTACAAAAACACGAATGATAGTTAATTATATGGTACTGTAGATTTAGGGTTCAAGGGTTGTATAATTTTTTTTAATTTGTTTTTAAAATTTTAACTATTATTGAATTGTAAATAATAAAAAATATAACATATATTGAAGATCTTAAAAAATCACGAAGAAGGATTCATGAGATGAATCAGAATGACCTTATGAGACTGGAAGACTCAAAATTTACAAGAAGTGCAAGGAATTCCTTGGGGGTATTTTGTAATTTTAGATTCTAATTTTTTTTAGATTAAATAATCTACAGTACTCGGTCAACTCATGCATGTTTTATATTGTGTGATGATAAAAGCAATGACATGCATATTATGTCATTTAGATTAGATATGTCTATACAAATATATTTGATGTCATACATGCATCATAGCCTGCTTTTTTTAAGTGTTTTTTTAATGTGATTAAAATGGGCAATATACATAAATGGCTATGAATAATGAGATTAGTTTTTTAATTGTTAGAAAACTAGGTAATTCTCATTAATATTAATCTAGTTATTAAAGAGTTTAATAAGTTAGATTTATAGGGTCATTTATTGTGATTATGAGTAATATGATTAATTACCTAATAATAAATGAACTTAATAAAGTGTTAGAGTTTTAATAGTTAAAACTTGGTAAATACTAACATAATAATTTGACCTTAGTAAATAGTTTACAAATGCCTAGATTATTCAAAAATAGATTAGATTTTTAATAGTTAAAAATCATAAATAATTTATTAGTTAATTAGAACTTGTTTCTAATAATAAATTAGTTAATGCACTAGATTACTTGATTAAAGTTAGCCTTTTGATCATGTAGAGTCTAGGTGCATTAACGGATAATAGAAAACCCTAGTTTTAAAATAGTGAGTGGGAGAGGGATATATGACATATATATTCCGTAGTCTCCATCATTAGTTCAGCACCATGAGATCCAAGTGGAGCCTTGTGATGGCTCTGCTTTCGTCCTCCCTAATGAGGGTTTCAACAAAGATCAATACCAAGGTTGACTTTCTAACGGATAGGATTTCTGAGGGTATTTCAGGATTGAGCGACCCTAAGGCAGCAATTCTCGAGTTAAACTCTTGAGATCTGAAATAGTGGGTTACATTCATGATGGTTTTGATGAAGCTTAGTTAATTAAAAACATGACTGAATAAATGATGGTGGAATGATATGGAATAAGAGTTATTCTAGAATATCATTTGATTGAGAATGTCTCGGTTCAACATGCAAAGACTTGATCGACCCTAAGGCAACCCTTCTTTATGGTATGTTGGATTGTCATGGTATAGTAACTAGTTTTAAGATATTTCTAGTTCATTAAACTTGTTCATCCATCATGTTTAAATTTATGCCAAAGCACTCGCACTTGATTTTAATAAATGACAAAATGAATGTTTTATTTATTTCAGCAATTATGTCTTTTGCATTACTACGACTTTTCACAAACGACAAATTAACTGGTGATAACTACATTAAGTGGAAACATAAAATTAATGCAATATTGGTCACCAAAGACCTCAAGTTTGTGCTTACGGAGGAATGTCCTCCAGTACCTGCTGTCAATGCCTCATAAAGAGTTCGTGAGGCATACGAGTGATGGGACTCATCCGGTGAGAATGCCAGAACATATCTGTTGACTAATATGGCAGACCTGCTTGTCACAAAGTATGAAGCAATGACTTCAACATTCGAAATCATGGAGTCATTACAAGCTATGTTCTGGTAGCCCTCAAAGCAAAAGCGACATGAAGTTGTTCGTTTCGTTATGCTTGCTCGTATGAAGGAAGGTACATCAATTCAGGAACATGTTCTAAGTATGATGTCATACTTCAACACAGTAGAATTCAATGGTGGGGCAATTGACAAACGCAATCAAAAAAGCATCATACTGACTACTCTTCTGAAAAGTTTTGATCAGTTTAAAAGCAACTATAAGATGAATAAGTTAATGTTCAGTCTTACACAGCGCTACATTTGAATCCTTAACTAAGGACAACAAGGGTAAGACCGGTGAGGCAAATGTTACCAAGCCATCTTCCTCCTCTAATAATAAGAAAAGGAAGAGGTATGCTGGGAAGGCTAATGGTAAGCCCAAACCCAAGAAAGCCCAAAGCAAGAAAAAGTCTAAGAAAGGTAAATATGACTTACTTGTTCTTGAGTCTTGTTTAATGGAAGATGATTCTTCACCCTGGATAGTTGATTTGGGCTCCACTAACCATGTTTGTTCTTCTTTGTAATGTATTGATTCTTGGACACAGCTAGAAGAGGGAGCCTTCTCAATGCATGTGGGGTTAGAGGATGTCATGTCAGCATAAGCAGCGGGCGTAATCAGATTATGTTTTTGTAATAATTATATATTGTTGGACAATGTATTTTATATTCCTTGATTTAAACGGAATTTGATTTCCGATTCTAAGTTGTTAGAACTAAAATATTATGTTTCGTTTAATAATAAGTTTGTTATTATTGGAAAGAATGGTCTGAACATTTGTTCAGAATTATTGAAAAAAAATTGTATGTGTTAAGACCGTTAATATATATTACACTGCTCAACAGTGAAATGTTTAAGGTTGAAAAACCAAAAACTAAACGACATAAGATTTCTCCAGATAACGACACGTATCTCAGGCATCTATGGCTTGGTCCTATCAACCTTGACTGGATAGACAGACTAGTAAAAAGAGGACCTTTAAGTGAGTTAAAGGTTGACACCTTACTTATATGCAAATCCTGTTTATAAAGTAAGATGACTAAGAGACCTTTTACTGTAAAAGGGCTTAGAGCTATAGAGCCACTAGAACTCATACATACGGTGTCTATGGACCAATGAATGTTAGAGATAGAGGTGGCTATGAGTATTATGTCACCTATATAGATGACTGCTCAAGATACAGATATGTCTACCAGATGCAACGGAAGTCAAACATTTGAAAAGTTCAAAGAATTTCGAGCTGAAGTTGAGAATCAATTAGGTAGAACTATCAAGTCACTACGATCGGATCGTTGAGGTGAATAACTTGACCAAGAGTTTAAATACTTCATGGTCGAGCATGGGATAGCTTCCCAACTCATAGCTCCCGGTACACCTAAGCAAAGGTGTAGTGGATAGGAGAAATAGAACCCTGATGGAAATGGTAAGGTCTACAATTAGCCTCTCATCATTACCTTATAGGGATATGCATCACAAACGGCGGTATACATTTTGAATGTAGTGTCATCCAAATCTGTTCCTAAGACTTACCTAGAGTTATGGAACGGTCGTAAAGCTAGTTTGTGACATTTTTCTATATGGGGGTGTCCAACATACTTGCTGAAGAACTTAAGTGGAAAGCTAGACTCCAAGTCAATTATCTGTCTGTTTGTAGGATACTCTAAGGAGACCAAATGTGGACACTTCTGCAGTCCCAAAGATAACAAAGTATTTGTATCGACAAATACAACGTTTCTTGAGGACCATTATATTTGTGACCATAAACCTCGTTCTAAGATTGTATTGGATAAGTTGGAGCCTAGTGAGAGTAGTGCTTCATCAAGAAGAGTTTCTGATCCACGAACATCTGAGAGTCAGACGATTCCTGATCAGGATACACTACCACCTAGACATAGATAGAGGGTTGTGAGACAACATAAATGCTATTTAGGTATAAGTGAGGGATAAGGTGTTGTCTCTACTGACAGTGTGGATGAACCATTGATATTTAAGAAAGCAATGAAAGATCCTGATAAAAAAGAATGGCTTAAAGCCATGAATCTCGAGATAGAGTCCATGTACTCCAACTCAATCTGGGAACTTATAGACTTACCGAATGGGGTGAAACCTAGAGAGTGTAAGTGGATCCACAAAAGAAAGATAGAAGTAGATGAGAAGGTAGAGACTGTCAAAGCAAAGCTAGTGGTCAGGGGTTATACCCAGAAAAAAGGGTTCAATTATGAAGAGACCTTTTTACCAGTAGCCATGTTTAAGTCTATTAGGTTTTTCTTATCCATTGCGACCTATTGCGATTATGAAATTTAGCAAATGGACGTCAAGACTGCGTTCTTTAATGACAATCTTGACAAGATCGTCTGTATGATGCAACTAGAGGGATTCATGTCACTAGATCAAGAACAAAATGTTTGCAAGCTATAAAGGTCCATTTATGGACTTAAGCAATCATCTAGATCTTGGAACATCAGGTTTGATGATGTGATCAAAACCTATGGCTTCAAGTAGAACATCGATGCACATCATTGACAAGACGGTAGTTTTCTTGATCCTATTCGTGGACGACATCCTACACATTGGGAATGATGTAGGAGTATTATCTGATGTAAAGGGCTTGCTGGCTAGCCAATTTCAAATGAAAGATTTGGGAGAGGCGAGTTATGTTCTAGGGATACAACTTATAAGGGTCATAAGAACAAACTCATAGCAATGTCTCAGGCATCTTATATTGATAATATTCTTGTGCGATTTTCAATACAGAACTTCAAGAAAGGTAATTTGTCTTCTATACATGGAGTTCACTTATCTAAGAAACAGTGTCTTAAGACACCTCATGAAGTTAAGGATATAAGACGTGTACCATATGCATCAGCAATAGGTAGTCTCACGTATGCTATGTTATGCACGAGATCGGACATCTGCTATGAAGTGGGAGTAGTCGACAGATACCAGTTCAACCCAGGATTGGATTATTGGGTTGCTGTCAAGACTATTCTCTATCTTTAGAGAATGAGATATTATATGCTAGTGTATTTAGGACAGGATTCAATCCTGTTAGGATACACGGATTCAAATTTTTAGTCAGATATGG
Source organism: Dipteronia dyeriana (assembly GCA_032871835.1). Classification (NCBI taxonomy): domain Eukaryota; kingdom Viridiplantae; phylum Streptophyta; class Magnoliopsida; order Sapindales; family Sapindaceae; genus Dipteronia; species Dipteronia dyeriana. The sequence continues at coordinate 41,594,245 of CM065296.1, forward strand.
ACTTTAGGAAATCCACGTCTGGATCAGTATTCACCCTGGTTGCTTATGTATAGAAGTATCAAGTAATCTTGCATTGTTGACTTCTCCACAGAAGCCGAATATGTAGCCGCATATGAAGCTGTTAAAGATGTTGTTTGGTTCCACAAGTTCTTGAGTGATCTGGAAGTTGTTCCAGATCTAGATAAGCCAATCACACTTTACTGTGAAAACAGTGGTGATGTGGCTAATTCCAAAGAACCAAGAAGCCATAAAAGAGGGAAGCATATAGAAATAAAATAGCATCTCATTAGAGAGATAGTGCAGAGAGGAGATGTGATCGTCATAAAGATAGCCTTACAAAACAATCATGTTGATCCTTTTACAAAAACTTTACTGGCTAAAGTGTTTTTGGGTAACCTATATGGTCTACGGTTACGAAACATGCCTCATATGATTTAGTGCAAGTGGGAAATTATTGGGTTTATGCAATAAAGATGAAATTTGTAAATGGATTTATGAAAGAAAATAAAAGAAAAGTTCAATTCAATCTTGTTGTGTTGTTTATTTTTGTTAACTGGAAATTTTTTTAGGAGGAGAAATCCCCATTAACACCCTTGAGACCACTACCATGAAGGTGGTGGCCAGGGTTGGTATCATTGAATACCTGACCTGATCTTGTATGAATATGAAGGAGGATAAAACAGGAGGTAGGAGACAAGCCATCCCGTCCGTCGGGCTTTGTTCTTATATAGTAGATCTGAGGAGCTCGAGGAGACAAGCCATCCCGCCCGTTAGGCTTCACGCTTATGAAGTAGATCTGGAGAGCTTGAGGTTCTCTTACTGGCGTGAAGGGGTTGATCTAGGTCCTGGTCCTGGTCCTGGTCCTCGGTCGGGGTAGGAGCCCGTCATGGTATCTGGAGCCCGATTCTGGAGCCCGATTTCTTTCTGTAATTCCCAAACCTAGATAGCAAGTAAGGAGAAGGCTTATCTAGCTCCAGTGTCGGAGAGCTATATTTCTGAAATAGAAATGATGCAGGAGAGCCCTTCGACTTCCTTCAAGCTGGTCTGGGTGGTTTCTCCTCATCTTGATATACGATTTTAGTATGTCGATGGGAAGATAAGAGTGCTAGGTCCAGTGAGGTAGGAATCTAGCCCGCACTCATATACGTATGCATTACACATGACACAAGTAAGAGAAACGTAAATCTTTTGTAGAGGGAGGTGGACTGACCAAGGGGGAAAAAGCATCACGAATGATCACATGGTGAAAAAACACAAGGCAGTATCCAGAGGAATGGGGAATACCCTTCCTTATGTATATATCAAAGAATGCTCCGGGGAGCTTACAAGAATGGTGAAGTAATACAATGTAGTTGCTCCGGAGAGCTTACAATGGTGGTCGAATGTTGACCGATATCGGTATATTCTAGTTAAAGGTAACACATACATTGATGATATCGAGAGATCTCTAAACGAAGCATGTATCTTCTGTCATTGATTGGAGCCTGATCCAATATGCCTTTTACAGGCATATTTATATATGATGATCACCTTGGCATGCAAGTCCGGGACACTTCAATTAGTCTTTGTTTCCTCATAGAATACGATCCTTCCTTTAATGCAGTTGATCGGCTTGTAGCTATTATCTCAGAGAAGATATGATTGTGTCCACTTCGGGCTCTTCCTTCCTTGGTAGGCGGGACTTTCTGTTATAGTTGACCCCCAATAATCGGTTGTGGAGGATATCTTGGAGGAAAAGGTATTTGTTTCCTCTTTGGGCTCTTTCACTAATGATGGCCATTAAAGAGTTGAATATTCTCTTATTAATGGTGTTGTTCATGTCATTAACTGGGTTGACTGCCTCCATTAATGCGGTTGACCTCATTAATGGTACTTGAAATGTCATGGAAGTCAATCCTCTAATCCTACGTTGCCGAGAGGAGAGCTCTAGTTCTACATGTCACTTTGGAGAGGTTCTTCATAGAGGTTACCCGAGGTGACATTTGATATTCTTTGAGGGCGAGGTACCCTAGGATCTAGTACACTGGCGAGGTCCCCTGGGGACCTCTCGATTGTCACGGAGCTAGATGCTGGTTTTCCTTTGGAGCTTGTGTTAACCATTTTAGGGGCAAAATATCCCATAGGGTTCCAACCTTGTAGCAGGGAGCTTGGTTTAGCTACGTCGAGCATTATCACGGAGCTTGACCTAATTATACAGGCTTCCTAGCGGGGTAGTGGGCTTGGATGGCAAGCTCTGGTAAGGTGTTTGCCATAAACATGCGACATTGGCTCGCTTCTGGAAGGGTGGAGAAATACGCTCGAGTATTGCTCTTGCTACTTGATTTAACCATACCAGGATCTACAGTGGATCTTGGGGCTTTTGGTGATGACGGGGCTTTACGGGCTCCTTCCTTTTATGCTCGGATAGGTCGAGATTATACCTCGATGAGGCAGGAGTGCCTTTGCAAGAAAATTTTGGCATCTTGAAGGTCTCCTAGTGAAAGTAGAGATAGTAGCAAGCTCTAGGAGAGTGTCACGAGATACCTTGATGTCGGGGACCCAGGTTCTTTCAAGTCGACCTAGCTTCGGTCTTGTCGGGCTTTATTTTGGTAAGCTTGGACACGTACGATATGCTCAGAGGGTATGGTCTGCCTCACCTTGCTCCTGTAGGATCGCGTGGTAGATCGACCTTAGGGACCTTGATACCCCATCATATAAGCCCGAATTCGGACCCTTACAGGAAGGCTGGGAAGTGGAAAATTCTTCTTTGGTCCCTAGCCATATTTTGCTATTAACAGAAGTCCCCTCTGACTTGAACACCGGTAAGTATTTGGGGTTGGAGTCTGAATCTTGTATTATATGAAGAATTTTGCTGACCTTTTTTATTGGTAAACAGTATCATTCCTAGTGATTGGCTTAGAGAACCTGGGTACTATTCATTCCTGTTAAATAAATGAGCGTATTGCTCGATCATTTCGGATGAAGCTTCTGTGGTTAATATGGGTACCTAGAGTTCTTTTTTCAGGAATCACGGTACTTAGATGAGCTGGCGAAATGATTCTGGCAGGCATCCATGCCATATAGATCTTTCCTAGCGGGGTTGGCCCAGCCAAGGCAGCAGGATGACCTTTTGGTTGTTCTGATCTCGTGATTTAGCAGGTAACTATGCTCCTACGCTCAAGTCCTTCTTGGAGGTCATAGCCCGACCAAGGTATCAGGAGCGCTATCTAGCTATATCCTGGTATCGAGATCTGGGTGGCAACAATGCTCTTATACTCAGATCTTTCTTGGGGGTTATAGCCAGACCAAGGCATCAAGAGTGCTATCTAGCTATTTCCTGGTCTCAAGATCTGGATGGCAACAATTCTCTTACACTCAGCCCTTTCTTGGGGGTCGTAGCCCGACCAAGCCATCAGGAGCGCTATCTAACTATATCCTGGTATTTTGATCCGGATGGCAACTATGCTCTTACACTCAGACCCTTCTTAGGGGTCGTAGCCCGACCAAGGCATCAAAAGCGCTATCTAGCAATATCCTGGTATTTTGATCCGGATGGCAACTATGCTTTTACACTCAGACCTTTTTTGGGTGGTAGTAGTCCGACCAAGGCATCAGAAGCGCTATCTAGCTATATCCTGGTATTTCGATCCGGATGGTAACTATGGTCTTACACTCGGATCCTTATTGGGGGTCGTAGCCCGACCAAGGCATCATGAACGCTATCTAGCTATATCCTGGTGTTTTGATCCGAATGGCAACTATGCTCTTACACTCGGATCCTTCTTAGGTGTCGTAGCCCGACCAAGGCATCAGGAGCGTTATCTAGCTATATCCTGGTATTTTGATCCGGATGGCAATTATGCTCTTACACTCAGACCCTTCTTGGGGGTCGTAGCCCGACCAATGCATCAGAAGCGCTATCTAGCTATATCTTGGTATTTCAATCCGAATGGCAACTATGCTCTTACACTTGGATCCTTCTTGGGGGTTTTAGCCCGACCAAGGCATCATGAGCGATATCTAGCTACATCTTGGAATTTTGATCCTGATGGAAACTATGCTCTTACACTCAGACCCTTCTTGGGGGTCTTAGCCCAACCCAGGCATCAGAAGCGCTATCTAGCTTTATCATGTTATTTTGATCCGGATGGCAACTATGCTCTTACACTCGGATCCTTTTTGGGGGAGGTCACCCGACCAAGGCATCAGGGTGATGTGAGAGCTTTCCCGATCAATCCCTGGTCTTGAGATCTGGATGGCAACTATATTGCTCCACTCAGACCCTTCTTGACGGGGGGTGGTACCCGACCGAGGCATCAGGAGCACTATCTATCTATTTCCTAGTCTTGAGGCGATCATTGTTGAAATACCATGGCGTTCCTCCTAGAGGTATTTATCCAGTCTAGAGCATCAAGAGTGCGGTGTAGCTCTCCTAGTAATGGCAATCCTCCTAGAAGGATTTGATTCGGTCTAGGGCATCAAAAGTGTGATGTAGCTCTCCTGGTGATGGTGATTAGTAGAGGAAATTGTATCACGCTAGAGTTATCGCCCCCCTCACTGAGTATTGAGAAAATATTAAGCTTCTAGTCCCCAAGTGATGTAACCGGTTTGGAAGCCCGCTTGGGGTAGATGAGAGTCTTCAACAATCGTAATGGAGCTTGAGACCCCACTGTGAACGAATGAGGACCTTTAGGTGCTTCCCAAACGGATCAAGACCCCGATGGCTCACTGGGGCATTGGAAGTCCCCGTACAAATGGGAAGGAGCCATCGGTATGATAATCTCTGAGAGCAAGCTGGTGTTTGCTAAGGTCGAGCTCGTGCCATCTAAGAAGGATGGTTACTTCTTCCAGCCAAGACCACATGGTGGTAGTGGTTTAAACTCTGCATGGCTGCATGGCTACCTAGGTAGCCAAGCTTGGTGTTTCATTTGCTGAAGGACGCTTCTGTGTTACTTGCTAGGTAGCTCGAGCTCTTATTCCCTCTGACCTGATCGTCATTGGAGGATGGATACCTTGAATAGATCATAGAGAAAGTTGAGAGTTACATGGGTCCGCTCTGACTGAAGCAAAAAATTATTGAGATGATGGATGCACAGATGATGAGGAGGACTTGGTTCCCATTTCTGCTTTCATGTCTAGTCGTGTTGAGGTAGGAACTACCTTGAAGTCCTCTGCTGCTGTAGATGCATGGAGGGCTTCAAGTCTACCTACCTTTGAATTAGAGAGGTAGATCGGGACCAAGGTAGCTCGCTAGGGCGATGAATAGCTCCATATAAATAGAGAGGAGACATCAACCTAGTAACTGTCTGGAGATATGCTTGGGATTCTTAGAAGTTTCTCGCGACGGAGAGAAGACTTTGGACCCCTCCGGGATGAGTGGTGACTCACTTGAGCATTGGATGACCCTATATGATTGGAGATGGGCTACATGTTTGGTACCGGTCTAGAGGCATACTTGGGATTTCAAAGAGCCCCTAACAACTGAAAGACATCTCTGGACCATGCTGGAACGAAACAGGAGCTCAGTGGCTCAATTGGGCGTTGACTGACCATGTATAAGAAGTGAGGAGCCATTTGGCCTTACAGTGAGGTTGTTGCTCCAGAGGTTAGCTTAGGCATGTAGGAGGCCTTACCAAGAGTGGGAAACCTGTAGCGATGCTACCGCTCTAGAAGCTTGCTTAGGCACGTAGGTGGCCTTACTAAATGTGGGAAACTTCAGAGAGCTCCTAGAACGGATCGGGCTTCGGTGGCTTGCTATAACGATGAATGGCCCGATAAATATGGATCGAAGCCACCGGTCTTGTAGCGATGCTACCGCTCTAGAAGCTTGCTTAGGCACGTAGGTGGCCTTACCAAATATAGGAAACTTCTGAGAGCTCCTCGATCTGATCGTGCTTCGGTGGCTTGCTAGGGTGGTGAATGGCCCGGTAAACATAGAGCGAAGCCATCTGAGGTACTAGTCCAGATGCATGCTCTGGATCCTAGAAGTCCATAGCAACTGAGAGAGGGTTCTGGACCCTACTGGAATGAATCGAGAGTTTAATGGCTCACTTGGGCGTTGGCAGGCCCTGTATAAGAAGTGAGAAGCCAATTGGTCTTACAGTGAGGTTATTGCTCCAGAGGTTAGCTTAGGCATGTATAAGGCCTTACCAAAAGTGGGAAACCTCTGGGCTCTCCTCGATCAGATCGGGCTTCGATGGCTTGCTAGGGCGATGAATGACCCGATACATATAGAGCGAAGCAACCGGTCTTGTAGCGATGCTACCGCTCTAGAAGCTTGCTTAGGCACGTAGGTGGTCTTAAAAAATATGGGAAACTTCTGAGAGCTCCTCGGTCGGATCGGGCTTCAGTGGCTTGCTAGGGCGGTGAATGACCCGGTATATATAGAGCAAAGCCACCGGTCTTGTAGCGATGCTACCGCTCTAGAAGCTTTCTTAGGCACGTAGGTGGCCTTACCAAATGTGGGAAACTTCTGAGAGCTCCTCGATTGGATTGGGCTTCGGTGGCTTGCTAGTGCGGTGAATGGCCCGGTAAACATGGAGCGAAGCCACCGGCGGTACTGGTCCAGATGCATGTTAGGGGTCCTAGAAGTCCCCAACAACTGAGAGAGGGCTCTGGACCCTGCCGAAATGAATCGAGAGTTCAGTGGCTCACTTGGGCGTTGACTGGCCTGGTGCATGAGGCTTGGAACCGCTAATCTTCTACTGGTCGTGTTGCTCTAGAAGCTACACAGCTGAGTTAGCTTCTTAGATTCATGGGTCGACCTGTTAACTCTACCTAAGAGCTTACGAAGGGCGGACCTGGAGGCATGAAGGGATCCGTATGAATAGGTCAAAGCCTAGTGGATCTTCTGGATAGGTGATACATTGGTGGCAGAGCGAATCTGCCATAGAAGAGTAGGAGAGGTGCAGTTCTACTGTATAGGAGCTCTCGATGTATCAGAATGGTTCAGCTATATAGGAGATCTTCAAGCGGGGAGCTACTGTATTAGAGTTCCATGATTATATGAGCAGGTTCACTTCATAGGAGTAGCATAATGAACTGGTTCCACCAGGAATCCAACGTACCATATTTGCTCCACAATGAACGAAACTCGTTAAATGATAAAATGAGCACCATATGCGATGTAGACAAGTATAAAGAAAAGACATCGTATATAGTAAATGATATTCATAAATAATGAATCTGTTACCTCGATAGTATAATGATACTCATGTAGAGACATAGAGGCTTTCAAAATGGGTGTGGATGTTAGGATTATGCTTGATAACAAGAGTGTAATATTGTAATTAACAATCTTTACATACGAATTAAGTGATTTCTAGTTTAACAAATTTTATAGCATTTATAGTTTAATTATTATAATTGTCAAAAGTAAATAATCAAAAGGTCAAAAGACTATGAGAAAAGAAGAATTGTTCATACATCTAGATATGTATGAGGTAGACACAATTCTTTAGTTAGTCTTGAATAATATTCACAACTTAAGATAGAAGGTTGGGTGCCTTTATCTTGTCAAAGTTGTAGATTCTGTTGCTAGCATTTAAGTGGGATCAAATGTGTTATGATGAGTCTAAAATCATCAAAGTGTGGTGTCTTTGGGCAAAAGAATCTAGTGCACTGGGTGCATTGAATAGGATCAAAATGAAATACTTTATCCAGAACCGTCAATGGATAAAAAATTTCATTTGAAGACAATCGGAGAGTCTATCTTAATCCTGAGATAAATGATGGACTTATGGTTGCGATTGTTATCATTTGATCTATCAATGAGTACGATTATATAGAATAGTCTATCCTCGATAGTTTGGTGGTATTCATTTGTTAATCGATAGAGGACTTCATTTATAGATATGGACATCATGGCTCCATTTATTGAAAGAGAGTAGAATACCATCATATGGATGTTTTGAGGTATTGGATATTAAATCTTAACATTAATTTTTCAATAGTGTCTATTGAAACATGGCTTCTGGACAAGTCAAAATATCCAAGTTCAAAATGTGGTCATATGAGTAAATATGGTAACTTGGAGAGCTATAGGCGGTCTATGAGCTCTTGGCGATTACTTGTATTCTCCACGAGGATACACTTTCTCTAATAAGGTTGTCTAGGGTACGAATGAGTAACATCGACTTATTCTATCTTTATTTAAGAGTTCAATTTTAGTTCTTTAGTGGAATGAACTAAAATTAAATAGATTGGACCTAAGTGAATCATTTGTTGATTGTGATTAGGTTGTGTCTGTTGGAGCTTAAATTAAGATAGCCCGCCAAGATCCCCAATCCACACGAACTTGCATGGATCACTTGATATATTCTACATGACCAATTTAGGGGTGGGTCCATCTAGAATTGTTATAAGGCATGTGAACTTGTTTATTTTTGTAAGAATAGGTCTAGTTCACATGTGGACTTTTTATTAAGGTCCAATGGATTTAATAAAATAAGAAAAGTAATATATGGCCTTTATACTTGGTATGGGCGGCAATGGCTATGGTGAATAGCTTAAATATATTATTTTTATTTTATTCTTATTTAATTAAATAAAAATTAATTAATTTGTTGATTAATTAATTATTTAATTAAAAGTCAACATCTTTTCCTATTAGGAGATGGTCTCCTAAAAACTATACTATTGTTGGTAGTATAGTTAATGTTAAAGACTATATTTGATAAGTAGATAAATAAAAGGAGTTATTTATCTAATCAAATCAGGAAGTCTTTAATATGATTACAAATACACTTTTGAGTTGGATTAGGAGTCTTGGTGTTAGGATAGAATTCCTTTTTGAAAAGGATTCTTAACCACCAAGTAAATCTACCTAATGAAAGGATTCTTAACAACTAAGTAATCCTTCTTAGGAATGGATTTGTGATCCTAATCTATATCATATAAAATTCGGCCAGCCCATATATATATACAAAAGGATAGAATTTCTTTAAGATAAGGATTCTTAACTACCAAATAAATCCACCTAAGGAATGGATTCTTGCCAACTAAGTAAATCCTTCTTAGGAAAGGATTTACGATCCTATATATATGTGTGTGTGATTTTCGGCCAGCCCTATGAATTTTATAATGAAAATTTCGGCCATGCCAAGGTAATTTTCAAGAGAGAATTTGGCATAGCAAGAGAGAATTTTGAGGGAGAAAAAATAGTTTTTGCTCCAGACAAAATTCGATCAACTCAAAGATAAAGGGTGTGTGTGAATTCTGCCTAGAAGAGAAAAAAGGGGAACGTTTTTGTATTCGATAGTATACTAATATCCTTTACATCAAAAGGGTTTTGTGTACGACATTGAATCAAGGTTCATGCAAGTTTCAATTAAATTGATTGATAATTTACAAGTGACAGGACGTTATTGGATTTTTCTCTTGGAGGATATTTGTAACTAACAAAGAAAAGATTTTTGCTTTGTCTCCATCCTCAGAAATACAATTTAAAGAAAGGGTGTCCACACTTCTAGGTGATTCACGTTTGGGATTGGATTGGAAGATCTTACGGAATCAATTCGGCGCTTGTTCAATCGTCATGTAAAAAAGGTACGATACTTATATATACATCAATTAATCTAGGGTTAAGGTTCTCGTTGCATAAAAGGGAAATTTTTTATTTATACGCAAACCCTAATTTATTTATTTTTTCTCATGCTTCCGTTGTGTTTCTAAATCGTTTTTCCCTACAGTGGAAATTTCCCACAGACGACGCCAGAAAGTGTTAACGGGAAATTTGTTTAGGATGAGAAATCCCCATTAACAACCTCGAGACCACTACCAAGGAGGTGGTGGCCGGGGTTGGTATCGTTGAATACCTGACCTGATCTTGTATGAATATGAAGGAGGATGAAACAAGAGGTAGGAGACAATCCATCCCGCCAATCGGGCTTCGCACTTATGTAGTAGATCTGGGAAGCTCGAGGAGACAAGCCATCCCGGGCGTCGGGCTTTGTGCTTATGAAGTAGATCTGGAGAGCTTGAGGTGCTCTTGCTGGCGTGAAGGGGTTGATCTAGGTCCTGGTCCTCGGTCTGGGTCGGAGCCCGTCATAGTACCTGAAGCTCTGTTCTGGAGCCCAATTCCTTCATGTAATTCCCCGACCTAGATAGCAAGTAAGGAGGGGGATTATCTAGCTCCAGTGTCGGAGGGCTATATTTCTGCCATAGAGATGATGCAGGAGAGCCCATCGAATTCCTTCAAGCTGGTCTGGGTGGTTTCTCTTCATCTTGATATGTGATTTTAGCATGTAGATAGGAAGATAAGAGCGCTAGGTCCAGCGAGATAGGAATCTAGCTCGCACTCATATACGTATGCATTACACAGGACACAAGTAAGAGAAACACAAATCTTTTGTAGAGAGAGGTGGACTGACCAAGGGGGAAAAAGCATCACGAATGATCACATGCTGAAAAACCCCAAGGCAGTATCCGGAGGAAGGAGGAATATCCTTCCTTATGTATATATCAAAGAATGCTCCGGGGAGCTTACAAGAATGGTGAAGTAATACAACGTAGTTGCTTCGGGGAGCTTACAATGGTGGTCGAATGTTGACCGATATCGGTATATTCTAGGTAAAGGTAACAGATACATTGATGATGTCTAGACGATTGAACAAGCGCTGAATCAATTCCACAAAATCTTCCAATCCAATCTTGAACGTGAATCACTTAGGAGTGTGGGCTCCCTTTCTTTAAATTGTATTCCTGAAGATAGGGACAAAGCAAATATCTTTTCTTTGTTAGTTACAAATATCCTCCAAGAGAAAAAATCCAAGAACGTCCGGTCACTTGTGAATTATCAATCAATTTGATTGTAACTCGCGTGAACCTTGATTCGATGTTGTACACAAAACCCTTTTGATGTAAAGGATATTAGTATACTATCGAATACAAAAACGTTCCCCTTTTTCTCTACTTGGCTGAATTCACACACTATTGCTTAGAGAAGATTGAATTTTGTCAAGAGAAAAATCATATTTTTCTCCCTCAAAATTCTATGATAGCCAAATTCTTCACTAAGAAAAATATGGCTTGGCCGAAATTCCTCTCTAATGCGTTAGGGCTGGCCAAATTCATCATCCACATATATATAGGTTCATAAATCCTTTCCTAAGAAGGATTCACTTGGTTGGCAAGAATCCTTTCCATAGGTGGATTTAGTTGGTAGTTAGAATCCTTATCTTAGAAGAAAACTAACTACTCCTTTAACTATATACTGTGTCTGCCGAATTTCCCTTGTTTGAAGTAGATTATGAGTGTTTAATCTTTCCTAAGAAAGATTACTTGATGGACAAGAATCCTATCCTTAGGTAGATTAACTTGGTGGTTATGAATCCTTTTAAAATAAGAATTCTACCACTAAGTAGTTTTACTTGGTGGCGAAGAATCCTTTTCCAAAAAGAATTCTTTCCTACACCAAGACTCCTAATCCTACTCAATAGTGTGTTTGTAACCATATTAAAGATTTCCTAATTTGTTTAGATAAATAACTCCTTTTATTTATCTACTTATCAAATATAGTCTTTAACATTAACTATACTACCAACAATAGTATAGTTTTAGGAGACCATCTCCTAATAGGAAAAGATTTTGACTTTTAATTAAATAATTAATTAATCAACAAATTAATTAATTTCCATTTAATTAAATAATAATAAAATAAAAATAATATATTAAAGCTATTCACCATAGCCTTTGCCGCCCATACATAGAATAAAGGCCATATATTATTTTTCTCATTTTAATAAATCCATAGGACCTTAATAAAAAGTCTACATGTGAACCAAACCTATTCTTACAAAAAGAAACAAGTCCACATGCCTTATTACAATTCTAGATGGAACCCTATTGGTCCGGTAGAATATATTAAGTGATCCATGCAAGTTCGTGTGGATTGGGGATCTTAGCGGGCTATCTAAATTTAAGCTCCAATAGACACAAGTCAATCACAATCAACAAATGATTCACTTAGGTCCAATCTATTTAATTTTAGTTCATTCCACTAAAGAACTAAAATTGAACTCTTAAATAAAGATAGAATATGTTGATGTTACTCATCCGTACCCTAGACAACCTTATTGGAGAAAGCGTATCCTCGTGAAGAATAACAGTAATCGCCAAGAGCTCATAGACCGCCTATAGCTCTCCAAGTTACCGTATTTACTCATATTACCACATTTTGAACATGGATATTTTGACTTGTCCAGAAGCCATATTTCAATAGACACTATTGAAAACTTAAAGTTAAGATTTAATATTCAATACCTCAAAACATCCATATAATGGTATTCTACTCTCATTCAATAAACGGAGCCATGATGTCCATATCTATAAATGAAGTCCACTATCGATTAACAATTGAATACCACCAAACTATCGAGGATGGACTATGCTATATAATCGTACTCATTGATAGCTCAAATGATAACATTTGCAACCATAAGTCCATCATTTATCTCAGGATTAAGATAGACTCTCTGATTGTCTTCAAATGAAAACTTTTATCCATTAACGGTTCTAGATAAAGTATTTCATTTTGATCCTATTCAATGCACCCAGTGCACTAGATTCTTTTGCCCAAAGACACCACAGTTTGATGATTTTATACTCATCATAACACATTTGATCCTACTCAAATGCTAGCAAAAGAATCTACAACTTTGACAAGATAAAGGCGCCCAACCTTCTATCTTAAGTTGTGAATATTATTCAAGACTAACTAAAGAATTGTGTCTTCCTCATACATATCTAGATGTATGAACAATTCTTCTTTTCTCATAGTCTTTTGACCTTTTGATTATTTACTTTTGACAATTATAATAATTAAACTATAAATGCTATAAGATTTGTTAAACTAGAAATCACTTTATTCATATGAAAAGATTGTTAATTACAATATTACACTCTTGCTATCAAGCATAATCCTAACAATCTCCCACCTGCTCTATAGAAAATGTGTCATATCTCTCATCCTCATGTTCTCTAGATACCCATCAAAACTCTTTTGAGGATGAGCCTTTGTAAATGGATCCGCTAGATTTTCTGCTGACGCGATCTTGGTAATCGTCACGTCACCCATATGCACAATTTCCCTTAGAAGGTGATACTTTCTTTCAATGTGTTTCCCTCTCTTATGACTTCTTGGTTCTCTCAAATTATCCACTACTCCACTATTGTCACAATAGATAGTGATCTGCTTATTTGCATCAGGAACAACTTCCAAGTCAATCAAGAATTGGCGGAGCCAGACAGCCTCTTTAGTAGCCTCGCATGCGGCAACATACTCGGCTTCCATGGTGGAATCAACAATACAAGATTACTTGATACTCCTCCATATGACTGCCCCTCCTTCAATAGTAAACACAGATCCTGATGTTGATCTCCTGGAGTTAGAATCTGACTGAAAATCAGAATTTGTATACCCAATGGGAATTAAATCCCCTCAAGAGTATACAAGCATATAATCTTTCGTTCTCCTAAGATACTTGAAAATATGCTTGACTGCCGTCCAGTGATCAGGACCAGGTTTCGATTGAAACTTGCTAACTATGCCTACAGCAAAACAAATATCTAGTCTAGTACAGAGCATTGCATACATGAGACTTCCAATTGCCGATGAGTATGGAACCCTACTCATGGATTGGTCTTCATGCTCATTCTTAGGAACTTGTTTGTTAGAAAGTTTGATTCCATGCCTGAAAGGTAACATACCTTTCTTGGAATCTTGCATGGAAAACCTAGACAAGATTTTATCTATGCATGAAGCTTGGGATAATGCAATCGTTCTATTCTTTCTATCCCTTATGACTTGGATACCAAGAATATAACTTGCTTCTCCCAAGTCCTTCATATCAAATTGTTTTGCTAACCATTCTTTTATTAATGTCAATACACCTACATCGTTTCCGATGAGTAGTATATCATCAACGTAGAGAACTAGGAAAACCAACTTGTCACCTTTAATCCTTTTGTATACACAAGGTTTATCAAGGTTTTGAATAAATCCAAAACCTTTAACGGCTTGATCGAACCTTATGTTCCAGGATCTGGATGCTGGCTTCAATATATATATGGATCTTTGCAACTTGGATACCCTTTCCACTTGGCCCTTTTCAATGAATTCTTCTGGTTGCATCATATAGATACTTTCTTCAAGACTTTAATTAAGGAAAGTTGTCTTGACGTCCATTTGCCAAATCTCTAGGTCTAGAGATGTCGCAATGGATAAGAGTATCCTAGTGGATTTAAGCATGGCCACAGGAGAGAAGGTTTCTTCATAATCGATACCTTCCTTCCGTGTATAACCTTTAGCTACCAATCTAGCTTTATAGGTTTCCACCTTTCCATCCATTCCTCTTTTCCTCTTGTATACCCACTTGCACCCGATGGGTTTTATCCCTTTAGGTAAGTCTACAAGAGACCAGACTTTATTTTTTAACATAGATTCAATTTCGGATGGCATTGCCTTTTGCCAAATGGCGACAATCAACATCTTCCATTGCTTCCTTGTACGTATAGGGATCATCATCGTCCAAAAGATTCTCTACAGATTCTCGTAGACTGATGTATCTTTTATGTTGTCTAACAACCCTCCCACTATGGCAAGGTATGGTGGATTGTTGATCTTGTGTTGGTATAGAATTTACAAATGGGATTGGTTGCAAACCTCTTGTGGAATTGTATCTCCTAAAAGCTCATTTAGGATAATTCTACTTTAAGGCACAAAATTATTCATATAGTCCTCTTCTAGAAATTTAGCATTGTCGAAACAAATACTTTAAGATCTGAAGGACTATAATATCCTTTTGTTCCTTTTGGATATCCTACAAATATATATGTTTCTGAATGGGACTCCATCTTTTTTGTCTTTCCTTTTAACACGTGCACAGGACATCCAAATATCCTTAAGTGTTGTAAACTAGGCTTTCGCCCAGTCCACAACTCATGCGGTGTTTTAGGAACCGACTTAGATGGTACATCGTTTAGAATAAACATAGCAGTTTGTAAAGCATATCCCCAAAAAGAACTAGGGAGCGTTGAATAACTCAACATAGACCTAACCATATCCAAAAGAGTTTTATTTCTCCTTTCTACCAAATAATTTTGTTGAGGTGTGCCTGGTGCAGAAAACTGAGAAATTATTCCATTATCAATAAGATATTGCTGAAACTCACCAGATAGATATTCTCCGCCATGATCAGACCTCAAGATTTTTATACGTTTCTCAAGCTGATTTTCCACTTCAGCTTTAAATGATTTGAACATATCAAAAGCATCCGACTTATGTCTCATGAGATACACATAGCCAAATCTTGAGTGATTATCCGTGAAAGTGATGAAGTACTCATATCCACCTCTAACTTGAATGCTCATAGGTCCACACAAATCAGTGTGTATCAATCCTAAACATTCAATGGCTCTTGTGCCTTTGGTCGTAAACGACCTTTTGGTCATTTTACCTTCCAAACAAGATTCACAAGTTGGTAGATCATCAACCTTTAAGTCACTTAGAGATCCGTCACATACCAATCTTTTAATCATATTAAGGTTAATATGACCTAGGCGCAAATGCCATAGGTAGGTTTCATCTTTTCATAATTTTACTCTTTTATGATTGGGTTCCGTTGATTCCGTGTCTATTAAGTGAGATATTTCCATGCAAATAGAATAAACTGTTTTCCAATATACCTTTGCAAATAATTTTGTCAATCTTACTAATAAAAAAGGTTTTATTAAAAGTAACCGAATAACCAAATTTATTTAAACAAGAAACCGAAATTAAATTCCTCTTGAATTGAGGTACATAATAAACGTCTATTAAACCTAAATGCCTTAAAGAATCTAAACTAATTCTAATATCTCCCAATGCACTAGCAGACACCAATGCTCCATTGCCTAAATGCAAGTTGAATTCGTTCTCTTTAAGCCTTCTCCTTTCCTTGAACCCCTGTAAGAAAAAAAAACATGATTAGTAGCTCCGGAGTCTATGATCCAAGTATCCATAGAATCCGCCAAAAAACATGTTTCAAGATAATTAATATTACCTTCTTCCTTTCCTTGGGACTTTGGGTAATTTATTTTCCAATGTCCCTTTTCACCACAAAGGAAACACTTTCCTTTAATCTTGGTTACTTTCTTTGTATCCTTCTTTGTAGGTCCTAGTTGCTTTTTCTTCTGTTGTTTCTTGACCTTCTTACGGGTCTTAACAGTAGCAACTTTACCTACGGTATGAATCTCTTGACCCTTGCCTTTCACAAGGATCTTTTTCGCGCTTTGAACATCTTGCATCAGGCCTTGCAAGTTGTATTCCTTATTATTCAAGGTGTAGTCCAACTTGAATTGATCAAAGGAATCCAACAGTGAGTTGACAATCATGTCAATTTTGGTCTCACCATCTATCTCAGCACCATTCAGTTCAGCAATGTTGAGATGTGCTATGACTTCCATCATGTGATCTTTCACAGCCTGTCCGGTTTCATCCTAAGATTCATAAAAGCAGTCACTGCTTCTCTCTTAGTCGTCCTAAACCTCATAGCAAACATCTCCTCTAGAGACATCATTATATCGGCAGCAGTCTCCATTCCTTCATGTTGTTGTTGCAACACGTCAAAGATGGTGGCCATAATGTATCATTTAGCCATCTTATCAGAAGACTCCCACTGCTGATACTCATCTCTTTGCTCTTGAGTAGATTCATTAGTAGGAGTAGGTGCTTTGGGAGTGCACATAACAAACTTATGCTTTTCGGATTGCAATAGTAGCCCAATTTTCCTTTTCCATGTGACATAATTATCACCAGTTAAAGTATTGTCTTTAAGGATGTTGATTAGGGATGGGGTCATGATTTCTGAACAATAACAAAAATTATATATGAGTAAATAATCATGATTAAGCACTTTTGAATATTTATCTTGAATTGAACAATAACAAAAATTAATATCCAATACCTCAAAACATCCATATGACGGTATTATACTCTCATTCAATAAATGGAGCCACGATGTCCATATCTATAAATGAAGTCCTCTATCGATTAACAAATGAATACCACCAAACTATCGAGGATAGACTATGCTATATAATCGTACTCATTGATAGCTCAAATGATAACATTTGCAACCATAAGTCCATCATTTATCTCAGAATTAAGATAGACTCTCCGATTGTCTTCAAATGAAAACTTTTATACATTGACGGTTCCAGATAAAGTATTTCATTTTGATCCTATTCAATGCACCCAGTGCACTAGATTATTTTGCCCAAAGACACCACACTTTGATGATTTTAGACTCATAATAACAAATTTGATCCCACTCAAATGCTAGCAAAAGAATCTACAACTTTGACAAGATAAAGGCACCCAACCTTCTATCTTAAGTTGTGAATATTATTCAAGACTAACTAAATAATTGTGTCTACCTCATACATATCTAGATGTATGAACAATTCTTCTTTTCTCATAGTCTTTTGACCTTATGATTATTTACTTTTGACAATTATAATAATTAAACTATAAATGCTATAAGATTTGTTAAACTAGAAATCACTTTATTCATATGAAAAGATTGTTAATTACAATATTACACTCTTACTATCGAGCATAATCCTAACACTTTAAATGTCATGGAACTCAATCCTATATTCCTAAGTTGCCGAGAGGAGAGCTCTAGTTCTACATGTCACTTTGGAGAGGTACTTCATGGAGGTTACCCGAGGTGACATTTGATATTCTTTGAGGGCGAGGTACCCTAGGATCCAGTACACTAGCGGGGTCCCCTAGGGACCTCTCGATTGTCACGGAGATAGATGCTGGTTTTCCCATGGAGCTTGTGCTAACCATTTTACGGGCAAAATATCCCATAGGGTTGGTTTAGCTACGCCGAGCTTTATCATGGAGCTTGACCTAATTATGCAGGCTTCCTAGCGGGTTAGCGGGGTAGCGGGCTTAGCTGGCAAGCCCTGGTAAGGTGTTTTCCATAAACAAGCGACCTTGGATTGCTTCTAGAATGGTGGAGAGGTACGCTCGAGTACTGCTCTTACTACTTGATTTAACCATACCAGGATCTACAGTGGATCTTGGCATTTTTGGTGACGACAGGGCTTTACGAGCTTCTTCCTTTTATGCTCGGACAGGTCGAGATTATACCTCGACGAGGCGGGAGTGCCTTTACAAGACAAGTTTGGCACCTTGAAGGTCTCCTAGTGAAAGTAGAGATAGTAGCAAGCTTTAGGAGAGTGTCATGAGATACCTTGATGTCGGGGGACCCAGGTCCTTTCAGGTCGACCTAGCTTTGGGCTTTATCCTGGTATAAGGAGCTTGACGTGGTCTTGTCGGGCTTAATTTTGGTAAGCATGGACAAGTGTGAGATGCTTAGATTGTATGGGCGGCCTCACCTTGCTCCGGTAGGATTGCGTGGTAGCTCGACCTCGGGGACCTTGATACCCGTCATATAAGCCTGAATTGGGACCCTTACAGGAAGGCAGGCAAATGGAAAAATCTTATTTGGTCCCTAGCCAAATTTTGCTATTAACAATTTTATCACGAGTACATATTAACATCCTGGATTACCGGATGTAATCTCAAACTATGTATATGAGTGTCATACATGGATAGATATAGTAAGAGACGTGTAATCTAAAGAGTACATAGATAGCAAATATAGTTGGGTACTTTATTTGTGATTAGTTACGGTCCATTCCGTAATATGCAGTGATTCTAGCCTAAATCATTCATATGAGATATGGGAATGGAGGCACCTTGTATGATGTGATCATATAAGACTGGGCCATGATCTATATGAATCTCTCACCAAGATCCATTTACTAATGAGATTCATATATATCAACTAATGATGGCAATATGTGGGTGATCTTAATCTTGAGTGTCTTATCGACTACTTCAAGTTAGATCATGGTCTTTAATATACCATACGTGAGGTCGGATGTAGTTCCTGGTCAATATAGTCCATAGGTTGGGATTGCGGTTTAGCTTGTGGCTAGGAAAATTTGTACAAAATAGAGGAATCCACTCCTTCTTGTGAGAAGGGTTGATTCGGGGATTGAACATGAGCGCTCTCCTAATTTCGTGAGGAAATAGGATTTATTGTTCATTATAAATCAACGATACTTAAAGGATACATGTAATTAGAGGAGTATAAAGGACATTATAACCCAGCTCTAATTATGAACTACCGTGGAGAATCACACCATGTGTAATAGCTATATCGATGGACACCGAGTAGTATCAGTCTGTGTAAAAGCGTTTGTAGTAAAGAGAGTGTAGCTTTGGGTTTTTAGTGGAATAACACCAAAGTTAGTAATCAAGGAATATTAATTAAAGAGTTTAATTAATGATTCCGAGGATTATTGGAGCACAAAATATTGTAGGTCCATTAGGTCCCCTTGCTAGCCCGATCGATTTAGGTAACAAGGGTCACAGTTAATTAGTTGGATTGTCCAGTTTATTGTGTTACAAAAGTGACACGTTTCTATTAGGGAATAAATTGAACAATGAGATTATTTAATTAGTGAATGTTAGTGATTATGTTAATTAAATAATAAGATTATTTAATCGTGTAATTAATCATTAGTTGCACGGTATTGATAGATATTTAATTTTTGAATTAAGATAATTTGATTATCTTATTTTTATTAAATTAGATTTAATTTTGATTTTAAAGAGTTTGAATCCAAAACAAATTCATTAAGATATTAATATCTTCAAAGATATGAGATATCTTAAAAGATTTAAATTGATTAGTTTTATAAATATATATATATGATATATATGTTTTAAATAAATAAATAAATAAAAATATAAAAACAATCAATTGATAAGAAACGCACATATGGGATTTTATAGGATACAAATTGATTAGTGCGTGAATCGATAAGAAAGAGAAACATACTATTGGTATATTTGGGTATGGGTTGGAGACCCATTATACACCCAAGTGGGCCAAGAACACAAGCAATACATGGAGAGTCCAAAATCCAAATAGACCAAGCCCATATCAAAACCCATTCATTGTTTAGTTGCATAAGCAGTTTTATATGGTTATGTACATCAGATGAAGAAATTGACTCATACATACATTACACAATAGGCATGAAAATGTTTTGCATGCATTGTGGTAAACGGATGTGCTTCTGGACAAGCAATAGAGAGAGTGCAATATAATGTGGGCATTCTGTGTAATTCAATCCATGAATGTGTCTTGTGTGTGCTTCAGTGTAAGTGCAACAGTGAACAAAGAATGCATGTTTGCATAAATGTAAACTGAGAAGAAAATACAAAGAGAAACACAATGAGGGAGAAAATCATGATAGAATTTTCTTCCATCCAAGATTAAAGTGTGGGTATATGATTGTGATCGGAGAGGGGACTTTCCGATTGCATGATCATCCTCCTACCATTAGTACAATCCCAAGCGTTCGATACCGCTTCAGCTGGAATTTAGATTTTCTTAAGGAGAGAGATAATGATCCGAATTTATTTTATGTATGAAATTTACTTTCATTGGTACCAGAGCATATGTTTGGGACTGTATTCTGGTAGTATATGCCATGTTAGGATGTTTATTTTAGTTTGTAGAACAACAAATGAACTCTAATGGTATCACACATATGCAAGTGTTTAATTTCCTTTTTCTGGAATATTTGTATGCAAATATACATGATAATGTGTTCTAGATTTGCTTGCAATGTAAAACCTATGATTGTAATCGGGTTATAACTCATTATTATTAAGTTTTTCTATGCGATCATGGTACCATTAGACAGATCCTTTCAAAAGCTTTCCAATGATAGGTCATATGCAGAATTTGGATTAGAAACGAAGGAGAAAAATGATTTTGATTTTTTTTGTTTGAAATCAAATCTGGAAACTTGTTTTGTTATTGAACTTTGGTGAAGAACATGAATAACATAGGCTACTCACCTATAGGAAGAGAGTGCACTTCACCTATAACCCAAACGTCCTAAAAGTTGGCATACATGGATTCACCATGACAATACGATTCGAATGGTGGTGATCCCGTTATCATGAAACATCCAAAAGGCGACGAGTGTGCCACACGTGCCTTCGATGAGAGTGGGGATGACACAGAAGTTATTCAAGTGGTCACCTTTCACTCACATGTTTCACTGAAAGAGTGAAACTTGTCAACAGGTTTTGTGCATGTGACAAAACATAAGACATGAGAAGCTTTCATGTGGACCACTAAGAAATTGACACGTGTTCTGTGGCAATGAATTAGCATGTGTTTCACTATGAACATGACTCGTGTCACCTAGAAACCAAATAATTTTTTGGTGATGGATTTCTGGACGGATTCCGTTGACGATTTCCAACTCGTTTTCAGATCATGAATATTTTGGCAATTTCTAGGCGTGAATATTTCTGCAGTTTTCCCGTAACGGTTTTTCAGACAACAGTTTCCGATATGGTTTCCAGTAATAGTTTCCATCTCAAATTTTTGGAAACAGATTTAGGTGCGGTTTCGAATAAAGGTTTCTGAAATGACTTCCGATGATGTTTTCCAGGACGGATTTCAATGAGGGTTTTCGATGTGATTTTTTGTTGCGATTTTTGGTACGGTTTCTGATGACGGTCTCTAGTACGGTTTTCAATAACAGTTTTCGATACTGATTCAAATAATGGTTTTTTATGGCATTTTTGACGACCGTGGAATTTTTCAGTAGGAATTTCGGCACTGTTTTATGACGGTCACAGAATTTTCCTACGAAAAGTTTGGCTACTAAAATTTAGCTTCAGTGGGACCTATGTATAATGAAAAGCCTTCATTTAGAATTCTCTGTCTAATTAATTATGCAATCGGGAATAAGAAATTTTATTAAAATGTACATTAGAAATGTACAAGATTATTAAAAGACATTTTTTTCTAAATGACTTAGAATATTTTTAGAATGAATCTGCATTATCTCATATGTCTTAATGGAAAAGATTTCATGAATCTTATTACTGATATATAGCCACAAGCAATGACTCGTGCTTTTATGTGGAGAGATGCAGCGGATAGTCTTTTAATAAAATTTCTTGAAGAGTTAATAGATCTATAAGGTTGGAAAAGCTAGAGTATGGTACCATGATGTATTTTGATCATATAGTGTGTGAATTAGAAATCGTAGAAGAGCATTACATTCTTGGGAATGTGAGGTGATCTATTATATCTGCAATGAATATTCATAGTGCTATTCATATGAGTTATTGCACACGCGAAAGAGGACCAAGTGTTGAGAAAATGGCAATTAGATGAGTTGTGAAGACTTAGAGAGTCTTTCTCAGTGGTGATTGATATAAATATGAAACGTGTAGAATGAATAGCATGCAAAGTCACGTATTTTTTGAAAATACTGTGGTTTTAATAAACCGTTCTATAGTAAATAATTTTGGTTTATTTACTTTGTAGTAAAAACGGTAGGACCTATAAAATAAATTTTTTTGGGCCTTGGTGCATTGTATTCTTCTGTTATTTATACTATCATTTGTTTTGGGAATTCTAAATTGTTGAGTAAAGTAGTAGAACTAGTATTTTGCGCATTGTACTGAATATATGTTGATTAAATTTTTGGAATAGAATGGTGTTAATAGAAAATTTGGCTAGGGACCATAGAAGAATTTTCCACTTCCCAGCCTTCATGCAAGGGTCCAATTTCAGGCTTATGTGACGGGGCATCAAGGTCCCCAAGGTCGAGCAACCAAACGATCCAGTAGGACCAAGGCAAGGTCGCCTATACCATCTGAGCATCTTACAAGTATTCAGGCTCGCTAAATAAAGCCTGACGTGACCACATCATGCTCTTTATCCCTGGATAGAAGCCTGAAGCTAGGTCGACGTGAGAGGACCTGTGTTCCCGACGTCTAGGTATCTCGTGACACTTTCCTAAAGCTTGCTACTATCTCTACTTTAACCAGGAGAACTTCAGGGAGCCGAACTTGTCTAGCAAAGGCCCTCCTACCTCATCGAAGTATAATCTCAACCCGTCTGAGCATGAAAGGAGGAAGCCAGCAAATCTCCATCATCACCAAAAAGTGCCAACACGTGTAGAGCAAGATCCACTGTAGATCTAGGCATGGTTAAACCAAGTCTGCAGTAGCAAGAACAATACTTGACTGTACCATGACACTTGCATCACCTCAGTTAACCTCCATAAAGTATCTCACCAAAGTGACATACATAACCAGAATTCCCCTCCAAACAGCGTAGGAAGAGAGGGTTGACTTTTATGACATTTACGATGCCATTAATGAGGTCAACCATAGTAATGGAGGTAGTCAACCCTATTTAATGAGGTCAACTGTATTAATGGAGGTAGTCAACCCCATTAATGAGGTCAACCATTTTAATATAGGTAGTCAACCTTATTAATGACATGATCAATGCCATTAATATGAGAACATTCAACTGTTTGATGGCCACCATTGGTGAAATAGTCCAAAGAAGAAACAAATACCTTTACCTCCAAGATATCCTCCACATCCGATTCTTTGGGGTCAACTACAATAGAAAATCCCATCTAATAAGGAAGGAGGACCAATCCATAATCTGGGGAGTGGGCAACAAGCAATTGGAACCTGTAAATATGACAAAACTCTCTCTAAGAAGGACAGGTTAAATGATATGCACACATCGACTCCCGAAATACGAGATATTCGGCACTTGATCTACAATCTACTACACATCTCATCTTTGGTCCAGAAATCGACCAGCCTGAGGCAAGTCTACATATTTTGCCTGAGTTCACCTTAGATCACCACAGTTGTATCGTTTCAATGAAATGTATAGCCTCTCTCGAAAACATACCATGATTGGTTGATTTTCTATTACTATTGTAAGCTCTCCGGAGCGTATTCATTGTACAACTCCACCACTCTTGTAAGCTCCCCGTAGCATTCTTCGATATATACATAAGGAAGGGTATTCCTCCTTCCTCTAGATACTGCCTTGGGGTTTTTCAGCATGTGATCATTCTTGTTGCTTTTTCCCCCTTGGTCAGTGACACGTCCTAAAGAAGTGTTCCTACTCCCAAGTATAAGAGTGTCAAAGTAATAAATTAACTGATAAGACAGGGTCAAACCATAGGGAGGTTGTTCACTTGTCCTTGTAGAATTAATTATCTAGATTAATTACTAAGCTTGTTATAAAATGTAAATCAATTAAAATTAAAACTGGGGCAAAGGAATCTACTGTTGGTAATCTGAATATGATCCAATTATTAATATTTAGTCCAGATTAATGGGAGGGTATTCCACTCCACTAACCACTCTCTAATAGATGTGGGTAAGAGTACCCACTGTGTTAGACAACTTCTGTCTGTCTACAGTGAGTCAAAACTCCACAAAGATCAGATGGGAGAAACCACTCTCTGATAGATATGGGTAAAAGTACCCATTGTGCTAGACAATATATGTCTTTCTACAGTGAGTCAAAAACTCCACAAAGATTGGAGGGGAGAAAGCATAAAAATAATAAACTTACCAACACTGGATCATATTTTCCATACCAACAGTATCACCTTTGACCCTAACTATATAAAATTAGCCAGACATAATTTAACTAGAAAATAACTATTTTATTTAAACTGAGAATTTGAGAACAAAAGAGAGAGAATTTCACAAATCTAATATCAGCTTTGGATTCAGGATGTCCAAATTAGGGGGGAGGTCCCCTATTTACACAAATTACGGATTAAAATTGACCATCGGATTAATTTAGAATGGAGCGTCCAGATTTTGCCACGTCATCAGTGATTAGTGAATAGTGAGCAGTAACTACATCAGTGAAAGTCAACGGTGAACAGTGCACTGGCTTCTAGAATATGATTCTCTACAGCACGTGTATAGTGTACTCACAATTCAGGACAATAGAAATATGTCACGTCATCAGTCAACAGACAAAGTCATCAGCCTTCTAGAACGTGATTCCCCGCAATCACGTGTTTGGTGCACTCACAATTCGATCCAATAGAAATGTGCCACATCATCAGTGAACATTGAAAGTCAACTACAAACAGTGAAAGTCAACTGTGAACAGTGAATAGCCAAAATTATAAAAATGCCCTTCGGTGCCTTCCTAGGGTTTTTGACGTTCTGAACTTGAAAATGATTTTTGTTTTGCCATCCGACTTCTCCATAATTCTGAATTTACCATATTTCCTCTAAAATACAAAGAAAAATATACGGATTACTTCACAACACATTTGTTTAAACGAGCGAATGAAAATATATCTAAATTGGGGAATTAATAATATTGGAAGTGTAAAATGATGATATTATCCCTTAACAAATATACATTTTTCAGTGTTAATCACACCCCCAACCAGCTTATTGCTAGTCCCTAGCAACTAAAGCAAAAATAGTAAAAACTCAAATTCAAATCTAAAAAACTACCGGATAAACAAACTCTCCTAGACCTCTTTTCTCACCCTTTGTCAATCAATCATCAATCGAGATATCAATCAAACTTTCTTGTGCTCAATAAAGATCAACACAATAACTATGAGATTCAATTGAAATCAAGCATTATTTTCATTCCAAAATCTCATCAAGACTTCGTCCTTAGGTAGTAGTTTTATTTTCTTCTTCTACTTTTTTTTTCTTTTTTTTTAATAGAAAAAAAAAACAAAATTGAAACAAACATTCCATCTTTAATCCATGTAGTGAGCTTTAGGCCAATGACTCCCAAACCAGTTGGCTTTAGGGCATTAAGTGTTAAAACACTCCTACGGGCTTAATTACTGGGATTGTAGATTTTTTTAGTACAATTCCCTTAAGCTTTCTCTTTAACCCGTGTAGCGAGCTTTGGGTCAATGACTCCCAAACCATTTGGTCTTAGGGCATTAGGTGTTGAAACACCCCTTGGACTTAATTGCTCGAACTGAAGAGGCTACGAAACTACACTTTATTCATATCCAACTTCCACCGCTTTATGCGAACACTCTATGCTTACTGAGGCATGAGGCCCGGCTACTAAGTAAGAGTTTTGGTCAAAACACAAAAAATTATGATTAATATTATTACTATATATATTTTTAAACAAGACTGTTGCCTTCGGTTGTTACCCTTGAATGATGTTTCAGAACTAAATATCATAAAATCTCAACTTACTGCACATAATCAAGTGTCAATGTGCGTGTGTGTCCAGAATAGTTCAAAAAAATTCTCAAGATGACTAAATGAACAAAAGGATTAGTCAATGATATCACAATGGAGAATTTATAAATTTCACTGGTCAAAAGAGAGAAAAAAATGCATCAGAACTACAAAGATGCGTCTCAGAAGTATCTAAATGATCTCCTAACTCGGCCATTTTTACATTAAAAAAATGGTCAGAAGTTAGTTTTTAAAAAAAAAAACAAAAACAAAAGTTATTAAATCAACTATCCTCTCCCCCCAACAAGAACAAGACATTGTCCCCAATGTCTGTAGAAAGAATTAAGGTTTAGAAGATATCACCTGAACAACTTGAAAGACAACAAAATCCTACAAAACAAAAAAAGAAATACAAAATAAAGGAAAATAAAATGCATAAAAACCATAGGATAATTACAAATTGAGATTCAGATCAATTCTGCGTTTCTTGTTCTCTTCATTAATGGACCAATCTATTTTGGAGGATGAGGGATCTGGCTCATAGTTAAAAGCTTTTAACTAGTCAATCAGCCCATGAGGACTTGAAGCAGAGATAAAGATTTTTCGGATTGAAGGTGGAATGTAATAATTTTTCTAAGCATGATCAAGAAATGAATGCAAACCATCATAAAATTTATTAATATTCAACAAACCGATGGGTTTCTCATGGATGTGTAGTTGCGTCAAAGATGCCATTGTAAAGATTTCTTCTAAGGTTCCAAAACCACCTGGCAAAGCTATAAATGCATCAGCATGATGTAACATAAAAGTCAATCTTTTAGGCAGACCTGAAACAACTAGCTCTTCGCCGTTTGTCTTTCCGATGATGTCTGCTGCGCCCATAGGTTTAAGGATAATACCCAGAACTTGACTACCTCTGTCTCGTGCAGCTAGTGAAACACACCCCATTAATCCCAAGTTACCTCCTCCATACACTAGGAGTATTTTTTGCTCAGCCAAAACCTTACCAAGATGAGTTGCAGCCTTAACAAACTCTCTGTATTTCCCATAATTAGTGCTACCAAACACACTAATGTTTGTGAATCGTTTAGTTGAAGGTTACGCCGTTAATGCACTCTCTGAATTTTTCTTTTGAATGTTTATGAGTGCTTTGAAGCAAAAAAAAACAAATGCTTGTATTTATAGATCCCGAAAAGGTAACACAATGATACACCTATATTTATAGGGTAGTGTATTTGTCAATGATATTAGATCCAAATGGTTAAAAAATCAAAAGTGAACAACAATAATTACAAAAGACATTAAATGCAGAAGGAAAAAGATAATAAAAACAAAAGGATATTTATTGGTAGTTGTGATTGTGGCTCACATCTTCCTCTGGTTTTACGTCCAGAAACGGCTTTAACGCCCTCTGTGGGTCGGGGATATGCTTCACAACCAATTTTCTTATAAATCGGTAAACATGGTCTTTTAAAGTCAGATTCCCAATGCTATATTGTGCATGTTCTTTTTGAAATTGTGGTCATAATCGGTCAATTGCCATTTGCACATATCCACTAGGATATGCATCAAGAGTCGTTAGGATATTATCCAATGACTGCCTATGCAAACCATGCCTAATGAATAAAATGTTATTTTCCCGATTATTAGACACCATTCCTAAAGAACGACAACGTGTGCTGCAAATTGTACGTGCACATTTGTGACAAGTAACACCTAACTTCTTAGCTCTTCATTTTCTTGTAAGGTTACTTCTTCCAAAACTAGGCATGTAAGATATAAATGAATTAGCAGACTCACCTGCTAGACATACCTTAACTTCGATCAACCAACGAATTTCAACAGGAATGTTATTTATCATCAATAAGCATACTCTTTCGTAACATGCTTTGTAAATCATTTTCAGAGCATTTTTAGGGCAACAATGGAAAATGTTTTCGCAGGTTTGTTAAAATTTTGTCCATGCCTTGTTTTTAGGATCAGTTATTTGGAAAACTGAATTAAACCGACTTGAATTGTCACAAAGTACCGTTATCCGCCACCTAACCGGGGTTATATAGCAAAACACAGCAAGCAAAAATTAAAAACGTAAAAGCGAACAAAAACAAAAATAATAATTGCAATCACAAATAAAGTCGAAAGCAAAAGATTTGTTTACTCACCGTTGTAACAAGGGTTAGAAAGGATGGCAGAGTCGTTTTGAAAATCTGTATTTTCTAATAATGGTTTCACACATTGTCCATTTACTTTAAACACATTACCATTCCTAGGATTATCAATGTCAAGGGCACCATATGGATACACATGTTTCACAACAAATGGACCACTCCAATTTGATTTCAATTTGCCAGGAAATAAATGAAGTCGAGAATTATAAAGCAAAACCTTTTGACCAACTTCAAATGATCTTCTTATAGTTTGTCTGCCATGAAAGGTTTTAGATTTTTCTTTAAGAATTTTTTGCATTTTCATATGCATCATTTATTAGTACTTCAAGTTCATTTATTTGCAACTTGCACAATTCAGCAGCATCATTTAGATTAGAATTTAAAGCTTTATGGCCAAATATGTTTTTTTCTCTTCAACAGGTAAGTGGCAAGGTTTTCCATAAACGAAATGATAATGAGACATACCCAAAGATATTTTGAATGCAGTGCGGTAAGCCCAAAGTGCATCATTTAGTCTAAGAGACCAATCTTCTCGATCAGGGTTAACCGTTTTTTACAAGATCTGTTTTATCTCCTTGTTTGCTAACTCAACTTGATCACTTGTTTGAGGGTGGTATGGTGTAGCAATTTTGTGTGTGACTCCATATTTCTTCATTAAAGACTCAAAAGGTTTGTTACAAAAGTGTTTGCCTCTATCACTGATAAAGGCTCAAGGGATTCTAAATAGACTCGAAAGATTTTCCTTTAAAAACTTAATCGCTGTTTTGTGATCGTTATTTCGTCAAGGAATTACCTCAACCCATTGTGACACATAATCAACGGAAACCAAAATGTACAAAAATCCAAATGATGGTGGAAATGGACCCATAAAATCAATTCCCCAACAATCAAATATTTCAATGACAATAATGGAGTTTAAAGGCATCATGTTTCGCTTGGAAATTGATCCTAACTTTTAAAAATTTTCACAAGTTTTACAGAATGCATGTGCATCTTTAAACAATGTGGGCCAATAAAATCAACACTGTAAGATTTTTGCAACCGTTTTCTTTGACGAAAATTCAAAATGACAAAATTCAATGACACTACTTACCTCATTGCCTGAAATACACCGTCGAACAATTTGATAATACTTGAATAAGTTTGGGTCATCCCATTAAAAACGTTTTACCTCGGTCAAAATTTACTTTTTGTCTTGTGCATTCCAATCGAGTGGCATTATTTCTGTTGCGAGATAATTAACAATGTCAGCATACCAAGGCAAAGTTGTGATAGAGAATAAAAGATCATCAAGAAAAGAATCATTGATGGGTGCTTTATCAAATGATGACTCAGCGGTGAGTGGTAATAAATGGTCTGTAACGACATTTTTAGCACCCTTTTTATCCTTGATTGTGAGATTGAATTCTTGTAGCAATAAAATCCAGCGAATTAATCTTGGCTTTGCATCCTGTTTAGACATCAAATACTTCAAAGCAGTGTGATCAGTAAAAACAATGGTTGAATAGCCAATCAATTATGATCGAAATTTATCCAATGCAAATATCACAACAAGTAATTCTTTCTCAGTGGTGGTGTAATTCATTTGTGCACAATTCAAAGTTTTACTTGTGTAATAAATCACAAAAGGCTTACCTTCTCTTCTCTGTCCTAAGACAGCTCTAACAAAAAAATCACTCGCATCACACATCAATTCAAAAGGTAAGGACCAATCAGGGGATTGAATGATAGGAGCAGATGTTAAAAGGTCAATTATCTTTTTAAAAGACTACTGACACTCTTGTGTCCATTCAAACTTTACATCTTTTAATAAGAGGTTACAAAGTGGTTTAGATATGACACTGAAATCTTTAATAAACCTCCAATAAAATCCTGCATGCCCTAAAAATGACCACACATCTTTGACTGTTTGTGGTGGTGGTAACTTCGAAATGACTTCAATTTTTGGCTTATCACAAAACAATTCCAGACGTTGCCATATAATGACACTTTTCCCAGTTAAGCACAAGTCCTTTTTCTACGCAGCGTTTCAAGACTCTTTCCAAGTTATTAAGACAATCATCAAAAGAATTCTCAAACACAGTTAAATCATCCATAAAGACCTCTAAACAATGTTCAATCATGTCGCTAAAAATGCTAAGCATGCATCGTTGAAATATGGTTGGAGCAATACACAAACCAAATGGCATTCTTCTAAATACAAAGGTTCCAAAAAGACATGTGAATGTGGTATTTTCTTGGTCTTCTAATGCAATGGGAATTTGATAGTATCCTGAATACCCATCAAGAAAACTGTAGTAGGGATGTCCTGATACTCTTTCTAAAATCCGGTCAAGGAATGGATGGGGAAAATGATATTATCTAATGGCATCGTTTAATTTTCTATAATCAATGCACATGCGCCAACTAGATGGAACACGAGTTGTAATTAACTCACCCTTTTCACTTTTAACAAAAGTGATTCCATATTTTGTTTGGCACAACTTGTGTAGGACTCACCCACTTACTATCAGAGATAGGGTAGATAACTCCCACGTCAAGTAATTTAAGGACTTCGGTCTTGACAACTTCTTTCTTGTGTAGGTTAAGCCTTCTTTGGGATTGTCGATATGTTTTAGCATTTTCCTCTAAATTTATTCAATGTGAAAAAATCAATAGGTTAATACCTTTCAAATCTTTTAAAGTCTAACCAATTTCATTCTTATTTTTCTTTAAAACATGTAGCAACTTACCTTCTTGCTCTTCTATGAGGTTAGAAGAGATTACCATTGGGTAGGTCTGCTCGTCTCCAAGGTACGCATATTTGAGTCCCTTTGGTAAGGGTTTCAAATCCAGTTGAGGTGCTTTTTCTTTTGGCTCTTCATCTTTTTGTTCCAATTCTTCAAAATCTGAAATGTCTTCTTCTTCTTTAGCAACCTGCAAATAATTATCAAGAAGTGAATGCGTGGATGACTCAAGTGAATTGATCAAACAAACTTTAGATGAGTTAAAAGAATCCTTTTGAACATGATCTTCAACATTGGTTTCAATAATGTCTACATCTTCATCTTCATTTTCATCATCAAATGGTTCCTTAGACATGTTGAAAACATTAAGCTTAATTTCCATATTTTCAAAAGACATGTTCATTATTCCATTCCTACAATTAATCAATGCATTTACAGTAGCCAAAAATGGACGACCCAATATAACAGGAATTGATTTGTGCTCATTAACAGCAGGTTGTGTTTTCAAGACAATAAAATATACTGGGTAGATAAATTTATCGACTTGTACTAACACATCTTCCACTATTCCTTTTGGTATTTTTATTGACCTATCAGCAAGATAAAGTGTGGTTGAAGTCGTCTTTAACTTACCAAGTTTAAGTCGATGATAAAATGAGTATGGGAGTAAATTTACACTAGCACCTAGGTCAAGTAAAGCATGCTCAATTTTACAATTACCAATTGTGCAGGAAATAGTGGGACAACCCGGATCTTTATATTTCAAAACATTTTTATTGGAAAGAATGGAACTTACTTGTTCAGCCATAAAGGTTTTCTTTCTTACCTGATGCTTCATTTTCACAATCCACAGATCCTTCAAAAATTTGGCATAGGAAGGTACCTGTTTGATTGCATCCAACAAAGGGATATTGATCTTTATCTATTTGAAAATTTCAAAAATCTCTAGGGGATGCTTCAATTTCTGTGAATTTTTAAGAGCCTGAGGATATGGGAGTATAGGTGGGGATTCAATTATTTCTTCGTCAATAGTGGTTTCATCAACCCCTTCCTTATCCTTGGAAAATGACTTATCATCATTTTTACTAGATTCAATAATAGGTTTTTCGTTGACCTTACCACTATGAAGAGTGATAATTGATTTGACTTGATCTGGGCGTTCGTTATTATCATAGGAACTTCACTGACTCTTAGGATTTGGTTGTGGTTGAGATGGAAACTTACCTTTTTCATGTGTGGTGAGTGTAGAAGCAATCTTTGCCAAATGATCTTTAACATCTTTCAAGGTTTGTACAGTTTGGTTGTTAATGGATTCTTGCTTCACAATGAATGAGTGCAAAGTGTCTTCAAGGTTTTGCCTAGATGGTAGGACATAAGGCGCATAACCTTGAGGGTTTTGGAAATTCTGGTGTGTTTGTGGATGTGATGGACCTGGTGGTTGTAAAGACTGGGCTTGATTATTATTCCTCTAACTAAAGTTTGGATGATTTCTCCAACCAGGGTTGTAGGTTTGTGAGTATCGGTTGGAATTTGGCTTGTTGAAAGTGTGCAAAGCATTGGCTTGTTCATGAAGTCAATCTTCTAAAACTGGTAAAGTTGGGCAACTATGAGTGACATGGTCATCAGAATCATATACATGGCATGTAATTTCTTGTATAGATTTTGCATGTTCACTCTTTTTAGTTTCTAAAGCCTCAACTTTCCGAGCTAGGGATGCAAATCAAGCTTGAAGGTCATGATCTTCCCTAAGATTGTAAATGCCTCAACTAGATGGAGATGGTTGTGGTTTGCTCATGGACTTACAAGAACCAATGGTGTCCCAATTTTGAGCATTTTCAGTGATGTGGTCAAGATAGTCAAGTGCCTCTTCGGGATTTTTGTCCCTGAACTCCCCATTACACGTCATTTCAATGACTTGTCTACATTGGGGTCTGAGTCCCTCGTAGAAATATGACACTATTCTCCATGTTACAAAACCGTGTTATGGACAGACATTTAACAACCTTTTGAACCTATCCCAACATTGGTAAAGTGTTTCCCCAGGTTTTTGGTAAATGAAGTGATTTGCCTCTTAAGAGAGTTTGTTCTATGAGGTGGAAAAAAATTCTTTAAGAACTTTTGTTGCATGTCATTCCAAATTCAGATTGATCCTGACCTAAGGTTTTGTAACCAAGTTTTTGCTTTATCTTTTAAGGAAAAGGGGAAAAACTTAAGCCTGATTATATCCATGCTAACATTTTGGTCAGTGCAAGTGTTACAGACTTCCTCAAACTCCGTAAGATGCAAATATGAGTTTTTAGATTTGAGACCGTGAAAATTGGGTAAAAGTTGAATGATTCCCGATTTAAAATTAAAGTGTGCTGCATTTGGTGGGAAAGCTATGCATGAAGATGCTCTAGTAAGTGTGGGGATCATATAGTCTCTAAGAGTTCTAGGTGGATTTGGGTTAATGTGTTGGTCAAGGTCAACATAAGGTGGATTGTTACTGTGTTGAGATATGTTGTCAAGGATGTCTAAAAGGCTTTCAGCTTGGTTTCCTGTGAGTTGTCTAAGTGGGTTTTCAGCCACGTTGCTAGTGAATGTGGATGATTATGATCTCCTAATTAATCTACCACTAGATGTTCAAAACCAACGTCTCATGCAAATTTAATCAGGGTTCATGGAGGTGAAATACACAAAAATGAAGAATACAAAAGAAAAAGTGATAAAAATAACATGAAAAAGTGTAGGGGTCAAAAATACAAATACCTATAAATCTAAGGACTAAAGTGAAAAAATGAGAGATAGGGGACTGATCTGCAAAAGTAAAAGTAAAATGACCTATACGCAAATACAAACTAGATAAAGGCTAAAATGTAAAATGAAATACAAAATGAGAACAAGGAAGATTAGACAAAAAAAAAAGTAGCAAAACTGAAATAAAATTATAAAGAAATTACCTCTATAAAGAAATTACCTCCCCGGCAGCAGTGCAAAAAACTGGACACGTCCTAAAGAAGTGTTCCTACACCCAAGTATAAGAGTGTCGTAAGACCGGGTCGAACCACAGGGAGGTTGTTCATTTGTCCTTGTAGAACTAATTATCTAGATTAATTGCTAAGCTTGTTATAAAATGTAAATCAATTAAAATTAAAACTGGGGCTAAGGGATCTGCTGTTGGTAATCCGAATTTGATCCAATTATTAATATTTAGTCCAGATTAATGGGAGGGTATTCCACTCCACTTACCACTCTCTGATAGATATGGGTAAAAGTATCTACTGTGCTAGACAAATTTTGACTGTCTACAATGAGTCAAAACTCCATAAAGATCAGAGGGGAGAAACCACTCTCTGATATATATGGGTAAAAGTACCCACTGTGCTAGACAATATCTGTTTGTCTACAGTGAGTCAAAAATTGCACAAAGATCAGAGGGGAGAAAGTATAAAAGTAATAAACTTATGAAATTTGGATCATATTTTCCATACCAACAGTATCACCTTTGGCCTCAGCTATATAAAATTAGCCAGACATAATTTAACTATATAATAGCTATTTTATTGAAACTGAGAATTTAAGAACAAAAGAGAGAGAATTTCACTAATCTAATATCATATTTGGATTCAAGATGTCCAAATTAGGGGAAGAGGTCACCTATTTATATAAAATACAAATGAAAATCGACCATCGGATGAATTTAGAATGGAGCGTCCAGATTTCACCACATCATCAGTGAACAGTGAACAGTTAATAGTGAATAGTGAACACTAACCGCAACAGTGAACAGTGCACCGGTTCTAGTATATGATTCTCTGCAGCACGTGTACAGTGCACTAACAATTCGGGCCAATAGAAATATGCCACGTCATTAGTCAACAGACAAAGTCATCAGTCTTCTAGAACATGATTCCCCACAGTTGCGTGTACAGTGCACTTGCAATTCGGTCCAATAGGAATGTACCAAGTCATCAGTGAACAATGAAAGTAAACTACGAACTGTGAAAGTCAACTGTGAACAGTGAATAGTCAAAATTATAAAAATACCCTTCAGGGTCTTCCTAGGGTGATTGACATTCTGAACTTGAAAATGATGTTTGTTTTGCCATCTAACTTCTCCATATTTTTAATTGACCATATTACCTCTAAAATACAAAAAAAAAATACACGGATTACTTCACAACACATTTATTTAAGCGAGCGAACGAAAATATATCTAAATTGGGGGATTAATCAAATTGGAAGTGTAAAATAATGATATTATCCCTTAATAAATAAACAATTTTCAGTGTTAATCAGTCAGTCCACCTCTCTCTACAAAAGACTTGTGTTTTTCCTATTATCAACTGTATTATGCATATGTGTATGTAGGCTAGGTACCGACCCATTGATCATAGCTCTCTAATCCTTCTTACATGAGATCAGGAAACTACAACGAAGATCTAGGGAACCGGATCTAGCTTCTACCCCGCTGGACCTAGCACCCTTGTTCTTTATATTTGCCTGACAAGTCGCATGTCGAGATAGGGAGAAACCACCCTGACTCATTTGAAGGAAGTCAAGGAGCTCTCCTGCGATTTCTCTATAGAAGCGGGCATGAATCTGGTACAGAAGCAAGGCAAACCCCCTTCTATAATCGCCGTATAGGTCGAAAAACTACAGGATGAAATCAGGGTCCAGAACCGGGCTCAGGGTACCAAGACAGGCTCCAACCCTGATCGAGGACCACGACCAGGAAACAAGGACCAAGATCCGCCCCTTCACACCAGTAAGGGTACCTCGAGCTCCTCGTATCTCCTCCTTAAGCATGAAGCCTGACCGGCGGGATGCCTCATCTCCAACCTGCTACATCATCCTCCTTTACCACTTCATTCTCCATATCCATACAAGATCACCAAGGTACGGGGTACCTACTCCAGCCACAACCTCCGTGGTAGCAGTCTCGATGGTGTTAGTTGAGATTCTCTACCCAATGAGAATTTTCCGTTAACACTTTTTGGCACCGTCTGTGGGAAGTTTCCATACCCCTTTTGAAAGCTTCAATGTCTCTACTTAAGCATCATTATACTATTGTGCAAATATGGTACGTGGGACACCTGGTGGAACCGGTTCATTATGCTGCACTAATGAAGCAAACCTGTTTAGATAATCATAGAGCTCTAATAAAGTAGCTCCTCGCTTAAAGGTCTTTGCACAGTTGAACCACTCCGATACATCTTGAGCTCATATACAGTACAATTGTACCTCTCTTACTTCCTTACAGCAGATTCGCTCTACTACCATTGTATCACCTATCCAGGAAATCCACTGGACTTGTATCTATTCATACATATCCCCTCATGCTACCGAATCTGCCCTTCAAAAGCTTATAGGTAGCAGTAGCAGGTCAACTCACGAATCTGGGAAGCCAACTCAGTTGTGTAGCCTTTGAATCAGCATGACCAGTAGAAGACTCAATGGTTCCTCAGTTCTTTTACCGATTCATTCCAGCAAGGTCTAGAGCCTTCTCTCAGTTGTTGGGGACATCTAAGATCCCAAGCATGCTTTTGGAACAGTACCAGACTTGTGGCTTCGCTCCATATATACTGGGCCATTCATCGCTCTAGCAAGCCATCAAAGCCTGATCCGATCGAGGAGTTCCCAGAAGCTTTCCAGTTTTGTTAAGGCCTCCCACGTGCCTAAGCAAGCTTTTGGAGCAGTAGCACCGCTACAAGACTGGTGGCTTCACTCCATATGTATCAGGCCATTCATCGCCCTATCAAACCACCGAAGCCCGATCTGATTGAGGAGAGCCCAGAGGTTTCCCACATTTTGGTAAGGCCACCTACTTGCCTAAGGAAACCTCTGCAGTAGTAGCCCCGCTGCATAGCTCAATGGCTCTTCACCTCTTATACCGAGCCGATCAATGCCCAATTGGGCCACTAAGCTCCTGTTTCGTTCCAGTAAGGTCCAGAGCCTCATTTCAGTTGCTGGGGACTCCTTAGCATGCCTCTGGACCCCGTACCAGTCATGTGGCTCCACTCCATTTGTATCGGGTCATCCAATGCCCAAGTGACTCACCATGGTTCCTACTCATTTCGGAGGGGTCTAGAGCCTTCTCTCAGTTATGGGAAACTTTTAGGATCCAAAACATGTCTCTGGATTATTAGCATACCGGTAGCTTAACACCATTTGTACTGGGTCAATCATCACCCTAGTGAGCTACTAGGGTCCTGGTCCACCTCTCTGGTTAAACTCCTCAATAGTTACAGCTCCTTCCTTCATGGTCCTACTGTTTTGTTAGAAGAAGTGTCGCCATCCCCTAGCGCCGCTACTTCGGAGCAGCTTTCACCACCTTGGTTGGATTAGCTTTAATCAGTCTTGACCACCATCTCTTCAGTTGGATCAATCGGGACCTCCCCTACCTATCCTACCATAGGGACTTCGAGATAGGTTCTACCCTAGCACGGTTTAGCATGTAGGTAGAGATGGGTACCACATCCTCCTCATCATCAGTGCACCCAACTGCTTGAGAAGGACCGGTTTCAATGAGAGAAGACATAATAAACTCTCAGCTTTCTCCATGATCTCCTTCAGAGCGGTCCTTACAAGGCACGGAGCATGGGTTTGAGTCTCTCCATATTATATGCACACTGCATCTGCTCTCTATCTACCTGTATCTTAGCCACGGTTGCCTCAGCTCTGGTCTTGACTTTGCTCAAGATAATCGCTCCCATCATTATCTTGATCATCACCCCCTTGGTCTGCTCAAGCTCGACTTTAGCAGCATCAACTTGCTACTAAAGAGCATCATACCGGTGGCTTTGCTCAATGTATAATGGGTCATTCATCACCCTAGCAACCACCGAAGCTTGATCTGATCGAGGAGAGCCCAAAGGCTTCCCACATTTGGTAAGGCCTCATACATGTTAAGTAAGCCTCTAGAGTAGTAACCCCGCTGCAAGGCCTAGTGGCTCCCAACTTATTGTACCAGGTCGGTCAATGCCTAATTGAGCCACTACGACCCAAATCCATACCAAGTTAGTCTAGAGCCTTCACTGCAGTTGCTGGGGACTTCTAGGATCCCAGACATGCTTCTGGACTAGTACCAGGCAAGTGGTTCCACTTCATTTGTACCAGGCCATTCAACGCCCTAGCGAGACACTATGGTCCCGATCCACCTCCAGGGTTAGTTTCATCGACAGTGGTAACTCCTTCCTTCCTGGTCCTACAACTTAGGTAGAGGAAGAACCATCATCCCATAGCACTATTACCTCAGAGCCAACTCCACCACCTTGGTCATGTCAGCCTGAATCATCTAGGTCCACTATCTCTTCAGCTAGATTAATAGAGACCTCTTTCATCACTATGGCTTCAGTATTGACCTTCCCTTCCTTGGTAAGGTTGATCTAGATCTTTACCTCCTTCATAGATTAAGACAGACAGATACATAGGTTTGAAGCTCGACCTGTATCCCGAACTTTTACAGCAGCCTACATCTGTCAGATCAGCTCGAACCTCACCTTCCTTGGTGGGATAAATTTGGACTTCTAACTCTTTGACTGGGTTCAGATGGAGAGTTAGGCGGGTTTGAAGCTCATCGTACATTCTAAGCTTTTGAATTAGCTGGGTACTTCGAGGTAGTTCCAACCCTAGCATAACTATACATGAAAGAAAAGATAGGCGCCAAGTCCTCCTCATAACCTGCTAACCCAGCGGATCAAGAAGAACCAGTTTTCAGTAGGGGCAGCATGAGCTAACTCTGCAGCTCTCTCCATGGTCACCTCCTAGTTCCATCCTTCGAAGACGCTTAGGTTAGACGGGGGAAGAAGAGTCTGGGCCATCTAGTAAGTGGCATCATTCAGCAAAGGAAGTATCCGATTTGGCTTCCAAGGTAGCCACGTTGTTGCACAGAGTTTAGGCCTCTTCCTCCCGATTTTATTTACTCCTTTAAAGCAGTCCTTACGAGGCACAATATATGGACTTGAGTCTCTCTGTATCATATGCACAACCTCTCTATCTACTTGCCCCTCAGCCGCATTTATCCCAGCTTTGGTTAGGGATTCGTCCAGAATAACTGCACATTCCGCTACATTGGCGAATTCCTTACTCTCGGATTGACCTCCTTTGAAAGGGCAACTTCCCTATCTGAAGCACCTACCTCTAGATCGGTTGGGGGCTTATCTGCCACTTATGCAATCGCCTCAGCTGTGGCTTTTAATTGAATGGGAACAACAAGAACGTCCTCCACCTGGCTATATCAGCCTGGACCACCACCCTCTTCACCGTTTGATCAACCCAGGTATCTCTCTCTTCAACCAAACCAGTCAAAACCTCCCCCTCATTGGTTGTTTAAGTCTGGTCCAGTACATCCTTGAGGGAGGTAGAGAGGTAGGATGGTGTAAAGATTCTTCTTTGGATATGCTGTGACATGGGACTTTACACCACGGTCTGCTTCAGCAGCCCCAAGACTGGCCAGCCACAGTGGAAGCATACACAGCTATCTCGATAGCTTTCTTCTTGATCTCCTCCCTTTTTCCATCCATCATTAACACTAAAGTGAGGAGGTCGAGCCAACTCTAACTGGCAGGATGTGAAGAAGCAGTCATCCTCATTGACCTACTGGAGCTCAACATCGACAATGCTAGCTTGCAGTCTCATATCGGTGGCTCACACCATTTGTATCGGGACATTCAAATGCCAAAGTAAGCAACCGATGTCCTGATCCATTCAGGGAGAGCCCATAATCTTCCTGCCTCTATTAAGGT
Source organism: Dipteronia dyeriana (assembly GCA_032871835.1). Taxonomy (NCBI): domain Eukaryota; kingdom Viridiplantae; phylum Streptophyta; class Magnoliopsida; order Sapindales; family Sapindaceae; genus Dipteronia; species Dipteronia dyeriana. The sequence goes on from CM065296.1 coordinate 41,633,954, forward strand.
CTCCTAGATACCCAAGCAAGTTGCTGGGGGCAGCAGCACAACTGCGAGATCTTTAGTTTCCACACTTATTATAATGGGGCCCTTACAGCGCCCTAATTAGCTACAGAGGTCCCGGATCATTCAGACAAAATCTCAAGCAAACCATAGTTACAGAGGATTCTTATCTACCTCGACCAAGCCTTTAAAATAGTTACGTCACTTGGGGACTAGGAGCTCAATATTCTCTCCAGTACCCTTATAGAAGGGGCGTTGACCCTAACGTGAGACAATTTCTCTTAGTGACGGGTCCACATTGAAAATTGCCTTTTACGGAAGGTCATTTTATCATATACACCAATAACTTAGATCGTTACAAGAGATTCTACTTATGAAAAAGCTCCTAAAGCGAGACATGTCACCAACCGGTACCATCTCGCATTGATACAACCTCGTATTGTTAACGCGATGAGTTTTATATCTCTTTTGATTTAGATCTCTGTGTTAGTTCTGTTGTGATCTCCATTTGTTTGTGATTGGGATACCCTGGATCGGATCAAATCCCTCCAGGAGGATCGCCTTTACCAGGAAAGCTCTGCAGCACTCCTGATGCCCTAGACCGAATCAAATCCCTCCAGGAGGATCATCATTACCAGGAGAGCTACATAGTACTCCTGATACCCTGGATTGGATTAATCCCTCCAGGAGGATCGCCATGGTATTTTTACAATGATCACCTCGAGACCAGGGGTTAGCCTTGGAATCCCATTCACTACCTCTAATGACATAAATGGTCTGAGTATAAGAGCATAGTTGTCATCCAGATCTCGATACCAGGGAGTGGTCGGGGAATACCCCTCACTACCCATGATGCCTTGTTCAAATGACCTCGCCCAAGAAGGATCTGAGTATAAGTACATAATTGCCATCCGGATCTCAATACCAGGATAGCTAGCATTCCTGATGCCTTGGTCGGGCTACCACCCCCAAGAAGGTTCTGGGTGTAAGAGCATAGTTACCTGCTAGATCATGATCGCCATGATATTTTGATAATGATCACCTCGAGACCATGGATTGGTCGGGAAAACCCCTTCACTACCCTAATGCCTTGGTCGGGTTGCCACCCCCAAGAAGGATCTAAGCATAAGAGCATAATCACGAGATCAGGAAAATTGAATGGCAATCCTACTGCCTTGGTCGAACCAACCCTGCTAGGAAGGGTCTAGATGGCATAGTTGACTACCAGGATCAAGTTTGCCTAAGTATTGGGATTCTGGGAACAGGAATAGCAGGCTATCTTATTTGCCGCAGGAACTTCATCTGACATGATCGAGCAGTACGGTTTGTGACCTTTCTCGCTTACCAAATTTTACATTGACTAGAATGTCGAAAATTCCTCAAAGGGAATATCCCATTCTAGGGTCCGCCAACGCTCAATTATTTTGTAAGTACGTCGAATTGACTTAAGTTTCTCCTATGTATAAAGACCTGGTGAGAAAGTGACCTTAGTTTCCTACCAGGATCTTTCTCGCCTAGGTACCAGGATTCCTAAAGTGGGAATAACAGGTACCTTGATTCGCTTGAGCCAAGTATGCTGAGAACAATTTTTGTTTCAAGTAATGGCTACCTGTAAGAAGAGATAGGAAAATTCTTCAAGTGTTACTTATCCTTACTCCAACCCCAACTATGTACCGGTGTTAAAGTCAAAGGGGACTTCTGTTAATAGCAAAATTTAGCTAGGGACCACAGAAGAATTTTCCACTTCCCAACCTTCATGCAAGGGTCCAAATTCAGGCTTATGTGACAGGGTATCAAGGTACCTGAGGTCAATCTACCACGTGATCCTACAAAAGCATGGCAAGCCCGTCTATACCATTTGAGCATCTTACACGCATCCAGGCTCGCTAAACAAAGCCTGAAGTGACCAAGTCAAGCTCCCTATGCCAGGATAGAAGCCCAAAGCTAGGTCAACGTGAGAGGACCTGGGTTCTCTGACGTCGAGGTATCTCATGACGCTTTCCTAGAGCTTGCTACTATCTCTAATTTCACCTGGAGACCTTCAGGGTGCCAAACCTATCTTGTAAAGGCCCTCCTGCCTCATCGAGGTATAATCTCAACCTGTCCGAGCAGAAAAGAAGGAAGCCTGTAAATCCCCATCATCACCAAAAAGTGCCAACACAAGTAGAGCAAGATCCATTGTAGATACCGACATGGTTAAATCAAGTCTCTAGTAGCAAGAGCAGTATTTGAGCGTACATCGACACTAGCATCACCTCAGGTAACCTCTATAAAGTACCTCGCTAAAGTGACATACAAAACCAAAATTCCCCTCCAAACAGCGTAAGAATAGAGGGTTGACTTTCATGACATTTACGATACCATTAATGAGGTCAACCGTATTAATAGAGGTAGTCAACCATATTTAATGAGGTTAACCATATTAATGGAGGTAGTCAACCACATTAATGACATGATCAATGCCATTAATAAGAGAATATTCAACACTTTAATGGCCACCATTAGTAAAAGAGTCCAAGAAGGAAACAAATACCTGTACCTCCAAGATATTCTCCACATCTAATTCTTTGGGGTCAACTACAACAGAAAATCCCGTCTAATAAGGAAGAAGGATAAATCTATAATTTGGGGAGTGGACAATAATCATTTAGAACCTATAAATGTGAAAAAACTCTCTCTAAGATGGACAGGCTAAATGATATGCATAAATCGACTCCCAAAATACGAGATATTCGACACTTGATATATGTTCTACTACACATCTCATCTTTGGTCCAAAAATCGACCAACCTGAGGCAAGTCTAAATATTTCACCTGAGTTCACCTTAGATCACCACTATTGTATCATTTCAATGACATGTATCCCCTCTCCTGAAAACATACCGAGGGTTGATTTTCGATTACTATTGTAAGCTCTCCAGAGCGTATATATTGTACAACTCCACTAGTCTTATAAGCTCCCGGGAGCATTCTTCGATATATATTTATATATATATATATATATATATATATATAAGGAAGGGTATTCCTCTTTCCTCTGGATACTGCCTTAGGGTTTTTTAGCATGTGATCATTCGTGTTGCTTTTTCCCCCTTAGTCAGTCCACCTCCCTCTACAAAAGACTTGTGTTTTTCCTATTATATATTGTATTAAGTATATATGTATACGGGCTAGGTACTGACCCCATTGGTCCTAGCTTTCTAATTCTTCTCATATGAGATCAGGAAACCATATCGAAAATCTAGGGAACAGGACCTAGCTTCTACCCTACTGGACCTAGCACCCTTGTTCGTTAAAGCTGACTACCAAGTCGCATGTTGAGATAGGGAGAAACCAACCTGACCCGTTTGAAGAAAGTCAATGAGCTCTCTTGTGATTTCTCTATAGAAGCGGGCATGAATCTGACACAGAGGCCAGGCAATCCCTCATCCTTAATCGTTGTATAGGTCGGGGAACTACAAGAAGAAATCAGGGTCCAGAACCGGGCTTCGGTACCAGGACAGGCTCTGACCCTGACCGAGGACCAAGACCAGGGAACAAGGACAAAGATCAGCCCCTTCACACCAGCAAGGGAACCTCGAGCTCACTATATCTCCTCTTTAAGCATGAAACACGATGGGTGGGATGTTAGGATTATGCTCGATAGCAAGAGTGTAATATTGTAATTAACAATCGTTTCATATAAATAAAGTGATTTCTAGTTTAACAAATCTTATAGCATTTATGGTTTAATTATTATAATTGTCAAAACTAAATAATAATAAGGTCAAAAGACTATGAGAAAAGAAGAATTGTTCATACATCTAGATATGTGTGAGGTAGACACAATTCTTTAGTTAGTCTTAAATAATATTCACAACTTAAGATAGAAGGTTGGGCGTCTTTATCTTGTCAAAGTTGTAGATTCTTTTGCTAGCATTTGAGTGGGATCAAATGTGTTATGATGAGTCTAAAATCATCAAAGTGTGGTGTCTTTGGGCAAAAGAATCTAGTGCACTGGGTGCATTAAATAGGATCAAAATAAAATAATTTATCTAGAACCGTCAAAAGATAAAAGTTTTCATTTGAAGACAATTGGAGAGTCTATCTCAATCCTGAGATAAATGATGGACTTATGGTTGCAAGTGTTATCATTTGAGCTATCAATGAGTACAATTCTATAGCATAGTCTATCCTCGATAGTTTGGTGGTATTCATTTGTTAATCGATAGATGACTTCATTTATAGATATGGACATCGTGACTCCATTTATTGAATGAGAGTAGAATATCATCATATGGATGTTTTGAGGTATTGGATATTAAATCTTAACGTTAAGTTTTCAATAGTGTCTATTGAAACATGGCTTCTAGACAAGTCAAAATATCCAAGTTCAAAATGTGGTCATATGAGTAAATATGGTAACTTGGAGAGCTATAGGCGGTCTATGAGCTCTTGGCGATTACTGGTATTCTTCACGAGGATACACTTTCTCCAATAAGGTTGTCTAGGGTATGAATGAGTAACATCAACTTATTGTATCTTTATTTAAGAGTTCAATTTTAGTTCTTTAGTGGAATGAACTAAAATTAAATAGATTGGACCTAAGTGAATCATTTGTTGATTGTGATTGGGTTGTGTCTATTGGAGCTTAAATTTAGATAGCCCGCCAAGATCCCCAATCCACACGAACTTGCATGGATCACTTAATATATTCTACCGGACCATTAGGGGTCCATTTAGAATTGTAATAAGGCATGTGAACTTGTTTTTTTTTTTAAGAATAGGTCTAGTTCACATGTGGACTTTTTATTAAGGTCCAATGGATTTGATAAAATAAAAAAAATAATATATGGCATTTATACTAGGTATGGGCGGCAATGGCTATGGTGAATAGATTAAATATATTATTTTTATTTTATTATTATTTAATTAAATGGAAATTAATTAATTTGTTTATTAATTAATTATTTTATTAAAAGTCAAAATATTTTCCTAATAGGAGATGGTCTCCTAAAACTATACTATTGTTGGTAGTATAGTTAATGTTAAAGACTATATTTGACAAGTAGATAAATAAATGGAGTTATTTATCTAATCAAATTAGGAAGTCTTTAATATGGTTACAAATACACTTTTGAGTTGGATTAGGAGTCTTGGTGTTAGGATAGAAATCCTTTTTGAAAAGGATTCTTAACCACCAAGTAAATCTACCTAAGGAAAGGATTCTTAACTACCAAGCAATCCTTCTTAGGAAAGGATTTGTGATCCTAATCTATATCATATAAAATTCGGCCAGCCCATATATATATACAAAAGGATAGAATTTCTTTAAGATAAGGATTCTTAACTACCAAATAAATCCACCTAAGGAAAGGATTCTTGCCAACCAAGTAAATCCTTCTTATGAAAGGATTTATGATCCTATATATATATATGATGAAAATTTCGGCCATGCCTAGGTAATTTTCAAGAGAGAATTTGGCATAGCAAGAGAGAATTTTGAGGGAGAAAAATTAGTTTTTGCTTTAGACAAAATTCGATCAACTCATAGATAAAGGATGTGGAGTTCAGCCAAGAAGAAAAGAGAAAAAAAGAACGTTTTTGTTTTTGATAGTACACTAGTATCCTTTACATCAAAAGGGTTTTGTGTACAACATCGAATCAAGGTTCACTCGAGTTTCAATCAAATTGATTGATAATTCACAAGTGACCAGACGTTCTTGGATTTTTCTCTTGGAGGATATTTATAACTAACAAAGAAAAGATTTTGCTTTGTCTCCATCCTCAGGTATACAATTTAAAGAAAGGGAGCCCACACTCCTAGGTGATTCACGTTCGTGATTGGATTGGAAGATCCTGCGGAATCAATTTGGCACTTGTTCAATCGTCACGAGAAAAATGTATGATACTTTTATATACGTCAATTAATCTAGGGTTAAGGTTCTCGTTGCATAAAAGGGATTTTTTTTTACTCAAACCCTAATTTTCTAATTTCGTTTTTCTCATGCTTCCGTTGCGTTTCTAAACCATTTTTTCCCTACACGGAATGCCTCATCTCCTACCTGCTGCATCATCCTCTTTTACCACTTCATTCTCTATATCCATACGAGATCACCAAGGTACGAGGTACCTACCCCAGTCGCCACCTCCGTGGTAGCGGTCTCGAGGGTGTTAGCTGAGATTCTCCACCCAGTGAGAATTTTTAGTTAACAAATGGTAATTAAACGCTTTGACGACTTTTTCGATTTTTTTCCTTAAATCGTTTCATCATTTGTTCGGTTTGTATTTGCAGCAAAATTAAATGTGTGTATTTTTGAAAGTTAATATGCTTGCATAGTAGATTGTATGTCTCTTAAAATATACATTATATATCTATAATATTTTGGCCAATTTGGTAGTGATAAACTAAATCGTGTAATCTAGAGAATAGATACAAAAATGGTTTGGTGTATTTTAAGAGTAAGAAGCTCATGAGACTATAACAAGAATCATGATTAAACCTCAACATTGTACTTATTTGCTTGACTTACAGGATGTGAAGGCTTATCAAGCTTGAAATTAAATTGCTCGCATTATGTTATGCAGTAACTTAAATAGTAGCCTCACATGTATTTTTTATAAGTACAATAGGATATAAGTAAAGTGGTTTACCTTTTAAAACCTTTAGTTTTATGCATATTAGTGAAAATAGATATTCCAAAACGGGAAGAGAATCTAGTCATAACCACTTAATCTTATATCGGATTATGCAAGAAGATGAGGGATAACGAATTGAAGAAGGACAAAACTAAAATAGCTTGTTGCAGTTGTGACAAGCTGGGTCATTTACACTCATAAATGCATTGAGTCGAAAAGGTAAAACCCAAACTCAAGAATTTGTTAAGTTACTCTTAATTTTCTGGCTAGGTATTTTCTTTTTGAATCTCGTCCTATGTGGACAGTGGATAAGTAAAGATATACCAGCCAACAAGAAACTATAAAGTACAGTTTGAGTAAAGTTAGATAATAAGAGACAAGATGTGTATGTGTTAGAACATTTTTTGGAGTTAAGTTCATACAAACTTGTTTGCATGGTAGCCTAAATTTGTACTCCATGATGTTCTAATATACACTTCAGATCTAACTGGTTTTTAGTTTCTGTGTTATCCGCATTGATTCAGTTTATTATTAATGATCATGATGGTTGTATGAATATTATTTTAGCAAATTATATTATATGGTACTTGATAGTTGCTTAAAGGTTTTATAGTATTATACGTCAACAGAGACAATTATAATTTTGTTTGTTTTTCAATCATTACAATGGTAATGGTGTTGATAGCTTGCTTGCTAGATTAAATCATGCTGGACTAGATAGATTGAGTATATCAGTCAAAGAGGACTAATTGGACTCATTTATCTTAAAGGTCATGCAAATTATTTAGTAAAAAAACAACTAGAAAACCATTTAATAAGGAACTAGAATAGAAATTTCATTGCAACTAAATCATTATTACATTTGTGATTTTATGAGTGTATCTAGTTACATTCATTAATATCTTTAGACATAACGGTTATATCTATTTGATCTATCATAAATTGAAAGCATTGGATTGCATTCAGATTGTTTGGTTGAGGATCATATTAGATGATAAACTTTTTGAGTTTTATTGAATAAACCGAGTACGTAAATATCTTTATGAATGATTCAAGAAATTTTTTAGTAAGAAAGATATAAAAAGATATTTATTTATTCCTAAGACTCCGCAACGAAATTGTGTAGCGGAAAGAAGGAATTAAATACTGTTGAAAATGGTTAAGTCTGTGATGGCGTAAGTGAATTAATTAGTATCTTACTAGAAGATATGTTAATTGTTGCCTACTTACTTAATCATGTTCCATTTGATCAAACACTTCTACACCATATGAATTCTGGACATGTAAATTATAATCCATAACCCTGGGGGTATGCAGATTATGTTTATAATCCAACTCATAGAAATGAGAAATTGGATGCAAGAAGTGAAGTTGTATCTTTGTTTGATACTCTGTGCATTCCAAGGGATTAAATAAATGATGGCGTATAATTAGATAGAAGTGTGCCTGAATTTGAATCACAAGATGTCATTATTAGAGAATGAATTTCTTAGTAGAAGTGAATTTAATATAGATATCTAAATTTTAGAATTACAGGATCTGTGTTAATACGCGAGTGACGGTAAATAAAAAATTTAACTTGGTCCTCCATCCCTGGCGGGAGTGGAATTCTACATGGATATTTCATCCCTAGTGGGAGTGAAAGAGGAAATTTACACTCTAGTGGGAGTATAAATCCTCATGGATCTTTCATCCCTAGTGGGAGTGAAACAACTGTTGAATCAGCCATTGTAATAATTTACCAACTCATGGAAACAATCACAAAATTATCCCATGTCAACTTTCGGAGATTGAAAAAGAAGTTTTGATGACTACTTCGCTTGACAGTGATGAGCCAAAGATTTTAGAATTGAGCTATCACTACTATCTACTAAGTGAATATATGAACGAAAGCAATGGAAGGGGAACTGGAGTATAGAATAGTGATTATGTCAAAACAAATACTTTAAGATCTTAAGGACTATAGAAATAATATCCCTTTGTTCCTTTTGGATACCCTACAAATATGGATGTTTCTGAACGGGATTCCATCTTTTATGTCTTTCCTTTTAACATGTGCACACCACATCCAAATAACCTTAAGTATTGTAAACTAGACTTTCGCATGGTCCACAACTCATGCAATGTTTTAGGAAACGACTTAGATGGTACATCATCTAGAATGTACATGGCAGTTTGTAAAGCATATCCCCAAAAGAAATTAAGAAGCGTTGAATAACTCAACATAGACCTAACCATGTCCTAAAGAGTTCTATTTCTTCTTTCTACCACCCCATTTTGTTGAGGTGTACCTGGTGCAGAAAACTTAGAAATTATCCCATTATCAATAAGATATTGCTGAAACTCACCAGATAGATATTCTCCAACACGATCAGACCTCGAGATTTTTATGCGTTTCTCAAGCTGATTTTCTACTTCAGCTTTAAATGCTTTGAACATGCCAAAAGCATCTGACTTATATCTCATGAGATACACATAGCCAAATCTTGAGTAATCATCCGTGAAAGTGATGAAGTACTCATATCCACCTATAGCATGAATACTCATAGTACCACACACATCAGTTTGTATCAATCCTAAACATTCGATGACTCTTGTGCCTTTGGTCGTGAACGACCTTTTGGTCATTTAACCTTCCAAACAAGATTCACAAGTTGGTATATCATCATGTTGGGATTATGCTCGACAGCAAAAGTGTAAAAATGTATTTGACAACCTTTTCATATTAATAAAGTGACTTCTAGTTTAACAAATCTTATAGCATTTATAGTTTAATTATTATAATTGTCAAAACTAAATAATCATAAGATCAAAAGACTATGAGAAAAGAAGAATTTTTCATACATCTAGATATGTATGAGGTAGAAAAAATTATTTAGTTAGTCTTGAATAATATTCACAACATAAGATAAAAGGTTGGGTGCCTTTATCTTGTTAAAGTTGTAGATTCTTTTACTAGCATTTAAGTGGGATCAAATGTGTTATGATTAGTCTAAAATCATCAAAGTGTGGTGTCTTTGGGAAAAAGAATCTAGTGCACTGGGTGCATTAAATAGGATCAAAATAAAATACTTTATCTAGAACCGTCAAAAGATAAAAGTTTTCATTTGAAGACAATCGGAGAGTTTATCTCAATCCTGAGATAAATGATGGACTTATGGTTGCAAGTGTTATCATTTGAGCTATCAATGAGTACGATTATATAGCATAGTCTATCCTCGATAGTTTGGTGGTATTCATTTGTTAATCGATAGAGGACTTCATTTATAGATATGGACATCGTGGCTCCATTTATTGAATGAGAGCAGAATATCATCATATGGATGTTTTGAGGTATCGGATATTAAATCTTAACGTTAAGTTTTCAATAGTGTCTATTGAAACATGGCTTCTAGACAAGTCAAAATATCCAAGTTCAAAATGTGGTCATATGAGTAAATATGGTAACTTGGAGAGCTATAGGCGGTCAATGAGCTCTTGGCGATTACTGGCATTCTTCACAAGGATACACTTTCTCCAATAAGGTTGTCTAGGGTATGAATGAGTAACATCAACTTATTGTATCTTTATTTAAGAGTTCAATTTTAGTTCTTTAGTGGAATGAACTAAAATTAAATAGATCGTACCTAAGTGAATCAGTTGTTGATTGTGATAGGGTTGTGTCTATTGGAGCTTAAATCTAGATAGCCCGCCAAGATCTCCAATCCACACGAACTTGTATGGATTGCTTGATATATTCTACCGGACCAATTTAGGGGTCCATCTAGAATTGTATTGAGGCATGTAGACTTGTTTCTTTTTGTAAGAATGGGTCTAGTTCACATGTGGACTTTTTTATAAAGGTCAAATGGATTTAATAAAATAAGAAAATAATATATTGACCCGTATATATGAGTTGGGCGGCAAGGCTATTTAGAATAGCTTAATTATATTATTTTATTTTATTATTTAATTAAATAGAAATTAATTAATTTGGTAATTAATTAATTATTTAATTAAAAGTCAAAATCTTTTTCCTCGTAGGTGATGGTCTCCTAAAACTATACTATTGTTGGTAGTATAATTAATATTAAAGATTATATTTTATAAGTAGATATATAATAGGAATTGATTATCTAATCAAATTAGGAAGTTTTTAATATGGTTACAAATACACTATTGAGTTGAATTAGGAGTCTTGATGTAGGATAGAATTCCTTTTTGAAAAGAATTCTTAACCACCAAGTAAATCCACCGAAGGAAAGGATTCTTAACTACCAAGTAAATTCTTTTTAGGAAAAGATTAAGTCTCCTAATTGAATTCTATAGAAATTTCGGTCAGCCCATATATATATATATATATATATATATATATGAGGATAGAATTCCTTTTAGATAAGGATTCTTAACTACCAAATAAATCCACCTAAGTAAAGGATTCTTGCCAACCAAGTAAATCCTTCTTAGGAGAGGATTTATGATCCTATATATATATATATATATATATATATATATATGTTAGGAAATTTGGCCAGCCCTAAGGTTTTCTATGAAAGGAATTTCGGCCAAGCTAAGCAATTTTCAAGAAGAGAATTTGGCCTAGCAAGAGAGAATTTTGAGGGAGAAAAATTTAGTTTTTGCTCTAGACAAAATTCAATCAACTCATAGATATAGGGTGTAGAATTCGACCAAGGAGAAAAGAGGAAAAGATAACGTTTTTTTATAGTACACTAGTATCCTTTACATCAAAAAGGTTTTATGTACAAAATCAAATTGGGTTCACGCGAGTTTCAATCAATTAGATTGATAATTCACAAGTGACTAGACGTTCTTGGATTTTTCTCTTGGAGGAGAATTGTAACTAACAAAGAAAAAGATTTTGTTTGTTTCCATCCTCAGGTATACAATTTAAAGAAAGCGAGCCCACACTCCTAGGTGATTCACATTCATGATTGGATTGGAAAATCTTACGGATTCAATTCGACGCTTGTTCAATCATCATGAGAATAAGGTACGACACTTTTTATATACATCAATTAATCTAGGGTTCAGGTTCTTGTTATTTAAAAGGGAAAAAATATATTTTTACGCAAACCCTAATTTTATAAATTTTGATTTTTCACGCTTCCGTTGCGTGTGATTTTCCCTACACATCAACCTTTAAGTCACTTAGAGGTCCGTCACTAACCAATATTTTAATCCTATTTAGGTTAATATGACCTAGACACAAATGCCATAGGTAGGTTTCATCTTTTGATAATTTTATTATTTTATGATTAGGTTCCGTTGATTATGTGTCTAACAAGTGAGAGATATTTATATGCAAATAGAATAAACCGTTTTCAAATGTACCTTAGTAAAAAAAAATTGTCATTTTTACTTATAATAAAAGTTTTATTAAAAGTAACCGAATACCAAATTTATTTAAACAAGAAACTGAAATTAAATTCCTCTTGAATTGAGGTACATAATAAACGTCTATTAAATCTAAATGCCTATAAGAATCTAAATTGATTCTAATATCTTCCACTATACTAGTAGACACCAACGCTCTGTTGCCTAAACACAAGTTGAATTCATTCACATTCATTCTATTCCTTTGTCCCTCTTCACCACAAAGGAAACATTTTCCTTTAATCTTGGTTACTATCTTGGTCTCCTTCTAGGTAGACCCAAATTGCTTTTTCTTCTGTTATTTCTTGACCTTCTAACGAGTCTTAACAGTAGCAACTATACCAACCATATAAATCTCTTGACCCTTGCCTTTCACAAGAATCTTTTTGGCGCTTTGAACATCTTGCATCAGGCCTTGCAAGGTGTACTCCTTTATTGTTCAAGGTGTAATCCAAATTAAACTAATCAAATGAATCCGACAGTGAGTTGAAAATCATGTCAATTTTTCATCCCACCATCTATCTCAACACCATTGAGTTTAGCAATATTGAGATGTGCTATGACTTTCATCGAGTGATCTTTCAAATCCTGTCCAGGTTTCATCCTAAGATTTATGAAAGCAGTCACTGTCTTTGTCTTAGTCGTCCTGAACTTCATAGCAAACATCTCATCCAGAGATATCATTATATCAGCAGTAGTCTCTATTCCTTCATGTTGCTGTTGCAACACGTTTGAGATGGTGGCAATAATGTAACGTACATTTAGCCATCTCATCTGAAGACTTCCACTACTGATACTAATCTCTTTGCTACTCACTAGATTCATTAATAGGAGTAGGTGTTTTAGGAATAGACAGAATGAACTTATGGTTTTTCCTTTTCCATTTGACATAATTATCATCAGTTTAAGTTATCTTTTAAGATGTTTGATTAGGGATGAGGTCATGATTTCTTTTTAATAACAAAAATTATATAAAGAACTTTCGAATATTTATCTTGAATTAAAAATAATATAATCGAAAAATTCAACGATGATCCAACACCCATAAATGCCATGCCTCCTTTGGAAGTTCGCACCATTTACTAGTTGGACTAGGTCCCACCTAATTGTTAACATAACAATCAGCATTTTCAATTTTAGCCTTGTAATTTAATTAATAAGAACTCTTAGAAGGATATTAATAAAATCACATTGAGTGTGTTACCAAGTTATCGACCTTCAATATATTCCCTCACAAATATCCCTCATTTGGGAGTAGATATCATTTGGGTTAATTGTCTAGTCTATCCTTGTAAGGAAGTATCTTGCTAAATTCCATTCTTGAATACCTCTTAGGAGGTTATTACACGAAACATAAAGCTCAACTAAACTTGGAGGCATTAGGTGTTCCAAAACACCTTCTCCCACTCAATTATTTAAGGCGTGTGATCGAATTCCAAATAATGATGTACCAAGTTATCTAGATGCCAATTAGATACCTAAACCGTTCAATGCTTGTTCATACCAAAAGAGATATATGAGTGGCACTTCTATGCTATATAACATGTTATCAAACAATGACAAACATTGCAATATTTACAAAAATATAAATAGCTACAATTTTGGTCCATCCTAAAAAAACAAGTAAATTACATATGTCTTGGAATACAAAAAACTCTTTTCTTGGTGAACAAGTCTTCACATGGCCTTCATCGTTTGGACTCCCTCGGCTGCCTCCCATGGCCGTGCGCACCCTTGGCTCCTTCCCATGGGTGTGCACAGCCCACAACCCCATAAGGGGTTGCCATGCGCAACCCATGGTTTCCATAGGGCTGCCGTGCGCAGCCCATGCTACAACAATCATGGCCGCAAGCTCTTCGCATACACGTTTGTTGCTATGGCTCGCACGGTCCCAAACTTGTTTCGGTTGCTTCCAATTCTTCAAATCTTTGAGTCTTCGATACTTGAATGTATTACAGAAGAATTTTAAACAAAAAATACTGCAGTTTTTTTTATTACAATATAGTGCAGTTTTTTTTTATTACAACAACAAAATAAAAATAAACTTAGCAACTACCAAGAAGGAAATTATGGCAATGATAGGTCACCCTTCTTGTTACAATCCCAAAACAAAAATACATTGAAATTCTGGGAGCAAAATTGAGCAATAACAAACCACATAATATATATATATATATACATATATCCATACATTCCAATGTAAATATATATGCGAATTCCTAGAGTGACATCTCTTTCTAAAACATGCATATATACAATAAAAAGAAAAAGATTCACGTACACATACATCAATTAATCAAGGGTACAACCAGCCTCTGATACCAATTGTAGGGAAAATCGGTTCAACGGAAGCGTGAAAATTAGGGTTTGGTATATTAAAAAAAATCCCTTTTAATAACAAGAACCTTAACCCTAGATTAATGGATGTATATAAAAAGTATCGTACATTTTCTTGTGGCGATTGAACTAGCACCGAATTGAATCCGCAAGATCTTCCAATCTAATCATGAACGTGAATTACCTAGGAGTGTGGGCTCCCTTTCTTTAAATTGTATACCTGAGGATGGAAAAAAAAATTATATATTTCTCTTTGTTAGTCACAATAATCCTCCAAGAGAAAAATCCAAGAACGTCTGGTCACTTGTGAATAATCAATCTACGTGATTGAACCTCGCGTGAACCGGTTTCGATTTTTTACACAAAACCCTTTTGATGTAAAGGATACTAGTGTACTATCGAAAACAAAAACGTTCCCCTCTTTTCTCTTCTTAGCCGAATTCAAACCCTATAGTTGGATGAAGTTTTTTTTTTAACTATAAAAGCAAAATAAAAAAAACTTCTTTCAAGTCTCCACCAATGCCTTGGCTAAATTCTAGAGCACGAATTATTATGTTGTCCGAAATTTTCACTCTACGAATTCTAGGGCTGACCGAAATTATCAAGGTAGTATATATAGGATCACAAATCTTTTCCTAAGAAGGATTTACTTGGTTGGCAAAAATCATTTCCTTAGGTGGATTTACTTGGTGAAAAAGAATCATTTTTCAAAGAAGAATTCTACTCTACACCAAGACTCCTAATCCAACTCATTAGAGTATTTGTGACCATATTAAAGATTTCCTAATTTGACTAGTTAAAATAATTATTTTTATTTATCTATTTATCAAATATAATCTTTAATATTAATTATACTACAAACAATAGTAAAATATTAGGAGACCTTCCCCTATTAGGAGAAAGATTTTGACTTTTAATTAAATAATTAATTAGTCAATACATTATTTAATTTCCATTTAATTATTTAATAAAATAAAAAATAATATATTAGGCATTTATATATTAGCCTTGCCGCCCATGACATTATATAGGCATATATATTATTTTTATTATTTTATTAAATCCATTGGACCTTAATAAAAAGTCCACATGTGAACTAGACTCATTCTTACAAAAAGAAACAAGTTCACATGCCTTAATACAATTCTAGATAAACCCCTAAATTGGTCTGGTAGAATATATCAAGTGATCCATGCAAGTTCGTGTGGATTGGGGATCTTGGCGGGCTATATAAATTTTTAAGCTTCAATAGAAATAACCTAATCACAATCAACAAATGATTCACTTAGGTCCAATCTATTAATATTAGTTCATTCCACTAAAGAACTAAAATTGAACTCTTAAATAAAGATAGAATAAGTTAATATTTCTCATTCATACCCTAAGCAATCTTAATGGAAAAAGTGTATCCTTGTGAAGAATATCAGTAATCGCCAAGAGCTCATAGACCGTCTATAGCTCTCCAAGTTACCATATTTACTAATATGACCATATTTTGAAATTTGATATTTTGACTTGTCCAGAAGCCATGTTTCAGTAGACACTATTGAAAACTTAGCGTTAAGATTTAATATCCGATACCTCAAAATATCCATATGACGGTATTCTACTCACGTTTAATAATTGGAGCCATGATGTCCATATATATAAATGAAGTCCTTTATCGATTAACAAATGAATACCATCAAACTATCGAGGATAGCCTATGCTATATAATCGTACTCATTGATAGCTCAAATGATAACACTTGCAACCATAAGCTCATCATTTATCTCAGGATTGAGATAAACTCTCCGATTGTCTTCAAGTGAAAAACTTTTATCCACTGACGGTTGTGGATAAATTAATTCACTGTGATCATTTTCAATGCACCTAGTGCAATAGATCTTTTTGCCCAAAGACACCACACTTTGATGATTTTAGACTCGTCATAACACATTTGATCCCACTCAAATGCTAGTAAAAAAATCTACAACTTTGACAAGATAAAGGCGCCTAACTTTTTTCTTAAGTTGTGAATATTATTCAAGACTAACTAAAGAATTGTGTCTACCTTATACATATCTAGATGAATGAACAATTCTTCTTTTCTCATAGTCTTTTTACCTTATGATTATTTATTTTTGACAATTATAGTAATTAAACTATAAATGCTATAAGATTTGTTAAACTATAAATCACTTTATTAATATGAAAAGATTGTTATATACATAAAATATTGCATGAAATTCTTCGGTGCAACTTTGGGGACAGTTATGCTCTGTTGCATACTCTGGGCCAGGCTATGTAGCATAAATATTTCACTTATGATCTAATCATAAACAGTGATGGTAAGTTAATGCATTAAAAATTAAGCTTTCATCAAAAAAAATTTACTTTTTATTTTGATGGGTGCAGGGAGTTTTTATCTTCATGATTGATGATTTAAGGATACAATATATTACAATTTACAAAACCAGATGCAAAAACACAACTAAATAACTGGTTTGATATTTTCTACTGTAGTTGTGTGTGTAGTATGATTAATAAAGGACTTTATTATGCTTTTTAGTGAAATCTCTCTATATCTTTAGTTTCTCAAATATTGCCCATGCTATATTCCTCCTTTTTGTTTACCACGACTGCTTTCAATATTTACTCATTCTTGTTTTCTAATTGAACCAATTTTGTATGTGTTACTTTAAGTTTCAAGCTTTAATCATCTCATATATTAGTGACAAACAAATCTCTTTCACCTTTTGCATGAAGTACTTCGTTGGAGCTTGTGATCCTGATTAAACATAATAAAGTGCATATGGGTTAATAAAGAGCAATGTGCAGGTAGCTGCCAGGGAGTAATTGCATTAAACATGGAAGACGGAACATTACGTCAGTTCCAAGCTACATCTATAATTATGGCCACAGAGGTACTACACCTTTTTCGCATACTTATTTGTTTTGAAATAAGCAATGATATTTACGTTGTTGATGTGTCTTCCTCGACAATATTATTTTCATCATTAATGCATCTTTCTCTCAGGGCTATGAAAGGGCTTACTTTTCTGCAACCTCTTGTCATACATGCACAAGAGATGGCAATGTGATGGTTACACGTGTTGAGCTCCCACTCGAGGTTTGTTTTACTGCTTCTTGATCTTGAAGTGAGTTGTCGAATTAGTTTTCATTGCCTTATGTCATGTCTCTTGATTTATTCTTCCTTTAGGATTTGGAATTTGTACAATTTCATCCGACTGGTATATATGTGGCTAGGTGCAAGAAAAAAGAAAGAAATACAAGAATCTTGTTTTCAAGAAAGGAATACAAAGAAAAAGAAATTTGTTTTCAAGAATCATGTTTTATGCTTTTAAGTGTAACACTAATTTGAAGTTATGTTATTGTTTCAATAATGAATTCATACCTGCAATGTATGTTGCTATTGTATATGTTAATATTTTTATGCAATATGATTGAGTTATGAGTAAAATACTAATGTTAGTACTATTGAGTGTCTCTGTTTATATTCATCTTCTAATGTCTCTGTTGTCAAATTTTATGTGCCTTAACAATTATGTGGTGTAGCTATGACTCCACTTTATTGCATTTGACATTAATTTATTCAAATTTAGTTAAATATGTGACAGACATTTATATAGCTTTAAATAAGATGGTTATTTCATTGATTCTATGTACATAAGTAAGCTAAGGTGCCGTCTTTATTTTTTAAAATAGTTTGAACAGACTGATATCTCATGCACAGACATTTTTGTTTCTTTCTTAGGTTTTGAACAGGTGGGGATACTATCCACCGATATATATATATATATATAACCAATTTTGAAGTGTTATCAGTAGTGCATACTTGAATTTATGTTTGATAGCTAAAGGATGTTGTTCCTTAAATGAAATATGCAATGCAAATTATGCAAATTCAGCTAGTTGTAATATAAAAAATGATTTTTTTTTTATGTTTTGTTAGTAGTAGTGATGAAGGGATATTTTACAAATTATTGTGAGAGAAATATAAATTTACATGAGTCAGAAATTTATAAATTATTTTATTATATTTATTATTAATTAAATATTTTATTTGACATTAATTAATTTATGCCATCTGGTGCACATGATAGGATTAGATTATTTTAAGAGATTGGATTGGATTAATTCTGATGTGTCATGCTTTTAGTGCAACATTGGATTGTTTGTCTAAATTCTATTATCACTTTTAAATTGAAGTAGTGCATTCCTGTCAGAACTAATTAAAGATCTGAATCATAGAGAAAATTTATGGAGGACTCGATCTAAGAATATTTTTAAGTCGTCATTGAAAGGCTCGTGTTGCTCTCACCTAAAGCTGCGAGTAAATAGCCAAATATGCAACGACTAATTTTAGTAGTCGAGTGAAATCAATAAGGAAGTGTTAATAAGTAATAACATAAAATCAAAAAAAAAAAATCATCCCCGTAAGAACTAATTAAAGATCCAAATCAAAGAGAAACTTTATGGAAGATTTGATCTGAGAATATTTTTCAAGTCATCGGATGAAGAGCTTGTGTTGCTACTACCCAAAGCTGCGAGTAAATGTGAAACAATTACTTTCATTTTCTGCTCGAACCCCATAAAATAAAAATAATGAAATCAATTCAGAATGACAGAAGTGAAATTACTTGTGCAAAGAGAAGATTGGCTCCAGCTATGAGAGAATTTGAGTTGAGAGTGCATGAGTGAAAGTAAGGAGCTGATAAATTAGTGAATGGATAAAAAAAACAATTGATTTGGAGGGGTTTATTTTATCATATTCTAACCAGATAAAAATAATTTTGTGATTACATAGTCCTAGTGTTGGGGTTTATACTCTAAAGATGTAATTTGTAAATGGGTTTATAAAATAAATAAAAGGAAAAGTTCAACTCATTCTTGTTGTGTTGTTTATTGTATAACTTATGCATATATTTAACATCCAAGATTGTCGGATGTAATCTCGAATTGTGTATATGAGTGTCATATACAGATTGATGCAGTAAGAGACGTGCAATCTAAAGAGTCTGTAGATAGCAAATATAGTTGGGTACTTTATTTGTGGTTAATCTATAGTTGCTGTTCATTCCATAATGTACGGTGATTCTATCTTAAATCATTCATATGAGATATGGGAATGGAGGCACCTTGTATGATGTGATCATATAGAACTTGGTTATGATCTATATGAATCTCTCACCAAGATCCGTTTACCGATGAGATTCCTTTATATCAACTAATGATGACAATATGTGGGTGATCTTAATCCTGAGTGTCTTATCGACTTCTTCAGGTTAGATCGTGGTCTTTGATATACCATGGGTGAGGTCGGATGCATTTCCTGATCAATATACTCTGTATGTTGGGATTGCGGTTTGGCTTGTGGCTGGGAAGGTGGGTACACAATAGTGGAATCCTCTCCTTCTTGTGAGAAGTAAATAGTAGTTCTCTTAAGGGTTGATTCGAGGCTTGGATAATATAAGTGTTCTCCTAATTTTGTGAGGAAATAGGATTTATTGTTCATTAGAGAGTCAACGGTAATTAAAGGATATATGTAACTAGAGGGGTATAACGGACATTATGACCTAGCTCTAATTATGAACTATTGTGGAGGATCACACCATATGTAATAGCTATATCGATAGACACCGAATTGTATCGGTCTGTGTAAAAGCGTCTGCAGATAAGAAATTGTACCTTCGGGTTTTTAGTGGAATTACATTGGAGTTAATAATCAAGGAATATTAATTAATGAGTTTCATTAATGATTCCGATGATTATTGGAGCTCAAAATACTGTGGGTTCATTAGGCCCCCTTGCTAGCCTGATCGATTTAGGTAACAGGGGTCACGGTTAATTAATTGGATTGTCCAATTAATTGTGTTACTTACGAAAGTGACAGGTATTTATTCGGAAATTAATTGAATAATGAGATTATTTAATTAATTAATGATAATAATTATGTTAATTAAATAATTAGATTATTTAATTGTATAATTAATCATTAGTTGGAGGGTGTTGATTGATATTTAATTTTTTAAGGATAAAATAATTTGATTATTTTATTTTTATTAAATTATATTTTTAATTTTGATTTATTAATATCTTTAAAGATATGAGATTTAAATAGATTAGTGTTATCCATATATATATTTGAGATATACGTTTTAAGAAGATGAAACTTTTGTTTGTATAGGATGCAAACACTGATGGTGCTTGAATCAATAGAAAAACACGCATCATGAGATTGTATTTGCATTGGATGCAAAGTGTTGAGTGAGCGTGATACATCAATTAAGAAAGAGAAATGCGTAGAAATATGAGTTCTCTCAAAATTGCATGTGATGCGGTTTTAATATGCGTGAAACAAGACAAAAAGAGAAGAAAGACATAAAAATAAAAACACTCCTTTTGAGTGGATGCAAATCGTTGCACTAAAGCATAAATAAACATCAAATTATTAATTTTTTTCTTTTAACTACTAGAAGTGTTCTACGTAGTTTTCTCTCTCAAAAAGAAAGAGTTTCTTTAAATCTTTTCTCTACATCCTCCATTCATGTTCCTGAGACCGTGACACGCTCACACGCAGTTACCAATTCCAAGACGTAGCAAGGAAGATCGAGTGATTCAGACAGGAGTATATCATAAAGTGAATGAGCCTCCAAATGTTGGTAAGATTGGTTCAAACATGAGCATATCGTAAAGTGAAGGAGTCTCCAAACATTGGTAAGATTTTTTTCTTCTGATTATGTTGGCTACAATTTCCTATGTTCATATATTGTATGTATTAGTTCTGAAAATATTACATCCCAAGTTCACTGGTTCCAGATCGATTATGCTCTGTATTAAAAAATAATAAAACTTACTTCCGCTGCGTTACCGGTAACAGGGGTTCCATCACCTAGTAGCTTAGAATCGCTAAACATGGGATTGGACAAAAAATAGTTCATTCCCAGTCCTATCGCAAGCAACAAACATGAGTTTAGAGAAACATTAAACTCATTGAACCTACGTTGAAGCACCAATTTTATAAACTATTGGATTCGGAGAGTGCCACACAGATGAGTTGCTTGATTTTAGTATTTGGTGGTATATAACATAGTGACTGTGTATACTTAGTTAGATACTGCCTACATTAGAAGATCCCAATTCTTTTTTTATATTATTGGTTAATGAATAGTATGCATATTATCAAAATTATTTAAACCTTTTACTAAATTGAGAGGAAATATTAATATTGTTGACGGGAAATTTACTCGAGATGAGAAGTTTATGTTAACACCCTCGAGACCACTACCATGAAGGCGGTGGTCGGTCGATACCGTTGGTTCCCAGCCTGTTAAAGAGAGAGACGAGAGGTAATAACAGTAAATGGGAGCTCTATATTTGATATATTGCTTTAAGATACAAATAACTCTCTTATCTGCTCACAATCTCTCGGAGGTGTAGCGTGGTGGCACCTTAGTGCCTATCGAATAGTGGAGATGAAGGTGACTGTTTTCTGTAATCAGAATTTAGGCCCTCCTTCTATGTGTAGGTCTGCTATTTAAAATTTTGTCTCTGTCGTTCGTTCTTTTTTGTGTCTATATCTGTTCCCCTTGCTTGGCTTCACATATATATATCGTCCAAGTAGATTTTTAGTTTACGAATACTCTACTGTTATCTCATGAATCCGTTCCCTCCTTATCGGACTGGATTTGTTATTTAAATTTGAATTGTTTTCAAATTCGATGGCATCGTTGACGAAGATAAGTTGGTTCCCTTATTTGAATTTAAACTCTTGACGTGCATGTAGATATCATGTGGAGATGATCCTGTGTGCATTCGTGCCATCGATCTTCATAGAGGTCACCCTGCCAGCTGCCCGTTGCCCCGTAGAGCGAGGTGGATCCATGCTTTGGCTCTGTTCTTAGGAGCTTAAGATGGATTTTTCCTGACCTGTAGGGGCTTGAGGTGCTCTTGTAGACCTCTCTGGGAGGTAGCTGGGGTAGTGTAGATCCAGGCGTGATTCTTCCCTCATGCCTAGGAAGGACAGTGGGCTTCTGGGAGGTTGGCGGGCTTCTTTCGAATGTCCCTTGAGCTTGGAGACTTCCCCTGGAATTTACGGGTGCTTGTGGAGCTCGACCTTTGAGCCGAGGTTTCCCGATAGATGGCCTGGAGAAGACCGGGCTCTTGTACTCTTGTGGAGGCTCGTCCCGGTCGCGTCTGGCTTATCTTTTGGAAACTTTGAAGCCGAACCGGCCTTCCCTGCTCTTGCGGGGTGGATTTTCCAGGCTTTATGATTGTCGATTGAAGGTGGAAAAATTCTTTTAGACCCCTGGCCAAATTTCTCTTTTAAGTGAAGTCCCCTCTGACTTGAACACCGGTGGTAGAGTTGGGGTTGGAGTCAGATTCCTTGTTTAATTGAGAAAGTTTTTTGCCATAAAGATAACTAATGAGAGCGAAATTTTCTCATTAATTACCCAACATTTTGAATTTGAAACTGAGTGTTATTCAAAGAAAAACGACTGTAATACGGCGGTGATCTTCTTGAGGATATCGTCCATAGACCTCTATTTAAGCCCTGTCTGACCGTCACCTTCTTCATACTTCCTCAAATCTCAAACTTTCGAATTTCTTCTTCCCCATTTTTTCAGTCGAAATCTTTCACTTGCTCTCTCACCTCTCTTACCCATCGATGTCGACTTCCACAGATAGTGTTGATGCCTTGGTGGAGGGCTCCGGGGGCCCTAACCTAGCTCCTCTTAAGCAGGTTCAAGGGATTTTAAGCGACGAGGAATCTTCCCCCCTCCGCCAGCACTGTCGTTCAAACAGGAACGCTTCTATCGGCTCTAGCTTTTCGAACTGGCCTGACAACCCTCTGAACTTAGTCGACAAAGTCTCTGACGTCGGGGAGAGATTAGATGCGGTCAGGGGGGCTCAAGTTACTGTGGCGGTACTTCCTCCAGTGATAATCCTTCCTTTCGAACTCAGGGTCATCCCTGACTCTACTGTCGATCCTAAGTCGATCGACCGTCTACGGGACAAGTATGGTATTCCTGATACCGTTTCTCTAACCGTCCCCTATCATAACTACGATGCTTTTAGCCCGCCCAAAGGCGTGCTTCCTATCCATGTAGCGGCTTTTGAGCCACCCCACCCTACGGCGGGCTCTCAATGCCCTTCAGCTGGCTCCTCTTCAACTGAAGCCCGGCTTCTGGAGGCATCTAATCGGCTTCCTGGTATTATAGAGGGAGCAATGCGAGCTGAGCGGCGTAACCAGGGAGCCTGGTGCTGAGGAGCACGCCTTCCTTTTCTAGATCGACAGCCTGGCAGAAGTCCCACAAGGCCAATTCTATGTCAAGGCTAAGAATATGCTCAACTTTATCATCCCTGGGGCTTCAAAGAAGGACCCCGCTTGGAAAGAAGACTTGGTATTGGCCGGAGGAGACTGGGGGAGCTCAGTCTTCGTCGGTGGGCATGAGCTCGAGGTTCCCACCACCTTTAGTGATAAACCCACCTGGGGTCGGGATTTCTTACCCTATGAATCTGAAGTCGTGCTGACGATCATCCTAGCTCTGAATTATTTGAATCTGAAGTTTCCGACCGCCGACCCTTCGATCTCTGTATGGTGAACAGGTACCTGCGGATATCCGGTGCTACCCCTCATAAGTATCTCGATCTATCTTGCTTTTTTTTTTCTTTTTTTTTTTTATTTGAGGGTTCAGTTCTGATAATCTCGATTCTTTTCTCTAACAGTATTTGTTGTTGCTCCCGCTTCTCACGAAGCCTGACAAGCTGGGATTCCTCCTCCTCCTTCCAGATAGTCTCCAAGAGCTCTCCCAGCTGTTCCGAAGAAGGGGGGGTCAACCACTAAGGTAGCTACCCCGTTCATTCCTTCCCCTTCTCCTTCCTAGGTGAAGTCCAAGATGGCTCTTCTGGCGTCTCGGGCTGCAAAGGCTTTAAACCGAGGAGGGTCTACTTCCCAAGTAGTTAATAAGTCTGTTCCTACCCCTCCTCCAGAAGTTACTGCTCCAAACGATCCCCCCCGAGTCCCGTTACCCCTCTCTGAAGATCCGGTTGTATCTCGGGTAGTCGAGGTTCCTGGGGAGCCCGATGCTGATTTTTCTGAGGTCGTCCTTTCTCGCCCCCACTAGCAATCGAGCTTGGTGGGTCAGGATGAGGTCCTGAAGCAATTTGTCGCATCTTGTCCAGGTGACAGGATTTCTAGGATGTCTGCGATGCTTGTAGACATCTTGATCACCAAAGGGTCCGCCCTTTTAACCGAGGTAAAATGTCGCTTTTACTTCTTCATTGAGCTACTTGACTTGTCATTTTCTAACATGATTTTCCTTTGCAGGCTTTCAAGTTTCAGGTGGCCATTGGGCATCAGGTAGCCTTTCTTCGTGATCGGGCAGCCAAGGTTGAGGCTGAAGCTGAGCGAGCCACAGGGTTGCTAGCACGGGCTTAGACTCTGGTCCAAGAGATGACCTCCAGCCAACAGGGAATGGAGACCCAGCTAGCTGAGCTTCAATGCGATCATAAGAGGCTGAAGCGAGCTTTTGATCAGGAGACTCTCCGGTCGAAGCGGCGGGCTAGCCAGTGGGATGACTGGAGGGGAAAGGCGAAGGCCCTAAATGTTGAAAACCAAGTGGAAACCTCTTTTAGCGATGGGTACTTTAATTCCTCCTATCAGGTTGCGGAGGCTCTCCCCCCCCCCCCCCCCCCCCAAATTCGATCTTTCTAGTATCGCCGGTTGGGATAGAGCGGAGGTCATGTCACGGGCTGCGGAGATGTCTCACCCCAAAACTGATAGAGCTGGTCCTTCCGGGGAGGGAACTGAGAAGCAGTTGGAGGCACCAAATCTGCCTCCTCCTGTTCCAGTCTTACCAGCATCCAGTCCTGGCGAATCCTCAAAAGGGGTTCACAACGAGGAGCCAGAAAGAAGCCTTACTGAAGCCAGAGATTCCTCCTCAGTGCTCTTAGGAAAAGAGTCAATAGGAGGCAGGAACGTGCCTGAGTCGGTGTCTAGCCTTCTCGAAGCAGCTACACCGCCTGAAGTTATGGCGGTGATCAATCAAATCATGGAGGAGGATCCTGCTGAACCCGAGGCAGCCAGGGTTAATCCGCTGGATGAGGTGGAGGGGGCGGCTGATGCAGCTGGCCAGGACGAGCCACGACCGGGGAAGGGAGCAGAGGGCGAGGTCCATTCTGTGGAGGAGAAAGTTGAAGGCCCTCAGGAAGACGAAGAAGCTTGAGTTCTCTTCCATGTAATTTATTTTGAATGCCCGAAAAAGGGGGTAGGCTTTCCATCTTTAATTTTGTTTGATCTCTTATTATTTTTCCTTTATAGCCCGGAACCAGGGATTGGGCCCCCTTTGCTTGTAGTAGCCTTGTTAGGGGATAGGCTCCCTTACTTGATAATAAAAGTTTAATCTCAGATCTAAATCTTGCTCCCACGAACTTGCTTGATCGTCCAGCTTTTATATCGAAGCGAGCTATCTTTGGGAAAAATTAAGATAAGAAAAACAAGTTATTGGCATTGAGCCCCCATACTAATGGAACTCTTAGCTCCACTTCTTCAGCTGAAAGTCCCCTTGTTTGATTGTGGGTTTGCAATAGTAAGTAACCATGTATCAAGGAGAGCTAGTAAAATAACAGGAGCATTTAGAGTTTAAGTAAGTCGAACCATCCATCTTCGAGCCCTTTTAAGAGGTTGTAGCCCGAGTAGAACATTAGGTGGAGAATTGTTTAGTCCCTTGGCTTTCAAGCTCGATTCCTTCTTGGGGGTGGTAGCCCGACCAAGGCATCAGGAGCATTATTCTTGGTCTGGATGGCAACTATGCTCTTACACTCAGATCCTTCTTGGGGGTGGTAGCCCGACCAAGGCATCAGAAGAGCTATCAAGCTATTTCCTGGTCTTGAGATCTGTATGGCAACTATGCTCTTACAGTCAGATACTTCTTAGGGGTGGTAGCCCGACCAAGGCATCAAGAGCGCTATCCAGCTATTTCCTGGTCTCGAGATCCGGATGGCAACTATACTCTTACACTCAGATCCTTCTTGGGGGTGGTAGCCCAACCAAGGAATCAGGAGCGCTATCTAGTTATTTCTTGGTCTCGAGATCCGAATGGCAACTATGCTCTTACACTCAGACCCTTCTTGGAGGGGGGTGGTGCCCGGTCGAGGCATCAGGAGCAGCGAGGGGGATTCCCTGGCTTACCCCTGGTCCTGAGGCGATATTGTCGAAACTTTCCATGTAGACCCAAATTATTGTAGGACATAGTTGAAGAAAGAGTAAATAGGAAAAGGCTAGCTTTATTGATATGGAAGATGGAGTACAATACAATCAGAAGAAGAAAAAAAAAAAAAAAAACTAGTCGGAGGTTGCCTGCTCCTGAGTCCCCTATTCAAGGGTAGAATTTCCTTAGGTAATCCGCATTCCAAGTATGGTCGATGAGTCCGCCATCCATATCCTCGAGCTTGTACGCCTTATTACGAATCACCATTTTTATTAGGTAGGGTCCTTCCCAGTTGGGCCCTAGGACCCCGTCTGACATCTTCTTGGTGTTCAACGTCACTTTCCGGAGGACCGAATCCCCTTTTTTGAAGCTTCGGGTTTTAACCCTCTTGTTGAAGTACCTGGCAATCCAGCGTTGGTAGATTGCTACCTTTTTGGCTATTCGATCTTGCTTTTCCTCCAGAAGTCCAAGCTAGCTCAGAGCTTGTTTTCATTGCTTCCCAGTTCAAACCGTTGGACTCTAAAGGAGGTCAACTTGTGCTCTATAGGTAGGACTGCTTCAACCCCGAAGGCCAGCGAGTAGGGCATTTCCCCGGTAGTTGTTCTCCTTGTAGTGTGGTAAGCCCAGAGGACCTCGAGAAGCTCCTCTACCCATCTATCTTTCTTTTGTTGTAGCTTTTTCTTCAACAACTTCTTGTTGGTTTTGTTCGTGGATTCCACCAGACCATTGGTCTGAGGGTGGGCTACCGAAGCAAAACGAAGGTCGATTCCCAAACCTTGACATAAATCTCTAGGTCGGGCATTGTCGAACTGTTTCCCAAGGTCTGTTATGATGACCAGAGGGGTTCTGAACCTGCAAACTACATTGGTTTTGATGAATCTTGTTATGTTTTCTTTCCATATCAGGGAGAGTGGTTCGGCTTCAACCCATCTTGTGAAGTAGTCAATTGCTACGATAGCATGCTTGGCCTGTCCCGGAGCTGTAGAAAGCAGTCCAATCAAATCGACCCCCAACATAGCAAAGGGGTATGGCGAGCTAAGGGACTACAAATGCTCTGGAGGGAGGTGACTCAAGTTTACGGCCTTCTGGCACGCCTCACAGGTTTGCACCAAGTTCTTAGCATCTTGATGGATGGTCGGCCAGTAATACCCCATGCGGAGAACCTGATATGCCAAGGCCTCTCCTCCAATATGGTTCCCGCATTCCCCGGAATGAACCTCTCTCAAAGCCCACTTAGCATGTTCCGGGTGTAGACATCGGAGCAGGGGAAGGGATTTCCCCTCTCGGTATAAATGTCCATCCACCACGCAATATCGAACCGAGAGCCTTTTTACCCTCCTAGCTTGGTCGGGCTCCCCTGGGAGTTTTCCGCCTTGTAGAAAGTCTGCTATTGGATCCATCCAGCATGGCTGTCGGTCTAGGGTATAAGCTTTTTTACCAGTCGTAGTGCTAGGTAGGGGGATTACTTGAAGAGGGACTCCGTGCGGTAGTGTTTGACCACCATGGGCAGCTATCTTAGCTAGGACGTCAACCTGATGATTTAACTGTCGAGGTATCTGCTCGATTCTGAATCCCCTAAATCTGGACCTGAGCTGTTGTACCAGTTTCAGGTAAGCGATCATGTTATCCCCTTTGGCCTGATAATTCTTAGAAACTTGGTTAACCATGAGTGAAGAGTCGCTCTTGATGTTCAAGTAATCGACCCCGAGCTTCATGGCAGCTTTAATCCCAGCTAGCAGGGCTTCGTATTCCTCTTCATTGTTTGTGGCTTTAAATTCGAATCTGAAACAATGGCAGCACTTAGTTCCTTCGGGGTCGATGAGGATTATGCCCGCTCCTCCCCGAAACTGCGCGGAAGCTCCGTCAGTGTAGAGAGTCCATGACTCGCAGTCCTCCGGCCAGTTGTCAACTTCTGGAATCCTCTCAAGGGTAACATCTGTTACCGCGTGGGTTACTTGATCTGAAGGTACTGAAAGTTCGGCCACAAAGTCCGCTAGTGCTTGAGCTTTTATCGTGGTCCTAGGCTTATATTTTTAATCGAACTGGGTAAGCCCTAGCGCCCATAGAACCAGCCTTCCAGAAACATCCGGCCTTTGCAAGAACTGACGGAGGGGTTGGTCCATTACCACTGCTATTGAATGAGCATAAAAGTATGGACGGAGTTTCCTTGTTGAGGTCACCAAGGCATAAGCGAGCTTTTCCAGCAAAGTATAGTTCTTTTTGGGCTTGGTTAGAGCGCGACTCACATAGTAGATAGGTCACTGGATCCTATCCCCGCATTCCTTGACCAAAGCACCACTTAGTACGGTTTCTTAAACGGCCAAGTATATTTGGAGCTCTTCTCCAGGATTTGGCTTGACCAGCAGTGGAGGGCTTGTTAGGTATCTTTTCAAAGCTTGGAAAGCCTGTTCGCTCTCCTGATCCCACTTCATGTTTCTTCCCTGCTTGATAGCTTTGAAGAATGGTAGGCACTTATCGGTAGATCGGGAGATGAACCTGTTAAGCGCTGCTACCTGACCGGTCAAGGCTTGAACCTGTTTAAGAGATGCGGGGGATTCTAGGTCCAAGATAGCCGTGATTTTTTTTGGGATAGCCTTTATACCTCTGTCATGGACCATAAAGCCTAGAAACTTTCCCGCAGTTACACCAAAGGGTTCAACCTCATCTGGTTTTCCCTTAGGATCATAAAAGTCCTTCGAAGGTCGTCCAAGTGGCCTTCCAGGGTCGAAGACTTAGTGATCATATCGTCGATATATACCTCCATCGACCTTCCAATTTTAGGCTTAAACAAACGGTTGACTAACCGCTGGTAAGTAGCTCCAGCATTTTTAAGCCCGAAAGGAATTACCTTGTAGCAATATAGGCCTTGCGCGGTGATAAAGCTGGTCTTTTATTAGTCCGCATGATGCATCATAATCTGGTTGTAGCCGAAAAATGCATCCATGAAGCTCAGGAACTTGTTCCAGGAGGTGGAATCAACCAACTTATCAATTTTTGGCAGAGGAAAACTATCTTTCGGACATGCTCGGTTGAGGTCGGTGTAGTCCACGAACATGCGCCACTTCCCATTTGCATTCGTGACCATGACCACGTTGGAGAGCCATTCGGGATAGCGGGCTTCTCGAATGAAGCCTGCCCGGGTGAGTTTATCCACCTCTTGTTGAACCGCCAAATTTATTTCATTATTGAAGTGGCACCTTTTCTGTTTGACGGGCTCGAAGGTCGGATCCACCACAAGTCGATAGAAGCTAATGTCATCTGGATCCCAGGGATCTCCGCATGACTCCAGGCGAAAATATCGTTGAACTCCATGAGGAGCCTAATCAAGCCCTTTCTCATTCCTGGCTCAAGGGTAGCTCCGATCTTGACAACCTTCGAGGGATCGGTTAGTCGAACAGGAATCTCCTCTAACTTGTCGACCAGGTGGCCGCTGGCCCATTCCCTTTCTCTGTTCTTCCATGTCGGGCACCACAAGGCCTTCTTCGGGACAATTGGCGGAGCCCGCGTCTTTTAGGTTTAGTGCCGGAGTCATCCCTCCTTGGATAGTCGTTACTTGGGTGAGTTGTTTAGCTAGAGCTGATGGGTTAGCCGACACAGTGTAGAATTTCCTAGCTGCTTGCTGATCACCCCGAACCTCTCCCACCTTGTCTCCTACCGGGAACTTCAGGACATTGTGGTAAATAGACAGGACCCCCTTCAGGGATGATAGAAATGGCCTCCCTAATATTGTGTCGTAAGCCGATGGGGTATCCACCACTACGAAGTCGGTCATGATGTTTTGTTGAAGAGGTGTGGCTCCGATGATCACTGGTAGGATTTTTGATCCTACGGGTGTGATGGAGTCCTTAGTGAAACCATGTAATAGAGTAGTACAACTGTTGTAGCACCATTGCTTCAAGTTTAGTTTCTCCAAAGTATCTTTGAACAGAACGTCGACGCTGCTACCTGTGTTGACAAGCACACGATGCACCATGAGGTTGGCAATTTGTACTGTGATGACCATGGGGTCATCATGTGGCTGCATGGTGTTATAGACATCTGTTTCGGTGAAGATGATCTGTGAAAGCTGGAGGGGTTGGTTTGTCTCTGGTCGACCTTAAAGATATCTCGCCCCTCGTCCGTACGAGGGACCTTCTTCGCATGATTTTCCCTGGAATTGTTAGAGGTGCCGGCCAGAGTGGGACCTCCACTGATAGTGTGTATTACATGAGTTTGTTGCACCAGGTCCGCCTGCTCTCCCTTCCTCTTCTCAGAATGTTCCCGATCTCGGCTTGCACTTTCCTTCCAGTTTGAATATTCTCCCTGACTTGTTGTAAGAACTCTATCAAGCATCCTCACCTGACCAAAGCCTCAATCTGGTTCCGCAGGTTGTAGCATTCTGAAGTACTGTGCCCTACGTCCTCGTGAAAGTCGTAATATTTGTAACGATTTCTTTTATCGACGGGGCTTCCATAGGAGCGGGCTTCTGTAACAAACCTTTATCCCGGATGGTAAGGTACACTGTTTCTAGAGATGCATTCAAGGGAGTGTAATGGTCGTACCCCCTCTCATTGCGGGTTATAGAGGCCACTGTCCTGAGAGGTGGTAAAGCTTGAGGAGGAGCCCGCTTGTCTGGATACCTTTCTGATCTAGGCTGAGGAAGAGGGAAACCGTATGTTGACTTATTGGGGTGTTTGTTCCAGCTTTTCTGATCTTACTCAGGTCTATGAGCTTCCTTCTTTTGTCTATTTTCAGCTCTCATGTCGTCATGCTCCATCTTGACCTTAAGTTGTTCGTCGACCTCGATCTTTTCCAGAGCCCGATCATAAGCTTCATGGTAGGTTTCCGGAGGTCTCTTGGCAAAAGACCGGAATAGTTTTCCTACCCATAAATTTCTTCTGAAGTTGGCAAGGGTTTCTCTCTCAGTAAAGACCCCCATCTAGATGAATTCCTTGTGGAACCGTTCGACATAAGCCCGAAGAGTTTCCCCTCTCTCCTGGATCACGTACTGTAGATGAATCAGGTCCTTTAGTCGGGGCTTAACCCCTTGGAACTGTGAGTAGAAATCAGTTGATAATTTGGTGAAGGAATCTACGCTCCCAGCAGGTAGTTTCCTAAACCAAGTCTTAGCATAATCCGTGAGTGTGGTGGGGAACATCCGACACATAGCGGCCCTGGTTGTGTTCTGGACCTCCATTTGTTGAACGAAACTCTCTAAGTGGCTCAGAAGATCTTCAGTCCCGGAGAACATGTCAGCGGGAATTTTGAACTTATGAGGGAGCTCTGCCTCCCAGATCCTTCTGGTGAAGGGGGCGTTCATCTCACTTAGAGGATCTTTCTTGTCCTCCTTGTACTTTCCCTTCTTCATCAATTGGACCTCTTTCGGTAGCTCTACCAACTGGTCCCACAGTCGCTTGCTTTCAGACTTTCTTGAGTCGATCTCTAATTCCTCACAATCAGATCCCTCTGATGAACTGGTGACCTCTACCCAGTTCCTTCTTCGAAGGGGGCTTGCTCGGGGGCTTTGCTGACTTTCTTCATTTCTACCCCAGGCTTCCCTCCTTGAAGTCGTTGGGTGGAGAAGCTCTTCCTGTCCCCGGGAAAGGACATCTACCGAGGATTTGACTTGTCATGGTTGGTAGCGTGGCAGCCCTTCAGGAGTGTGGGGCATAGGCCCTAGCCTATCCCGGATTGAGGTCAGAAGCCCCACTCTGTTACGAGTTGATTCCAGAGGGGCTGGCCCCAGGCGATCAAAGGCGGGTTGCCTAGCCCTAGGTCTACTTGATTCCCCTTGGTTGCAGCGACCCGTTTGTTGGATATTTATACCTTTAGCGAGCAATCGAATGCGGACATTCTCTACGAAGGCCGCCGCTTATTGGTCAAGCTATGGTATGGAACCCGAATTTTTTCCTTTTCTTCGAAACCTTCCGTGTTAATGTAGCAGAAGGTTGTCCCGAGGTGCCCTGCTACCCGTACGATGAGCGGAGCTTCATGGTGATTTTGAAATAAAGAACTTTTTGAATGTAAAAAGATGGTGGTGTGAGAGGTTTCCTACAAACGGCACCAGAAAGTGTTGACGAGAAATTTACTCGAGATGATAAATTTCTGTTAACACCCTCGAGACCACTACCACGAAAGCAGTGGTTGGGGTCGGTACAGTTGGTTTCCGACCTGTTTAAGAGAGAGATGAGAGGTAATAACAGTAAATGGGAGCTCTATATTTGATATATTGCTTTAAGATACAAATAACTCTCTTATCTGCTCACAATCTATCGAAGGTGTAGGGTGGTGGCACCTTGGTGCCTGTCGAATAGTGGAGATAAAGGTGACCGTGTTCTATAATCAAAATTTAGGCCCTTCTTTTATTTGTAGGTCTGCTGTTTATAATTTTGTCTCTGTCGTTCGTTCTTTTTTGTGTCTATATTTGTTCCTCTTACTTGGCTTCACATATATATATCGTCCAAATAGGTTTTTAGTTTACGAATACTCTACCGTAATCTTATGAATTCGTTCCCTCCTTATCGGACGGGATTTGTTATTTAAATTTGAATTGTTTCCGGATTTGATGGCATCGTTGACGAAGATAAGTTGGTTCCCTTATTTGAATTTAAACTCTTGACATGCATGTAGATATCATGTGGAGATAATCCTGTATGCATTCGTGCCATCAATCTTCATGGAGTTCACCCAGCCAGCTGCCCGTTGCCCCGTAGAGCGAGGTGGATCCATGCTTTGGCTCTGTTCTTAGAAGCTTAAGATAGATTTTCCCTGACCTGTGGGAGCTTGAGGTGCTCTTGTAGACCTCTCCGGGAGGTAGCTGGGATAGTGTAGATCCTGGCGTGATTCTTCCCTCATGCCTAGGAAGGACAGCGTGCTTCTGGAGAGGTTGGCGGGATTATTTCTAATGTCCCTTGAGCTTGGAGACTTCCCCTGGAATTTACAGGCTGTTGTGGAGCTCGACCTTTGAGCCGAGGTTTCCCGATAGATGGCCTCGAGAAGACCGGGCTCCAGTACTCCTGTGGGGGCTCGTTCCGGTCGCGTCTGGCTTATCTTCTGGTAACTTTGAAGCCGAACCGGCCTTCCCTGCTCTTGCGGGGTGGCTTTTCCGGGTTTCATGATTGTCGATTAAAGGTGGAAAATTTCTCTTTGACCCCTAGCCAAATTTCC
Source organism: Dipteronia dyeriana (assembly GCA_032871835.1). Taxonomy (NCBI): domain Eukaryota; kingdom Viridiplantae; phylum Streptophyta; class Magnoliopsida; order Sapindales; family Sapindaceae; genus Dipteronia; species Dipteronia dyeriana. The sequence goes on from CM065296.1 coordinate 41,667,637, forward strand.
CTATTAACAAATATTATTACTATAGATATTTTTTGGAAATTGAGAGGAAATATTGACAATGGGAGAAAATAATTTTATATTAACTATCGACAATGTTAGAATTTTTTTAAGATTAATTTTCCTAAATTTTATTATTAATTGTGCAAATATTTATTCATTAATTGATTATTTCTTTTTTTTTAGGATAAAAAGATTCATCAAGGAAAACCAAACTACAAAATACTCTTCCACACACTCAAGAGACCAAAGGATTTCTTTTAAAAATCATAGTATGTGGAAATTATTGATACTACATAATTGGTTAACAATTTGGAGGAAAAGTTAACTTTTAAGCATGATAATGAGTAAAATAATAATATGTATTTATGTTTTACAAATTAATTATCAATACATATTATTAAATATTTACTAAATTTAATATTAATTCATTAAACATGCTATTTGGAATAAGTTTACAAGTTAAATAATTTTATGAATTTCATGAAGGCTTACGATAACTTGTTAACTGAACAAGTTTAACGTTGAGATGAACGTTCCACTCGTTCAACCTTCGTTGAACTTGTTCATGAAGTTTTACCATAATTTGTTCACCGAACAAGTTTAACGTTGCGATGAACGTTAAACTTGTTGAACTTGTTCACAAAGGTTTATGATAATTTGTTCACCGAACGAGTTTAACATTCATCTCAATGCTAAACTTGTTCAGTGAACAAGTTTAGCATTGAGATGAATGTTAAATTCGTTCAGCCTACGTTGAACTTGTTCACGAAGGTTTACGTTAACTTTAGGGCTAGCAATTCGGGTTCATGGGTCGGGTTGACCATAACCCGACACGATCTGAATAGTATTAACCTTAACCTGACACGACCCGTTTAATTAAACCGGTTAACCTTTTAAAACCCGACACGACCCGTTTAACTAAACAGGTTATACGGGTTGACCCGTAACACGATTAATAATCTGATCGGGTCATGATGGGTCGAGTTTGACTCTTGTGACCCGTTTAACCCGTTTGTCTAACATTTTTTAGAAAAATCATATTAAATTTGTAATTTTCCGACATGCCACAAATACATCCAACCTAATAGAGTAATAGTTTTTAATAATCCAATCCAACTCAATTTAATACCATCAAATAATGCAACAAATATATAATTAAATGCAGTCATCTTGAAAGGCAAAAACAGTTATCCATAGTCCAAAAAAAATTAGTGATTGCTGCTGAAATGGTGAAACCAAAATAATGGTTACCAAAAGAACGGTTATATAGTATGTAAAAATTCATTTGTAACCCCTGTAATAATTATAATTATAAATATATCTATATGACTAAATGGGTTAAACGGGTCACCCGTGAACCACCCGTTTAACCAAACCCAGCACGACCCACATAAGAATCGGGTTACACGGGTCGACCTGATTATGACCCAAACCCAGTAAGAAGCCAACCTGAACCTGTTAAGAAGCCAACCCAACCCGTTTATTGACCTCGGGTTCGTGTCGGGTTGGCGGGTTACAGGTTAATTTTGTCGGCTGTAGTTAACTTGTTTACTGAAGAAGTTTATCATTCAGCTGAACGTTAAACTAGTTCAGCCAACGTTGAACTTGTTTATGAATGTTTACGTTAACTTGTTCAATGAACGAGTTTAACATTATCAGTTCAATGTTAAACTCGTTCAACCTACATTGAATTAATTCATGAAGATTTACGTTGACTTATTCACATAACGAGTTTAACATTCAGATGAATGTTAAACTCATTTAGCATACGTTGAAGGTTTATGTTAACTTGTTCACTGAACACGTTTAACGTTGAGATAAACGTTAAACCTTTACAATCTACGTTGAACTTGTTTATCAAAATTTACGTTAATTTATTCACATAACAAGTTTAATGTTGAGATGGATGTTAAACATGTTCAACCTACGTTGAACTTGTTCATGAAGGTTTACGTTAACTTGTTTATTGAACAAGTTTAATGTTGATTTGAACGTTAAACTCGTTCAACCTAAATTGAACTTGTTCATGAAGATTTACGTTGACTTGTTCAATGAACGAGTTTAACATTATTAGATGAATGATAAACTCGTTCAACCTACATGGAACATGTTCATAAAGATTTACGTTGACTTGTTCATAGAACGTGAACGTTAAACTCGTTCAACTTACATTGAACTTGTTTATAAAGATTTATGTTAACTTGTTCATGAATGAGTTTAACGTTCATATGAACGTAAAAAAATTTCAACGTTAAACGTGTTAAACCTATCTTAAACTTATCCTTAAAATTCAAAATTTTAAAACCTTTATTTTATTTTATTTATTTAATATAATAAAATAAATAATTTTCATGTATTTTTTCATAATTTTTTACAAAAATTAACTTTTTATTAATTAATATATAATACAATATAATTATCAAATATATAAAATATATAATAAAAATATATTTTTTATTGGAGCAACCAGTTAAAACCGGTTGATTTTATTAGTTGTCACCCACTTTCTATTATTTTATTATTTATTTTATATCTTTTTATTGTTTTGTATGACACAATACATAAAGGTGCTTTGCACCATAGTCGATGCCCTTTTAAAGTACTTTTGTTCATTTTAACTGAACACTAAAAAGATTGTTTTTTATTATAAATAAAAGTGTTTTTGATAAATGAGTTCGAAAATTTAATAGCTCTTTTTTAAGAATAACTTTTAATAATATCACAAGTTTAATAACTTAAATTTTAATATCATTTGATAAAAATACCCTTAACGCACTCACACAACAAAGTTTCATGTTTTTTTTTCCAAAACAAACTTTAGTATTTTTGAAACTTATTTTAGTATTTTCAAGATTTATTTTAATAAATTGTTTTGCATTTCCAAAACTTATTTTCTAATTTTCGAGATTTATTTATAATTTTCAAAACTTGTTAAGTATATTTATAATTTCTAAGACTTATTAGATATATCTATAATTTTGACCACATTTAGAGGTCTGTTCCATTTTCATTAATAGAAGACCATCATTAGTTCTCCACCAATGAAGCTTTTTAAAAAAGAAATTATAAACCCTAAAAATGGAAAATACATGGAGATGAAGATATTTTAGTCTACTATTACTATTTAAACTTAACTTATTAAACCAATGAAAATCTTAAAATTCAACATAAAAAAAGTGTTATTCCCCCTATTTCCTCGTGACAAATACCAAAAGCACTCCAAGATAAAGGTAGCATCTCTTGCAATAGCAAAACCCAGATCATCCACATGAAAAATACTCGAATTGAAGAGAGAAATCAAGTAGAACCATTCCACGCTTCTTCATTTATGTAGCATAAGAAATATTATACATGAAAAAAAAAATTAGAATGTGTTTAAATTCTAATTTACATGCTAATATTACAATTGTCACTTCTACCATTTTTAATTTTTATATTGCTATCCACTTAATTGGAGCAAACCAATTGTCCTGTCTACTCAATATCTTTTATTGCATCCTGCAATGCAGAAGGGAAATAATGTATTATTGATTAGTTAAATATCATAAATAAGTAGAATTCAATAAATTGAACTTTGAAAAATATGTGAAAATGTAAACAATCCATTTATTTTTTCTTATAGTTCACCGATTCGTCACTTGGAATGGATACGTTAACAATGGCTCATGCTCATGAAAGCCTGGTTCTAACATAGGCTTTTGTTAACTTTACAGATTTTGTTATTATTTTACTTGATTGTATAATTATTTCTTTCATTAGTTAGGACCTAAATCAGACGGATTTGGTTCTCTAAATTAAGAGAAACAGATCCTCCATTTATTGGCAATCCTCATTTGCTGTATTTATATAGTCAGAAGGATTTGGTTCTCTAAATTAAGAGAAACAGATCCTCCATTTATTGACAGTCCTCATCTACTGTTTATATATATTCAAGTTGACAAAATAAAAGTTTTAAGGCAATAATGCCTAATTCTTCATGGTATCAGAACACTCTCTGAACCCTAACAAACCATAGTTTTCCCTACTGCTCTTTCAGGCAGTAAACTACCCTAAAATACTTCAAACAAATCAAACATGTCCACCGACTCCATTTCAGAAGTTGGTCCCGTTCCAGAGTCCCTAAAAACCGATAACAATGGAGGTGGGAGTTTGGAACAAAACTCACATCCCAATCTTCCCATAACTGGTCACAAATTGACTGGTAAAAATTTTCTTCAATGGTCCAATTCTATGCTCATCTACATCAGGGGAAAAGACAAAGATGAATATATGGCCGAAGGAATCCCCAAACCAGTCAAGGAAGATGCCGATTACCCGTAAGTGGAAGACAACAATTTGGTGATGTCATGGCTGCTCAATTCGATGAAGAACGACATAAGCGAAAATTTTCTGTTGTTTGAAACGACAAAAGAAATCTGGGATGCGCCCAAAGAAACCTTCTCTATGACTGCAACACAGCATAATTGTTTGCTGTTGAGGGAATTTTGCATGATCTTCGTCTAGGAGAGGAAACAGTTACTCAATACTTCACCAAACTTACTCGGTTGTTGCAGCAGGTTGACACCTTCGACAATGATATTTTTGTTGACCCTAAGGATGAGGCTACACACAAGAAAAGCATTGAGAAGATAAGGATATTCAAGTTCCTGCTAGGGCTGAACAGAAACCTTAATGAGGTGAGAGGCAGAATCATGGTTGTCTAGCCCTTGCCTACCATCCGAGAGGCTTTTTTAGAAGTTGTGCGCAAAGAAAGCAGGAGGAAAGTCATGCTTGGTACTGACAACAGCAGTTCTCAACCTGATGAGAGTGCACTGGCAATTCATGGAGGCCAAATTTCCTCTTTCGACAGCAAATCTAGGAAGAGCCGTTCATGGTGTGACCACAAGAGGCCTGTTCATGTTAAAGACAGCTGCTGGAAATTGCATCGAAAACTAGTAGATTGGAAGCCTAAGACAGAGAAGGGCGAGGAAACATGACAACTTATGGGGACTCATCTACTGCTACTGCTGAATTATTTAGCAATGAACACTTGATTCTTCTCCAGAAGTTGATCAACCAGCAGTCACAGTCTATCATTGCATCAGGATCTTTGGCTCATTCAAGTAACCAGATGACTGCCCTTAATACAAAACAAGTGTCGAGTGAGTGTTGGATTATTGACTCGGGCGCATCAGATCATATGATAGGGGATGTTAGCGTGTTTACTACATACATTCCATGTCATAACCATCTCAATATTCGTATAGCAGATGGGTCCTTGTCCAAGGCTGCTGGGGTCCGTTCAGTGGCAGTCACTAACACAATTACTCTGAACTCTGTGTTATTTGTACGTAAATTGGACTGCAATCTTTTATCTGTGAGAAACTTTACCCAAGATAAGAAATGTGTAGCTAAATTTTCTCCTAAATTGTGTCTTTTTCAGGACTTGGGATCAGGGAGGACGATTGGTAGTGCTAGAGTCAGTTCTAGACTCTACTATATCAAAGCGGAGCCTTCTGTGGGAAAACAGTTCACTCCAACAACATGTAGGGCCGGTTGCAGTAAATCTTCTAGAACCTCTAATCTAGTATCTGGACCTTAGAGTGATTAGGATGTCATGATTTGGCATAATTGTCTAGGCCATTTAAGTCCACTCCTTTTTCAATGTGAGATCTATCAGTTTGCTAAACATTCTAGGAGCACTTATTCAATTTCATCATATAAATCATCCAAACCGTTTTCAATAATCCACAGTGATGTTTGGGGGTCTTCTAGGGTTCCAAACACCACAGGGGCTAAGTGATTCGTTTCTTTTGTAGATGATCACACCAGACTCACCTGGATTTATCTTTATGAAGGAAAAATCTGAAGTGACATATTTTTAAATGTTTTAAAAATATGATTCAAACTCAATTTGAAACGGGGATTCAAATTTTTCAAACTGACAATGGTAAAGAATTTTTTAACTTAGTCCTTAGCAATTATCTTTCCGATGAGGGAATCGTACATCAGAGTACGTGTAGATACACCCAAACAGAATGGGATTGCTGAGAGAAAGAATCGTTATTTGTTAGAGGTTGCACGATCCCTGATGTTTTCTAGTAATGTTCCAAAGAATTTTTGAGGTGAACCGATTCTTACTGCAGCATTCCTAATTAACCGGGCTCCCTCCAAAGTTTAAAATTTTTTTACACCCAGTAAAATCCTTCAAAAATTATATCCTCAAAATCGGTTATTAACCGATATTTCTCAAAAAAAAATTGGATACACTGTTTTCATCCATGTGTATTCCCATAATCGCAGTAAATTGGATCCTAAATCTATTAAGGGGATATTTATTGGATATTCTCCTAATAAGAAGGGATACAAGTGTTACTGTCCATCTACTAAACGTATTTATCACACAATGGATGTAACATTTTTTGAAAATCAATCTTTTTTTCCCAAAACCGATATTCAAGGGGGGAATTCTACCTCAAATCATGAATATCTGTTTTGGGATCCTAGTCCAAGATTAATTTTCCTTGTTGAATCTGGTTTTATTCATCAAAATCAGTCTCACAATCAGCAATAAATTGCTGAAAATCAACAACCTAGTCCAAGTCAACTCTCTTCTAAATTTCAGAAATCAAAGCAACTATATAATCAGCAATTAATTGCTCACAAACAACAACTAATTGCTGAAAATCAACAGACTAGTCCAAGTCAACTCTCTCCTGAAATTCAAAAATCAAATCAACCTCATAATCTGCAATTAATTGCTCAAAATCAGTAATTAATTACTCAAAATCAACAGCCAAGTCCAGGTCAACTCTATTATGAAATTCACAAATCAAATCAGTCTCATAATCAACAAATAATTGTTGAAAATCAGCCTTCTAGCTCTTCTAGGAATCAGCAGCCTCAATTTTGTCTTAACCCACCTCAATCTTGTCTGAATTCCCCTAATCAGTCGTCTAGTTCCCCAATAAATCAGCAACGGTTTAACTCACCAAAGAATTAACCTATCCACATGCAAAAGGAGATAATTGTTTACCACAGAAAGGGGAACCTGGGAGATTGGATTCAGACAGATAATAACACTAGTCAAGAATCCAAACCTGATTCTACAGTTCATTCGGTTGCAAATGGGTCTTTACAGTCAAGACAAAAGCAGATGGAAGTGTAGAACGATTCAAGGCACGGTTGGTAGTAAATGGATTCACACAGTTCTTTGGTATTGATTACGATGAGATGTTTGCACCAGTGGCCAAATTAAATACAATCCGGATATTGTTATCTCTAGCAGCAAATTCGGATTGCCATCTTCACCAAATGGACGTGAAAAACGCATTCCTTAACGGGAACCTTACAAAAGAAGTGTACATAGAGATTCCACCTGGTTTCGATTCTACAACTACTGTTAATAAGGTATGCAGACTTCAAAAGTCACTTTATGGACTGAAGCAATCTCCTCGGGCCTGGTTTGAACGATTCACTAAAGTCCTCAAGAAACATAGTTATGGGCATTGTCAATCTGATCACACCATGTTCATCAAGTACTCAGAAAAGGGGTCGCGGGCTATATTGCTAGTATATGTGGATGATATAATCATAACCGGGGATTTTATGGAGGAGATATCACGTATAAAGAGTTGCCTTGTGTTGGAGATTTTGTTGTTGTTTTCTAGGGATCTAGATATTTAATTATGATGTATAATAGATTTCCTATTATTAGAGGATTTGGTATTAATTACCTTCTTTAAAGAGGAAACAAATTCCTTAGATTAAGCAGATTGTTACTGCCTAATATGTATATATATTAGCGATGTTTTGTACATAGTTATTATTCAAGAAAATAAAGAATAAACTTTCACATGGTATCAGAGCCTCCTCTAAAACCCCAATTTTTTTTTCTCCTTCTCTTACTGCTCTTTTAGGCAGGGATATTCTCAATTCCGAATTTCTTACTGCCTTTTCCAGCAATAACTCCGATCTTCTTGTTGCTCTTTCCAGCGACAATCCTCATCATTCATCATGACCAAATCCAGAAGTTCTGAAATAATCTCAGTCGAGTCTACAATTCCCGAAACAACCATTCTTGGTGGCAATGGTGGAGAACCTCAAAATTTCCCTCATATGTCCATTACTTCCTGCAAACTTACCGGTTGAAACTACCTCCAGCGGTCTCAATCTGTCTTACTTTATCTATGCAGCAAAGAGAAAGATGACTATCTTACAGAAAAAGTCATCAAGCCCGAAGAGAAGGATGTTAAATATAGAGCTTGGAAAAGAGATAACAGCCAAGTCATGACTTGGTTGATAAATTCGATGATGCCTGATATCGATGAGAGTTTCCTCCTTTATGAGACAGCTGCCGAGGTTTGGGAAGCAGTGAAGGAGACATACTCTCACAAGGATAACATTCCTGAATTAGTGACAATTGAAGGAGCACTTCATGACCTAAGGCAAGGGGATCTCTTGGTGACCGAATACTACAACAAACTTTAGACTTATTGGCAGCAACTTGATGCGTTTGAAAAATATAAGTGGAGTTCACCCGAAGACTCTCAACAGTACAAGAACATTATCGAGAGTAAAAGAGTCTACAAATTCTGCTTGGGTTTAACTTCCAATCTTGATACTGTGCGAGGAAGGATCTTCGGTACCAAGCCACTGCCGAGTCTTCGTGAGGCCTTCTCTGAGGTCAGACGAGAGGAAAGTCGCAAAACTTTGATGCTTGGGACAGAAACAAAAGAAACGGGGGGTGAAGCTTCTGCTTTGGCTGCCCGCAATCATCAAGAACCACGCAGGGGAGGTAGACCGTGGTGTGATCAATGTAGAAAACCTGGACATCTAAAGGAGAAGTGTTGGAAGATTTATGGGAAACCAGCTGATCGAAAATCAGCTAAGGACCAAGAGGGTCGAGCGAACCTATCTTCCACCGTAGGAACTGAACCTTTCAGCAAAGATCAGTTGGATGCACTACATAAGATTCTTAGCCAAACACAGATGTCTGCTAGTACAGTTATAATTGGTACAGGTGCTCTTGCATAAAAAGGTAATTTTCTTGATGTTTTGGCTGCTAACTTACAAAAATCTCAATCATGGATTGTTGATTCTGGAGCTTCAGACCACATGACTGGAGACAAAAGCATTTTTCATCAATTCTCAGCTTGTGGTAACAGCCCTTATGTACGGATTGCTGATGGAACTATATCTAAAGTAATGGGCATTGAAGCTGTGATTGCTTCTAAGAACCTGACTTTGCATTCTGTTTTATATGTGCCTAAACTAAATTGCAACTTATTATCAGTAAGTAAACTTATTAAAGATATGAACTGTGTGGCTGAATTTCGTTCAAATACTTGTGTTTTTCAAGATTTGACTACGAGGAGGATGATTGGCAGTGCTAGAGGCTATGAAAGATTCTATCTTCTAGAAGTTTAACCCTCTCCTAAACTACAAGCATCAACAGCAGTGAGTAGGCCTTATGTTAACAGTATTAGCAAACATGACCTTGTTAGGTAGTCTAGTCTAGATAGTGACGTGATGTTATGGCATTACCGTTTAGGACACCCAAGTTTTATGTATCTTGCTAAACTGTTTCCTTCAATGTTCAATAATAAAAATCTTATGTCTTTCCAGTGTGAAATATGTCAATTCTCTAAACACTCTCGCACAAGGTCAAACTTGCAAATCGTCTAAACCTTTTTTCATGATACATAGTGATGTTTGAGGACCATCACAAACTCCAAATATCATTGGTGCTAGATGGTTTGTTTCGTTTATTGATGATCACACAAGACTAACTTGGATTTTTCTCATGAAACACAAATCTGAGGTCTCTCAAATTTTCAGAACATTCAATATCATGATTAAAACCCAATTCAATACTAAAATTCAGATTTTTAGGACTGACAACGGCAGGGAATTTTTTAATTCTCAGCTTGGCAATTACTTATTGTGTGAGGGTATCATTCACCAAAGTTCTTGTGTTGATACCCCAACACAAAATGGTATTGCCGAGAGGAAGAATAGACATATTCTTGAAGTTGCCCGATCCTTGTTGTTTTCCACAAACATGCTTAAAAAGTTTTGGGGAGATGATGTTCTTACAGCAACATATTTGATTAATAGGCTTCCCTCAAAGACTTTGCAGTTTTCAACTCCTAGTAAAAACCCTTCTTCACTTCTATCCCCAATGTCGCCTAATATCTAACTTACCACCGAAAATATTTGGGTGCACTGTTTTTATTCATCTTCATTAACACTTACGGGGTAAATTGGACAAACGATCTGTCAAGGGGATTTTTCTTGGTTATTTTTCAATTCATAAGGGTTATAAGTGTTTTTGTCCTCTTAATCATAAGTTTTATTACAGTATGGATGTTACCTTTTTTGAAACAAAACCATATTTTACCAAAACCGTTATTCAGGGGGAGAATTCTGATGAATATCAGTTTTGGAAATCTAAAAGACCTAGTTTGTCACCACAAAGCCTTAAGAGTTTTGATGTATTTTGGACTCCTAGCTTGCTTGAAATTTCTTCAGTTAGTCCTCATACTCCTGAACCGAACTGTAATGAACCTTCTAGCAATCAGTCTTTGAGTGAAACTCCTAGAGAACTATCTAAGTGTCTTGTCTCGACAACTATTGATCAAAAGGATATTGTCTACACAAGGAGACGGGAAAAACAGAAAGAAGTAGTGGTTCCAACACACACTCAGCTAGTTCAATCATCTGAGCCCAAACCTCAAATTCAAGAAATTAATGCACAGAGTGAAGACAATAATTCCCCTAACAGTTCAGACCTTGACAGTGAACAAATTGATGATGATTTGCCAATAGCAGTCCGAAAAGGGGTGATAGAATGCAGAAGTAGACCGTTGTACCCTATAGGCAAATATGTCAATTACGAAGGGTTATCTCAGTGATACAGAGGGTTTATTGCAAAAATTTCATAAGTGCAAATTCCTAACAGTGAGGAGGAAGCTGTCTATAGCCAAGTGGAAGAGTGCTGTAGAAAAAGAGCTTATGCTCTAGAAAAAAACAGTACATGGGAAATCTGTGACTTGCCTAGGGGAAGAAAAAATGGGTATTCACTGTGAAGACTAAAGTTGATGGCAGTATTGAACGGTTTAAAGCAAGACTGGTAGCCAAGGGCTTCACCCAATCATATGGCATTAACTACCAGGAGACTTTTGCACATGTGGCTAAGTTAAACACCATTCGAGTTCTATTATCTCTTGCTGGTAATCTTGATTGGCCCCTCTATCAGTTAGACGTCAAGAATGCTTTCTTGAATGGAGACTTAGATGAGGAAGTGTACATGGAAATTCCTCCTGGGACTGAAAATGCAACTAATGGCAGCAAGGTATGCAGGCTAAGGAAGTCCTTATATGGTCTTAAACAGTCTCCTCAAGCATGGTTTGAGAGATTCTCCAAGTTGTTAAAAAAACAATGATACATCCAAAGGCAAGCTGATCATACAATGTTCATAAAGCATTCTCTTAGTGGTAAGTTGGTTGTTTTGATTGTTTATGTAGATGATATAGTGCTTACAGGAGACTTTGAGGAGGAAATACCTAGAATTAAAAGAGTTCTTGCAAAAGAATTTGAAATCAAGGATCTAGGGGACCTTAAGTACTTCATAGAGATGGAGATTGCTAGATCGAAGAGAGGTATTGTTGTCTCACAGAGGAAGTATGTGTTAGATTTGCTCAAAGACACTGCTATGCTCAACTGTAAACCAGCTGATACACCAATGGACTCCACCACCAAACTGGGGTCAATTCAGGATAGTGCTCCTGTTGAAAAGGGGAGGTACCAAAGACTTGTAGGGAAATTAATCTATCTTTCTCATACAAGACCTAACATTGCCTTTCCTGTAAGTGTTGTTAGTCAGTACATGAACAATCCCACTGAAAAACACATGACAACAATACAGAGGATTCTGAGATATCTAAAAATGACTCTAGGAAAATAACTGTTTTTTTTTAAAAGAATAAAGGAAGAGATGTTGAGGTGTATTCAGATGCAGACTACGCTGGGTCTGTCACTGACAGGAGATCAACTTCAGGTTCCTATACTTATGTTTGGGGAAATTTGACAACCGGTAGGAGTAAAAAGCAATCCGTCGTGGCAAGAAGCAGTGCTGAAGCTGAATTTAGAGTCATGGCTCAAGGGATTTGTGAAGGAATTTGGTTGAAACGCTTGTTAGCTGAATTAAAGGTTCCTATTGATGGATCTATAAAGTTGTTGTGTGACAGTCAAACATCAGTATTGCTAAAAATTCTGTTCAACATGACAGGACTAAGCATATCGAAATTGATAAACATTTTATCAAAGAGAATATAGAAAGGGAGTCATTGAACCTATATACACTCCTATATCATCGCAAAATGCAGATATACTTACAAAAGCACTTCCGAAGGCCGGCTTTGAAGATCTGTGTAGTAAGTTGGGTATGTTAAACATATACAGCTTGAGGGGGAGTGTTAGAGATTTTGTTACTGTTTTCTAAGGATCTAGATATTTAATTATGATGTACAATAGATTTCCTATTATTAGAGGATTTGGTATTAATTTCCTTCTTTAAAGAGGAAACAAATTCCTTAGATTAAGCAGATTGATTAAGCAGATTGTTACTGCCTAATGTGTATATATATTAGGGTTGTTTTGTACAGAATTATTATTCAAGTAAATAAAGAATAAACTTTCACAGATTGAGATAAAAGATTTAGAACATCTAAGATACTTCCTACGGATGGAAATAGCTCGCTCAAAATGGGGTATTTTCATATCCCAAAGGAAATATGTTCTTAACTTGTTGTAATGGAAGAGTGCAAACCAACCGAAACTCCCATAGACACCACAATGAAGCTCGGTTGTGATAGGGACAGCCCTCCAGTGGACAAAGGGAGATATCAGATACTTGTCGGAAAGCTAATCTATCTCTCACTCAAAAGGACGGACATAGTTTTCCCTATTAGTGCTATTAGTCAGTATATTAACTGCCCTACAAAGAACATATGGTGGTTGTCCAGAGAATACTTAAGTACTTGAAATTAACCTCAAGAAAAGGAGTGTTTTTCAAGAAAGTAGCAAGCAGGGAGATATCCGTTGTCACCGATGTTGACTGGGCAGGTTCCGTTACAGACCGTAGGTCCACTTCAAGTTATTGCACTACAGTTTGGGGGAATCTAACCACTTGGAGAAGTAAAAAACAGTCGGTGGTAGCTAGAAGCAGTGTCGAAGCTGAATTCCGTGCAATGGCACATGGAATATGTGAAGGTCTTTGGATCAAACGGGTTTTAAGTAGGGGTGGGCCTTAAGTTGCAATTCGAACCGATTCGAACCGAATCGAACCGAAAAAAGGGTATTCGATTCGATTTATAAGGGTAATTCGGTTTAAACCGGTTTAAAAATTGAAAATCAAATTTTTTTACGGTTCAAACCGGTTTGATTTTCTTAAAACTGGATTGAACCTTAAAACCGGTTTGAACCGAATAAACCGAGTATATAAGTAAAAAAAATTAATATATTTAATATATTTAAGGGTAATATGTTTTTAATTGATTTTTTTTAATATATATATATATATATATATATATTTATTTATTTATTTTCCTGTAAAAAAAATGTCTAAAATTAGTATCCAATAACCCATGAATGTTAAAAAAATCAAAAAACCCATTAAGCTAGCCAGCCCATTAGGCCCAAAACCAAATTGAATCGAACCGAATCGATTAAAATAGGTTCAATTCAATTCGGTCCTCATTTCTTATTAGGTTTAAACCGATTCAATTTTGGATGAATCGAAATATTTTAGGTTCAATTGGATTTGACCTTAAATCGAATCGAATCGAACCGAACCATGTCCAACCTTAGTTTTAAGTGATTTAAAATTACCGTTTGAAGGGTCTATCAACATGTTCTGTGACAACCAAGCTACGATTAGAATTGGTAAAAATCTAGATCACCATGATCGAACCAAGCACATTGATATAGACCAACACTTCATAAAGGAAAAGACTGATGAAGGGATTTGACAGCTAGTTTACAGTCCGACCAACCAACAAATTGCAGATATTTTAACTAAACATCTTCCACGGGTAAAATTTGATGAATTAAGTAGCAAGCTGGACATGATCAATATTTTCAACTCAACTTTAGGGGGGGGGTTGACTGTACAGATTTTGTTATTATTTTACTTGATTGTGTAGTTATTTCTTTCCTTAGTTAGGACCTAAATTAAAGGGATTTGGTTCTCTAAATTAAGAAAAACAGATCCTTCATTTATTGGCAGTCCTCAATTGCTTTGTATATATATATTCAAGTTGACAAAATAAAAGATTAAGGCAATAAAGCCTAATTCTTCAGCTTTAATAGTTGATCAAAGTGATTCCAAGTGAACCTTATTTCATACAAGCAAGTAAAATACTTTCTGAAAAAGAACTACAAATACTTCTCCGAAAATCACTTGAACATTTTACGAAGCTTATATTAACTGCTCCTCGATAAAACTTTTCAAGTGTTTCTTAATCTCAAATTGCATTTTATTATATAATCTACTAAATAGCATGTGGCCATTTAAAAGTGCTTTTGGATGATGTTCAGGAGCATAAGATGTTCTGATAAGAAGTGCTCTGATGATTTAAAAGTGCTCTGATAAGAAGCATAAGATGTTCAGGACTAATTGACATGCTAACAGACTATGACAAAGTACAGAAGTAATAATTACACACTTGCACATCATTTATAACAGGTTATTAAATTTAGTTGGTGGTGATATTATATTCCTCAGTGACGTTAGAAACGAGGTCCTCGACATTTCAGTCATATAGTGAAAAGCCTAAAAAACCATACATAGAATTACCTTCGCAAGCCGTGTCACATAAGCTGCAGCCAAGGCTGTGGCCAACAATCCCAACCCAAGAGTCCATAGCTGACCATTTCCTCCAGCTAAACCAACTTCAGACTCTTCTTGCTGGAGAATTAGGAAATGAAACAAATATTAGTAAAAATTGACACATAAATAAGCCAAAACTAGATGATATTTCATTAAAATCTCCTTTAGCATCAGAAACACAAATCTCATTGATGAAAGACTTATCAAAAGAATCAAGGAATCTATGTTGATCGACTTTACATAGGACATTATAGAATCTTCATTTTGATTCAGTTTATGGAAAAATAGATAAGTTGGCTGTTAACGATAAAATACCCAAAATAAGTTGCTCCCATCTTGACAGAGGCCTAGCAGGAAAGCTCACAAAAAAGGTAACTAGAAAGCAGCTAAACATTACGGAAAGACGGGTAGAATGGGAAAAGCTAATTAAAGAGGCTTGCCCATGATGAAAACAATTGATGACGTCACCCATACCACCTCAGCAGCAGAGAAAAAAAAAGAGGAATAACAACACAAATAAGTACTTAACAAAGAGGAATATCAAAATAAGTAGAAGTGTATCATATTATTACATGAACCAAGGTTTGATTTGTGCTGGTCCATTTATCGTAATGAGACTGCTCTCCATGTTTTCATGGTGTGTATAAACTATTTAAATCTGTTTTATTAACGTGTGTGTGTGATGTTAGGGCACGTGATAACACAGTTTTATTTTATATAGGGGGCAGGTGATATTTTATAGCACCTCAATTTGAATGTGGATCATTTTAATAGCAGTTCTTAAGTTGCAAGTGTAAACTCCAGAATCAATTTGGTTGTTGTTAGTAGCTCCCTAGCTAGCTGCCATCCTCGTATAGACTCTCATGCTGATACTTTCAAATTTGCGATGTTTCTTCATGGGCAAGGCTTCTTTAATTAGCGTTTCCCATCCCATATTACCCTTCTTTCCTTAGTGTTTAGCTGCTTCTTGATTCACCTTTTTCAAGATGGAGCAAGTTATTTTGGGGTAATTCTACAGCCTGTACCTAGGTCCTAGAGCCATATTTTGCGTCATGCCTTGTTGATGGCTGAACAAACTCCGCAAAAGTAAGGATGATGTACTGGAATTAAGAAAAAGCAAAGCACAAATAGGGAATCTGCACCAAATATATCGATGGGACCCCAAGAAAATATATGAAGGCCAAATGGATCATAAACATTTTAAACCATCAAAGATAGCTCTCTGGTACAGGTTCTGGGAAACTGACTGAGAACATGCTAGTTTGCATGTTGAAGGCATAAGATGAGCACTTATGAATAGCACAGAGAGAGAGAGAAACAGAGAAAAAAAAGATCTGAACAGAATGAATATGCAAGGATGAGTCACTCACAAGGTTACGGTCCTCATCATTATACCTTAGAAGTAATGTTTTGATATCTGATCACAATTGACACATTATGTGTAACTTTAAATAAAATGACAGAAAAACTCACAATAATTGCCCGCCCGAATGCTCCAGCACTCACATAAGCCCACGTTCCTGGAAGCATCCCCAACCAACTGCATGATGATTATTAGTTGAAATTGAAACTGAATCAGAACAAGAACATTTTCTTGAAAGAGAGTCGATTTCTACTTTCTCAATTTAGACGTACTTTTAACATTATATAGGAACTCATTCTGTATGTAACCTGACATAAACACGATGCTACTCATTCAAGAATTTTAATCAAATATACATATCTACTCTATTAACACTTGTTGGCCAAATAAATTTTTTACAGTGGTGATTTCTTTGCAATAAATAGAAGTTAATTAACAATTTTTTTCAGTATATCATCAGAAAATGTATTAATACACCCTGAACAAGTATGGAAGGTTCCTAAATGGGTCGAGGCAGAACCGCTGGTACATATAACCGAAGCCAATATGTCGAGTTTCGTCAAGAAGAACGTCATCTACCGATTTGGGATCCCAGACACGATAATTACGAACGGAACCACCCAATTTGACAGTGACAATTTCAGAAACATGTGTCGGGATTTCGACAAAAGGAATTATTATGCAACACCAGCTCACCCACAGACCAACGGTCAGACTGAAACAGTGAACAAGATAATCAAGCACACCCTGAAAGCAAAACTAGATGCCAGAAAAGGAAATTGGACAGACAAGCTACATGGGGTTCTATAGGCCTATCGGACCACAGAAAGAACCTCGACAAGGGAAACCCCTTACTCACTGGCGATTGGGGCAGAAGCAGTGATATCGGTTGAGGTAGTTCATAACTCGCCTAGGGTGTATTTCTTCCACCCCGAGTCGAACGCTGAGATGATGAGACAAAACATAGACGAGTTGGAAGAAAAAAGAGATATGTCAAGAGTCAGAACTGCAGCCTACCAGCAATGGGTCGCTAAATACTATAACTCGTATGTCTGAATCAGGAGATTCCAACATGGAGATCTGGTTCTAAGAAGGGTGTCACCCAATACAAGAGACAAGTTAGCAGAGGCTTTGGCGGACAAATGGGAAGGCCCGTACAAGGCTGTCGGATTGGCTAGACACGGGGCGTACCACCTTGTCCGATCAGAAGGAAGCGAGTTGCCCAGACCATGCAACGCCCAATGCCTAAAATTGTTCTACCCTTAGTTCCTTTTGCTTTCTCTTGCTTCTTTAGAGACTAATTTTATCTTGTTAACTGATCATTTTAGGTTTCTTTTCAGCAATTAATAAATGCCCCTTCGAGGGAATAGTTTCAGAAGTTAAGGATAGTGTTCAAAAGCTTTGCTTTCGTATTCAAAAGAAATCTCTGGGCACTTAGAAACTGCTTTGTGTAAGGTGAGAACACCTGAGAGGCCAGTGAGGGGGCCGAAAACGTATGTCGTAAAGACAGTGTATACTCGCCAAAACTAACTGATAAAGCACTGTTAGGGTGCCTTCAGGACATAAGCCCTGATGGGATGCGCCAAGAGTTGAACAACGGATAAATATTCTTACTTAAAAACAGGCGCAGTCAAGGCACCTGGTAAGTCAGTCAAAATACGAGATGCCCTGTTGTAACGAATCTTAATCAATAGTCTATTGGGAGACATCCCAATTACCTAGTTGACAGATAAAAGACAAGAGTCTATAAACTATATACCATGTAAATGGGTTATAAAAGAACACTTCTTGACATAGCAACGGCATGATGGTCGTGATTGAATAGCCGATGGGTAAACACGAGCAATTTCCCCGACCCCGCGCAAGAGCAATTACAAGCTCTACCACCCAGAGTTGTTTGGCCAAAGTCAGGATGACAAACTCAGTTTAATTTGGGTCAATAGAGTATCCTAGTCAAGGTTAAAGGGATTGCAGAAGAAGATATGATCACAAGCAAAACAATTAACTTAGATGTGGCCCGACTCACATAATTCGAGTTGATAAATGGTTACAGTTAGTCACAGAATATTTAGAAACGACATGCAGAATAAATTTCTTTTCATTAAAGAAACATGTGGTTACAATATTACGGTTATGGAAATGATAAAAAAAATTCTAAACACTTGAGGTGTTAGATGGGCATCCGGGCACGGAACCACCGGAAGGAGCATCGCTGCCACAGTCTTTGTTCAAGTTTTCAAAATCCGGCCAAGTGATGATATCCTCGGGCTCGTCAGCCATAAAAGGGGAATAGTCCATGCTCGGCAAAGGACCTATGTCTACACCCTTAGTAAAAGAACTGCTTTCTTCATTTGCATGGAAAGTAACCAAAAAAGATGTTAAAGGAAGCTCCAGATGCATAAGATAAGGGTCTTTTTCGATCGACCGTCGATAAGCCCTCCAACGAATTCTCTGGTTCTTTATAGCCTCTACGGACTCATCTTTATGCTTCATGATCGCTCTGTCCCATTTGTGGCGAGCTTCCTCTGAAGATCTTTCTTTAACCCCGAAGAAAGCCCGAGCAGTGGTCAGCCCCCTCTCAAACTCCCTCAGCATAACAGCGTTAAAAGCTGCGAATCTTTTATAACGATCCACGTTTTGGACCTCAAGGACTGACCTAGCTTCCTAGGATAGCACTTCCATGCTAACTTACTGCTGTTCCAGGTCCTTGGCCAAGAATTCATAATGCATCCGAGCCTCCTCAGATGCATGTTGTGTTTCAAGCATGGCCTCCTAGGCAGAGGTAAAAGGTGTCTTGCTCAAGCTTGAGTCTCATCCTGGGCTGTTTTCGCCGTTGTTTCAGCCAAAATGATCCTCGACTCAAGTTGAGCGCTCAACGACTCCACCCTGGCGACCTTCTTCTCTAATTCAGCATTTCTCGAAGTGAGTTGTTTGAGGGTTGCCTCAAATGCGGAAGCCTTATTCTAGATATTGGCTATTGTCTTTCTTAAAGCAAGCTTGGTCGCAGCATGGGCACTTGTCTCCTTCTCGTATTGTTTGACCTTAGAAGCGCTAATAGAGGAAGACTTGAGAGCATCATCTTTTTCAACAAGGGCCTTCTACATTTGGGATATCTCTGTGGCCTGCCTCTTTTGATCTGCCAAGGCCCGGGTCAGCTCCTCCATCGCCTGAAAGGAAAGTAAGAGTTAAGGAAACCACAAGGTAGGCGAATAAAAGATGACATGGAGGGCACTTACAAAAAATCTGTTATTATAGATCAAATGGGCTAACAGCCCTGGCCCCCTTACAGTAGCCATCACCAATATACCTTCACCAAATGAGATGAAGTGAAGCATGGAAAAGGGGTCAGCTCGAAGTTCACTTGAGTGAGGGGACCCAGAGGTTGAAACATCCGGGATCGTCGACGGAATGGGCCGGTCAGAAGCAAAGGCAGTTGGAAGCACCGTGGGAAGGGACAGGCTAGCCTTGATAATTTCACCAACCTGAGGGGCAACCTCGAGGACTTCGCTACTTTGCCCTTCGGGGACTTGACCTCCACTGACACCATCCTTACGACCTCTCACGGTCAGATCCCTCCGGAGGGGATAGGCGCCATGACTCCTTGCCACAGCCTGGTCAACGAGAACCATTAAAAAGTCATGATCTGACTCATAAACATGCTCCACCAAGTCATGTTCATGAAGAGCTATGCCATAAGCCACTTGGTCAACAGCAGCTTTTCGGCTCACCCGATCGAGATTCTTAGCTTTTTCAGCCTGCTCGCCAGCGACAATGTCTAGTTCATATACTGAAAAGGATAACAATACTGGAAACAATGAACAACAGCAATAATGATAATCTACCACTAGGAGAACTAAAAAACAGAGACTTACTGTGCCTGCACCGAGTAGATATCTCGAGAAAGAGACCCAATTCGACCAACTTTTTTTCTGAGTACAAGTTGTTATGGTTCCGAACCTCCCAAGAAGTCTAGGCCGCTTTAACGACCGTATCAATTTGTTCCCGAGTCATGACAGATGCAGTTTTGTTCTATAACTCGGGGCTACAGAAATGCCTCGGGACTCTGTTTCGGTTTAGCCGATAGGATGGGTCGACCACCACAACCTTACCCCAATCTCTGTTGATGAAGAACCAGTTATTCTTCCGGTATTTGTTACAGAACGGAAACCCCCAGATGAAGCCCATGTGGTCCTTATGTGTGGGAGGGGTAGGCTTTTCCTTGTAACCATGAGGTATCTAGTTGCTAAGCGGCATTGATTGAAGGTAAAAAGTCCCGTCAGTGTCCGAACAACCCAGAGTATAAAAATTACGTATATCTTACGGGTCGGGGGTACTTAGCATCGATCTTCTTCCATAAGTGCCACAGACTAATCAACACCCGATACAGGTTTGGAGTCAGTTAGGCAGAGGCTACACCTATGTCTGCCAAGAAGCAAACAATGAAGGGTTGTGAAGGGAAAGTCACCCTAGAAGACAGCATTGCCCCAAAGATGGCAACTGCGCCAGGGGGTGGATTCCACACTGCGCAATTACCACTGCAGGATAGCTTCACTGAACAAGAGAGATCGAATCAATCCATAAACTTCGTGAGTTCTTCGTCTGTCACTACGTTTATTTCAAGGTCAAAGGCGCAAGGATGGTCTGCTGAAAATCTTAGCGGGCGAGCCCGCCGTTCCCTCGAGACGTCCTTCATTTTTAACATTTGAGAGGTTATCTTCAAGTTGCTTGCCAATCGAGCAGTCTCCATAGGAGAAGCCCTAGAAGTTTACCTCGTAGTCTTTGACATATCAGGATGGACACCAACAGAAGTGGAAAGAAGAGGATTAGAAGAAGAAAGAAAAAACCCGAAATGGGCCATAGAGTAATCCACATTCAGAGCTATGGGTTGGGATGAAGGAAAACGACCCCAAAGAAGAGAATCGAGCATAGCGATATTTTCTTTATTGCCAGCCTCGATGGCATGCATAAGAAGCTCAAAATAACGATAACGAAGAGTTGGTCCATACTTGGAATGTGCGTAGAGGTGATGAAGACACAGAAGTTTGAAGATGGAAAGCCAAAATCTAGAGCAAAAGAGGAGTTAGGGTTTTTGCGAGAAATCACTATGAAATCATAAGGAAAAATGAAAATTTTTTGAGCTATACATAGGGGTAAGTGACGTCATACCAGCATGCATACGTGAATGGGGGTAGGTGCACGCGGAAAGAGAAACACGCGCCATTCAAAATTTGGAAAAAGTGGATAAATGATTGTGTCAACCGAAATAAGATTGATTGACATTAACATCAGCCACAAAGCATTAAATGCGCGTTCAAGAGCACCACGACGAAAAATAATAATAAATTAAACATACTTCGCCGAACGAGTTCTATTTCGAATGAGGATTTCAGTCTTGTATGTTTAAGGGGGTGCTGTTATTGGAAAATTCTAAGTAACATGACACGTCAGCAAAAGACTAGGGTCGAGAACACCATGTCACTGGAGTCTGATCAGATTCAGTCAACACAAGTAGGACTAAACAAATCCGACAAGTTCTCCCCGATCAGATAACACAGATGATCGGGTCAGAAAACCCTATCGAGTAGTGAAGATGGTTGGGATCAGGTTCAGGTCGAACCTATGGTCGGGGTAAACAAGAATGGTCGGGAAAAACATGCGATCGGACGCACGACACGTGGATTAGCATCCAGAGTCAGTAAGATCACGACTCAAACATGCAGAAAAATAATCCAACTTGAACATGACTTCTGAAAGCACACTTTAATGAGGAAGTAAACTTCCTCATAGGCATAGAAGTGTGGATTGAACAAGGAATTCAATACAATCAGGACACAATCAACGTGAAACAGGAAAAATGGGTGACAGGACTCCAATAAGTTAGAATTTCGTTTGATTATGGGAATTTTCCTTACTTGTACATCAAGAATTAGGGTTCTGGGCATGAATAAATTGACCCAACAAACACCTATGCAATTTTTAGAGAGAAGGAAAGAGTGATTGAGTGTGTAATCTTTTTTCTTCATAGTGAATTTTTGTTGCCACAATCGGCAACCGTGGACGTTTCCCCACATTGGGGTTTTACCACGTAAAATCTTGCGTCTTATTTATTTTCTCATTATCTTTTGTTTATTTATGCTTAGCCATTACTTTGCTCTAATTGTGTGACGGGAAATTGATCCAAAAATCACCGTCAACAGACTCATTCAATACTTACGGAAAATTTTGGCCTAATAAGGTATATAACAATAGCATTCTACATTTTGATGATAAAATATTACTGAAAAAAGTACTACTACCATAATATGACTTCAAGAGAAAATGTGATAAAAATAATAATTTCATAATCAAATTTTAGCTTTTTCATGCTGGCATTTGCAGCTGCAACTGCGTCCCTGATATTCCAACCAAAATGCAAACACCAATGGAGTAATAAAATATTGAAATAGATCTTTAAATTAGCACTGATGTGACAAGCATCAAACAAAGACGTTTGTAAGGTGACAACAAAGAATAAAAACTAAACATCATAATTGGTTGAAAATAACCATACCTTCCCATAACATATGGTACGAACTTTACGGATGTCAATCCATACAAATAGTTCCCCAGTGAAAATGGAAGCAAAGGACTCAGACGAAGAAGGGTTACAACCCTGAAGCCATTTTCTCCAATTGCTTTGTCAATTGCAAGAAATTTTTTGTTTCCTTTAACTAGTTTAAGTATACGTTCACGAGCAAAATATCTGGCGATCAGAAAAGCAACACTTGCCGCCACCTAGTAAGGACAAGATTTTATTAGAATTAAACTAAGAACACATGGTTACCTTCAGTAGTCTATAGAACAGAAAAGCCAACTCACCGTTCCACTGATGGATACTATGATGGTGCCAATAAAAGAGCCAAAAAGAAGTCCAGCTGACATGGTCAATGGAATGGCAGGAATTGCAAGGATCTGGAAGATTAAGATCATTTATTATTCAAAGTCAGTCTGGATAATGAATGACTGAAATGATACTTTGAAGATCAATGAACAGACACACGTACACGAACACAAACACGCAAAGTTATATACTCCACACTTATACAAGTCTAAAATAAAACTGAACTTATACTTTGAGGATCACTCGACTCATATCAAGTAATAAGAAAGAAAAATAATTTACATGCCTAAAATTACTATGTTAGCTATGATGATCTCCTAATATAAGAAGTCACCCAAATGAAGAGTTTGTACAGAGTGAAATGCATACCTCCAATCCTGCATAAACTGCCACAAATAAAGCATATCCAGCTGGGCCATTACCTGTCCATTGAAAGAGATAAACAGCATTAAAATCACCTACGGAAATTCTTCAACGAAAAAGAAAATAAAACAAACAGAAGCCTATTATACAACAATCAATTATTTATTTCTATCTATAATTGAACACAAAAATGATCAAATTTGCACCAACTAAAAAGGAAATAAAACACGAGTCTTGAACATTGCCCACCAAAAAAGAAAACCAAATTCTAATACCAATCCAATATCAATTAACAAAAACAACTAAAAACCTGAAAAGGTCTACAAATTTACCTTCAATGAAGCCGGAAAACTGATTCAAAAATGCATTGATCTGATCCTTGTAGATATACCCAACAGTGGCAAATCCACCAACAACACCCACAAGCAACATTCCAGCCAAAAGAGTACCCTTCATAGCAGTGTCATTCTCCAGCCCTCCAATATCGTCACCTTTGACCATGTCGTCGTCGTTGTTGCTCTTCGGATTCAAAAACCACCCCGAGCTCCGCGGGGCACTACTACTCTTCTGAAGGGTCTGTTGCTGCTTCTTGGACTGTTTCAACGAAGAGCAAGGTTTCAGGAAGTGGAAGCGCTTGTGGGGTCTGAAGCTCAAGAGAAACGAATTGGACGAGGAGGAGGAGTGGAAGCTGTAGGTTAGAAGACACGGCGGAGACAGCGGTGGCTGCGCCCGGGAAATGAGGATGCGCATGGTGGTTGTGGTGGTGTAGAGAGAAAGTGCGAGCCACAACAACCACTTGTAGTAGTAGCTGCTTCTTCTAGTGACTGGTTTACTTGTGGCAACAAGAGTGCCATGTAAATTGTTTGTTCTGTGAACTCAAATCAAAACGCTTGTGTTTTATGTTTTGGATTTCACTGGTGGTCAGGGTGTGACTTGAGGGGCTGTTTTTTTACATTTGATTTTTGATAAGAATATCAAATGTTTGTGTTACTCCTTGGTGTATGGACTATTTCGTGCTTCACCAATATCTTTGTGCTATGTCTCAAGAATTAAAAATGGTGAGTCAGCTGATAAGGAGCAACTTTGACACGGGGATGCGGAGTATTGTCCTCTGTTGTATAGATGATATATGTATATAGAGGGGGTAAATTTGTCCAAACATTATCATTTTTTAAGATAAATTTACCTCTTCCTACACACATATCATTCATACGGAAGAGGTAATGCTCACCCTGGGTGAGCAAAAGTGAACCCGAGGAAAAATGTCTAAATGATGCAGCTATGAATAGTAACCCATAAACCAATGAAACACCACCAAGTGGCAGACAAATAATAACGAAACATATAGGATAGCCGATTTCCAACCGATTGTCTCCAATAATTTGTTTTTTAATTTTAATTGTTCCAACTTCTTCAAATTAATAATTATAAATTTTTAAAAATTAAAATAAAACCTAAAAAAATAAGTTAAATAATTAAAATTTTATTTAATTAAGATAAATTAATTAATTATATATTTTCATATAATTTTTTATATTTTGATTTCTAACCATTTTCACGGCAATGGTAAACATTTTCACGGCAACAGTAAACTTTTTCACGACTCCAACAACCATTTTACGGTTTTGGTAACCACTTTTTAATTTTTAAAATTTAGACTTATAACCATTTTCACGGTTTCAGAAACCATTTTATGGCTTCGGTAACCACTATTTAATTTTTGATATTTTAACTTATAACCATTTTCACGACAATGGTAACCATTTTCACGACAATGTAACCATTTACACGGCTTCAGTAACCATTTTACGGCTTTGGTAACCACATTTTTTATTTTAAAAATTTTGACTTGTAACCATTTTTACGGCGATGGTAACTATTTTTACGGATCCAGTAACAATTTTACCGCTTTGGTAACCGCTTTGGTAACCACTTTTTATTTTTTGAAATTTTTTACTTGTAACCAATTTCACAATATTAGTAACCACTCTCACAGCTCTATTAACCATTTATACGTTTTGGTAACCATTTATTAATTTTTGATATTTTGACGGCGATGGTAAACATTTTTACGGCTCTGGTAACCATTTTTAAATTTTTGATATTTTGACTTATAACCATTTTCACGGATATTGTAACCATTTTCACGGCTACGGTAACCATTTTCACGGCTACGGTAACCATTTTACGGTTTCGGTAACCACTTTTAAATTTTTGAGATTTTGACTTCTAACCATTTTCACGGTATTGGTAACCACTTTCACGGCTCCATAACCATTTATATGGCTTTGATAACCATTTTTTATTTTATAATATTTTGACTTGTAACCATTTTTACAGCTCCAGTAACCCCTTTACGGCTCTGGTAGCTACTTTTTAATTTTAAAATTTTTGACTTGTAACCATTTTCACGGCATTAGTAACCACTTTCACGGCTCCGGTAACCATTTTTATAGCTTTGATAACCATTTTTTAATTTTGAAATTTTTGACTTGTAACCATTTTTACGGTGATGGTAATCATTTTCATGGAACTGGTACCCATTTTAGGGTTTTGGTACCCATTTTTAAAACTTTAAAAATTTTAATTGTAACTATTTTCACGATATTGGCAACCACTATATCGGCTTTCGTAACCATTTATACGGCTTTCGTAACCATTTTTAAATTTTTGATATTTTGTGTTGTAATCATTTTCAGGGCTCTAGTAACCATTATCACGGTGATGGTAACCATTTTTACAGCTCCAGTAACCATTTTACGATTTTTTGACAATATCTATTAATTTGGAACCATGTATTATATTTTTAAAAAAAGTTTTTTCCTTTGGTAGGATTCAATTCAGGGGCACTATTTTTGGACAGATTATTTGACTCCAAATATAAAATTAACGTTAATTGTGATTATGAAAATTAGAATATTAAATTAATAAACGAGTGATGCTATTGGTACACCCCTTATAGGTCTATTTATACACCTAGTTTTTAAATTTTATAGTATTCTTTTTTCTTTCCATTGTGAAAATTATTAATATTATAATACAATTTAAGGAAAAAAAATCTTCTACAAAGTAAATATATTATGGAATAGTTTGAGAAATATATCAGTCATATGGAAGAATTGCGGATATCAAACATCTGAAAGATTTGTCAACGAATGACATATTGCTTATGCAATAATTGTCTGCATTTATATCAAGCATCTGTAAGAATTATTTGAAAATGATATCAAGCGTATAGAAACAATTTCATTCTCTAAAAGTAAGTTTGAAGTTTATTTTTTCTTTAATAAATTAAATGCGTTTTTCTCTTTACACAATTTACACTTATTTGCCTAAGTACACACTTCTTTACAATTGACTTCTTAGAGCTTCATTTCTCTATTTTCTCTAGCCATAATCAAAGCCATGGGGGTGGTCTAGTTATTGGGTATAATGTGGAGATTTGTATATGATATTTCCTTCTAACCATGCTAATTTTGTTTTTGAGATTAGACAGTGCCACAATGGTAACCACATTTGGGTAATCTATGAAGAGCTTGTCGATTTCAAGTTTTCAACGTTCTATCAATCTTACCTACTTCTATTTCTCATAGCCAATGTTCTAGTTACCACCAGGCACCAGGCACCAGTCTGGCGGAGTCCCGACATCGTCACATCAATGATAACCATTTTTTATATTTTGACTTGTAACTATTTTCACAGCAATGACAACCATTTTCATGGCTCCATTAATAATTTTACGGTTTTGGTAACCAATTTTTAATTTTTTAATTTTGACATGTAACTTTTTTTACGGCTTTTGTAACAACAGTTACGGCTCCTGTAACCATTTTTACGACGTTGGTAACCATTTTTCAATTTTTTTAAAATTTTGACTTGTAACTACTTTCACGGCTTGGTAACCACATACACGGCTCTAGTAACCATTTTACGGCTTCGGTAACTGTTGACGGTGATTTTTGGATAACCTCCTGTCACAATATTAATGTAGAATGATAACCAATTGAAAGCCAAAGTGAAAGGAATATAAATAAGACATAAAGTTTTTACATGATAAAATCCCAGCGTGGGGAAACGTCCATGGTTGCCAATAGCGACAACAAGGATCCACTATGTTAAGAGAAGATTACAAACTCAATCTCCCTCGCGCTCCTACTAGTCAAATTGCGTTAACCCATTTATGGATATTTTTAGGGTCTATTTATATATGCATAGAACCCTAAATCTTAATGTACACGTAAGGAAAGTCTTTGTCATTTAAAAAAATTCTAATTTCTTAGAGTCGTGCTCTCTTTCTTTCCTGTTTAGAGTTGATTTGTGTAGGAAAAAAAGGTTTAGAAACGCAACGGAAGTGTGATAAAAAACAAAATTAGGGTTTGAGTATAAATAAAAAAAAATCCCTTTTATGCAACGAGAACCTTAACCCTAGATTAATTGATGTATATAAAAGTATCGTACCTTTTTCGCGTGAAGATTGAACAAGCACCGAATTGATTCCACAAGATCTTCCAATCCAATCACGAACCTGAATCACCTAGGAGTGTGGGCTCCCTTTCTTTAAATTGTATTCCTGAGGATGGAGACAAAGCAAATATCTTTTCTTTGTTAGTTACAACTATCCTCCAAGAGAAAAATCCAAGAACGTCCGGTCACTTGTGAATTATCAATCAATTTGATTGTAACTCGCGTGAACCTTGATTCGATGTTGTACACAAAACCCTTTTGATGTAAAGGATATTAGTATACTATCGAATATAAAAACATTCCCTTTTTTTATCTACTTGGAAGAATTCACACAATATTGATTAGAGATGATCGAATTTTGTCTAGAGTAAAATCAGATTTTTCTCCCTCAAAATTCCTATGATGGTCGAAACTTTCTCTTAGAAAAATAAAGCTTGGCCGAAATCACCTCTAATTGCTTTAGACATGACCGAAATTCTTCACACATATATATAGGATCATAAATCCATTCCTAAAAAAGATTCACTTGGTTGACAAGAATCCTTTCCTTAGGTAGATTTATTTGGTAGTTAGAATCCTTATCTAAAAAGAAAACTATCCTATCCTATATTACACATGTGGTGACCGAATTTCCCTTCTTTGAAGTAGATTAGGAGAGTTTAATCTTTCCAAAGAAAGATTACTTGATGGACAAGAATCATATCCTTAGGTAGATTAACTTGGTGGTTATGAATCCTTTTCAAATAAGAATTCTACCACTAAGTAGTTTTACTTGGTGACCAAGAATCCTTTTCCAAAAAGAATTATTTCCTACACCAAGACTCCTAATCCAAATCAATAGTGTATTTGTAACAATATTAAAGATTTCCTAATTTGATTAAATAAATAACTCATTTTATTTATCTACTTATCAAATATAGTCTTTAACATTAACTATACTATCAACAATAGTATAGTTTTAGGAGACCATCTCCTACTAGGAAAAAATTTTGACTTTTAATTAAATAATTAATTAATCAACAAATTAATTAATTCTCATTTAATTAAATAATAAAATAAAAATAATATATTAAAGCTATTATTAATAGCCTTTGCCGCCCATACCTTGTATAAAGGCCATATATTAATTTTCTCATTTTATTAAATCCATTAGACCTAAATAAAAAGTCCACATGTGAACTAGACCTATTCTTATAAAAAGAAACAAGTTCGCATACCTTATTACAATTCTAGATGGAGCCCTATTGGTCCGATAGAATATATTAAGTAATCCATGCAAGTTCGTGTAGATTGAGAATCTTAGCGGGCTATCTAAATTTAAGCTCTAATAGACATAACCCAATCACAATCAACAAATGATTCACTTAGGTCCGATCTATTTAATTTTAGTTCATTCCACTGAAGAACTAAAATTGAACTCTTAAATAAAGATAGAATAAGTTGATGTTACTCATTCGTACCCTAGACAACCTTATTGGAGAAAGTGTATCCTCGTGAAGAATACCAGTAATCGTCAAGAGCTCATAGACCGCCTATAGCTCTCCAAGTTACCATATTTACTCATATGACCAAATTTTGACCTTGGATATTTTGACTTGTCCAGAAGCCATGTTTCAATAGACACTATTGAAAACTTAACGTTAAGATTTAATATCCAATACCTCAAAACATCCATATGATGGTATTCTACTCTCATTCAATAAATGGAGCCGTGATGTCCATATCTATAAATGAAGTTCTCTATCGATTAACAAATGAATACCACCAAACTATCGAGGATAGACTATGCTATATAATCGTACTCATTGATAGCTCAAATGATAACACTTGCAACCATAAGTCCATCATTTATCTCAAGATTGAGATAGACTCTCCGATTGTCTTCAAATGAAAACTTTTATCTATTGACGGTTCTAGATAAAGTATTTCATTTTGATCTTATTCAATACACCCAGTGCACTAGATTCTTTTGCCCAAAGACACCACATTTTGATGATTTTAGACTCATCATAACACATTTGATCCCACTCAAATGCTAGCAAAAGAATCTACAACTTTGTCAAGATAAAGGCGCCCAACCTTCTATCTTAAGTTGTGAATATTATTCAAGACTAACTAAAGAATTGTCTTTACCTCATACATATCTAGATGTATGAACAGTTCTTCTTTTCTCATAGTCTTTTGACCTTATGATTATTTACTTTTGACAATTATAATAATTAAACTATAAATGCTATAAGATTTGTTAAACTAGAAATCACTTTATTCATATGAAACGATTGTTAATTACAATATTACACTCTTGCTATCGAGCATAATCCTAACAATCTCCCACTTGCTCTATAGCAAATGTGTCATATTTATCATCCCCATGTTCTCTAGATGCCCATCAAAACTCTTTTGAGGAAGAGCCTTTATACAGGGATCCTCTAGATTTTCTGCTAACGCGATCTTGGTAATCGTCACGTCACCCCTATGCACAATTTCCCTTAGAAGGTGATACTTTATTTCAATGTGTTTCCCTCTCTTATGAATTCTTGGTTCTCTCGAATTAGTCACTGCTCCACTATTGTTACAATAGATAGTGATCTGCTTATTCGCATCAGGAACCACTTCCAAGTCAATCAAGAATTGGCGGAGCCAGTTAATCTTTTTAGCAGCCTCGCATGCGGCAATATACTCGGCTTCTATGGTGGAATCAGCAATACATGATTGCTTGATACTCCTCCATATGACTACCCCCCTCCAATGGTAAACACAGATCCTGATGTTGATCTCTTGGAGACAGAATCTGACTGAAAATCAGAATCTGCATACCCAACGGGAATTAAATCCCCTCCAGAGTATACAAGCATATAATCTCTCGTTCTCCTAAGATACTTGAAAATATGCTTGACTGCCATCCAGTGATCAGGATCAGGGTTCGATTGAAACCTGCTAATTATGCCTACAGCAAAACAAATATCTGGTCTAGTGCAGAGCATTGCATACATGAGACTTCCAACTGCCAATGCATATAGAACCCTACTCATGAATTGCTCTTCATGCTACTTCTTAGGAACTTATTCCTTAGAAAATTTGATTCCATGCTTGAAAGGTAACATACCTTTCTTGGAATCTTGCATGGAAAACCTAGATAAGATTTTATCTATGTATGAAGCTTGGGATAATGCAATCGTTCTATTCTTTCTATCCTTTATGACTTGGATACCAAGAATATAACTTGTTTTTCCCAAGTCCTTCATATCAAATTGTTTTGCTAACCATTCTTTTATTGATGTCAATACACCTACATCGTTTTCGATAAGTAGTATATCATCAACGTAAAGAACTAGGAAAACCAACTTGTCGCATTTAATCCTTTTGTATACACAAGGTTCATCAAGGTTTTGAATAAATCCAAAACCTTTAACAGCTTGATCGAACCTTATGTTCCAGGATCTGGATTCTTGCTTTAATCCATATATGGATCTTTGTAACTTGCATACCCTTTCCTCTTGGCCTTTTTCAATGAATCCTTCTGGTTGCATCATATAGATGCTTTAGTCAAGACTTCTATTAAGGAAAGCTGTCTTGACATCCATTTGCCAAATCTCTAGGTCTAGAGATGCCGCAATGGATAAGAGTATTCTAATGGATTTAAGCATGGCCACAGGAGATAAGGTTTCTTCATAATCGATACATTCCTTCTGTGTATAACCTTTAGCTACCAATATAGCCTTAAAGGTTTCCACCTTTCCATCCATTCCTCTTGTCCTCTTGTATACCCACTTGCACCCGATGGGTTTTATCCTTTTAGGCAAGTCTACAAGTGACCAGACTTTATTTTTGAACATAGATTCAATTTCGGATTGCATTGCCTTTTGCCAATGGTGACAATCAACATCTTTCATTGCTTCCTTGTACGTATAAAGATCATCGTCATCCGAAAGATTCTCTACAGATTCTCCTAGATCGATGTATCTCTCGGGTTGTCTAACAACCCTCCCACTACGATGAGGTATTGTAGATTGTTGATCTTGTGTTGGTACGAAACTTACAATTGGGCTTGGTTACGAAACCTCTTGTGGAATTGTATCTCCTAAAAGCTCATTTAGGACAATTCTACTTTTAGGCACAAAATTATTCATATAGTCCTTTTCTTGAAATTTGGTATTTGTCGAAACAAATACTTTAAGACCTGAAGAACTACAAAAATAATATCCTTTTGTTCATTTTGGATACCCTACAAATATGCATGTTTCGGAACGAGACTTCATCTTTTCTGTCTTTCCTTTTAACACGTGTGCAGGACATCCAAATATCCTAAAGTGTTGTAAACTAGGCTTTCGCCCGGTCCACAACTTATACGGTGTTTTAGGAACCGACTTAGATGGTACATCGTTTAGAATATACATGGCACTTTGTAAAGCATATCCCCAAAAAAAACTAGGGAGCTTTGAATAACTCAACATAGACCTAACCATATCCAAAAGAGTTCTATTACTCCTTTCTGCCACCCCATTTTGTTGAGGTATACCTGGTGCAGAAAACTGAGAAATTATTCCATTATCAATAAGATATTGCTGAAACTCACCAGATAGATATTCTCCACCACGATCGGACCTTAAGATTTTTATGCGTTTCTTAAGCTGATTTTCTACTTCAGCTTTAAATTTTTTGAACATATCAAAATCATCCGACTTATGTCTCATGAGATACACATAGCCAAATCTTGAGAGATCATCCGTGAAAGTGATGAAGTACTCATATCCACCTCTAGCTTGAATGCTCATAAGTCCTCACACATCAGTGTGTACCAATCCTAAACATTCGATGGCTTTTGCGCCTTTAGTCGTAAACGACCTTTTGGTCATTTTACCTTTCAAACAAGATTCACAAGTTGGTAGATCATCAACCTTTATGTCACTTAGAGGTCTGTCACATACCAATCTTTTAATCCTATTAAGGTTTATATGACCTAGGCGCAAATGCCATGGGTAGGTTTCATCTTTTGATAATTTTTTTCTTTTATGATTGGGTTCCGTTGATTCTATGTCTAACAAGTGAGAGATATTTCCATGCAAATAAAATAAACCGCTTTCCAATGTACCTTTGCAAACAAATTTGTTATTCTTACTAATAATAAAACCTTTATTAAAAGTAACCGAATATCCAAATTTATTTAGAAAGAGACTGAAATTAAATTCCTCTTGAATTGAGGTACATAATAAATGTCTATTAAATCTAAATGTCTACTAGAATCTAAATTGATTCTATTAACTCCCAGTACACTAGTAGACACCAACGCTCCATTGCCAAAATGCAAGTTGAATTCATTCTTATTCAGTATATTCTTTTAACCCTTTTTAACCACAAAGGAAACACTTCCCTTTGATCTTGGTTACTTTGTTGGTCTCCTTCTAAGAAGGCCCAAGTTGGTTTTTCCTCTGTTGTTTCTTGACCTTCTAACGGGTCTTAACAGTAACAACTTTACCAACCCTATGAATCCCTATCTAGAGACATCATAATATCGACAGCAGTTTCCATTCCTTCGTGTTGTTGTTGCAACACGTTGGAGATGATGGTCATAATGTAACGTACATTTAGCCATCTCATCTAAAGACTTCCATTATTGATACTCATCTCTTTACTCCTGAGTAGATTCATTAGTTTGGGG
The DNA here is from genome assembly GCA_032871835.1 of Dipteronia dyeriana. NCBI lineage: Eukaryota > Viridiplantae > Streptophyta > Magnoliopsida > Sapindales > Sapindaceae > Dipteronia > Dipteronia dyeriana. The sequence continues at coordinate 41,701,238 of CM065296.1, forward strand.
TTTAAGGAATATACAGAATGAACTTATACTTGTCAACTTGCAACAACAACCCAATATTCCTTTTTCCATGTGACATAATTATCATCAGTTAAAGTATTATTTTTTAGGATATTGATTAGGGGTGGGGTCATGATTTCTTTTTAATAACAAAAATTATATAAGTAAACAATCATGATATAGCACTTTTGAATATTTATCATGAATTAAATGAAATAATTCAAACGTAAAAATTCAACGGTAATCCAACACCCATAAATGTCACGCCTTCTTTGGGAGTTCACAATATTTAATAGTTGGACTAGGTCCCACATAATTGTTAACATAACAACCAACGTTTTCAATTTTAGCCTTGTGATTTTATTAACAAGAACTCTTGGGAGGATATTAATAAACTCACATCGAGTGTGTTACCAAGTTATCGACCTTCAATATAATCCATCACGAATATCCCTCCTTTGGGAGTAAATATCGTTTGGGCTAATTGTCTAGTCTATCCTTGTAAGGAAGTATCTTGCTAAATTCCATTCATGAATACCTCTTGGGAGGTTATTCACGAAACATAAAGCTCAACTAAACTTGGAGGCCGCAGGTGTTCTAAAACACCTTCTCCCACTCAATTGTTTAAGGCGTGTGATCGAATTCCAAAGAATGATTTACCAAGTTATCTAGATGCCAATTTAGATACTTAAACCATTTAATGCATGTTTATACCAAAAGAGATATATGAGTGTCACTTCTATTCTATATGACATGTTATCAAACAATGACAAACATTACAATACTTACAAAAATATAAATAGCTACAATTTTGGTCCATCCTAGAAAAACAAGTTGTTGACGTCGATTTCTGGATTATGTCAGAAAAGCCAACAAGGATTGGATTTCGGCTATTGATTTAAGGAGAAAGAGATTCAGAGAGAGTAACGAAGACAAGTTTTACGTGGTAAAACTCCGATGACCGGAGAAACGTCCACGGGTGGTTGAAGGATCAACCAAGCCAAAATCCACTATGAAAATATGATGTTTACAAGCTCTCGATCTCTCTTTTTTCTCTCTGTATTTGCTATGATTGATGTATGCTATATTGCCTATCCCTTTTGGAGCCAGATTATGGGTCTATTTATATACTTATAGAACCCTAATCTGCTTTGTACAAGTAATACAAGATCTTTGTATTTAATTGTGATTTGGTTACTTGCTTGAGGTTGATTTTTCTTCTTTCCTGTTTCGGAGTCTTTTATGGAAATCGAGTGGGATTCTAGTAGTGTTGTTCAATTTGGACTTGTTTCCTTATAAGAATGTAGTCTTCGTAAAGTAATCAAGTTATTTCCTGATTGGGGACTCTTATAACTTAATGTTCCATTTTATTTGGGATTCCTTCCTGATGGATATCTTCGCGTATTTAATGACTTAATCCGTGTGAAATAAGCACCAAGTTCTTACTCGAGTCATATTTTATTCCCGAGTAAGAGTAATACCTGATGGTCCCGAGTAGCGCCGTTTGAGCCCGAGTGGAAGCGTTGTTTAACCAGTCCCGAGTGTTGTTAACTGATCCCGAGTAGGTTTCATTCAATATATGCTTACTCGGGCTTTCTTCTCTTTAATGATGCTTCGTAGGATATTTCCTGAGTGCCTATTTGGGCGTCCACCTGGCTATTTTCTCCTTCCTGTCAATGACCTGTATGCTTGGTAAAATTCACATACGACACAAGTAAATTACATGTATCTTGGAATACAAGAACTCCTTTCTTGGAGAACAAGTCTTCATGCGACCTTCGTCGTTCGGACTCCCTTGGCTCTCTCCCATAGGCGTGCACACCCCTTGCCCTTACCCATGGGCATGCGCATGTCACAAGCCTATAAAGGGCTGCCATGTGCAGCCCATGGCTATAACAAGGGCTGCCGTGCGCATCCCATGCCACAACAAACTTTTTTGTGCGCTCTTGGCACGCACGTTTGTTGTTACAGCTCGCACGGTCCCAAACTTGTTCCGGTTACTCCTAATTCTTCAAACCTTCGAGTCTTCGAAACTTGAATGTATTACAGAAGAATTTACATAACAGAATACTGCAGTTTTTTGTATATTATTATTACAACAACAAATAAATAAAAACTTAGCAATTACCAAGAGGGAAATTATGGCGATAATAGACCACCTTTCTTGTCACAATCCCAAAACAAAATTACATTGAAATTCTATGACCAAAATTGAGCAATAACAATCCACGTATAAAACATATTTATATATCCATACATTCCAATGTAAATATATATACGAATACCTAGAGTGCCATCTCTTTCTAAAACATGCATATATACAATAAAAGAAAAAGATTCACGAACACATACATCAATTAATCAAGGGTAGAACCAGGCTCTGATACCAATTGTAGGGAAAAAAGGTTTAGAAATGCAACGGAAGCGTGATAAAAAACAAAATTAGGGTTTGAGTATAAATAAAAAAAAATCCCTTTTATGGAACAAGAACCTTAACCCTAGATTAATTGATGTATATAAAAGTATCGTACCTTTTTCGCGTGACGATTGAAAAAACACCGAATTGATTTCGCAAGATCTTCCAATCCAATCACGAACGTAAATCACCTAGGAGTGTAGGCTCCCTTTCTTTAAATTGTATTCCTGAGGATGGAGACAAAGCAAATATCTTTTCTTTGTTAGTTACAACTATCCTCCAAGAGAAAAATCCAAGAACGTCCAGTCACTTGTGAATTATCAATCAATTTGATTGTAACTCGCGTGAACCTTGATTCGATGTTGTACACAAAACCCTTTTGATGTAAAGGATATTAGTATACTATCGAATACAAAAACATTCCCTTTTTTCTCTACTTGGCCGAATTCACACACTATTGATTATAGATGATCGAATTTTGTCTAGAGTAAAATCAAATTTTTCTCCCTCAAAATTCATATGATGGCCGAAACTTTCTCTTAGAAAAATAAAGCTTGGCCGAAATACCCCCTAATTGCTTTAGACATGACCGAAATTCTTCACACATATATATAGGATCATAAATCCTTTCCAAAGAAGGATTCACTTGGTTGGCAAGAATCCTTTCCTTAGGTCGATTTATTTGGTAGTTAAGAGTCCTTATCTAAAAGGAAAGCTATCCTATCCTATATTACACATGTGGTGACCGAATTTCCCTTCTTTGAAGTAGATTAGGAGAGTTTAATCTTTCCTAAGAAAGATTACTTGATGGACAAGAATCCTATCCTTAGGTAGATTAACTTGGTGGTTATGAATCCTTTTCAAATAAGAAATCTACCACTAAGTAGTTTTACTTGGTGACCGAGAATTCTTTTCCAAAAAGAATTATTTCCTACACCAAGACTCCTAATCCAAATCAATAGTGTATTTGTAACCATATTAAAGACTTCCTAATTTGATTAGATAAATAACTTCTTTTATTTATCTACTTATCAAATATAGTCTTTAACATTAACTATACTACCAACAATAGTATAGTTTTAAGAGACCATCTCCTACTAAGAAAAGATTTTGACTTTTAATTAAATAATTAATTAATCAACAAATTAATTAATTCTCATTTAACTAAATAATAAAATAAAAATAATATATTAAAGCTATTATTAATAGCCTTTGCCGCCCATACCTTGTATAAATGCTATATATTATTTTTCTCATTTTATTAAATCCACTGGACCTTAATAAAAAGTCCACATGTGAACTAGACTTATTCTTACAAAAAGAAACAAGTTCACATACCTTATTACAATTCTAGATGGACCCCTATTGGTCTGGTAGAATATATTAAGTGATCCATGCAAGTTCGTGTGGATTGGGGATCTTGGCGGGCTAACTAAATTTAAGCTCCAATAGACATAACCCAATCACAATCTACAAATGATTCACTTAGGTCCGATCTATTTAATTTTAGTTCATTCCACTAAAGAACTAAAATTGCACTCTTAAAGAAAGATAGAATAAGTTGTTTTTACTCATTCGTACCCTAGACAACCTTATTGAAGAAAGTGTATCCTCGTGAAGAATACCAGTAATCGTCAAGAGCTCATAGACCGCCTATAGCTCTCCAAGTTACCATATTTACTCATATGACCAAATTTTGACCTTGGATATTTTGACTTGTCCAGAAGCCATGTTTCAATAGACACTATTGAAAACTTAACGTTAAGATTTAATATCCAATACCTCAAAACATCCATATGATGGTATTCTACTCTCATTCAATAAATGGAGCCGTGATGTCCATATCTATATATGAAGTCCTCTATCGATTAACAAATGAATACCACCAAACTATCGAGGATAGACTATGCTACATAATCGTACTCATTGATAGCTCAAATGATAACACTTGCAACCATAAGTCCATCATTTATCTCAGGATTGAGATAGACTCTCCTATTGTCTTCAAATGAAAACTTTTATCTATTGACGGTTCTAGATAAAGTATTTCATTTTGATCATATTCAATGCACCAATTGCACTAGATTCTTTTGCCCAAAGACATCACATTTTGATGATTTTAGACTCATCATAACACATTTGATCCCACTCAAATGCTAGCAAAAGAATCTATAACTTTGACAAGATAAAGGCGCCCAACCTTCTATCTTAAGTTGTGAATATTATTCAAAACTAACTAAAGAATTGTCTCTACATCATACATATCTAGATGTATGAACAATTCTTTTTTTCTCATAGTCTTTTGACCTTATGATTATTTACTTTTGACAATTATAATAATTAAACTATAAATGCTATAAGATTTGGTAAACTAGAAATCACTTTATTCATATGAAACGATTGTTAATTACAATATTACACCATTGCTATCGAGCATAATCCTAAGAATTTGTACTTCAATTGTCTTTAAATCTCTTTTCTAATCTGGACTCTGATATCTATAAGGAAGTTTACTTCCTTCTCAGGGTGCGCTTCCAGAAGCCTTTTTCAAATTAGACTCTTTTTTCAGCGTATTTGAGTCGTGATTCCACCGAATCTTGGCGTTGTCTATGTGTCACGCGTTCGATCGCCTATTTTCTTGACCATTCTTGTTTACCCCCGATCAGTTATTCTACCCGATCCTAGTCTCGACAATCTTTATTATCCGATTGAATCTACTAACCCGATTGTCTGCGTTATCCTTTTCGGGAAAACTGGTCAGGTCTTCTCCGACCTACTTGGGTTGACCTAATCTGATCGTCTTTAGTGATGTGGCACCCCTGACCCTAGTCTTTTGCTGATGTGTCATATCATCTAGAATTCGCTAATAACAACACCCCTTAAACATACAAGAACGAGTATCTGGTTCAAAAAAGAACCCACTCGGCGAAGTACATTTTATTTATTATTACCTTTTGTCGTGGTGTTCATAAATGCGTATTTAATGCTTCACAACTGAACATTAATGTCAATCACGCTCATTTTGACTGATGCAATCATTCAACCGCTTTTTCAAATTTTAAATGACGCGTGTTTTTCATTTCTTGTGCACCTACCCCTTTTCGCATCTGGTGGCGTATGCGTGTTGGTATGACATCATTTGCTCCTATATATAGCTCAAGGGCTTTTCATTTTTTCTCACTACTTTATAGAACTTCTTTATGTAAAACCCTAGCTTTTTTTCTCCTTCAGCTTTTTAGCTTTCCGCTTTCAAACTTCTGTGCTTTCGTTACATCCGCGGGCATTCCAGGTATGGACTTAACTTATTGTTATCGATATTTTGAACTTCTTATGCATGCTATTGAGGGTGGTGATAGTGAGAATATTTCCAGACTTGAATCCATTCTTTAGGGTCGTTTTCACGCTTATGCTTCTACCCATTGCTTTAAATGTAGATTATTCTATGACTCATCCTGGGTTTAGTCCTTCCTCTGCTAGTCCTCTTGGTTCTACTGTTATTGGTGTCTATTCAGATATGTCGAAGGCAACAAGGCAAACTTCTAGGGCCTCTCCTAAGGACACAGCTCGTCTGGTGAATGACCTAAAGATAGTTTCATAGACATTGAAGATGAAGGATGTCCCTAGGGAATGGCTAGCTTGTATACGCGAGTTTACAACGGACCATCCTTGGGTCTTTGACTTTGAAATAAATGTGGTGACTGATGAGGAACTTGTGAAGTTTAGGGATCGGTTCCACCTCCATAACTCGGTGAAGTTGTCCTGCAGTGGTTATCGGGCAGTATGGAACCCACCCATTGGTATAGTTACGACTTATGGGTACATGCTGTCTTCTAGGGTAACTTTCTCATTGCCCGTTTCTCAGCAGACGTGGGTATTGCTCTTGCTCAACTGACCCCCAATTCGTATCAGGTGTTGAGCAGCCTATGGTATTTGTGGAGAAAGATTGGGGCAAAACACCCCCGACCTCCAAAGAGATACACAATTTTTATATTTTTGGTCGATCGGATACATGTGGAACTTTTTACCTCCAGTCGACGTCACCGAGCAGTTGGATCCCCCATGGTTATAAGGAAAAGCCTACCCCTCCAACGCATAAAGACCACAAAGGTTTCATCTGGGGGTTTCCATCTTCTCAAATTTTTGGAAGAACAACTGGTTCTTTGTCAGCGGAGATTAGGGTGAGGTCGCGATGGCTGACCCTGCCCTAATTTTTGGTGAGAGAAATTGTTTTTTATTTGTTTTTTATTGTTATAAAAAAAACTTCGTCCAACTCATTGTGTGAAGGATTCGGCCAAGCATAGAGAAATTAGGGAACGTTTTTGTTTTCGATAGTACACTAGTATCCTTTGCATCAAAAGGGTTTTCTGTACAATATCGAATCAAGGTTCATGCGAGTTTCAATCAAATTGATTGATAATTCACAAGTGACTGGACGTTCTTGGTTTTTCTCTTGGAGGATTATTGTGACTAACAAAGAAAGAGATTTTTTTTGTTTTCATCCTCAGGTATACAATTTAAAGAAAGGGGGCCCACACTCATAGGTGATTCACGCTCGTGATTGGATTGGAAGATCTTGCGGATTCAATTCGAAACTAGTTCAATTGTCATGAAAAAAATGTATGATACTTTGATATACATCAATTAATCTAGGGTTAAGGTTCTTGTTATTATAAAGGGAAACTTTTTTTAAATATATCAAACCCTAATCCTAATTTTCACGCTTCCGTTGCGCGATTTTTCCTACACAATCCATCCCATCGGCGATTCCAGATGCTCCAATTTCTGGATTTCCCCACTCCACCCATTCAAGCAATTCTCCTGTTGATCCCCTCTCCATGCTTCGATCCATATTGGCCGGTGAAGAGTATATTGGAGAGGGTTACTAGAAGGAGGCAAGGGTTGCTAGTCCCTCTGAACGAGTCCACATGATTTTCAACAATGGAATCTTTGTAAGTACTTTCGGTATCGTCTTTCGGTCGCGTGTTTTCCAATTTTTCTAACTCTTACCCCTTTTTTCAAACGGTGGGGGAGCTAACCCCGGCCTTGGCTGATCAAAAGAAGCAAGTTGTGAAGATATTTCAATTGAAGAAGGCCCTTGCGTAAAAAGATGATGCCTTCAAGTCTTCTTCTGCCTGCGCCTCCAGAGTTAAGCAGTATGTAGAGCAGTTGAAGGCCCATGCTACGACTGAGCTTGCCTTAAGAAAGACCATATCAAATGTCCAGGGTAGGGCTTCGACATCTGAGGCAACTCTCAGGCAACTAACCATAAGAAATGTCAAGCTAGAGAAGAGGGTCGCCAAAGCTGATTGTTGAATGCTCAACTCGAGTCGAGGGCCATCCTATCTGAGACAACAGTGTATGAGGCCTAGAGGGAGACCCAGCTTGCCCAAGGCACTCTTACCTTTGCTCAGCAGGTCATGCTTGAAACACAACAGGCATATGAGGAGGCTCAGATTCATTATGAACTCCTGGCCTAGGACTTGGTGTAGGGAAAAATCGGTTCAAAACATGACGGAAGCGTAAAATTAGGGTTTGAAAAATTTAATTTTTTTCCCTTTTAATAAAAAGAACCTTAACCCTAGATTAATTGATGTACATTAAAAGTATCGTATTTTTTTCTCGTGACGATTGAACTAGGGTCGAATTGAATCTGTAAGATCTTCTAATCCAATCACGAACGTGAATCACCTGAGAGTGTGGGCTCCCTTTCTTTTAATTGTTTATTTGAGGATGGAAACAAACAAAATCTTTTTCTTTGTTAGTCACAATAATCCTCCAAGAAGAAAAACGAAGAACGTTAGGCCACTTGTTAATTATCAATCGATTTGATTGAAACTCGCGTGAACATTGATTCGATATTGTACACAAAACCTTTTAATGTAATGGCTACTAGTGCATTATCGAAAACTAAACGTTCTTTCTTCCTTTTCTTCTTTGCCAAATTTCACACTTTTTCTATGAGTTGACCGAATTTTGGCTAGAGCAAAAAACAAAATTTTCTCTCTCAAAATTCTTATGTTGGCCGAAATCTCTCTAAGAAGTATTTCTTATGTTTGGATGAATTTTAGAGCTAGAATTCATGTTGTGGCTGAAATTTAGAGATAATATATATAGGATCACAAATCCTCTTCTTAGAAGGATTCACTTGATGTACAAGAATCTTATCCTTAGGTGGGTTTACTTAGTGACCAAGAGTCCTTTTCCAAACATAATTCTTTCATACACCAAGACTCCTAATCCAACATAAATAGTGTATTTGTGACCATATTAAAGACTTCCTAATTTGACTAGATAAATTATTCATTTTATTTATCTACTTATCAAATATAGTCTTTAATATTAATTATACTACAAACAATAGTATTATATTAGAAGACCATCTCCTATTAAAAAAAAGGTTTTAACTTTTAATTAAGTTAATAATTAATTAACAAATTAATTAATTTCCATTTAATTAAATAATAAAATAAAAACAATATAATTAAGGTAAAATATTTAGCCTTGCCGCCCAAGACCACACATGGGCATATATATTATTTTTCTTATTTTATTAAATCCATTGGACCTTAATAAAAAGTCCACATGTGAACTAGACCCATTCTTACAAAAAGAAACAAGTCAATATGCATCAATTCAATTCTAAATGAACCCATAAATTGATCCGGTAGAATATATCAAGTGATCCATGCAAGTTCGTGTGGATTGGGGATATTGGCATGCTATCTAAATTTAAGCTCCAATAAACACAATCCAATCACAATCAACAAATGATTCACTTAGGTCCGATTTATTAATTTTAGTTCATTCCACTAAAGAACTAAAATTGAACTCTAAAATAATGATAGAATAAATTAATATTGCTCATTAATACCTAGACAATCTTAATGGAGAAAGTGTATCCTCGTGAAGAATATCAGTAATTGTCAAGAGCTCATAGACCGCATATAGCTCTTCAAGTTACCATATTTAATCATATGACCACATTTTGAACTTGGATATTTTGACTTATCCAGATGCCATATTTCAATTGATACTATTGAAAACTTAATGTTAAGATTTAATATGCAATACCTTAAAACATCCATATGATGATATTCTACTGTCATTTAATAAATGGAGCCACGATGTCCATATCTACAAACGAAGTCCTCTATTGATTAACAAATGAACACCACCAAACTATCGACGATTGACTATGATATATTATCGTACTCATTGATAGCTCAAATAATAACACTTGCAAACATAAGTCCATCATTTATCTCAGGATTGAGATAGATTCTCCGATTCTCCCGTGGATGCTCTCGAATATTCGTCTTCCCTCTATTAGGCAGACACATATCTGTAAAGCTTTCAAGTATCCTCTCATGTACAACTCTCCCTGAGCATCGAGTGCCTAGTGGCTCTATATCTGAGACGTTTCGCTTTAGTAACTTCTGTAGGCAGTGTTCCATCCTCCAGGTATTCCCTGATCGGGATCATCCAAGTGGTCTGTTCTCCTTCAATCGCACCTATCACCAATATCTCTTCTTAGTCCTCGATGCTTAGCCTTTTAAGATGGGCGACTGGGATGGTCTTTGACTGTACACCAATTGTAGCTGACGCTAATTTTGACAAAGCGTCAACCTTTTCATTCTTCTTCATCGGGATCTATATGATCCTATACGTTTTGAATCTTCCTAGTAGTGTTTTGGCTACCCCCAAATATGCGACCATGTTGTTGTCCTTGGCTTGATACTCATCCAAAATTTAGTTTACCACCACTTGCGAGTCACTGAATATTTGTAGCTCATCTGTCCCTAAGGTCGTGCACACTCTGAGCCGTGCAAAGAGTGCCTCATACTCAGCCATGTTGTTAGTGGCTTTAAAGTCAAACTATAAGACACATTCTACTTGATAGCCTTCTAGGGTAGATATGACTATCCCGACCCCGTTGCCATGCGTATTTGAAAACCCATATACATGTAGTTTCCACGCAAACTCTTCATTCTTTTTAAGCATTCTGATCACCTCATTGATTGGTTCGGTGAATTCTGTGATCATGTCAGCCACTACTTGCCTTTTAATAGTGGCCCTAGGCAGATATGCCATCTAAACTCACTCAACTCCATGACCCATTTTTTTGGGGTTTAAGCGCTAAAAATATAATTTGTAAATGGATTTATGAAATAAATAAAAGGAAAAGTTCAATTCATTCATGTTATGTTGTTTATTTTATAACTTGTACATATATTTAACATCCAAGATTGCCGGATGTAATCTTGAATTGTGTATATGAGTGTCATATACGGATGGATACAGTAAGAGACGTGCAATCTAAAGAGTCCATAGATATCAAATAAAGTTGGGTACTTTATTTGTGGTTAATCTATAGATGCGGTCTATTCAGTAATTAACGATGATTCTATCCTGAATCATTCATATAAGATATGGGAATGGAGGCACCTTGTATGATGTGATCATATAGGACTGGGCCATGATCTATATGAATCTCTCACCAAGATTCATTTACCGATGAGATTCATATATATCAACTAATGATGGCTATATGTGGGTGATCTTAATCCTGAGTGTCTTATAGACTCCTTCAGGTTAGATCGTGGTCTTTGATATACTATGGGTGAGGTCAGATGCTGTTCCCGATCAATATGCTTCGTATGTTGGGATTACGGTTTGGTTTTTGGCTGAGAAGGTTTGTACACAATAGTGGAATCCACTCCTTCTTATGAGAAGTAGATGGTAGTTCCCTTAAGGGTTGATTCGGGGCTTGGACAATATGAGCGCTCTTTTAATTCCGTGAGGAAATAGAATTTATTTTCCATTAGAGAATCAATGGTACTTAAAGGATATATGTAATTAGAGGGGTTTAACAGATATTATGATCAAGCTCTAATTATGAACTATTGTGGAGGATCACACCATATGTAATAGCTATATCGATGGACACCGAGTTAAATCGGTCTATGTAAAAGCGTCTACAGTTAAGAGAGTGCAGCTTCAAGTTTTTAGTGGAATAACACCGGAGTTAATAATCAAGGAATATTAATTAAAGAGTTTAATTAATGATTTCGATGATTATTGGAGCTCAAAATATTGTTGGTCCATTAGGTCCCCTTGCTATCCCGATCGATTTAGGTAACAAGGGTCACGGTTAATTAATTGGATTGTCCTATTAATTGTGTTACAAAAGTGATACGTATATATTCGGGAATTAATTGAATAATAAGATTATTTAATTAATGAATTTTAATAGTTAAATTAATTAAATAATTAGATTATTTAATTATATTTGTAATTATGAATTATTAATTAACTATTCATTGGAGGGTGTTAGTTGATATATAGATTTAGGTGAAGATAAAATAATATGATTATTTTATTTTACTAAATCATTTATCTAAGTATTTGAATTTAAGTTTAAATTTAAAATACTTATTATCACTTTAAATATATTAGATATATTTGAAAAGGATAATTAAAAATATATATCAATTATAATACAAGAGATTGCATTGGATGTAAATTGGTGTGTACACATATATAAGTGTTTGTATAGGATACAAACAAGTGATATATATATATATATATATATATATATATTTAACAGTGGCGTGAGATATATAGATATTTAACAGAGGTATATATATGTATATATATATTGTGTAAAGAAAGTGGAGGCGTAAAAAAAAAGCAAAAAGAAGAAGCATATTTTAGTTTTGTGAAAAGAAAAGGTATGCATCAGGTGAACAAAGAAGTCAAAAAGAGTTTTGATATATATATATATATATATATATATATATATATATATGTGTGTGTGTGTGTGTATATGTTCGCGCACTGTTTAGTGCAAACAAATATATATATTGTTTAAAAATATTGGTAATATTTTTATATACTAGAATTGTTCTAGTTTGTGAACATAGAAGAAAGAGTTTCTTCAATTCTCTCTACATCCTCCATTCAAGTTCCTGAGACCGTGACGATCCCACACACAGTTACTAGTCCCTGGAGATAGCAAGGAAGATCGAGTGATTCAGACAGGAGCATATCATAAAGTGAAGGAGCCTCCAAACGTTGGTAAGATTTTCTTCTTCTAATTATATTGATTACAATTTCCTGTGATTACATATTGTATGTATTAGTTCTGAAAAATAATTACGATCCTAAGTTCAATGGTCATAGATACAGATTATGATCTGTATTAAAAATTTTAAAACCTAGTTCCGATACGTAACCGGTGAATGGGGTTCCAACAATTGGTATCAGAGCCAATTTATTTTTCGGAATAGGAAATTATTTTCGATGTCCCTGTATGTATGAATGTGTAGGCACCATCTTTATGATTAAATGAATGTTTATAATTAAATTGTTTAATTTAAACATGGTTGATCGTAAATTTTTATGGTACTGTGGATTTAGGGTTTATGGGTTGTATAATTTTTTATTATTATTATATTTTTATTTTACTATTATTGTATTGTAAATAAAAAAAATTATAACCTATAAACGAAGAACTGGAAACGCAAGCGACGGCGGTACTGTTCACAGTAGATATTGTTCACCGACACTGTTCACAGTACTGTACACCGCACTGTTCACCGGGTACTGTTCACGCACTGTTCTGTTGGCAAGTATTGCCTAGTGCGTTCCGTGCAGATTTCTCGTCTCGAATTCATAAGATGAATCGGATTGACCTGAAGAGACTGGAAGACTCGGAATTTACAAGAAGACCAAGGAATGCCTTAGGATTTTTTTTTTAATTTTAGATTCCAATTTTTTAGGTTAAATAATCCACAGTACTCGGTCAATTCATGTATGCTTTATATTATGTGATGATAAAAGCATTGTCATGCATACATATGTCATTTAGATTAGATGTGCTTACACAAATATATTTGATATGTCATACATGAATCATAGCCTGCTATTTTATGTATTTTTTTTAATGTGATTAATGTTAGGATTATGCTCGATAGCAAAAGTATAATATTGTAATTAACAATCTTTTCATATGAATAAAGTGATTTCTAGTTTAACAAATCTTATAGCATTTATAGTTTAATTATTATAATTGTCAAAAGTAAATAATCATAAGGTCAAAAGACTATGAAGAAAGAAGAATTGTTCATACATCTAGATATGTATGAGGCTGACACAATTCTTTAGTTAGTCTTAAATAATATTCACAACTTAAGATAGAAGGTTGGGTGCCTTTATCTTGTCAAAGTTGTAGATTCTTTTGCTAGCATTTGAGTGGGATCAAATGTGTTATTATGAGTCTAAAATCATCAAAGTGTGGTGTCTTTGGGCAAAAGAATCTAGTGCACTGGGTGCATTGAATATGATCAAAATGAAATACTTTATCTAGAACCGTCAATAGTTAAAAGTTTTCATTTGAAGACAATCAGAGAGTCTATCTTAATCCTGAGATAAATGATGGACTTATGGTTGCAAGTGTTATCATTTGAGCTATCAATGAGTACGATTATATAACATAGTCTATCCTCGATAGTTTGGTGGTATTCATTTGTTAATCGATAGAGGACTTCATTTATAGATATGGACATCATTTATAGATATGGACATCGTGGCTCCGTTTATTGAATGAGAGTAGAATACCATCATATGGATGTTTTGAGATATTGGATATTAAATCTTAACGTTAAGTTTTCAATAGTGTCTATTGAAACATGGCTTCTGGACAAGTCAAAATATTCAAGTCCAAAATGTGGTCATATGAGTAAATATGGTAACTTGGAGAGCTATAGGCGGTCTATGAGCTCTTGGCGATTACTGGTATTCTTCACGAGGATACACTTTCTCCTATAAGGTTGTCTAGGGTACGAATGAGTAACATCAACTTATTCTATCTTTATTTAAGAGTTCAATTTTAGTTATTTAGTGGAATGAACTAAAATTAAATAGATCGGACCTAAGTGAATCATTTGTTGATTGTGATTGGGTTATGTCTATTGGAGCTTAAATTTAGATAGCCCACCAAAATCCCCAATCCACACGAACTTGCACGGATCACTTAATATATTCTACCGGACCAAAAGAGGTCCATCTAGAATTGTAATAAGGCATGTGAACTTGTTTCTTTTTGTAAGAATAGGTCTAGTTCACATGTGGACTTTTTATTAAGGTCCAATGGATTTAATAAAATGAGAAAAATAATATATGGCCTTCCATACAAGGTATGGGCTGCAAAGGCTATTAATAATAGCTTTAATATATTAGTTTTATTTTATTATTCTATTAAATGAGAATTAATTAATTTGTTGATTAATTAATTATTTAATTAAAAGTCAAAATCTTTTCCTAGTAGGAGATGGTCTCCTAAAACTATACTATTGTTGGTAATATAGTTAATGTTAAAGACTATATTTGATAAGTAGATAAATAAAAGGAGTTATTTATCTAATCAAATTAGGAAGTCTTTAATATGATTACAAATACACTATTGAGTTGGATTAAGAGTTTTGGTGTAGGAAAGAATTCTTTTTGGAAAAGGATTCTTGGTCACCAAGTAAAAATACTTAGTGGTAGAATTCTTATTTGAAAAGGATTCATAACCACTAAGTTATTCTACCTAAGGATAGGATTCTTGTCCATCAAGTAATCTTTCTTAGGAAAGATTGAACTCTCCTAATCCATATCAAAGACCAAAAATTCGGCCAACAACATTTGGTTATAGGAGTAGTTAGATTTCCTTTTAGATAAGGACTCTTAACTACCAAGTAAATCCACCTAGGGAAAGGATTCTTGCCAACCAAGTTAATCCTTCTAAGGAAAGGATTTATGAACCTATATATATGTGTGAAGAATTTTGGTCATGACTAAGGAGCATTAGAGAGGAATTTCGGCCAAGCTCTATTTTTCTTAGTGAAGAATTCGGCTATCATAGAATTTTGAGGGAGAAAAATCTGATTTTACTCTAGTCAAAATTCAATCATCTCTAAGCAATAGTGTGTGAATTCGGCCAAGTAGAGAAAAAAGGGGAACGTTTTGTATTCGATAGCATACTAATATCCTTTACATGAAAAGGGTTTTGTGTACAACATCGAATCAAGGTTCACGCGAGTTACAATCAAATTGATTGATAATTCACAAGTGACCGGAAGTTCTTGGATTTTTCTCTTGGAGTATATTTGTAACTAACAAAGAAAAGATATTTGCTTAGTCTCCATCCTCAGGAATACAATTTAATGAAAGGGAGCCCATACTCCTAGGTGATTCACGTTCATGATTGGATTGGAAGATCTTGCGGAATCAATTCGACGCTTGTTCAATCGTCACGCGAAAAATGTACGATACTTTTATATACATCAATTAATCTAGGGTTAAGGTTCTTGTTGCATAAAAGGAAATTTTTTTATTTTTACGCAAACCCTTATTTCGTTTTTTATCACGCTTCCGTTGTGTTTCTAAACCGTTTTTTCCCTACAATTGGTATCAGAGCCCATGTTGTACCCTTGTTTAATTGATGTATGTGTTCGTGAATCCTTTTCTTTTATTGTATATATTCATGTTTTAGAAAGAGATGACACTCTAGGTATTCGCATATATATTTACATTGGAATGTATGGATTGTAGGGAAAAAACGGTTTAGAAACGTAACGGAAACGTGATAAAAACAAAAATTAGGGTTTGCGTATAAATAAAAAAATGTCCATTTTATGCAACGAGAACCTTAACCCTATATTAATTGATGTATATAAAAGTATCGTATCTTTTTCACGTGACGATTGAACAAGTGCCGAATTGATTCCGCAAGATCTTCCAATCCAATCACGAACGTGAATCACCTAGGAGTGTGGGCTCTCTTTCTTTAAATTGTATTCTTGAGGATGGAGACAAAACAAATATCTTTTCTTTGTTAGTTACAAATATCCTCTAAGAGAAAAATCCAAGAACGTCCTATCACTTGTAAATTATCAATCAATTTGATTGTAACTCGCGTGAACCTTGATTCGAAGTTGTACACAAAACCCTTTTGATGTAAATGATATTAGTATACTATCGAATACAAAAACGTTCCCCTTCTTTCCTCTACTTGGCCGAATTCACACACTATTGATTAGAGATGATCGAATTTTATCTAGAGTAAAATCAGATTTTTCTCCCTCAAAATTCCTATGATGGCCGAAACTTTCTCTTAGAAAAATAAAGCTTGACCGAAATCACTTCTAATTGCCTTAGGGTTGGCCGAATTCATCATCCACATATATATAGGTTCATAAATCCTTTCCTAAGAAGGATTCACTTGGTTGACAAGAATCCTTTCCTTAGGTGGATTTATTTGGTAGTTTTTATCCTTATCTAAAATGAAATCTATCCTATCCTATTTAATACATGTGATGAAGGAAATTCCCTTCTTTGATATAGTTTAGGAGAGTTTAATCTTACCTAAGAAAGATTACTTGATGGACAAGAATACTATCTTTAGGTAGATTAACTTGGTGGTTATGAATCCTTTTCAAATAAGAATTCTACCACTAAGTAGTTTTACTTGGGACCAATAATCCTTTTCCAAAAAGAATTCTTTCCTACACCAAGACTTCTAATCCTACTTAATAGCGTGTTTGTAACCATATTAATGACTTCCTAGTTTGATTAGATAAATAACTCCTTTTATTTATCTACTTATCAAATATAGTCTTTAACATTAACTATACTACCAACAATAGTATAGTTTTAGGAGACCATCTCCTAAAAGGAAAAGATTTTGACTTTTAATTAAATAATTAATTAATCAACAAATTAATTAATTTCTATATAATTAAATAATCAAAAAAATAAAAATAATATATTAAAGCTATTATCCATAGCCATTGCCGTCCATACCTAGTATAAAGGCCATATATTATTTTTCTCATTTTATTAAATCCATTGGACCTTAATAAATAGTCCAGATATGAACTAGACCTATTCTTACAAAAATAAATAAGTTCACATGCCTTATTATAATTCTAGATGGACCCCTAAATTGGTCCGGTAGAATATATCAAGTGATCCACGGAAGTTCATGTGGATTGGGGATCTTGGTTGGTTATCTAAATTTAAGCTCCAATAGACACAACCCAATCACAATCAACAAATAATTCACTTAAGTCCAATCTATTTTATTTTAGTTCATTCCACTAAAGAACTAAAATTGAACTCTTAAATAAAGATAGAATAAGTTGATGTTACTCATTCATACCCTAGACAACCTTATTGGAGAAAAAGTATCCTCGTGAAGAATACCAGTAATCGCCAAGAGCTCATAGACCGCCTATAGCTCTCCAAGTTACCATATTTACTCCTATGACCACATTTTGAACTTGGATATTTTGACTTGTCTAGAAGCCATGTTTCAATAGACACTATTGAAAACTTAACGTTAAGATTTAATATCCAATACCTCAAAACATCCATATGATTGTATTATACTCTCATTCAATAAATGGAGCCACGATGTCCATATCTATAAATGAAGTCCTCTATCGATTAACAAATGAATACCACCGAACTATCGAGGATAGACTATGCTATATAATCGTACTCATTGATATCTCAAATGATTACACTTGCAACCATAAGTACATCATTTATCTCAGGATTTAGATAGACTCTCCGATTGTCTTCGAATGAAAACTTTTATCCATTGACGGTTCTAGATAAAGTATTTCATTTTGATCCTATTCAATGCACCCAGTGCACTAGATTCTTTTGCCCAAAGACACCACACTTTGATGATTTTAGACTCATCATAACACATTTGATCCCACTCAAATGCTTGCAAAAGAATCTACAACTTTGACAAGATAAAGGCGCCCAACCTTTTATCTTAAGTTGTGAATTTTATTCAAGACTAACTAAAGAATTGTGTCTACCTCATACATATCTAGATGTATGAACAATTCTTCTTTTCTCATAATCTTTTGACCTTATGATTATTTACTTTTGACAATTATAATAATGAAACTATAAATGCTATAAGATTTGTTAAACTAGAAATCACTTTATTCGTATGAAAAGATTGTTAATTACAGTATTACACTCTTGCTATCGAGCATAATCCTAGCATAGATATATATATGTTTTATATGTGGATTGTTATTGCTCAATTTTGGTCATAGAATTTCAATGTAATTTTGTTTTGGGATTATAACAAGAAGGGTGGTCTATCATCGCCATAATTTCCTTCTTGGTAATTGCTAATTTTGTTTTTTTATTTTGTCGTTGTAATAAAAAAAAACTGCACTATTGTACTAAAAAAAACTGCAGTATTTTTATTATTTAAATTTTTCTGTAATACATTCAAGTTTCGAAGACTCGAAGGTTTGAAGAATTAGGAGCAACAGGAACAAGTTTCGGACCGTACTAGCCATAACAACAAACGTGTGTGCGAAGAGCGCGCAACCACGTTTGTTGTGGCATGGGCTGCGCACGGCAGCCCTTTTGGTAGCCATGGGCTGCGCATGGCAGCCCTTTATGGGTTTGTGGCATGCGCACGCCCATGGGTAAGAGCGAGAGGTGCGCACGCCCATGGTAGGTAGCCGAGGGAGTCCGAATGACGAAGGTCGCGTGAAGACTTGTTCGCCAAGAAAGAAGTTCTTGTATTCCATAATATATGTAATTTACTTGTTTTTCTAGGATGGACCAAAATTGTAGCTATTTATATTTTTTGTAAATATTGCAATGTTTGTCATTGTTTGATAACATGTCATATAGAATATGAGTGCCACTCATATATCTCTTTTGGTATGAACATGTATTGAATGGTTTAAGTATCTAAATTGGCATCTAGATAACTTGGTAAATCATTTTTTGGAATTCGATCACACGCCTTAAACAATTGAGTAGGAGAAGGTGTTTTGGAACACCTACGGCCTCCAAGTTTAGTTGAGCTTTATATTTCGTGAATAACCTCCCAAGAGGTATTCATGAATGGAATTTAGCAAGATACTTCCTTACAAGGATAGACTAGACAATTAGCCCAAACGATATCTACTCCCAAAGGAGGGATATTCGTGAGGGACTATATTGAAGGTCGATAACTTGGTAACACACTCAATGTGAGTTTATTAATATCCTCCCAAGAGTTCTTGTTAATAAAATCACAAGGCTAAAATTTAAAACGTTGGTTGTTATGTTAACAATAAGGTGGGACCTAGTCCAACTAGTAAATGGTGCGAACTCCCAAAGGAGGCGTGACATTTATGGGTGTTGGATCACCGTTGAATTTTTACGATTGAATTATTTCATTTAATTCAAGATAAATATTCAAAAGTGCTTTATCATGATTATTTACTTATATAATTCTTGTTATTAAAAAAAAAGGAAATCATGACCCCATCCCTAATCAATATCCTAAAAGATAATACTTTAACTGATGATAATTATGTCACACGGAAAAGGAATATTGGGTTGTTGTTGCAAATTGAAAAGTATATGTATATTCTATATATTCCTTAACCACCAAACTAATGAATCTACTCAAGAGCAAAGAGATGAGTATCAGTAGTGGAAGTCTTTAGATGAGATGGCTAAATGTATGTTACATTATGGTCATCATCTCCAACGTGTTGCAACAGCAATATGAAGGACTGGAGACTGCTGCCGATATTATGATGTCTCTAGACAAGGATTCATATAGTTTGTAAAGTTGCTGCTGTTAAGATCCGTTAGAAGGTCAAGAAACAACAGAGGAAAAAACAACTTGGGCCATCTTAGAAGGAGACCAAGAAAGTAACCAAGATCAAAGGGAAATGTTTCCTTTGTGGTGAAAAGGGTTAAAGGAATAGACTGAATAGAATGAATTCAACTTGTATTTAGGCAATGGAGCATTGGTGTCTACTAGTGTAGTGGGAGATATTAGAATCTATTTAGATTCTTATAGGCATTTAGATTTAATAAACGTTTATTATGTACCACAATTCAAGAGGAATTTAATTTCGGTCTCTTGTCTAAATAAATTTGGATATTCGGTTACTTTTAATAAAAGGTTTTATTACTAGTAAGAATAACAAAATTATTTGCAAAGGTACATTGGAAAACGGTTTATTCTATTTGCATGGAAATATCTCTCACTTGTTAGACACGGAATCAACGGAACCTAATCATAAAAGAGTAAAATTATCAAAAGATGAAACCTACATATGGCATTTGCCCTTAGGTCATATTAACCTTAATAGGATTAAAAGATTGGTAAGTGACAGACCTCTAAGTGACTTAAAGGTTGATGATCTACCAACTTGTGAATCTTGTTTGGAAGGTAAAATGACCAAAAGGTCATTTACGACCGAAGGCGCAAGAGCCATTGAATGTTTAGGATTGATACACACTGATGTGTGTGGACCTATAAGCATTCAAGCTAGAGGTGGATATAAGTACTTTATCACTTTCACAGATGATCACTCAAGATTTGGCTATGTGTATCTCATGAGACATAAGTCGGATGCTTTTGATATGTTCAAAGCATTTAAAGCTGAAGTAGAAAATCAGCTTGAGAAACGCATAAAAATCTTGAGGTTCGATCGTGGTGGAGAATATCTATCTGGTGAGTTTCAACAATATCTTATTGATAATGGAATAATTTCTCAGTTTTCTGCACTAGGCACACCTCAACAAAATGAGGTGCCAGAAAGGACAAATAAAACTCTTTTGGATATGGTTAGGTCTATGTTGAGTTATTCAACGCTCCCTAGTTCTTTTTAGGGATATGCTTTACAAACTGCCGTGTATATTCTAAACGATGTACCATCTAAGTCGGTTCCTAAAACACCGCATGAGTTGTGGACTGGGCGAAAGCCTAGTTTACAACACTTAAGGATATTTGGATGTCCTGCACACGTGTTAAAAGGAAAGACAGATAAGATGGAGTCCCGTTTAGAAACATGCATATTTGTTTGGTATCCAAAAGGAACAAAAGGATATTATTTTTATAGTCCTTCAGATCTTAAAGTATTTGTTTCGACAAATGCCAAATTTTTAGAAAAGGACTATATGAATAATTTTGTGCCTAAAAGTAGAATTGTCCTAAATGAGCTTTTTGGAGATACAATTCCACAAGAGGTTTCGCAACCAAGCCCAATTATAAGTTCCGTGCCAATACAAGATCAACAATCTACCATACCTCATTGTAGTGGGAGGGTTATTAGACAACCCGAGCGATACATCGGTCTAGGAGAATCTATAGATAATCTTTTGGACGATGTTAATCTATATACGTACAAGGAAGCAATGGAAGATGTTGATTGTCACAATTGGCAAAAGGCAATGCAATCCAAAATTGAATATATGTTAAAAAATAAAGTCGGGTCTCTTGTAGACTTGCCTAAAGGGATAAAACCCATTGGGTACAAGTGGGTATACAAGAGGAAAAGAGGAATGGATGGAAAGATGGAAACCTTTAAGGCTAGATTGGTAGCTAAAGGTTATACACAGAAGGAATGTATCGATTATGAAGAAACTTTCTCTCCTGTGCCCATCCTTAAATCCATTAGGATACTTTTATCCATTGCGGCATCTCTAGACCTAGTGATTTGGCAAATGGACGTCAAGACAGCTTTCCTTAATGGAAGTCTTGACGAAAGCATCTATATGATGCAACTAGAAGGATTCATTGAAAAAGGCCAAGAGGAAAGGGTATGCAAGTTGTAAAGATCCATATATGGATTGAAGCAAGCATCCAAATCCTGGAACATAAAGTTCGATCAAGCCGTTAAAGGTTTTGTATTTATTCAAAACCTTGATGAACCTTGTGTATACAAAATGATTAAAGGCGACAAGTTGGTTTTCCTAGTTCTTTACGTTGATAATATACTACTCATCGAAAACGATGTAGGTGTATTGACATTAATAAAAGAATGGTTAGCAAAACAATTTGATATGAAGGGATTGGGAGAAGCAAGTTATATTCTTGGTATCCAAGTCATAAGGAATAGAAAGAATAGAACGATTGCATTATCCCAAGCTTCATACATAGATAAAATCTTGTCTAGGTTTTCAATGCTAGATTCCAAGAAAGGTATGTTACCTTTCAGGCATGGAATCAAACTTTCTAAGGAACAAGTTCCTAAGAATGAGCATGAAGAGCAATTCATGAGTAGGGTTCCATATGCATCGGCAGTTGGAAGTCTCATGTATGCAATGCTCTGCACTAGACCAGATATTTGTTTTACTGTAGGCATAGTTAGCAGGTTTCAATCAAAGCCAGGTCCTGATCACTGGACGGCAGTCAAGCATATTTTCAAGTATCTTAGGAGAACGAGAGATTATGTGCTTGTATACTCTAGAGGGGATTTAATTCCCGTTGGGTATACAGATTCTGATTTTATGTCTGATTTTATGTCTGATTCTGACTCCAGAAGATCGACATCAGGATCTGTGTTTACCATTGGAGGAGGGGCAGTCATATGGAGGAGTTTCAAGCAATCTTGTATTGTTGATTCCACCTTGGAAGCCGAGTATGTTGCCGCATGCAAGGCTGCTAAAGAGGGTGTCTGGCTCCACCAATTCTTGATTGACTTGGAAATGGTTCCTGAAGCGAATAAGCAGATCACTATCTATTGTGACAATAGTTGAGCAGTGGCTAATTCGAGAGAACCATGAAGTCATAAGAGAGGGAAACACATTGAAAGAAAGTATCACATTCTATGGAAAATTGTGCTTAGGGGTGACGTGACGATTACCAAGATCGCATCAACAGAAAATCTAACGGATCCCTTTACAAAGGCTCTTCCTCAAAAGAGTTTTGTTGGGCATCTATAGAACGTGGAGATGAGAGATATGACACATTTTCAATAGAGCAAGTGGGAGATTGTTAGGATTATGCTCGATAGCAAGAGTGTAATATTGTAATTAACAATCTTTTCATATGAAAAAAGTGATTTCTAGTTTAACAAATCTTATAGCATTTATAGTTTTATTATTATAATTGTCAAAAGTAAGTAATCATACGGTCAAAAGACTATGAGAAAATAAGAATTGTTCATACATCTAGATATGTATGAGGTTGACACAATTCTTTAGTTAGTCTTGAATAATATTCACAACTTAAGATAGAAGGTTGGGCGCCTTTATCTTGTCAAAGTTGTAGATTCTTTTGCTAGCATTTGAGTGGGATCAAATGTGTTATGATGAGTCTAAAATCATCAAAGTGTGGTGTCTTTGGGCAAAAGAATCTAGTGTATTGGGTGCATTGAATATGATCAAAGTGAAATACTTTATCTAGAACCGTCAACAGATAAAAGTTTTCATTTGAAGACAATCAGAGAGTCTATCTTAATCCTAAGATAAATGATGGACTTATGGTTGCAAGTGTAATCATTTGAGATATCAATGAGTACGATTATATAACATAGTCTATCCTCGATAGTTTGGTGGTATTCATTTGTCAATCGATAGAGGACTTCATTTATAGATATGGACATCGTGGCTCCGTTTATTGAATGAGAGTAGAATACCATCATATGGATGTTTTGAGATATTGGATATTAAATCTTAAAGTTAAGTTTTCAATAGTGTCTATTGAAACATGGCTTCTGGACAAGTCAAAATATTAAAGTCCAAAATGTGGTCATATGAGTAAATATGGTAACTTGGAGAGCTATATGCGGTCTATGAGCTCTTGGCGATTACTGGTATTCTTCACGAGGATACACTTTCTCCTATAAGGTTGTCTAGGGTACGAATGAGTAACATCAACTTATTCTATCTTTATTTAAGAGTTCAATTTTAGTTATTTAGTGGAATGAACTAAAATTAAATAGATCAGACCTAAGTGAATCATTTGTTGATTGTGATTGGGTTATGTCTATTGGAGCTTAAATTTAGATAGCCCGCCAAGATCCCCAAACCACACGAACTTGCACGGATCACTTAATATATTCTACCGGACCAAAAGGGGTCCATCTAGAATTGTAATAAGGCATGTGAACTTGTTTCTTTTTGTAAGAATAGGTCTAGTTCACATGTGGACTTTTCATTAAGTTCCAATGGATTTAATAAAATGAGAAAAATAATATATGGTCTTTATATAAGGTATGGGCGACAAAGGCTATTAATAATAGCTTTAATATATTATTTTTATTTTATTATTTAATTAAATGAGAATTAATTAATTTGTTGATTAATTAATTATTTAATTTAAAGTCAAAATCTTTTCCTAGTAGGAGATGGTCTCCTAAAACTATACTATTGTTGGTAGTATAGTTAATGTTAAAGACTATATTTGATAAGTAGATAAATAAAAGGAGTTATTTATCTAATCAAATTAGGAAGTCTTTAATATGGTTACAAATACACTATTGAGTTGGATTAGGAGTCTTGGCGTAGGAAAGAATTCTTTTTAGAAAAGGATTCTTGGTCACCAAGTAAAACTACTTAGTGGTAGAATTCTTATTTGAAAATGATTCATAACCACTAAGTTAATCTACCTAAGGATAGGATTCTTGTCCATCAAGTAATCTTTCTTAGGAATGATTGAACTCTCCTAGTCCATATCAAAGACCAAAAATTCAGCCAACAACATATGGTTATAGGAGTAGTTAGATTTTCTTTTAGATAAGGACTTTTAACTACCAAATAAATCCACATAAGGAAAGGATTCTTGCCAACCAAGTTAATCCTTCTTTGGAAAGGATTTATGAACCTATTTATATGTGTGAAGAATTTCGGTCATGACTAAGGAGCATTAGAGAGGAATTTCGGCCAAGCTCTATTTTTCTTAGTGAAGAATTCGGCCATCATAGAATTTTGAGGGAGAAAAATCTGATTTTACTCTAGACAAAATTCAATCATCTCTAAGCAATAGTGTGTGAATTCAGCCAAGTAGAGAAAAAAGGGGAACGTTTTTGTATTCGATAGCATACTAATATACTTTACATCAAAAGGGTTTTGTGTACAACATCGAATCAAGGTTCACGCGAGTTACAATCAAATTGATTGATAATTCACAAGTGACCGGACGTTCTTGGATTTTTCTCTTGGAAGATATTTGTAACTAACAAAGAAAAGATATTTGCTTAGTCTCCATCCTCAGGAATACAATTTAAAGAAAGGGAGCCCACATTCCTAGGTGATTCACGTTCGTGATTGGATTGGAAGATCTTGCGGAATCAATTCGACGCTAGTTCAATCGTCAAGCGAAAAAGGTATGATACTTTTATATACATCAATTAATCTAGGGTTAAGGTTCTTGTTGCATAAAAATAATTTTTTTTTATTTATACGCAAACCCTTATTTCGTTTTTTATCACTCTTCCGTTGCGTTTCTAAGCCGTTTTTTCCCTACAATTAAAATGGGCAATATACATAATTGGCTTTGAGTAATGAGATTAGTTTTCAATTGTTAGAAAACTTGGTAATTCTCATTAATATTAATCTAGTTATTAAAGAGTTTAAAAGTTAGATTAATAGGGTCATTTATTGTAATTAGGATTAATATGATTAATTACCTAATAATAAATGAACCGAATTAAGTGTTAGAGTTTTAATAGTTACAATTTGGTAAACACTAACATAATAATCTGACCTTAGTAAATAGTTTACAAAAGCTTAGATTATTCACTAATAGATTAGATTTTTAATTGTTAAAAATCATTATTAAATTATTAGTTAATTAGAATTTGTTTCTAATTAGTTAATGCGCTAGATAACTTGATTAAAGTTAGTCATTTAATCCTGTAGAATCTAGGTGCATTAACGGTTAATAGAAAACTCTAATTTTAAAATAGTGAGTAGGCGAAGGATATATGACATATATATCCCGCGGTCTCCATCATTAGTTCAACACCGTGAGATCCGAATGGGGCCTCATGACGGCTTTGCTTTCGTCCTCCCTATGGAGGGTTTCCAAAAATGTCAATACCAAGGTTGACTTCCTAACGGATAGGATTTTCTGAGGGTATTTCAGGATTGACCGACCCTAAGGCGGCAATTCTCGAGTTAAGCTTGTGAGAACAGAAATGGTGGATTACACTCACGAAGGTTTTGATTAAGTTTGTTAATTAAAAACCTGACTGAATGAACGATGGTTGAATGATATGGAATAAGAGTTACTCTAGAATATCATTTGATTGAGAATGTCTCGGTCCAACATGCAAAGACTTGACCGACCCTAAGGCTGCACTTCTTTGTGGTATGTTGGATTGTCGTGGTATAGTAACTAGTTTTAGGATAGTTCTAGTTCGTTAAACATGTGCATGCATCATGTTTAAATTTATGCCAAAGCACTCGCACTTGTTTTAAATAAATGACCGAATGAATGTTTTATTTATTTCAGCAATAATGTCTTCTGCATTACTTCAAATTCTCGTAAACGACATATTAACTGGTGATAACTACACTTAGTGGAAACTTAACATTAATGCAATATTGGTCACCAAAGACCTCAAGTTTGTGCTTACGGAGGAATGTCCTCCAGCGCCTGTTGCCAATGCCACACGAACTGTTCGAGAGGCATACAAGCGAAGGGTAAGCCCAAACCTAAGAAAGCCCAAAGCAAGAAGAAGTCCAAGAAAAGTAAATATGATTTACTTGTTCTTGAGTCGTGTTTAGTAGAAGATTATTCTTCACCCTGGACAGTTGATTCGGGGGCCACTAATCATGTTTGTTCTTCTTTACAATGGACTGATTCTTAGACACAGCTAGAGGAGCAAGCCTTCTCAATGCGTGTGGGGTCAGGGAATGTCGCGTCAGCACGAGCAGTGGGGTAATTAAATTACGTTTGTAATAATTATATATTGTTAGACAATGTGTTTTATATTCCTGGATTTACACGGAATTTGATTTCCGTTTCTAAGTTTTTAGAACAAAAATATTCTGTTTCTTTTAATAATAAGTCTGTTATTATTGGAAAGAATTGTCTGAATATTTGTTCAGGAATTAATGAAAACAATTTGTATGTGTTAGAACCGTTAATACATACTACACTGCTCAACATCAAAATGTTTAAGGTTGAAAAACCAAAAACTAAACGACATAAGATTTCTCCAGATAATGACACGTATCTCTGGCATCTAAGGCTTGGTCATATCAACCTTGACCGAATAGACAGACTAGTAAAAAGCGGATCTTAAGTGAGTTAAAGGTTGGCACCTTACCTATCTGCGATTCTTGTTTGGAAGGTAAGATGACTAAGAGACCTTTTACTCGAAAAGGGCTTAAAGCTAAAGAACCGCTATAGCTTATAGATACAGACGTCTGTGGACCGATGAATGTTAAAGCTAAGGGTGGTTATGAGTATTATGTCACCTTTATAGATGACTACTCAAGATACAGATATGTCTACCTAATGCAACGGAAGTTGGAAACATTTGAAATGTTTAAAGAATTTCAAGTTGAAGTTGAGAATCAATTAGGTAGGACTATCAAGTCACTGCGATCGAATCATGGAGGTGAGTACCTTAACCAAGAGTTTGAAGACTTATGGTCGAGCATGGGATAGTTTCCCAACTCACAGCTCCCGATATACCTCAGCAAAATGGTGTAGCAGAGAGGAGAAATAGAACCCTAATGGAAATGGTGAGATCTATGATTAGTTTCTTATCATTACCAAATTCCTTCTGAGGATATACGTCACAAACAATGGCATACATTTTGAATGTTGTGCCATCCAAATCTGTTCCTAAGACTCCCCTAGAGTTGTGGAATGGTTGTAAAGCTAGTTTGTAACATTTTCGCATATGGGGGTGTCCAACACACATGCTAGAACAGAACTGGAAAGCTAGACTTCAAGTCTGTGGTCTGCCTGTTTGTAGGATACTCCAAAGAGACTAGAGGTGGACACTTCTATAGTCCCGAAGATAACAAAGTATTTGTATCGACAAATGTAATATTTCTTGAGGACAATTATATTAGTGACCATAGACCTTGTTCTAAGATTGTATTGAATGAGTTCGAGCCTAGTGAGACTAGTGTTTCATCAACAAGAGTTGTTGATCCACAAATATCTGAGAGTCAAATGGTTCCTGATCAGGATATACTACCACCTAGACGTAGTGAGAGGGTTGTGAGACAACCTGAACGCTATTTAGGTATAGATGAGGGACAAGGTGTTGTCTCTGCTGATAGTGTTGATGGTCCATTGACATTTAAGAATGCAATGGAAGATCCTGATAAAGAGGAATGACTTAAAGCCATGAATCTCGAGATGGAGTCCATGTACTCTAACTCAGTCTTGGATCTGGTAGACTTACCGGATTGGGTAAAACCCATATAGGGTGTAAGTGGATCTACAAGAGAAAGAGATTAGTAGAATGGAAGGTAGAGACCTTCAAGGCAAGGCAAGGCTAGTGGCCAAGGGTTATACCCAAAAAGAGGGGGTCGATTATGAAGAGACATTCTCGCTAGTAGCCATGTTTAAGTCTATTAGGATTCTCTTATCCATTGCTGCCTATTTCGATTCCGAAATTTGGCAAATGGAAGTCAAGACTGCATTCTTGAATGACAATCTTGATGAGAGCATATATATGATGCAACCAGAGGGATTCATGTCTCCAGATCAAGAGCAAAAAGTTTGCAAGCTGCAAAGGTCCATCTATGGACTTAAGCAAGCATCTAGATCTTGGAACATTAGGTTTGATGATATGATCAAAACCTATGGCTTCGAGCAGAACATCGATGAGCCTTGTGTCTACAAGCGCATCATTGATAAGAAAGTAGTTTTCTTGGTCCTATACGTAGATGATATCCTACTCATTAGGAATTATGTGGGAGTGTTGTCTGATGTAAAGGGCTGGCTGGCTAGCCAATTCCAAATTAAAGATTTGGCAGAGGCGAGTTTTGTTCTTGGGATCCAACTTATAAGGGATCGTAAGAACAAACTCATAGCACTGTCTTAGGTATCATATATCGATAAGATTCTTGTACGATTTTCTATGCAAAACTCCAAGAAAGGTAATTTACCTTTTAGGCATGGAGTTAACTTGTCTAAGGAACAGTGTCCTAAGACACTTCAAGAAGTTGAGGATATGAGACTTGTACCCTATGCATCGGCAGTAGGTAGTCTCATGTATGCTATGTTATGCACGAGACCGGACATCTGCTATGTAGTGGGAGTAGTCAGTAGATACCAGTCCAATCCAGGATTGGATCATTGGGTTGCTGTCAAGACTATTCTCAAGTATTTTTGGAGAATGAGAAATTATATGCTAGTGTATTCCGGACATGATTTGATCTTGTTAGGATACATGAATTCTGATTTTCAGCCAGATAGGGATCCTAGAAAATCCACGTCTGGATTAGTATTCACCCTGGGTGGTGGAGCCATTATGTGGAGAAGTATCAAGCAATCTTGCATTGCTGTCTCTACCATGGAAGCCGAATGTGTAGCCGCTTGTGAAGCTGCTAAAGAGGCTGTTTGGCTCCGTAAGTTCTTGAGTGATCTGGAAGTTGTTCCAGATCTGGATATGCCCTTCACACTTTGTTGTGATATCATTGGTGCTGTGGCTAATTCTAAAGAACCAAGAAGCCACAAATGAGGAAAACATATATAGAGAAAATATCATCTCAATAGAGAGAAAGTGCAGAGAGGAGAGGTGATCGTCACCAAGATAGCCTCACAAGACAATCATGTTGATCCATTTACAAAGATCTTACTGGCTAAAGTGTTTTCGGATCACCTAGATGGTCTAGGGTTACGAGACATGCCTCACATGCTTTAGTGCAAGTGGGAGATTGTTGGGGTTTATGCCCTAAAGATGTAATTTGTAAATGGATTTATGAAATAAATAAAAGGAAAAGTTTAATTCATTCATGTTGTGTTGTTTATTTTATAACTTGTACATATATTTAACATCTAAAATTGTCGGATGCAATCTCTAACTGTGTATATGAGTGCCATATACGGATGGATACAGTAAGAGATGTGCAATCTAAAGAGTCCATAGATAGCAAATAAAGCTGGGTACTTTATTTGTGGTTAATCTATAGCTGCGGTCCATTCAGTAATGTACGATGATTCTATCCTGAATCATTCATATGAGATATGGGAATGGAGACACCTTGTATGATGTGATCATATAGGACTGGGCCAAGATCTATATGAATCTCTCACCAAGATTCGTTTACTGATGAGATTCATATATATCAACTAATGATGGCTATATATGGGTGATCTTAATCATGAGTGTCTTATTGACTTCTTCAGGTTAGATCGTGGTCTTTGATGTACCATGGGTGAGGTCAGATGTTGTTCCCGATCAATATGCTCCGTATGTTCGGATTACGGTTTGGTTTGTGGTTGGGAAGGTTTGTACACAATAGTGGAATCCACTCCTTCTTGTGAAAAGTAAATGGTAGTTCCCTTAAGGGTTGATTCGGGGCTTGGACAATATGAGCACTCTCCTAATTCCGTGAGGAAATAGGATTTATTGTCCATTAGAGAATCAATGGTATTTAAATGATATATGTAATTAGAGGGGTATAACGGACATTATGACCAAGCTCTAATTATGAACTATTGTGGAGGATCACACTATATGTAATAACTATATCGATGGACACCAAGTTGTATCGGTCTGTGTAAAAGCGTCTACAGTTGAGAGAGTGCAGCTTCGGGTTTTTAGTGGAATAACACCGGAGTTAATAATCAAGAAATATTAATTAAAGAGTTTAATTAATGATTCCGAGGATTATTGGAGCTCAAAATACTGTGGGTCCATTAGGTCCCCTTGCTAGCCCGATCGATTTAAGTAACAAGGGTCACGGTTAATTAATTGGATTGTCCAATTAATTGTGTTACAAAAGTGACACGTATATATTCGGGAATTAATTGAATAATGAGATTATTTAATTAATGAATTTTAATAGTTAAATTAATTAAATAATTAGATTATTTAATTATATTGGTAATTATGAATTATTAATTAACTATTCATTGTAGGGTGTTAGTTGATATATGGATTTAGGTGAAGATAAAATAATATGATTATTTTATTTTACTAAATCATTTATTTAAGTATTTGAATTTAAATTTAAATTTAAAATACTAATTATCACTTTAAATACATTAGATATATTTGAAAAGGATAATTAAAAGATATATACCAATTATAACACAAGAGATTGCATTGGATGTAAATTGGTGTGTACACATATATAAGTGTTTGTATATGATACAAACAAGTGAGATATATATATATATATATATATATATATATATATATATATATATATATATATATTTAACAGTGGCGTGAGATATACAGATATTAAACAGAGGTATATATATATATATATATATATATATATATATATATATATTGTCTAAAGAAAGTGGAGGCGTAAAAAAAAGCAAAAAGAAGAAGCATATTTTAGTTTTGTGAAAAGAAAAGGCATGCATCAGGTGAACAAAGAAGTTAAAAAGAGTTTTGAAATATATGTGTATATGTTCACGCACTGTTCAGTGCAAACAAAAAATATATATTTATTGCTAAAAAATATTGGCAATACTTTTATATACTAGAATTGTTCTAGTTGTTGAACATAGAAGAAAGAGTTTCTTTAATTCTCTCTACATCCTCTATTCAAGTTCCTGAGACTCTGACGTGCCCACACGCAGTTACCTGTCCCCGGAGATAGCGAGGAAGATCGAGTGGTTCAGACAGGAGCATATCATAAAGTGAAAGAGCCTCCAAACTTTGGTAAGATTTTCTTCTTCTGATTATATTGATTACAATTTCCTGTGATTACATATTGTATGTATTAGTTTTGAAAAATAATTACGATCCCAAGTTCACTGGTCATAGATACATATTATTATCTGTATTAAAAATTTTAAAACCTAGTTCCGCTGCGTAACCGATGAATGGGGTTCCAACACCATTTAGTCAACCTCTTAGACACTTTGGGTTTTGATAGAATTTTCTTCAACGGGCAATCCGTATAGACCTCAATCCAGTTTGAAAATATGGCATTAGCTTCCTTGTTGTAAACACAAGGGCTAGTGCCATCTGCTCGACTGGTGAATACCTTGTATTTGCTGGTACCAAAGCTTTGCTTGTATAATATACTGGCTTTTATACCTCCTCATCTAGTCTGATCAGCATTGAGCTTGTTGCTATAGACATTACTGACAGGTACAAATAAAGCACTTCTCATTCAAGGGGTTTGGATAGAATCATCGCTTTTCCTAGATATTCCTTAATCTTTCTGAAGGCCTGTCGCATCCAGTATTCCACTCCACCCCTTACCCTTCTTAAATGTTTTAAAAAAGGTAGACATTTGTCAGTTGACATGCTTATGAACCGATTCAGAGATGCCAAGCACCATGTTAGCCTTTGGATTTCCTTTAGTGTTCTTGGAGATCTCATTTCCTCTAACTCCTTTATTTTTTCTAGGTTAACTTCAATTTCCCTATGGTCAATCTGGAATCCTAGGAATCTCCTTGAAGGTACTCCAAAGACACAATTTTTTAGGTTGAGCTTCATACCTACCTTCGTAGCACTCTGAATGTTTCCCTAAGATCTCCTGCATGTTCTTCTGACGTTATACTTTTTACCGGCATATCATCCTTATATACTTCCATGTTTCCACAGATCTGTCGAGTGAACATCTTGTTCACTTGTCTCTGGTATGCTGCCCCGGTATTTTTGAGACCAAAGGGCATGACTTTATAGTAATATAGCCCTGGTCAGTGGTAAAGAACGTATTGTCCTCATCAGGTTCAAACATCTGGATCTGGTTATATCCTAAGTATGCATCTATAAAGCTCAATAACTCATGACTGGCTGTTGCATCCACTAACCGGTGAATCCGAGGCAGAGGGAAGCTCTCCTTTGGACATACTTTGTTGAGGTCAGTGAAATCCATGCACATCCTCCACTAGCCATTCTTCTTTTTAACCAGTACCACGTTGGCTACCCATTCAGGGTACTTTACTTCCCTTACGGATCTTGCTGCTAATAGCTTCTCTACTTCCTCTTTGATCGTCTTGCTTCTCTTTGGGTTAAACCGTTTCCTTTTATTAACAACCGGCTTACGGTTGGGGTCGACTGCTAAATAGTGCGAGATTATCTTTGGATCGATTCCCTGCATATCCTCGTGTTTCTAAGTAAACATGTTATTATATTCCTTCAGTAGTTTAACCATCTCATCATGCACTTGCTTTGTCAACCGAGCCACGAGCCTTATAGTCTTTTCATGATTATGGTCATCAACTGTAACCTTTATGGTCGGTTCATCTTCCTAGCTTTTCTCATCTTCTAGAGGTGTCTCCCTTGGGTCCAGGTCAAACTGGGTCAGAGTTTCTACTTCAATTTCCACGTCATCTATCTTCTGGTCTTAATACTTCTTAAGAGTGTACACTTGCATTACCCGCGACTATGCTTTCTCCTTATACATAGCCAGATTTGCCTTTCTTACCCACTTGTGAGCTTTTCATGACTCCCACTCCTTTTTTCATAAGAAACTTCACCATTAATGCATTGGTGGCGGTCACGGCTTTGGTCATGTTCAAGAAAGGTTGGCCTAGTAAGGCATTGTATGGTCAATTCTCTACACTCACGACCATAAAATCCAGTAACACTATCTTGGTATAAGGAATGCTACAGATCTCCACAGGCAACTTCACAGTTCCTAGTGACCTTACCTTCGCTCCTCCGAAACCTCTAAGTGGGACTTTAAGTGGGACTTTAAGTGGTTGGAAGTCTCTTCTTTGCAGCCCGAGTTGGTCAAACAGCTCCACACTTAGAATATCCACCGAGCTTCATTATCTTTTAGTACCTTTCTTACTTCCCTATGGCATACACGAACCGACACCACAATCACATCATTTGGCCGTACTTTAGATGCAAGTGCGTCTACTTCGGTGAAAATTATAGGTTTCGAATCTTGTTTGGATTTCTTTTGATCAGGCCCTAATAGATTCACCTCTAGGTTTCTCTGACCATCAATAGCTTCTCTAACTTCAAACATCCTTTCTCGACGACTATTCCCGGTGTATGGTCCACCAAAGATGGTATTGATTGTCCCATTACCTGGATCTCTCCTGGGGCTCTTTTGACTTCTATCTTGCTATTCTACTATGGTGTTCTTGCACAAGTCATCCCCACTCCTGAGGATCATGTCTTTGAAGTGTCCTTCTCTGATTAGCTTTTCGATGTAGTCTTTCAACTGATAGCACTTGGATGTTTCATGGTAGTTTTCCTGGTGGAACCTGCAGTACTTTGTGGTGTCTTTTTTAGCAAAACTTGAATGCTTCGAAGGTTTCTTGTACAAATTCTTATCTTCTATCAAATTCAAGATTTCTGTCAGCCCTCTAGCCAATGGTGTGTAATTAGTGTTGTCGCTTGAATTGCCTACCACCTTTGTCATCATCCTTTCATCCATCCTTACCTTTTCCTCCACTGCCTTTCTGTTCCTCTGTGCCACTATTCTTTTGGTTACCGTCTTTATGCTTTTGGCTACTTTCGGTTGGCTACCCTGTATGAGTTCTCTACCGTGGGCTAGTTGTTCCTCCT
The DNA here is from genome assembly GCA_032871835.1 of Dipteronia dyeriana. Classification (NCBI taxonomy): domain Eukaryota; kingdom Viridiplantae; phylum Streptophyta; class Magnoliopsida; order Sapindales; family Sapindaceae; genus Dipteronia; species Dipteronia dyeriana. The sequence continues at coordinate 41,736,104 of CM065296.1, forward strand.
CTGCCATGACATATCCACCGACACTGTCTACCATGCTTACGTACGTGGTCAGCCCCCTTTGCCTTAGGCTTAGAGTCAGATAGCTGTGTTGTAAGCTGTTGATGAATGCGAATACTACTGCATCATCATTGGGATCTTGCACTTCTAACACCTCTTACGAGAATCTAGCCAGACAGTCTTTCAACTTCTCGTGTCTCCTTTGCTTCATGGTCGATAAGGTCGATATGGATTTCCTTTGCTGGATATTTTCCCATGAATTGCCTGGTGAATGCTTGTACTAACTTTTGAAAATTCCTAAAGAAGCCTAGAGACAACCCTCCAAACCATCGGGATCCCCGATCTCTCAAGGTTTGTGGGAACATTAACACATAAGGGCGGCATCATACTCATATTGCGCCATTACGCTATGGTATCTCTTTATATGCTCTTGTGGGTAAGTACTGGCCTTAAACTGCCCCACATACGGTATTCTGAATTTCTCTAAAAAATGGGCATGTCTTATAGAATCAGTAAATGGGCTCCCGGAATTCCCGATCAATGGGTTTCCCAAGCTCTGCCTACGTTCAAGGGCTTATATCCTCATAAGGAGAATCTCTCGCTCCCATTCTGGCTTTCCACACTCGTAAAACCCCCGGCAGATAGTAAGCCCATATGGGTTCCGAGGGACCCTCCCGCTGATCCAAGCACCAATGGGGTCACGCCTAACCGTAGGGGTTGGCTTTCTACGCCTTCTAGGGGCTGTTTCATCGTCACTTGAATATGAGCAGGACCTTTTTCACTGGCCATCATATCTGTGAGCTTGTTTGTCGTAGGTTTTTGCTCCATTGTACCTCTCCACATCTTCCCGTGAACTAGATTCTCAGTGTTCCCTTGCTTTCCGATTTTCTCGGCCACCTCTTCTGTAAGAACGCCCTTTTTTTTTATGATGTTCCACCTTATCTCTTCCAGGTGTCTGAGCTGCTCCTGGAGTGATCTTTACTATCTTAGAGCACACCTTAGGATCATGGGCCATGATCGGTGTGGAGAGTTGATACAACAACCTTAAGTTAGCCGTAGCTGATATGCTAATCCCTTGCTTAGCAGCATCTTCGATGACTTATCGTAAGGACTTCTGGATATGCTTGAACGCTTCCGAGGAGATCCCGACTGTTGTGCCTGTTGATGTAACAACGTCATGTTTGGTGGTCCTTAAGGATGGATCTTCATCTGTAGTGGTGACATCAACTGGATCAGAGACATTGGCATCACGTGAAGCATTAACGTTGCAAGGAGATGAACTTCTGTCTCTACCGGTATCCATTGTATCACCCTTCTTTCAAAATTAATCACGTAAACCAAATACTACATGAGGTTCAATCCCTCCTTCTAGAGCCAGTTGTTGACGGTGATTTATGGATTAACCTCTCATCACACAATTAATGTGGAATGATAACCAATTAAAAGCCAAAGTGAAAGGAATATAAATAAGACACGAAGTTTTTACGTGGTAAAAACCCGGTGTGGGGAAACCTACACGGTTTCCAATAGCGACAACTAGGATTCACTATGTTAAGAGAAGATTACACACTCAATCTCCCTTATGCTCTTGCTAGTCAAATTGCGTAACCCCTTTTTGGGTATTTTTAGGGTCTATTTACACATGCATAGAACCTTAATTCCTAATGTACACGTACGAAAAGTCTTTGTCATTTAATGAAATTCTAACTTCTTAGAGTCGTGCTCTCTTTCTTTCTTATTTGGAGTTGATTTGTATTTCAATTGTCTTTAAATCTCTTTTCTAATCTGGACTCCGATATCTATATGGAAGTTTACTTCCTTGTTAGGGTGCACTTCCAGAAGCCTTCTTCAAATCAGACTCTTTTTCAGCGTATTTGAGTCGTGATTCCACTGAATCTGGGTGTTGTCCACGTGTCATGCGTCCAATCGCCTATTTTCCCGATCATTCTTGTTTGCCCTCGATCAGCGATTCTACCTGATCCTAGTCCCGACCATCTTGATGATCCGATTGAAACTACTAACCCGATCGTCTGCGTTATCTTAGTCGAGGGAATTGGTCGGGTGTTCTCCGACCTACTTGGGTTGTCTTAATCTGATTGTCTTCAGTGACGTGGCACCCCGACCCTAGTCTTTTGTTAACGTGTCGCATCATCTAGAATTTGCCAATAACAGTAACATTTTACGATTTTTGAAATTTTGACTTGTAACCATTTTCACGAATCCATACATGAATTCATCATGTACGGAAACTTATATATTTCGATATAAATATAAAGGACTCAAATCACTTGTCTAAAAATGATGTCCCGATTTGTGTCTACGTTTAATTATTTTGTTCAACTTTTTCTATAGATGTAGACACATGTCTAAATTTGGTTTGTTTGACACAGATTGAGATACCATTTTTTGATAGGTTATTTGAGTCCAAATATAAATTAAACATTAATTGTGATTATTAAAATTAAAATATTGAATAATAAACGGATAATGCTATTGGCACACCTTATAGGTCTATTTATGTCCTACTTTTTAAATTATGTAATATTTTCTTTCTTTCCTTTGTCAAAATTATTAATTTTATGATATAATTTTATAGAAATATCTGAGAATGACATAATGCTTATACAAGAATTATTTGAGAACGATATTAGGATATTATAATTACTCTATCGCCATGAAAGCATTCTTGATTACATCAATTCTTATACATTGTTTGGATTATTAATTTCAAAAGTGTTTTTACTTCAAATTTAGTCTAAATATTTATCAAACTAGAATTAAAAACCCTTACTTCCATTAGTTTGACAATGTTTAGTTGCTTCAAAAATTTTAGAATCAAAACAATCGGCATGTAATCAGTTATGTAAAATGTAAGTAAATGCAATCTAATCTATTGATTTGTAATAGAAAAATTAAAAGATCATTTGGAGATTCATATATATATATATATATATATATATATACAAAGGTTGGCATCATACTTTCTTCAGATCATTTACATTTCATTCATAGAATTGAAGTCATATATCACAAGCCCAGAGAAAAACACAACAGTTTCTTGTAAAATTGCTTCAAACTAGCCATTGTCAATACCCGGAATTGGATGCTTGCAATGCTATGTAATCTGGCATTTCTTCCACCTACCAATTACCGAAACTTGCGGAATACATTAGCAAATCTAGTATACTTAAACCTAGCAGACACATGCATTGAGTTTCCATAAACACTAATGTGTTTAAACCCTTTTTTAAGAGTATAATTCAATCCTAAAATCAAAGCTCTTTACTCAACAACATTATTGGTTGCAATTCCCACTTCTACACGAAGTCGCCAAACCTACCAAAGCTTAGGATTAGAGAGAACTATATTTAACAGGAAGTAAAACAACCTAGAAGCTTAACATATAGCTAGAGAACCTACATACCACACTGCCATCTTCAGCATGCAAAACCGCTTTTGTACCAGCTTGTCCAGGATTTCCTTTTGAGGCACCGTCGAACTCAAGAATACAGGACTGTTGGACATTAACATAGATTATCTTCTTTTGCCATCACACAAATATCAAACTATGTCACATAAATTTTGTTTGACCAAGAAGGCAAGAACCAAAGAACACGAATAGCCAACCAACATTTTACTTAATTATTGATTTTGGTAGATAATTGCACATTATAGGTTTCTACGACCATATACAATCATTTTGATAGATAATTACACACAGAGATGAAAATGAAACATTTATGACTCTATATTCTAATAGAAAAGTAAAATACATGTCATATTGGTAGTACGCAAGTCAGAAAGTAACTCACACAACTTGAGTGATAACACAGTTATCTAATTTTGACTTCTTTTGTTGAAGAGCTCTTGAAACCGAAGTTGATCTAAATGCCTCCTGCAGAAAAAATAATGAAGTATATGTTTATTGCCACAATAGATTCAAGTTCAAATCAGGTCCCAGCATCAAATAATTTGAATCTAATTTATGACATTTGGCAACCGATGTATTCATCATCCACCATTGTCAAAAAACAAGGCAATGAGTAAACAAAATTCCAGTAGACTAACTACATTCTTCTAGTTTCAAAGGTGATTTTCATGGACTTCCAACTATTGCAAGTAATATTAGATTCTTCATATAGTACTCACACCATTAGGTAACACACAAAATATGCACGACCTATGTACTCAACAATTTTCCTAACAATTTTAGCATTATAATGTAATCTGATTCAACTACTTCTTGCAATCCCTTTGGAGGAGAAACCTTCTCAGATTTAGTTCCTCCATACGAAAATAAGTTGACGAAAGAAAATAATAACAGTAAAAATAAGTCAATAAGGAGGACAACTTGTATAATGAAGCCTTAAATCCTTAATAATAACATATGTTAAGGATCTTATAAAAAGATTTTAAATAATGATGAATATAGTATGCAAAAGTTCAAGCAAACAAAATCAATCATCAAGTTTCTTAAAACTAACAAAAACTACTTCAAAATTCAAATCTTTTCAAAAATATTGTAACGTTTAGAAAAAAGAGCTTAATCATCTAACCTGAAATGGGGAAGGAATAGGTTTTCCAAAAAGATCTTCTTTGATGTCACCGGCACTGGTAGAATAGATAGAATTCTTAAGCCCGTGTGGGGCAAGGTACTCCTAAGTCTCCTTCAGCAAACCATAACCTTTATACACAGTTACAGAAGGATTGCAAACCTATAAAAAACATACCAACACTGATAGATTACCTATTTCTTTTAATAAAATTAATGCATGTAGATAAACTTACTACTCACGGAAGAAAGTACATTAACAAGGCATCCGCATGACTCCATCATATCTGTTTTCACCGGATACTCTACTACCTAGACCATGAAAATTAAGAGAGAACAAAAATTAGCAAAAACAGAAGAACATAAATTTAAGTCAAGAGGCAAACAAATGATTTATCACTTACAATAAAGGTGTTTTTTCTAATTAAGGTTGACTTTGACATTTGATCCATAAGTATCCCATAATCCACTTGTGTATATGGAGGTGTAACAATAATGTAATCAAACGGTCCATCTTTACCTACACTCATCCAGATCTTGATATGTTACAACAATGGATATAAGATAAAGTTCATTATTAAAGAACTTAAATATTATTATACCAAAAGTAAAAAAAAAAGAAAAAAAAAAAAGAAAACTAGTCAGCCAATGTGTCATTTTGGTCAATATTCTCTACCAAACTACTTTCGTTTTAGGGTTATATCCTACGCTAACAGTTTCATATGTTTCAGAATATGCAAGAAAATGTATTCTGCAGACTTAATGACATGTTGCGTTATACAAACATTATATCAAATATTATTCACTTAGATGCAGTTTTTATCAAGAACATAACTTATTATTAGCTCATGATTAACATTTACGCTTGCCTAACAAGAACATCATCCACACCCTGACATTAACAGTCCATGAACTTTCATATGCTGAATGTTTTTCAATGTCAAAGCCTAACACCAACAAGCTAAACATATATGTCCATAAAAAACTTCTATAAAGTTAAGTCATTTGTCAGAAGTGAGATGTTAGTTTCTATCAAAGAAAGCACGACATACCTAGAAATGTGTCTGCTCGTTTAAAGAAAGTTTCAACATGAATTATATATTGTTGAAACATCGAGAAACCCAGTCAATTCCAATTTTGGCTATAGAATGTTTGATATAACCCAAGGGTCTAACTCTACAAAATGTACCCATGATTAACAAATATATACAGAAAGGCATCTCAATGAATATACAGAAAACAAAAGACAAGGAAAGCTATTAACAGTTAAAAGGAAATATATTGAATATCTCATTTTTTTTAAACTAATTACTTTGTAATTAGCCAAAGGTCATGACAAAAGTAGCTAAAGACCATATTTTGATGAATCAAGATACACGTAATAAGTTAGTAGATGCACCTCAGAACCTCGTCGGCTAATAGCTTCCATACCGACAGATCTAATTCCGCTGTACAAGTCTAACCAGTGACTAGGCCTTAAAGATGTAGGACAACCACCATCTACCTAAGAATGGTAGAATAAATTATTCATGGTATTGCCTAATTAATTCATGCTAACTTAATAGCATAGAAAATGGAAATTTCCAGATCAAACTAGCAATTAGCTTAAGATTGTGTTACAGAAGCTACCTGTAAAATATCAAAAGCTGCACCTTTTACAACTTCCATCATTGGGTGCACATTCATGCCCTTTGGACATAATAACTTCTTTCTTTTAGTCTTTCCTCCAAGACCCTATAATGGCCAATTTATTGGATATTCTCATACAATTAAAATTTACAATTACTAAGATTACATAAACCACAGGCATGTGATGATTTCCTATAGAAACTGAGCCACCCTCTGTGTTCTCTATACACAGTATATGTAATTATAAAACTTTAAAGGCATGATTTCATAATATTCCAACCAATTCGTTTAGTAAGACCGACACTTATGGGTTGGTAACCTCGCATGACATGTCAAGGTACAAGTTATTTAAAGTTTCATTCAGCCATCCATTTACACCCACATGAACATAATTATTTGTCATGTGCACACCATTATCAATGAAAAGCCTCAATAAAAGGTGTTGTTACTCGTGGGCAAGTTCAAATAGAATGAAAATGAGGAATCCACTTCCTGAGCTGAGTGAATAACATCACTAACAATTAAAGAACAAGCGGAAAGAAAAGACGTTCACCTGAGCATAGCAGAGGGGCTATGCTGAGCTAAGAGAAGAAATATCCCTCTGGTCAGTCGATCTCCAGGAAGTGTCGATCTCAGGTCAGGCTAGTAGCCCCACTAGGTTAGCCAAATTTGTTTCCAGAGTTAGAGTTGGGGGAAAGCATCTCTAGCTTCGGTAATTTGGTACGATCTCCGTAGTAACTAAAAGTCACTCACTTAAATGAACAAGCGTACCGTAAAGACGTTCACTGAACTATATGAACACATTACATTAGTTTAAATTCCACACTTTTTTTAAACCCCTAAGACAATGATATGGCTTCAACACCATTTCTCAAACATGCTAGTAAATCCATAAAAAAGAATCCAAAACAACCAACTCTATATCTCAAAACTTCCCATAAATTCTTCAACATTCATTAATCATCATTAAACAATATCTTGAAGTAGGAATTATTATAATTCATGTATTCACTGCATAAATTTACACGAAGAATAACTAACCCAAATGCATACCTGAAGCAACCTATGAATTTCCCTTGACTCCTTCTCCTTAGGTTCTTCATATGTGACAAACTTTTCTCCTCTTCCTTTCTTCTGCAGTTCCTTTCTCCTTTTTATCTACAAACCACCCAATTCATAACAAAACAACATTAAAAAAATTCATAAAATTCAAATCTTTGTGTCTTCCATTGAAAACCCATCACTTATAAACAAAATCCAATAACCATGCTCTTCAAAAGACAAACCTTAGAAGAAGGTTCAGATAAGAACTCATATGGGTTAAGACTATAGCTTCTCAACAACTCTTTCTTGTCTTCACTCTTCAACCCACATCCTATCTCAAACCAACAACCATTAAAACACACACAAGAGTCAAGTCTTCAACAAGTGAAAAACAAAAATGAAAAATTTCAAGTTTAATGACAATCTCGACTTACTAGAAGATAAGACGATGATGGGAGGTTGTGTAACACCCCCAAATCTGGGACCCAACATACCGAGATGTTACATGATCCGGACCTTACAAAAACCTTAACTTACAATAGCCACAACTTATATCATCAATAATTTATCCACAAAATACAACATGTATATATGATACCATTCATTTCACTAAAATTTCTAGCGTCTAACTTAATTACAATATTAACTAATACCGGACACTTACAACACATGCACACAAAGAATATAATTCTTCTGGTGATACATATCTCCAATATGCTAATGTAATCTCCATCACTTCTATGACTAAAAACTCAATCTGTAAAATGTTGGTGACGAGGGGTGAGCCGTCAAATCGTTAAGTAAATTCATGCATAACACGTAAAAATGAAATGACCTTTGTAAAACCTTTGCCTTCAAAATCTTGATAATAAACATCTAAGGAATTTACACAATAAAACATGAATTAACATTTTAATACAATATATGTACTTAATATCAATAAAATGGTTGAAGCAATACTTTAAAACATCTTCATTCATATTCTTAAATCATAAATCATTTCATTAAAGAGTATATACAATATTAAAATCAAACGATTATCTATTACTCCTAATTTAAAACACTAAAATTTTACGAAAGTAAACGGTACAGATCATTAACGTTATAAAACGGTAAGTAAATTATTTTACAGTATAAACAGTATGCATTAATCAAACTTTAAAAGCGGTAAGATCATGTCTCGTAGTGTCACATGTACCCGTGTGACGCGGCAATAACAGTATATCACAATTACCCGAGTGACGCGGCAACAATATGTGTGCACACAATATCCCAGCTGGGATAATAAAAATAACGGTAACTACAGAACAATGAGCCAAAACGGTTTAACAAATTCATATATATTGGAAATCAATAATGTTATATGTATATTTTATTAAAAGTACACGTCACTGACAGATAAGGCAGCCTCCCAAAAAGATTGCCAGATAAGCATCCAAAATGGCAACTGAAGAACACCATCGGTGGTATCACCAAGACACGAGAACCCGAGTAAAGCCGAATACAAATATTCGGCACATTCAGCTTTACTCAAGACAACATGAGAAACCCTAGTAAAGAAGTTAATATGTGACCCATATAAGCAAATGAGCCTAGAGAAGCGATCTAGAATCACACTTCAATACGGAAATATCCTTATTCCATTCCCCCGTATCAAAGGAGGAAAGAACTTAAAAACTTCCAGAAGATAAACATCAAACAGGAAACAAGTCCAAATCAAGCAATAACTCTACTCTTCTAGAAGATTGCACATCGATTAGAAAATAAGTTCTAAACGAATTGTGTCACTAGAATCCCACGAAGATTCAAGCTCGATCCACAAAATCTCAGAAATAGGAAAGAAGACAAAGACGACTTCAACAAGCAACCAGTTCCAATCAAACACTATCATCTTTCATTTTATGTAAGAAGGATCAAGGTTCTATACACATATAAATAGACCAATAATCTCACTGTAAAATAAGAACAGAATATATAGAACAGAAAAAACATAAATTATTCACTGTAAAAGCGAGGCAAGAGAGATCGAGTGGTGCAATTCTTTATTTAATAATGGATTTGGCTTGGTTGTGATCACAACCACCGGTGGATGTTTCTCCAGTCACCGGAGTTTTACCACGTATACTCTTGTTATAAACATATCAATTGCATTCTCTTTCTCTTTCAACAGGTCATAGTCAAACCAAGCGAGGTTGACTTTTTTGCCCATCAAGAAATTAACTTCAACAATTGGCGCTAGAAGGAGGGGTTGAACCTTCAGTCTGTTTAAATAATATCTGGAGATGGAAGTAAAGATGGTTTTTAGAGACATACGAAAATCACCAGATAATGCTCACCAATGGGGGGCCACTCAGGATCCCATAACCATCATTGGGAACCAGCCGGTATTCCTGGCTAGCATCCAGCAAGTCGCTCCGACCAGTGAGGATATAGCGCACCGTTTCAGGGATGCATTGCAACAGTTACTGACAGATATAGCGAAGGAAGGAATAGATCTATTGGCCACAAGAGAGACGAATCCTCCAAACCAACCATCCCCATAAATCAGTCATCTCTCAGGCGCTAATCGGTAATAGTTGGGCTAGAACCAGACGCGTTAGCAACCTTTAGAATTCAGATCCTACCAACCAGACTGGGGATATATTGCACAACTAGGACAAGGATCTTGAGATGCCCATAGAACTGCCTCGTTAAAAATGAAGCCACGATCAAGCGGGCATGACAGGCACCGCAAACATGATCGTCGAAAGGATTGGTCATCTTCATCAGGAGACAGCGACCGTCATCATCGTATACGCCACTGTAGAATTATACGTTTGCAAGGATTGGCTCGTGAAAGAGGAACTAGATACATGTTTGACGGTCACCCGAGAATTCAACAGTCAAGGATAACTAATGGGCGACAGAGATATTGTGATAACGAGTCTGACCCAAGAAGTCAAGAATAACAGGCGCCAAATGAATGCGCTGATTAGGCGTAATAGACACAATGTGTTGTCTGATGACGATTCTGACAGCCCTTTCACTAGAGACATTCTGCGAATACCATTCCCGGAGAGATTCAGAATGCCACACGTGGAACAATTCAAAAAGGATACAAATCCCAAGGAGCATGTCAGACGGTATAAGAGCGCTATGACTCAATATGCCCACAGCAATCCCTTATTGTGTCTTAACTTCCCAAAGACATTTAAGGATGTAGGCTCAAGGTGGTTCGAAATATTGCCCCCGGTAAGTATTGGGAGTTTCGGGGAATTGAGCAAAAGCTTCTCATGATAATTCCTCAGGAATGTGCATAGGAAAAAATCAGTGGCATACCTTTCTCAAGTGAAACAAGGGAAAGACGAGTTGCTAAAAAAGTACCTAGGAAGATTCGGCCAAGCAGTCTCAAAAATCGGCAGCGTAAATGATGAAACAATAATTGCTGCATTCATAAACAACCTACAAAACAAAAGATTGTCTTATGACTTAAGGAGAGCTCGACTAACTAGATATGCATACATGATGGACATGGCAGGAGGATATGCATTGGCTGAAGAATAAGAGTTGGCAACAAGAGGTTGTTACATGCATGGAGGAAGACCCAAGCAAAAAGATACCGAGTTAAAGAACCATAAAGGGAAACAAAAAGGAAATAACAAAGAAAGAAGCAAAGATGGGAGAAGCGGACGTAGTACTAACCAAACCAGGGAAAAGTTTCAAGGAAAGTACACAAACTACACCCGACTTAGGAAAAGACAGGATGAGATCCTAGCAATATTGGAAGAAAAGAATCTGGTAAAGGAGCCACGTCGGCAGTCACCATTTGCCCGATGAGACACGACCAAGTATTGTAGATTCCAAAAAGAGAGCGGGCGTGAGACCTTTAAATGTTACTAGCTCAGAGATCATATAGAAACCCTAATCCGAGAAGGGCATCTACAAGATATTATCTTGAAGAAAGATAAGAACAGAAGCTCGGAAAGAAACCAAGTCTAGAGATCACAACTCAGATCAGAACAAAAAGGTCAGTCCAGAGGCGAGCGGAGCAATTCAAACCATCTTTGGAGGACCTTCAACTAGGAGAAGTAATCGAGAACAAACTCAGGAAATCTGAGAAGCGGTTAAAGCAAGGCAGAATTTTGATGTTAATTCCATCTAGCCTGATCTAAAGAGAATAAAGGAAGGATGAGACCCAATACTGTTTACTGAAGCTGATTCACATGGGGTCAACGTCCGACCAAATGATGCTCTCGTCAATAGTGTCCGGATTGGCCATAAGGAAGTTCGAAGGATACTAGTGGACAACAGTAGCTCAGCAGACATCCTTAGTGTAACCTTTTATGATCGGTTGAGATTGGATCGAAAGGACTTGCAACCCTTTCATACCCCGCTCAGAGGATTTAGAGGAGTCGGGGTCAGGTCTCTAGGAACGGCGAAATTGCACGTGAAAATTGGAGTGGCACCTTGCCAGAAAACGGTGCTACTCGACATTGAAGTGGTAGACATGGAGAATTGGCCTTATAATGTTTTACTTGGTCGACCTTTCCTAAACAAAACAAAGGCAATAATGGTAACATACGCCCTGATGATCAAATTCCTGACAGAGTGGGAGGTAGGAACCGTCAAGGGTTTGCAGAAAATTGCCTGAAGAGCTAATCTCTCCGCTTACAAGGACAAAGATAACATCGAGTACCAAGTGTGTACCCTGACTCAACTGGATTATACTAAGCAAGGATAATCATTGATGTTCGAGTTCGACTCAAGGGGGGAACCCGAAACATCAAAGATTGAGCCAACAGTGGAAATAGTCTTAAAGGAAGACGAACCAGCAAAGAATTTTAAAATCGGAGCTAATTTAGAAGAAAATGTCAAAATAGATCTCATCAATTTGCTTAGAGAATACAAAGATGTATTTACGTGGAGTCGTGAAGATATGGTGGGGATAGACACACGAGTGATATCACATCATTTGGCTATGGATCCGAGCGTAAAACCTGTAATTCAAAAAAAATAATCTTTTAACCTGGAAAGGAGTTGGGCAATCAAGCAAGAGGTAGAGAAGTTACTCGTTGTAGGATCAATCAGAGAAATCAATTATCCACAGTGGGTAGCGAATGTGGTGTTGGTCTAGAAGAAAAATGGTCAATGGAGAATGTGCGTGGAGTTCACAGATTTGAACAAAGCCTGCCCAAAAGATAGTTTTCCACTTCCTAGAATAGACCGGTTGGTCGATGCTACATCAGGTCTTGAACTGCTTAGTTTTATGGATACTTATTCGGGATACAACTAGATTCGGATGAACAAAGCAGATGAAGATAAAACAGTGTTCACAACCGACCAGGGTCTATACTGCTACACAGTGATGCCCTTTGAGCTAAAAAATGATGGGGTAACATTTCAAAGACTGGTCAACAGAATTTTCGCTCACCAAATAGGAAGAAACATGGAAGTCGACATCGACGACATGTTAACCAAAAGTATCACAACAACCAAGCATACTTCGGACTTGTGAGAAATATTTGATGTCTCGAGAAGGTATCAGATGAAGATAAATCCGAGCAAGTGTTTGTTCGGAGTTCCTTCGAGAAGATTCCTCAGTTTCCAAGTTCACCAGAGAGGGATTGAAGTAAATCCTGAGAAGATTAAATCCCTTGAAGAAACGATTTCTCCAAGAACCTTAAAGGAGGTGCAACGCCTCACAGGATGCCTAGCTTCCTTCGGCAGATTCATTTCGAAAGCCACGGGCAGATGCGTACCATTTTTCAAAATAATCAAAAAGGGGAAGGGACTCGAATGGAATGCAGAGTGTGAACAGGCATTTCGAAAGATAAAATAATACTTAGGACAGACACCTATCCTCTCGAAACCAAAGGAAGGAGAAGTACTTTATCTGTACTTGTCCCTTATAGAATTAGCCATAAGCTCGGTCTTAGTCAGAACAGAGGATGGAAAACAAAGGCCAGTATACTATACCAGTAAGGCTCTTCTTTTGGCAGAAACCAGATATTCTCAGGAAAAAAAAATGGCTTTAGCATTAGTTTCGGCGGTAAGAAAGTTGAGGCTGTATTTTCAGGCACATGCAATCAGGGTTTTCACCGATTGCCCACTTAAGCAAATCTTGTATAAACCAAAAATTTTAGGAAGATTAACCAAATGGGCAATCGAGCTGAGTGGACTCGATATCAAATATGTGCCAAGGACATCACTCAAGGGCCAGGCAGTGGCGGATTTCGCAGCACAGTTCACAGAGCCCGATCTAGAGGCAAAAAAATGTTGGGTAGAAGCTTCTCATGGAAATTATATATTGACGACTCCTCGAACACTCATGGCAGCATGGCAGGGATCGTGGTATGCATCAGAAGAAGATGACGTTGAATGTGCCATGAGATTCGACTTCAAAGCAACAAACAACCAAGCAGAATGTGATGCACTGTTGGTAGGGCTTAGAGTGTGTATCGCACTTGGAGTAGATGAGGTCGACATATTCAACGACTCACAGGTAGTCGTCAACCAAATCTTAGATGAATATCAGGACATGGATGAAAGTATGATGGCTTACTTGGGCATAGCAAAACTACTCCTCCAACGGTTCAAAGAATATATGATTGTCCAGATCTCTCGGGAAGAAAATGAAAAAGCATATGCTTTGTCTAAGCTAGCATTAGCAACAACCACAATCAAACCAAAGAATATCCTAATCGCACATCTTCTTAGGCCAAGTATAGCTGAACCGAAAGACCTTGAAGTTTCAGAAATTTGAACACCGCCAGACGGTTGGATGACTCAGCTAAAAAGGTACTTGGAAGAGGATGTACTCCCAAAAGACCCCTTAGCAGCAAAACGCATCAGGAACAGGTGAGCCAGGTATACTATAATTGGAAGAGAATTATACAGAAGTGGATTTTCCTTAACATTCCAAAGTTGAGTATCAGAGGAAGACGCATACCAGATATTAAAGGAAATTCATAGTGGCATGTATGGAAACCATACAAGAGGCAAAAGCTTAGCACACAGGGTACTCAAGCAAGGTTTTTACTGGCCTTCTATGTTCTCTGATGCACATCGATGTACAGAAAGTTGCAACGCTTGCCAAAGAATCACCAATGACATTTGGCAACCTTCTAAACACATCAGAAGTCTCACATCCCCATGGTCATTCACCATGTAGGGATTGGACTTAATTGATCTGATGCCAACAGGAACAGGGGTGTAGCAAAACATGCAATTGTGGCTATTGATTATTTCACTAAGTTGGTGGAAGCTGAAGCATTAGTGCACATCACGGAAGCAAACACCATAAAATTTGTGAGGAAAAACATACTCTACCGTTTTGGAGTCCCGAAATCTATTTTCATTGATAACGGCACCCAATTTGATAATAAAAAATTTAGGCAATTGTGTAGCGAGTACTAGATTTCAAATTATTATGCTACACCTGCCCATCCTTAAAAAAATGGACAAGCTGAAGTAGTGAATAAAGTCATCAAGCACACGCTCAAAGCGAAGCTGGATGCCAAAAATGGCAGTTGGGTTGAAAAACTTTCTGAAGTATTATGAGCTTATCGGACAACAGTAAGGACTTCTATAGGAGAAACACCATTTTCTTTGGCATTTGGAATAGAGGCTGTCATCCTGGTAGAAACATCATATATGTCACCCAGAGTCAGGTTATATGACGAAGATCAAAATATTGATATGTTGTTACAAGGCCTGGATGAGTTAGAAGAAAAAGGGAGAAATCCCGAGTGTAAAATACGTCTTATCAGTAAAGAGTGTCTAGGCACTACAATTCTCACGTTCGGGTTAGGAAGTTCCGAATGGAAGACCTGGTGCTTAAAAGAGTATCGTTGAACACAGAAGATAAAGCCGTATGCTCATTGGCTCATATATGGGAAGGCCCATACAAAATTGAAGGAACGGATGGACATGGAGCATATTGGATTGCCCGACCGATGGAGGGGTTTTTACCCCGACCATGCAACTCCCAATACCTGAAGATTTTTTATCTTTGAAATTCCCTAATTTTAGGCTTTATTCCTTTAGTCAGGATGTTTATAGTAATTTATTCTTAGAAATCCTTTTGAATTTTTTTCCATATTATGTTAGTTTTGTAGAATTATAAATAAAAACCCGACACGGGATTCCCATAAATATGAGCATATGGAAATAAGAACATATGCTAAAGAATTGACATACGATAAAAGGCTCATGGCCATTAATTTGGCAAAAATCCTAAATGGGCGGAGAAGCACAAAAGAGCATGCCAGCCGAGCAAGGTCAACTAAGACCTTAGCCAAAAGGCAAACCCGATGCATCAGATTCTGGAAAATGGCTCGGGGCACCGTCGGGTAAATCCCGGTGACTTGTACAGTTGTGTTAAGTAATCCAGAGCTTAACGATATGGAAAACCCTTGCACAGACAAAACTAGGAGACGTCCTCAGTGACATGCATAAGGATCCAAACGTATGATCATGGCGAGCCTCGATGCAACTTTTGGATAGCAACTGAGTACGAAATACAAGTGCAAATCCACTAGCCTTTGTTTCAAGATTACTTGGTTAATAATATTAGCCAATTAAATAAGATACTTGGCGTTTAAAAAAGTTGAAGTTACTCAGATAACGATGTCAGCAGGTTAAATAAGATACTTGGCGTAGCCAGTTAATAAAATACTTGGCGTAGCCAGTTAATAAGATACTTGGCGTTTTAAGCAAGCCAGTTAATAAGACACTTGGAATTTTAACATCCAGCGTTTCAACATTCATAAAAAATTCACGGCCAAAAGCAATTACGCAAATATGGAATTTTATAAACTGTCAAGGATTTAGAGCTCTTGTCGATGCTCGGATCAGGCACCACAAGTACACCTAAAGTGGGGCTGAGGATTTAGAGCTCTTACCGATGCTCGGATCAGGCACCATCACATATTCACAAAGAAGGCTTTCGTTCGAATGCCAGATAATCGTGTCAACCAGATCATCCATCCACTCGTTATAATCCTTTCCTGAGGTCGGTTCAACTTCGGGCTCCGACCCGTTCACCCCATCTTCCTGACTTGAATAAAAGGTTGAAAGGGAATGCTCGGCTGGGATCTCTAGATGCATAGGATAGGGTTCTTTACCTTGGCTTCTATAGTAAGCTCTCCACTCCCTCATCTAAGTTCAAAGAGAATCCAAGGACCGGACCACATGATTTTTGATTGATAATTCCCAATTGGCTCGAGCCTTGTCAATCGCTCGGTTTTTTACCTTGAAGAACTCTCCAACTGAAACCAACCCTCGCTGGAACTCCCTAAAGAGTAAGGCATCATAAGTTGGAGATCTTTCAAAGCGATCAACCCCTTGAATTTCAAGTTCCAGCCCGGCTACCTTCGAGAGGGATTTAATCGTCAGAGCTTGGCACTTAAGATCTTCAATTTTGCTCTAATAAGATGGCTTCATTTTTTTGGCTTCCTGTTAAGCCTAAAGCATTAACTCCTAGGTAACAGAGAGCAAGTCTTGTAAAGACTTAGCCTTCTCCACCATAGCAGAGGTCCTCCCATCGGCTTCAATCTGTTTCGCTTAGCAACGATCGGTGAACTCCTGAACAGAACTCGCTTCCCTTTGATAGGCCACCTCAATCTGAGCACGGTTATCCTCACTCTCCTTTAACTGAGCTTCCTAAAGCCTTATCCGACCATTTTGATGTCATTACATCTGAACAACCTCAACAAACTCAGTAACAACCTACAGAGAAATAGGTTAAAGAAGCCCGAAATAAGGTGCATTGATGCGAAGTTCGGTTCAGAAGACTTACGTAGGTCGCACTGTTGAAAATATTATGAAGGCGCTCCGTAAAGGAACCATTCCTGAAGCGGATCCAATGATCATCACCAATAAAAGCATGACCGGAAGACATGGTCTTTAGCATATCATGGGGAAAGGGCTTACAGGCCGTTCCGAGAACCCTGCTTCTATAGTTTCAACCTTAAGGGGCAAAAAATTCTCTTTGATCAAAATTTCTCGAGGATTCTCCCCTTCTTCCAAAGACTTCTCCATTTGAGCACTCAGGGAATCCCTATCATCAGCATCTTTATCGCTCGACTCAATGAACGACACCACTCTTGGAACTATTAGAGGAGGTCAAGCATGAGAATGAGCTGTCTTTCTTTTTTCAGTTCGAGCATGAAACCAAGATCAGTTGTAGGATCTTCCTGGTCTTCAGATATATCTTGAAAAGGCTCTAAAAAATAGGAAGTGAAGAATCAACCTATTTAGCAGGGGGTTCCCTAACTCTTTTCACACCTCTATCAACAAACTGCTCAGCTGGAGCCCTATCGACGGGGGAACTAGACCCCTTAGACGTTACACCAACAGGATGCGCTTCTTACCTGCCTACATCCTCAAGCAGTCTCTAGTCATTATCAGACCCAATAGGACCATTCGGGCCACTTGATTCCCCTACACTTGGCTAGACGGCCTCCTCAGTGATGTACTCAGGAAACTTGTTCATCTGCTTCCTCTGAATTCTCATATGATTCATCATCAGGCGAAGCAATCCCCTCTTCCCTTTGACGAGAAGCCTCTTTACTACTTGTCTGAATAATCGTCTTCACCTGGAAAGCCTGGACATCACAGAAGATATCCATATCGTACACTGAATGCGAAAGGGATAAGGAGTTAAAAGGTATATTGTTAAAGTGACAAAATAAGAGCAACAGGAAAGCTCACTTACATCGTCTGTGACCAGCAGAAATCTAAGCAAAGAAGCTAAGATCCATCACTTTCTTCTCATAAAAAAGGTAGGACCTGCTCCTTTTTTCCAAAGTACGTACAACTGCCCGAGTAAGGTTAGACAACTCAGCATTAACGAAAATGGGTGGTGTTTTGTTCCAGCGATCAGGAGAGAAAAAGTAATGAGAAACATTCAGTTATTCCCGAGCTTCACCGACTGAAAGCTCGACCTAGTTTCCCCAGTTCCTTTCTATAAAAAACCAACTATTTTTCCAATATTTGTTTGAAGTGGTTTTCTTGAAATCCAGGGAAGTTTTGACGCCCGACTCACATTCACTCCCTCGGGAATCCAGTTATCCGGGTGGTTGGATAAAAGGAAATAAGTCCCAGTCTGACCAGACTGTCTAAGAGTATAAAACTGCCTTACTTCACGAGGAGAAGGCGGTGACAACTTCATCAGGCTCAACATGTGCCACATGCACATCAAAATCCTATAGCTATTTGGGGCAAGCTGGGCAGGAGCAATCCCAGCATCGGCAAGGAACCGGGCGGTAAAAGGTTGAAGGGGAATATTCACCCCGTAGCTAAACATGGATCCATAAATTGCAACCATATCCGTGGGAGGATTCCATACGGCTCTATCACTAGCAAATGTCATTAAGACAAAATTGTCCAAATCAAACCGAGCACGATATTTCTCGATCTCCGTATCCCTGACCACGTTTGGTTTGGCATCATATGCACTCAGGCAATAAGGAGAAAATAAAATCTGAGAGGCACAATGTTCTTCTTCAACATTGTTCTCACTAACCACTAACCTCCCAATCTGAACGTCGTTTGAACCGTGTTTACCAACTGTGCGACTACTTTGATGCTTTCCCATCCTAGATTGTAAAGGTACCCTGTGATAATCAGAAATGGAAGACTCAGAACGAGAGGAAGATTCAGAGCTAGGGCTAGAAGGAACACCAGGGTAAAGCCCAGAAACATCAACATTCAAAAAATAAGGCTGGTTAGGGGGTGATTCCCCCAATAATTTATAAATACATAAGACTAAATAAGTATCTCCATGCTCAAACGCGTCAAAGACCTTAACAAAAGGACGGTGTCGTGCAATAGGATCCATGAAAACTGACCTTTAAAGCAGACGCAGGAAATTGGAAAAAAGCTTCAATGAAGAGCGAAGAACAGATCTATACGCAAGAGCAGAAAGACAGAAGCAAGTCTGATTTTTCTTTTCGTAAAGATAGCGATGAAATAGCCCTCATCAATTTAAATAAGCCACTTGATGATAAAAGTACAAAACCTTAGGGTTTGGAAAGACAGGAAGATTGGAAAAAAAGGGACGTTTGATGACATAAGCGGTGTATCAAATAACTAGGAGGTCGTATCTCATAAATGCCAACAGAGATACCAAATGATAGAAAGACAAGTGTCGTGAGAAAAATAGTTCACGCCGTCAGAATTTCAGAATGTCACAATGATAGGGATTTGGCTTGAATGGACAAATTGCACATACATGGTTGCCATTAAGACGCGTCATTAGTGTTGCGAATTGATTTAAGCATTATTATTCCTATTTTAATGAGGCATTAATGAAGGAAATAACAAAAAGCTAGATGGAGATTCAGCGATTAAAATACTTTCACCAAAATGAATTCAACATGGTGAAAGTATTTTAAGGGGTATTGTTATATGTATATTTTATTAAAAGTACACATCACTGATAGATAAGGAAGCCTCCCAAAAAGATTGCCAGATAAGCATCCAAACTGGCAACTAAAGAACACCATCAGTGGTATCACCAAGACACGAGAACCCAAGTAAAGCCGAATACAAATATTCGACAAATTCAGCTTTACTCGGGATAACATGAGATGCCAGAGTAAAGAAGTTGTTAAGAAATATGTGATCCACATAAGCAAATGAGCCCAGAGAAGGGATCTAGAATCACACTCCAGTACGGAAATATCCTTATTCCATTCCCCCGTATCAAAAGAGGAAAGAACTTACAAACTTCCAGAAGATAAACATCAAACAGGAAACAAGTCCAAATCAAGCAATAACTCTACTCTTCTAGAAGATTGCACATCAATTAGGAAATAAGTCATAAACGGACTGTGCCACTAGAATCCCACGAAGATTCAAACTCAATCCACAAGATCTCAGAAATAGGAAAGATGAAAAAGACGACTTCAACAAGCAACCAGTTCCAATCAAACACTATCACCTTTCCTTATATGTAACAAGGATTAGGGTTCTATACACATATAAATAAACCCATAATCTCACTGAAAAATAAGAACAGAATATATAGAATAGAAAAAACAGAAAGTAATCACTGTAAAAGAGAGACAAGAGAGATCGAGTGGTGTAATTCTTTATTTAATAGTGGATTTGGCTTGGTTGTGCTCACAACCACCCATGGATGTTTCTCCTGTCACCGGAGTTTTACCACGAATACTCATGTCATAACATATCAATTATCAGTAGTTTGATAATTTAAAACATAAATATGCCATATAAACATTTGAAAACATGAAAGAGCTTGCCACATATTATATACATTTTGGAAAACATAATACATTATGGATGAGCTTACTTACCTCGAATACGAACGAATCGGCTCTAGCTCTAGAAGCTCAAGCGTTACTCAAACCTATCATTTTACAAATTGATTTACTGTTATAAATTTATCACCACAATAAGGTAAATCAACATAAGCTTCACATATATAGAACTAAACTTAGAAACCTAGTTTCCAGCTAATAAAACTAACAATTCTCTTATCTCCGATTTTTAATAAATTTTCTACAGCTCCAAATGTTACGAAATTTGACATGGACGGTATATGCATATTGGAAATACTACTATAAAATTTTCGATTCAATATAGGATCGATAGCATGCCCAAACAAGTAATTATATTCTTACTTATCCCAAATCTGTCCAATAGCCAACCACAATCCTCTCCGAAATATATATAAATATTTATACTCTTGTGTAAATTATGAAACCTTTTAGATGTAATCTATACATATAAGGTAATCTACAGTAAAAATTTCAGATCAATACGGAGTAATTAGATCATACAAAAATACCAATCTTTCATGGTTTCTGAAACTATCCAGCAGAATTCAAATACTGACCTATGTCTATTCCGAAATTCATAACAATATTTTTACTAACTTAAATCTCACGAAACTTTACATAATGATACTAGACATATACATCTACCTTCATATAAATTTTGATGATATTTAACGATGATTAACTAACCCTAAACAATTTTACGAAATCTGTCTAGTCTAGTAAAAACAGTGAATTTCCAGAAATCTTTATAATGGTCCGAAAAATCCAATTAAAATTATGCTAATGACCATGAACCTTGGAATTAATATAAATCAATTTTATACATGTTTATTCTCATAAATGTATCAAAAAAATATTCTAACATATCTAAGAAATCATTGAAAAAAGAACAACTTAGTTAGCATCAAGTTCCTCAAACAATTGCTTATATCATGCTTCTGCCCAGTCTGTTCAGGGCCATATTTCTCATCATAGAGAACTTAAATTGACATCTCCACCATCCAGATTCAAGAACTAAAAGAGTAGAATATGCTGACCAAATTTGAGTTGGATCGGACTACAAATCGACCTCCAAAATGTTTCTAGAAGAAGTCTGGACAAAACCTCATCAAAACTCCAAACACAACTTTCTCCTTTCTTTCTCCCTTCTTGAGTCACACTAAATTCAATTTAGGGTTTATCAACTAAAAATTAATGGGAGTTTAGGCCTTAACATTTAAAATAGGAATAAGTCAGGATACCAATTGATTTGGACCTAATCCAACTCATTTGGACCTAATCCAAATCATTTCTATTGACGTAATTATAATCCTCACCAATATTATCCTTTTGGCCCTCAAGTATTTTAGAAATTAAATTGAACCCAAATTTATAACAATTGGGACCAATTACTTGAGAACAGTTTGACTCATTTTTCGGGATCTTACAGGTTGTCCTTTTTTTTTTATTGATGGGTCTAGAGATAGAAGTGGAAAAGAGAGAAAAATTGGTATCAAAATGAAGGCTTGTTGGACAGAGAATTAGAGATGGTGAGACTGCTGACATTGTTGTTCACGTTTTAGTTGCTGCTTGAGTCGATGTATCAGTCTTACTCTTTTGATTTTCTCAACCAAAATAAATTCAAACGATAAGAAAGTTATAGTGGTGGAGTTGGCGACGGTGGAGGTGGTAAGAAGAATGGAAGTGATGGTGGTGGAGTTGGCGACGATGGAGGTGGTGATCTGCAAGTGGAGGTAGTAATCAACCGACAACGGCGGAGCATCCATTGAAGCCAAAGAGAGATAATTTGAGAAAAAAAAAACGTGAGAGCTAGATCTGAGAACTGAGAACAATGGAAGTCAACAGAGGAATGAGATAGATATTGTCTTAGAAACTTGTAACTAGTTCAACTAATGTTTCAATTTTATTTTTGTTTAATTAAAGCAGGTCTATTGGATCGAGTTGCTGAATGATCCAATGGACTGAATGAATCACTATTCATGGCTAGATGATACAACCATTTTTTCCCCAACTTCATAACAGCCAACCCCCTTTGTCACTAGACAGATTACTACTTGACATGACCGGCCATATCACCATAAGTTATTAAGGTGGATGGCAACATCAAGCATCCGTATGAGATGTGGCCAACCACATAAGCCACGCAGCCGTACCAATGAGCATTTGTGACATGGATAGCCATGCAATTGTGTGATGGTGACTTAACTAAGAGATCTCTGATGTTAATGTGGGTTGTGAAAAAATTAGATGCCATATAGAATGAACATCCACTTTATTAAAAAATCCATCTCCAATTCAACATCTCTAGTACAACTTCAAACTAAGATGACAACTTTTTTTAAAAGGCTGTCAACCTGACTATCTGATTTCAGAAGATTTATTGGACAACCATCTTGTTTGCCCAATCAACAATCACTCTTGTCTTCTATTTTATTTTATTCCACAATCTATAAAATATATAAAAGCTGACCCTCATAGCATCACGTGTCATTGTAAGGAAGCTTTAGATTTAAATTTATTCATTTCTTTTTCAAAAATAATATAACTGAATTCATTTATATATATATATATATAGTGATTTTCCTATAAGTGCGTAATGATATAACTAATATCAATGCGTTGCATGTGGATCACTGATTATGAGAAAGCTTTGACAATTGCATACACTTTGAGTCAAAGTATGTAAATCTAATTATCCACATCCAACGTACTGACGAATTTATATCAGTGCGTAATGACTTGAAATTATATATATATATATATATATATATATATAATAGAAATTTTATTGTCAGTTCAAACTGATATATCTGAACTCAACTGATATATCTGAACTGATATAATATATATCAGTTCTTTACATGTGGGCTACTGGATTTAAATGCCTTGACTTGGCTATATTTACTTGTCAAAGCATCTTTTAAATTCAATGATCAACATGCAAAGAAATGATATAGTTTATATCAGTTCAAACTGACAATAGAAAGCTATATATATATATATATATATATATATATATATATTAATAGGACAATATGAATAGATAATTTGATTACAATTATAAAACAAGATTTCAATTATTTTATTTTAATCTTTAATTTTATTTTTCTTTTTGTTATGATGACTGCCAAATACCTCTTGCACAAAGCCTTGCATCATTACTCATATATCATTTTCTTATCTTTTTTTTAATGAAACATTTTATTAGTTACAAAGATAATTTTGGATTGATTATTGTTGTGACATATTTTGGTAACTTTATCATGTTTGTTTTGGTTTACAAAACTTGAAATAAGGAATTTTCACTTCGGTGGACTTGGATTTTCAATTAGTTATTATTCGCTATGCAACCTTCCGATAAAGCTACCATCTCTCTTATTACCACCAATTCAAATAATCAATTGACCGGTTGAGATTTATTAGGTGCTTTATACTTTTAGATGATGGATTCGATAGACAGAATACGACTACAGATAAATATTAGGGTTATAGTCTTTGGTTTTGTTGACGTCGATTTCTTGATGGTCAAAAAAGTCAACAGTGTTGGATTTGGTTATGACCTGTCAAAAGAGAAAGAGAAAAAGAATGCAATTGATATACCAGTTACACAAGTGTACGTGGTAAAACTCCGATGATCAGAGAAACGTCCACGAGTGCTTGAATGACCAACCAAGTCAAATCCACTATTGAATAATCAATTACACAACTTGATCTCTCTTGCCTCTCTCTTACAATGATTATTTTCTATCATGTCCTCTATATTCTGTGTGTCCTTCTCTTTTTTCGTCCCCCATTTACAGTAAGATTATGGGTCTATTTATACAAGCATAGAACCATAATCCTTGTTGTACAAGTAAGGAAAAGAATTTGTATTTTAATTACGACTGGTTGCTTATTGAAGTCGTCTTTATCTTCTTTCCTGTTTCGGAGATCTTGTGGGTTGAGTCTGAATCTTCGTGGGAGTCTAACTACACAGTCTGCTTAGAATTCATTTCCTAATCGATATGCAGTCTTCTAGAATAAAAGAGTTGTTGCCTGATTTAGACTCGCTTCTTGTTTGGTGTTTTATCCTTCTAGAAACTTTCTAAACTCTTTCCTACTTTGATACAGATGCGTATTGGAATATGATTCTTGGGCTTACTCACGTATGCGAATTGTGTGCTGAGCTTCTTTATTCAGGCTTCCTGTGTTGTCCTGAGTAGAACTGAACGTGCCGAGTACCCATGTTCGAGATTACTCGGGTTCTTCTTCCTTAATATCTTGGATGGTGTCTTCTAGATGCCAGCTCAGATACCCATCTAGCAATCTTTTTAAGGAATTGTCTTACATGTCAGTGACTTGTACATTCAATTAAATATACATATGACAATACCCCCTTAAAATACTTTTACCGAGTAGAATTTATGTTGGTGGAAGTATTTTAATTGCTTGAATCTCCGACTAATTTTTGTCCCGTCCTTCGTTAATGTCTCATTAAATAGGAACTATAACCCTTAAATAGATTGGCAACATTTATGACGTGTCTTAATGGTGACCATGTATGTGCAATTTGTCCCTTCACGCGAAATCCCAATGATTATGACGTTTTGAAATCCTGACGGGTTGGTCCATTCTTTCCGTGACATGTGTCTTTTGATCTCTTGGTTTCTCTAATAGCATTTATGAGATACTACCCGTTGATTATCGGATACGTCGCTTACATCACTGAACGTTTCCTTTTATTCTGTCATTTTTTTTTCGCTTGTCGAAAAACTAGGGTCTCATGCCATTCGATCATTAAGTGATTTATTTAAACTGAAGGAGACTGTTTTTATCGTTCATTTTCATAGAAAATAAAGGCAAAAAACCCAGACTCTCTCACACATAGATTCATTTAAGTTCTTCACTAAAGCATTTTTCCAATTTCTCTGCGTCCGCTTTTAAGGTCAGTTTAGATGGATCCTATTTCATGACATTGCCTTTTTGTTATAGCTTTCGATGCGCTTGAGTGTAGAGATCTTCAATTGGTTTCTTGTAATCATAGATTATTAGGGAAACCCCTCATGATGAGCCTTATTTTATAAATGTTGATGTTTCCAGCTTTATCCTGATGTTCATTTCAATTCTAGCTCTGAATCTTCTTCCAGCTTTGAGTCTTTCATTTCTGATCATCACAGGGTTTCTCTACGATCTAGGATGGGAAAACGCCGAAGTAATCACACAGTTCATAAAGATGGTTCAAGCGACATTCAGATTGAGAAGTAAGTAACTAACGAGAATGATGTTGAGTAAGAGCATCGTGCCTCTCGGATTTCCTTTTCACTTAATTTCCCGAGTGCGTATGATGCCAAACCGAACGTGGTCAGGGAAGCAGAGATCGAAAAATATCGTGTTCGATTTGATCTAGACGACTCAGTTTTTATGGTTCTTACTTGTAATAGGGCAGTATGGAACCCTTATCCGGGCATGGTAGCAATTTATGGATTTATGCTCTCTATGGTATGACTCTTCCCCTCCAGCCTTTTATTGCTTGGTTCCTTGCTGAGGCGGGGATCGCCCCAGCCCAACTAGCCCCGAACAGTTATAGGAACCTGATGTGTATGTGGTATATGTGGAGCTAGATGAATTTGCCACCGTCCTCTTCTTGTGAAATTAGACATTTTTATACTCTAAGGCAATCTGGTCAGACTGGGACTTACTTTCTTCTATCCAGCCAGCCATATAGCTGGATTCCTGATTGGACAAAGATGAACCGGGGAGTCGACATCTCCTAGGACATCAAGAAGATGGGTTTTGTGTGGAGTTTTCCTACCTCCAATAAATACTGGAAAAATAGCTGGTTTTTACCAGAGGAAACTGGGGGCACGAGATCGAGCTCTCTTCTGGAGAAAACTGAGAAGTATTAAAGGTTCCTTGTTTCTTTTGCTCTTTGCTCGCTGGAACAAGTCACGACTTGTCTTCATTGAAACAAAGTTGAGTAGCCTTGCTCAGGCGGCCGTCGTACTTTGGAGAAGAGGAGTAGATCCTATCTTTTTAATGAGAAAAAGATGATAGCTCTCGGCTTTTTTACTCATATTTCAGCTTAACGCAGACATTGTAAGTGGGATTTTTCTCGTTTCTTTTACTTTGTTGCTTTTCACCGTGTCTTTTTAACTCATCCTTTTTTGAATTCAGTGTATGATATAGATGTCATCTGTGATGCCCAAGCCCACCAAGTGAAAACAATTATTCAAGCGAGTCGTAAAGAGACTTCTCTTCAAAATGAAGAGGGGAGTGCTTCACCTGATGATGAATCGAATGAAGATTTCAAGGAGGCAGATAGGCAGGTTACTGAATATATTCCTAAAGAGGTAGTTTGAACTACCGTGGGGGAATCAAGCGGTCCGAGTGGCCCTATGGGATTGATAGTGACCGAAGGATTTGTGATGATGAAGGCAGGCAGGGAAGGCATCCTGGTGGTGTAACATCTGACGATCTTAGTTTGATAAGCGAAGGATGTAGAAACCCCTCTGCTTAACAAGTTGGCCCTCTCCTGAATCCTTTTGAATCTTTTAAAGATATCACGGAGGATCAGGTAGATTCTACAGCTAACATCGGTTTCCACCGTACTCGAGCTGAAAAGAAGATGGCAGTTGATTCTCCCATTCAACCTCTTCTAAAAATTGCCCGAGTGGTTTTGTTCGTCGAGTCAAGCGATGATGATACTGACATTTGGGGTGCCCCGAGTGCTCAAGCTGAGACACCCTTGGGAAGAGAGGAAACTATAAAAAAATTATACAGAGATTATTTGCCTCCTGAGGTTGAGGATGCTGGAGTGGGATCCTCGGGGAACCTTTAGTGTCCCACCCTACAGGATATGCTGAGTATGGTGGCATCTGGTCGGGTTGTTATTGGTGATGACCATTGAAGTCGCTTCAGAAATGGTTCTTATACGGACGTCTTCATAACATTTTTAATAGTGCGACGTACATAAGTCTTCTGTCCCGAGATTCGTCTTAATATGCCTTAATTCAAATCTTTAACTTACTTCCCTGCAGGTGGTTACTGAGTTTGCTAATTTTATTCAGACGTAACAACATCAAGCTGATTGGATTAGGCATCTTGAAGCTCAGTTAAAGGCGAGTGAGGACTGCCATGCTCGGATTGAGGCGACCTATCAAAAGAATGTGAGTTTTGTCCAAGAGTTTACCGATCATTGCTTGGTGAGATAGATAGAAGACGAGGAGAGGACTTCTGCTGCGGAAGAGAGGGCTAAATCTTTGGAAGACTCACTCTTCATAGCCAAATAGTTAATGCTTCGGACCGAGCAAGAGGCTAAACAAGCAAAGTCTTCTTATTTGTGTAAGATTGAAGGTCTTAAGCGCCAGGCTTTGAGATCATTTTAAGAGGTCCCCAACGTTTGATGCCCTACTCTTTAGGGAGTTCCAACAGGGGTTGATCTTGACTGGCGAATTCTTTAAGGTCAAGAATCTGGCGATTGAAAAGGCTCGAGCCAACTGGGAGCTATCAATCAAAAATCACATGGATCGCTCGTTGGAGGCTCTTCGGATTCAAATGAATGAGTGGAGAGCCTATTTTCGTAGCAAAGGAAAAGATCCTCATCCTATGCATTTTGAGGTCCCATCCGAGCATTCTCTTTCGACTTTTTATGCCAGTCAAGAAACTGGTGTGGATGGGTCGGAGCCTTTGGACCGATCTCGGGAATGGATTACAGCAAGTGGATGGATGATTCGGTTGATACAATTGCCTTGCCTTCTAATCAAAGTCTCCTACATGAATATGAAATGGTGCCTGATTCGAGCATCGACAAGGGCTCCAAATCCTCAGCCCCACCTTAGGCATATTTGTAAGAATCATCAGGATTAATAAAATTCCATATTTTGCTTGAGTGTTTTTTGTTGCAAATCCTGTTAGGAATATTAAAATGCCAAGTATCTTATTAAACTAGCCAATATCATTGCCCGAGCAACTCTTTTTACACTCCAAGTATCTTATGGACTGGCTAAGGTCGTGACCCGAATAACTTCTTCGTAATCTAAAATGCTGAGTATCTTATTAAACTGGCTAACACAATTTTAAGTGCCAAGTATCTCATTAAACTGGCTAATGCAATTTTAAGTGCCAAGTATCTTATTAAACTGGCTAACGCAATTTTAAGTGCCAAGTATCTTATTAAACTGGCAAACGTAATTTTAAGTGTCAAGTATCTTATTAAACTGGATAACGCAATTTTAAGTGCCAAGTATCTCATTAAATTGGCTAATATTATTAACCGAGTCATCTCAAAATAGGCAAGTAGATTTGTACTCGTGTTTCATACTCGGTTGCTACCCAAATGTTACATCGAGGCTCACCATGATCATACATTCGAGTCCTTGCGCAAGTCACTAAGGACGTCTCCTAGTTTTATCTGCGTAAGGGTTTGCCAAATCGTTAAGCTCTGAATTGGTTAACATAGTTGTGCAACTCATCGAAATTTTCCTGACGGCGCCCGAGCCATTTTCCAGAATCTGATGTATCGGGTTTACTTGCTCGACTAGCATGCTTCTTTAAACTTCTCCGCCCATTCTGGATTTTTGCCAAATTAATGGTCCCGGGTATTTTATCTCATGCAGTTTCATGTCGTTATCATATGTTCAATCTTCTTCAAATGTTCTTATTATCATATGCTCATATTTCTGGAATCTTGTGTCAGACTTTTATTCATAACTGCAAAACTAACAATATGGAAATCTCAAAGTATTGTTAAGAATAAATAAAAACATCCTAACTAAAAAGTAAAAATAAAAACAAATCTCAAGGGTAGAAGATCTTTAAATATTGGGCATTGCATGGTCGGGGTAAAACTCCTCCATTTGGTCGTGCAATCCAATATGCTCCATGACCAGCTATTTATTTAATTTTGTATAGGTCTTCCCATTTGTCAGCCAACGAGCCTGTAACTTTGTTCTTTATGTTCAAGGATACTTTTCTGAGCACCAGGTCTCTTAACTGTAACTTTATAATCTGAACATGAGAATTATAGTGTCGGGCCACTCTTTACTGATATGCCGCATTTCATACTCAGGATTTCTCCCTTTTTTCTTCCAACTCATCTAAGCTTTGTAACAGCATATCGACATTTTGATCTTCATCATACAGCCTGATTCTAGGTGACAAATACGATGTTTCCACCGGGATGACAACCTCTGTTTCGAATGCCAAAGAGAACGGTGTTTCTCCTGTAGAAGTCCTTGTTGTCGTCCGATAAACTCATAATACTTCAGAAAGTTTTTCGATCCAACCACCCTTTTTGGCATCTAACTTTGCTTTAAGCGTGTACTTGATGACTTTGTTTACTGCATCAACTTGTCCATTTTTTTGAGGGTGGGTAGGCACGGCATGATAATTTGTAATTTGGTACTCGTTGCACAACTGCCTGAATTTTTGATTATCGAATTGGGTGTTGTTGTCAGTGATAATAGTATTCGGGACTCCAAACCTATTGAGTATATTTTTCTTTATAATTTTTGTGGTGTTTGCTTCCGTGATGTGAACTAGTGCTTTAGCTTACACCCACTTAGTAAAATAATCAACAACCACAATTGCGTGCTTCGCTCCACCCCTATTCCTACTGGCATTGGACCAATTAAATCCAGGCCCCACATGGTGAACGGGCATAGGAATGGGAGGCTTCTAAGGTGTTCTGGGGGTTTCCGAATATCATTGGCGATCTTTTGGCAAGTGTCGGAACTTTCTAAACATCGTTGTGTATCAGTGAACAGAGAAGGATAGTAAAAACCTTGCCTGAGTACCTTGTGTGCCAATCTTTTGCCTCATGTATTGTTCACATATACTCCGCCATGGATTTCCTATAGTATTCGGTGTGGATCTTCCTCTGATACACATCTTTGGAGTGTTTGGAAAAACCCTCTTCTGTACAGTTCTTCTCCAATCAGTGTGTATCTTGTTGACCTGTACCTGATGCGTTTTGCTTTTAATGGGACTTCTGGGAGTATATCTTCTTCTAGGTACCTTTTTAGCGGAGTCATCCAACCGTCTAACGGTGTTTGGATTTCTGAGACTTCAAAGTCTTTTGGCTTAACTATACTTGGTCTGAGAAGATGTGCAACCAGGATATTCTTTGACCTGATTGTGGTTGTTGCTGATGCTAGTTTGGACAAAGCATCTGCCGTTTCATTTTCTTCTCTAGGGATCTGAACAATCGTATATTCCTTGAATTTTTAGAGGAGTTGTTTTGCTATGCCCAAATAAGCCATCATACCTTCATCTCTGGCATGATACTTGTCTAAGACTTGGTTAACGATTACTTGTGAGTCACTGAATATCTCGACCTCATCTGCTCCGAGAGCTATACAAACTCTAAGCCCTACTAGCAATGCCTCATATTCTGCTTGGTTGTTTGTTGCTTTGAAATCTCATGGCACATTTAATGTCATCTTCCTCTGCGGTGCATACTTCGATCCCTGTCCCGCTGCCATGAGTATTTAAGGAACCATCGACCTATAATCTCTATGAGAAACTCTTGCCCAACATTCTTTTTACTTCCAGATTTGGTTATGTGAATTCTACTACAAAATCTGCCACTGCTTGGCCTTTGAGTGATGTTGATGGGCATGTATTGAATATCGAATTCGCTCAGTTCGATCACTCATTTAGCTAATCTCCCTAAAATCTTAGGCTTCTGTAGAATTTGCTTAAGCAGGCAGTCGGTGAAAACCTGGATTGTATGTGCCTGAAAGTACGGCCTTAGCTTCCTTGCTAGTGAAACCAACGCTAAAGCCATTTTCTCTGCCTGTGAATACCTGGTTTCAGCCGGGAGAAGAGCCTTGCTGGTATAGTACACTAGCCTCTGTATCCTATCTTCTGTCCTGACTAGAACCGAGCTTACTGCTAACTCTGTAAGGGACAGGTACAGGTGAAGTACTTCTCCCATTTTAGGTTTTGAGAGGATGAGAGCTTATCCTAAGTATTCTTTGATCTTTAGGAATGCCTGTTCACACTTTTAATTCCATTCAAGTCCTTTCCCTTTTTGGATCACTTTGAAAAAGGGAGCACATCTATGTGTGGCCTTCAAAATGAATATTCCTAGGGAAGCTAAGCATCCCGTTAAGTGTTGTACATCTTTTAACATCCTTGGTGAAGTCATTTTTTAAAGGACTTGTATCTTCCTGGGATTTACTTCGATCCCCCTCTGGTGAACTTGGAACCCAGGGAACCTTTCCGAAGGAATCCTAAACAGGTACTTGTTTAGATTTAACTTCATCTGATACCTTCTTAGGACATCAAATGTCTCGCGCAGGTCTGAAGCATATTCATCTGGCGAGATACTTTTGATTAACGTGTCGTCTACGTAAACTTCCATGTTTCTTCCTATTTGATGAGCAGAGATTCTATTGACCAATCATTGATATGTTGCCCCAGCATTTTTTAGCCCAAAGGGCATCACTGTATAACAATACAAGCCCTGATCAGTTGTTAATACTGTTTTTTCTTTATCAACTTTATTCATCCGGATCTGATTGTATCCCGAACAAGTATCCATAAAACTGAGTAATTCATGTTCTGATGTAGCATCGATCAGTTGGTCTATTCTCGAGAGTGGAAAACTATCTTTTGGGCAGGCTTTGTTCAGATCCGTGAAGTCTAAGCACATTCTCCGTTGGTCATTCTTCTTTTAGACCAAAACCACATTTTCTACCCACTGAGGATAGTTGATTTCTCTGATCGACCCTATAGCGAGTAACTTCTCCACCTCCTGCTTGATCGTCCGACTTCTTTCGAGGTTGAAAGATCTTATTTTTTGTATTACATGTTTTGCAATTGGATCCAGTGCCAAGTGATGTGATATTATTCGTACGTCTATCCCTACCATGCCTTCATGACTCCATGCGAACACATCTTTATATTCTCTAAGCAAATCGATAAGATCTTTCTTGGCCTTTTGTTCTAAGTTGACTCCAATTTTGACCTTCATATTCGGCTCATCTTCCTTTAAGATCACCTCCTCTGTTGGTTCACTATTTGATGTTTCTGGTTTTTCCCTTGGATCGAACTCGAACATCAGCGATTCTTCTTGCTTGATCTGATCTGGTTGAGCTAAAGTGCATACTTGGTTTTCATTATTATCTTTCTATTTGTAAACTGGGAGATTAGCTCTGCTGACCATCTCCTACGACCACTTGATTATTCCTACCCCCAATTCAGTCTGTAACTTGATCATTAGGGTATAGGTAGCTGTTACCGCCTTTGTTTTGTTCAGGAAATGTCGATCTAGGAACGCATTATAAGGTCAGTTGTCCAGATCTACCACCACAAAGTCGAGTAACACTGTTTTCTGGCAAGGAGCTACTCCGATCTTCAGGGGCAGCTTCGCAGTTCTGACCTCGACTCCCCCGAATCCTGAGTAGGGTATGGAAAGGTTACAAGTCCTTTCGATCCAATATGAGCTGATCATAAACAACCACAATGAGGATGTCTGCCGAGCTACCATTGTCCACTAAAATTCTCCTGACTTCTCTATGGCCAATTTTGGCACTAATGATAAGAGTGCCGTTCGGTCAGACATCGACCCCATGTGAGTCAACTTCAGTGAATATTATCGGGTCCCATCCTTCTTTTATTCTCTTCGAATCAGGCTCGATAGAGTTAACGTCAAAATTCTGTCTTGCTTTCACTGCTTCTCAGATTTCCTGAGTCCGCTCTCGGTTACTTTTCTTAGTTGATGGTCATCCGAAGATTGTTTTATCACTTCATTCACCTCGGGACTGGCCCTTTTTTCCCTACCAAAATTATGATCTCCCGTCTTGGTTTCTTTCTGAATTTCTGACTTCTTATCTTTCTTCAGGATTATATCTTACAGATGTCCTTCTCGGATGATGGTTTCTATACAGTCTTTGAGCTGGTAACATTTGAAGGTTTTGTGACCGGTTTCCTTATGGAACCTATAATATTTCATCGTGTCTCGCCGAGCAAATTATGACTATCGACTTGGTTCCTTTACCAGGTTTTTCTCTTCTACTATTGCCAGGATCTCTTCCTGTCTTTTCCGAGGTAGGGTGTAGTTCATATACTTTCCATGAAATTTTTCCCTGATTTGGTCAGTATTACATCCAATTCACCCGTCTTTGCTCCTCTATTTGCTATTTCCTTTTTGTTTCCCTTTATGGTTTTACGACTTTAACTCGACATATTTTTGTTCGGGTCTCCCCCCATGTATGAAACTACCTCATGTTGCCAACTCTTCTTCCTCCGCCAAAAGCGTATCTGCCTGTCGCATCATATCTGCATATCTAGTTAGACGAGCCCTTCTTAGGTCAAAAGACAACCGCCCATTCTACAAGTTATTTATAAATGCAACGATTATTGCTTCGTCATTTGCGCTGCCAATTTCTGAGACCGCCTAGCCAAATCTTCTTAGATATTTCTTTAACGACTCGTCTTTCCTTTGTTTCAGCTGAGAAAGGTAAGCCACCAATTTTTTCCTATGTACATTCCCTAGAAATTGTCTTGAGAAGCTTCTGCTCAACTCGCTGAAAGTCCTAATACTTATCGGGGGCAATCTCCCGAACAATTTTGAACCTATATCCCCGAGTGTTTGTAGGAAGTTGAGGCACAACAAAGGGTCACTGTGGGCATACTGGGCCATGGCACTCCTATATCGTCTGACATGCTCTTTTGGATCTGTACCCTTCTTGAACTGTTCCACGTGAGGCATCCTGAATCTCTCTGGTAATGGCGTTCGTAGAATATTTCTAGTAAAAGGGCAAGCAGAATCATCGTCAGACAACTCATTATATTCGTATCGCCTAATCAACGTGTCCATTTGACGCCTATTATTCTCGACTTCTCAGGTCAGACTCTGAATTACGACATCTCTATCATCTACCGGCTCTCTCTGATGATTGACCCGTTGTGTGACTGTCATTTCAGTCATTATATCCTCTTCGTTTTGCCTCCGAGTCTCCGAAATAAGGTGCATTGATGCGAAGTTCGGTTCAGAAGACTTACGTAGGTCGCACTGTTGAAAATATTATGAAGGCGCTCCGTAAAAGAACCATTCCTGAAGCGGATCCAATGATCATCACCAATAAAAGCATGACCGGAAGACATGGTCTTTAGCATATCATGGGGGAAGGGCTTACAGGCCGTTCCGAGAACCCTGCTTCTATAGTTTCAACCTTAAGGGGCAAAAAATTCTCTTTGATCAAACTTTCTCGAGGATTCTCCCCTTCTTCCAAAGACTTCTCCATTTGAGCACTCAGGGAATCCCTATCATCAGCATCTTTATCGCTCGACTCAATGAACGACACCACTCTTGGAACTATTAGAGGAGGTCGAGCATGAGAATGAGCTGCCTTTCTTTTTTCAGTTCGAGGATGAAACCAAGATCAGTTGTAGGATCTTCCTGGTCTTCAGATATATCTTGAAAAGGCTCTAAAAAATAGGAAGTGAAGAATCAACCTATTTAGCAGGGGGTTCTCTAACTCCTTCCACACTTCTATCAACAAACTGCTCAGCTGGAGCTCTATCGACCGGGGAACTAGACCCCTTAGACGTTACACCAACAGGATGCGCTTCTTACCTGCCTACATCCTCAGGCAGTCTCTAGTCATTATCAGACCCAATAGGACCATTCGGGCCACTTGATTCCCCTACACTCGGGTAGACGACCTCCTCAGGGATGTACTCAGGAAACTTGTTCATCTGCTTCCTCTGAATTCTCATATGATTCATCATCAGGCGAAGCAATCCCCTCTTCCCTTTCACGAGAAGCCTCTTTACTACTTGTCTGAATAATCGTCTTCACCTGGAGAGCCTGGACAACACAGAAGATATCCATATCGTACACTGAATGCAAAAGGGATAAGGAGTTAAAAGGTATAAGGTAAAAGTGACAAAATAAGAGCAACAGGAAAGCTGACTTACATCGTCTGTGACCAGCAGAAATCTAAGCAAAGAAGCTAAGATCCATCACTTTCTTCTCATAAAAAAGGTAGGACCTGCTTCTTTTTTCCAAAGTACGTACAACTGCCTGAGTAAGGTTAGACAACTCAGCATTAAAGAAAATGGGTGGCGTTTTGTTCCAGCGATCATGAGAGCAAAAGTAATGAGAAACATTCAGTACTTCCCGAGCTTCACCGACTGAAAGCTCGACCTAGTTTCCCCAGTTCCTTTCTATAAAAAACCAACTATTTTTTCAATATTTGTTTGAAGTGGGAAAACCCCAGATAAAACCCTTTTTCTTGAAATCCAGGGAAGTTTTGACGCCCGACTCACATTCACTCCCTCGGGAATCCAGTTATCTGGGTGGTTGGATAAAAGGAAATAAGTCCCAGTCTGACCAGACTGTCTAAGAGTATAAAACTGCCTTATTTCACGAGGAGAAGGCGGTGACAACTTCATCAGGCTCCACATGTGCCACATGCACATCAAAATCCTATAGCTATTTGGGGCAAGCTGGGCAGGAGCAATCCCAGCATCGGCAAGGAACCGGGCGGTAAAAGGTTGAATGGGAATATTCACCCCGTAGCTAAACATGGATCCATAAATTGCAAGCATATCCGGGGGAGGATTCCATACGGCTCTATCACTAGCAAATGTCATTAAGACAAAATTGTCCAAATCAAACCGAGCACGATATTTCTCGATCTCCGTATCCCTGACCACATTTGGTTTGGCATCATATGCACTCGGGCAATCAGGAGAAAATAAAATCCGAGAGGCACAATGTTATTCTTCAACATTGTTCTCACTAACCACTAACCTCCCAATCTGAACGTCGTTTGAACCGTGTTTACCAACTGTGCGACTACTTTGATGCTTTCCCATCCTAGATTGTAAAGGTACCCTGTGATAATCAGAAATGGAAGACTCAGAACGAGAGGAAGATTCAGAGCTAGGGCTAGAAGGAACACCAGGGTAAAGCCCAGAAACATCAACATTCAAAAAATAAGGCTGGTTAGGGGGTGATTCCCCCAATAATTTATAAATACATAAGACTAAATAAGTATCTCCATGCTCAAACGCGTCAAAGACCTTAACAAAAGGACGGTGTCGTGCAATAGGATCCATGAAAACTGACCTTTAAAGCAGACGCAGGAAATTGGAAAAAAGCTTCAATGAAGAGCGAAGAACAGATTTGTACGCAAGAGCAGGAAGACAGAAGCAAGTCTGATTTTTCTTTTCGTAAAGATAGCGATGAAATAGCCCTCATCAATTTAAATAAGCCACTTGATGATAAAAGTACAAAACCTTAGGGTTTGGAAAGACAGGAAGATTGGAAAAAAAGGGACGTTCGATGACATAAGCGGTGTATCAAATAACTAGGAGGTCGTATCTCATAAATGCCAACAGAGATACCAAATGATAGAAAGACAAGTGTCATGAGAAAAACAGATCAAGCCGTCAGAATTTCAGAATGTCACAATCATAGGGATTTGGCGTGAATGGACAAATTGCACATACATGGTTGCCATTAAGACGCGTCATTATTGTTGCGAATTGATTTAAGCATTATTATTCCTATTTTAATGAGGCATTAATGAAGGAAATAAAAAAAAAGCTAGATGGAGATTCAGCGATTAAAATACTTTCACCAAAATGAATTTAACTCGGTGAAAGTATTTTAAGGGGTATTGTTATATGTATATTTTATTAAAAGTACACATCACTGATAGATAAGGCAGCCTCCCAAAAAGATTGCCAGATAAGCATCCGAACTGGCAACTAAAGAACACCATTGATGGTATCACCAAGACACGAGAACCCAAGTAAAGCCGAATACAAATATTCGACAAATTCAGCTTTACTTGGGATAACATGAGATGCCAGAGTAAAGAAGTTGTTAAGAAATATGTGATCCACATAAGCAAATGAGCCCAGAGAAGGGATCTAGAATCACACTCCAGTACGGAAATATCCTTATTCCATTCCCCCGTATCAAAAGAGGAAAGAACTTAAAAACTTCCAGAAGATAAACATCAAACAGGAAACAAGTCCAAATCAAGCAATAACTCTACTCTTCTAGAAGATTGCACATCAATTAGGAAATAAGTCATAAACGGACTGTGCCACTAGAATCCCACGAAGATTCAGACTCAATCCACAAGATCTCATAAATAGGAAAGAAGAAAAAGACGACTTCAACAAGCAACCAGTTCCAATCAAACACTATCACCTTTCCTTATATGTAACAAGGATTAGGGTTCTATACATATATAAATAAACCCATAATCTCACTGAAAAATAAGAACAGAATATATAGAATAGAAAAAACAGAAAGTAATCACTGTAAAAGAGAGACAAGAGAGATCGAGTGGTGTAATTCTTTATTTAATAGTGGATTTGGCTTGGTTGTGCTCACAACCACCCAAGGATGTTTCTCCGGTCACCGGAGTTTTACCACGAATACTCATGTCATAACATATCAATTATCAGTAGTTTGATAATTTGAAACATAAATATGCCATATAAACATTTGAAAACATGAAAGAGCTTGCCACATATTATATACATTTTGGAAAACATAATACATTATGGATGAGCTTACTTACCTCGAATACGAACGAATCGGCTCTAGCTCTAGAAGCTCAAGCGTTACTCAAACCTATCATTTTACAAATTGATTTACTGTTATAAATTTATCACCACAATAAGGTAAATCAACATAAGCTTCACATATATAGAACTAAACTTAGAAACCTAGTTTCCAGCTAATAAAACTAACAATTCTCTTATCTCCGATTTTTAATAAATTTTCTACAGCTCCAAATGTTACGAAATTTGACATGGACGGTATATGCATATTGGAAATACTACTATAAAATTTTCGATTCAATATAGGATCGATAGCATGTCCAAACAAGTAATTATATTCTTACTTATCCCAAATCTGTCCAATAGCCAACCACAGTACACTCCGAAATATATATAAATATTTCTACTCTTGTGTAAATTATGAAACCTTTTAGATGTAATCTATACATATAAGGTAATCTACAGTAAAAATTTCAGATCAATACGGAGTAATTAGATCATACAAAAATACCAATCTTTCATGGTTTCTGAAACTATCCAGCAGAATTCAAATACTGACCTATGTCTATTCCGAAATTCATAACAATATTTGTACTAACTTAAATCTCACGAAACTTTACAGAATAATACTAGACATATACATCTACCTTCATATAAATTCTGATGATATTTAACGATGATTAACTAACCCTAAACAATTTTACGAAATCTGTCTAGTCTAGTAAAAACAGTGGATCTCCAGAAATCTTTATAATGGTCCGAAAAATCCAATTAAAATTATGCTAATGACCATGAACCTTGGAATTAATATAAATCAATCTTATACATGTTTATTCTCATAAATGTATCAAAAAAATATTCTAACATATCTAAGAAATCATTGAAAACAGAACAACTTAGTTAGCATCAAGTTCCTCAAACAATTGCTTATATCATGCTTCTCCCCAGTCTGTTCAGGGCCATATTTCTCATCATAGAGAACTTAAATTGACATCTCCACCATCCAGATTCAAGAACTAAAAGAGTAGAATATGCTGACCAAATTTGAGTTGGATCGGACTACAAATCGACCTCCAAAATGTTTCTAGAAGAAGTCTGGACAAAACCTCATCAAAACTCCAAACACAACTTTCTCCTTTCTTTCTCTCTTCTTGAGTCACACTAAATTCAATTTAGGGTTTATCAACTAAAAATTAATGGGAGTTTAGGCCTTAACATTTAAAATAGGAATAAGTCAGGATACCAATTGATTTGGACCTAATCCAACTCATTTGGACCTAATCCAAATCATTTCTATTGACGTAATTATAATCCTCACCAATATTATCCTTTTGGCCCTCAAGTATTTTAGAA
Organism: Dipteronia dyeriana; assembly: GCA_032871835.1. Classification (NCBI taxonomy): domain Eukaryota; kingdom Viridiplantae; phylum Streptophyta; class Magnoliopsida; order Sapindales; family Sapindaceae; genus Dipteronia; species Dipteronia dyeriana. Next base: position 41,775,482 of record CM065296.1, read on the forward strand.
ATTAAATTGAACCCAAATTTATAACAATTGGGACCAATTACTTGAGAACAGTTTGACTCATTTTTCGGGATCTTACAGGTTGTCCTTTTTTATTTGATTGATGGGTCTACAGATAGAAGTGGAAAAGAGAGAAAAATTGGTATCAAAATGAAGGCTTGTTGGACAGAGAATTAGAGATGGTGAGACTGTTGACATTGTTGTTCTCGTTTTAGTTGCTGCTTGAGTCGATGTATCAGTCTTACTCTTTTGATTTTCTCAACAAAAATAAAACCCAAACGATAAGAAAGTTATAGTGGTGGAGTTGGCGACGGTGGAGGTGGTAAGAAGAATGGAAGTGATGGTGGTGGAGTTGGCGACGATGGAGGTGGTGATCTTCAAGTGGAGGTAGTGATCAACCGACAACGGCGGAGCATCCATTGAAGCCAAAGAGAGATAATTTGAGAAAAAAAAAACGTGAGAGCTAGATCTGAGAACTGAGGACAATGGAAGTCAACAGAGGAATGAGATAGATATTGTCTTAGAAACTTGTAACTAGTTCAACTAATGTTTCAATTTTATTTTTGTTTAATTAAAGCAGGTCTATTGGATCGAGTTGCTGAATGATCCAATGGACTGAATGAATCACTATTCATGGCTAGATGATACAACCATTTTTTCCCCAACTGCATAACAGCCAACCCCCTTTGTCACTAGACAGATTACTACTTGACATGACCGGCCATATCACCATAAGTTTTTAAGGTGGATGGCAACATCAAGCATCCGTATGAGATGTGGCCAACCACATAAGCCACGCAGCCGTACCAATGAGCATTTGTGACATGGATAGCCATGCAATTGTGTGATGGTGACTTAACTAAGAGATCTCTGATGTTAATGTGGGTTGTAAAAAAATTAGATGCCATATAGAATGAACATCCACTTTATTAAAAAATCCATCTCCAATTCAACATCTCTAGTACAACTTCAAACTAAGATGACAACTTTTTTTAAAAGGCTGTCAACCTGACTATCTGATTTCAGAAGATTTATTGGACAACCATCTTGTTTGCCCAATCAACAATCACTCTTGTCTTCTATTTTATTTTATTCCACAATCTATAAAATATATAAAAGCTGACCCTCATAGCATCACGTGTCATTGTAAGGAAGCTTTAGATTTAAATTTATTCATTTCTTTTTCAAAAATAATATAACTGAATTCATTTATATATATATATATATATATATATATATATATATATATATAGTGATTTTCCTATAAGTGCGTAATGATATAACTAATATCAATGCGTTGCATGTGGATCACTGATTATGAGAAAGCTTTGACAATTGCATACACTTTGAGTCAAAGTATGTAAATCTAATTATCCACATCCAACGTACTGACGAATTTATATCAGTGCGTAATGACTTGAAATTATATATATATATATATATATATATATATAATAGAAATTTTATTGTCAGTTCAAACTGATATATCTGAACTCAACTGATATATCTGAACTGATATATCTGAACTGATATAAGATATATCAGTTCTTTACATGTGGGCTACTGGATTTAAATGCCTTGACTTGGCTATATTTACTTGTCAAAGCATCTTTTAAATTCAATGATCAACATGCAAAGAAATGATATAGTTTATATCAGTTCAAACTGACAATAGAAAGCTATATATATATATATATATTAATAGGACAATATGAATAGATAATTTGATTACAATTATAAAACAAGATTTCAATTATTTAAACTTTTCCTATATCATCTTTTTAAAGCATTTACAACAAAACATGATAACAATTAATAAAAACAATAATTCACTTATTTAAACTTTTTAAAACCCCATTATATTCTCATTTAAATCATACTTTAAGTTTATTCAATTAAACCACATAATTATAATAACCAAAAGCTCTCTCATCTTCCTCTATTTTTTCAATAAAAACCACCAAAAATCTCACATTTTTCACATTTCATTCCAATGACTTTTCCCAAAGATAAACTCAAAAACTCTTGGAAGGTGGGGTATTGGATGGCATTTATAGGTGAGAGTAATTTCTATAGATTTTTTTTATTATTTGGTCGAATAATTTTAATCTTTAATTTTATTTTTCTTTTTGTTATGATGACTGCCAAATACCTCTTGCACAAAGCCTTGCATCATTACTCATATATCATTTTCTTATCTTTTTTTTAATGAAACATTTTATTAGTTACAAAGATAATTTTGGATTGATTATTGTTGTGACATATTTTGGTAACTTTATCATGTTTGTTTTGGTTTACAAAACTTGAAATAAGGAATTTTCACTTCGGTGGACTTGGATTTTCAATTAGTTATTATTCGCTATGCAACCTTCCGATAAAGCTACCATCTCTCTTATTACCACCAATTCAAATAATCAATTGACCGGTTGAGATTTATTAGGTGCTTTATACTTTTAGATGATGGATTCGATAGACAGAATACGACTACAGATAAATATTAGGGTTATAGTCTTTGGTTTTGTTGACGTCGATTTCTTGATGGTCAAAAAAGTCAACAGTGTTGGATTTGGTTATGACCTGTCAAAAGAGAAAGAGAAAAAGAATGCAATTGATATACCAGTTACACAAGTGTACGTGGTAAAACTCCGATGATCAGAGAAACGTCCACGAGTGCTTGAATGACCAACCAAGTCAAATCCACTATTGAATAATCAATTACACAACTTGATCTCTCTTGCCTCTCTCTTACAGTGATTATTTTCTATCATGTTCTCTACATTCTGTGTGTCCTTCTCTTTTTTCGTCCCCCATTTACAGTAAGATTATGGGTCTATTTATACAAGCATAGAACCATAATCCTTGTTGTACAAGTAAGGAAAAGAATTTGTATTTTAATTACAACTGGTTGCTTATTGAAGTCGTCTTTATCTTCTTTCCTGTTTCGGAGATCTTGTGGGTTGAGTCTGAATCTTTATGGGAGTCTAACTACACAGTCTGTTTAGAATTCATTTCCTAATCGATATGCAGTCTTCTAGAATAATAGAGTTGTTGCCTGATTTTGACTCGCTTCTTGTTTGGTGTTTTATCCTTCTAGAAACTTTCTAAACTCTTTCCTACTTTGATACAGATGCGTATTGGAATATGATTCTTGGGCTTACTCACGTATGCAAATTGTGTGCTGAGCTTCTTTATTCAGGCTTCCTGTGTTGTCCTGAGTATAACTGAACGTGCCGAGTACCCATGTTCTAGATTACTCGGGTTCTTAATCCTTAATATCTTGGATGGTGTCTTCTAGATGCCAGCTCAGATGCCCATCTAGCAATCTTTTTAAGGAATTGTCTTACATGTCAGTGACTTGTACTTTCAATTAAATATACATATAACAATACCCCCTTAAAATACTTTTACCGAGTAGAATTTATGTTGGTGGAAGTATTTTAATTGCTTGAATCTCCGACTAATTTTTGTCCCGTCCTTCGTTAATGTCTCATTTAATAGGAACTATAACCCTTAAATAGATTGGCAGCATTTATGATGTGTCTTAATGGTGACCATGTATGTGCAATTTGTCCCTTCACGCGAAATCCCAATGATTATGATGTTTTGAAATCCTGACGACTTGGTCCATTCTTTCCATGACACGTGTCTTTTGATCTCTTGGTTTCTCTAATAGCATTTATGAGATACGACCCGTTGATTATTGGATACGTCGCTTACATCACTGAACGTCACTGAACGTTTCCTTTTATTCTGTCATTTTTTTTTTGCTTGTCGAAACCCTAGGGTCTCATGCCTTTCGATCATTGAGTGATTTATTTAAACTGAAGGAGACTGTTCTCATCGTTCATTTTCATAGAAAATAAAGGCAAAAAACCCAGACTCTCTCACACATAGATTCATTTAAGTTCTTCACTAAAGCATTTTTCCAATTTCTCTGCGTCCGCTTTTAAGGTCAGTTTATATGGATCCTATTTCATGACATTTCCTTTTTGTTATAGCTTTCGATGCGCTTGAGTGTAGAGATCTTCAATTGGTTTCTTGTAATCATAGATTATTAGGGAAACCCCTCATGATGAGCCTTATTTTATAAATGTTGATGTTTCCGGCTTTATCCTGATGTTCATTTCAATTCTAGCTCTGAATCTTCTTCCAGCTTTGAGTCTTTCATTTCTGATCATCACAGGGTTTCTCTACGATCTAGGATGGGAAAACGCCGAAGTAATCACACAGTTCATAAAGATGGTTCAAGCGACATTCAGATTGAGAGGTAAGTAACTAACGAGAATGATGTTGAGGAAGAGCATCGTGCCTCTCGGATTTCCTTTTCACTTAATTTCCCGAGTGCGTATGATGCCAAACCGAACATGGTCAGGGAAGCAGAGATCGAAAAATATCGTGTTCGATTTGATCTAGACGACTCAGTTTTGATGGTTCTTACTGGTAATAGGGCAGTATGGAACCCTTATCCAGGCATGGTATCAATTTATGGATTTATGCTCTCTATGGTATGACTCTTCCCCTCCAGCCTTTTATTGCTTGGTTCCTTGCTGAGGCGGGGATCGCCCCAGCCCAACTAGCCCCGAACAGTTATAGGATCCTGATGTGTATGTGGTATATGTGGAGCTAGATGAATTTGCCACCGTCCTCTCCTTGTGAAATTAGACATTTTTATACTCTAAGGCAATCTGGTCAGACTGGGACTTACTTTCTTCTATCCAGCCAGCCAGATAGCTGGATTCCTGAGGGGACAAAGGTGAACCGGGGAGTCGACATCTCCTAGGACATCAAGAAGATGGGTTTTGTGTGGAGTTTTCCTACCTCCAATAAATAATGGAAAAATAGCTGGTTTTTACCGGAGGAAACTGGGGGCAAGAGATCGAGCTCTCTTCTGGAGAAAACTGAGAAGTATTAAAGGTTCCTTGTTTCTTTTGCTCTTTACTCGCTGGAACAAGTCACGACTTGTCTTCATTGAAACAAAGTTGAGTAGCCTTGCTCAGGCGGCCGTCGTACTTTGGAGAAGAGGAGTAGATCCTATCTTTTTAATGAGAAAAAGATGATAGCTCTCGGCTTTTTTACTCATATTTCAGCTTAACGCAGACATTGTAAGTGGGATTTTTCTCGTTGCTTTTACTTTGTTGCTTTTCACCGTGCCTTTTTAACTCATCCTTTTTTGAATTCAGTGTATGATATAGATGTCATCTGTGATGCCCAAGCCCACCAAGTGAAAACAATTATTCAAGCGAGTCGTACAGAGACTTCTCTTCAAAATGAAGAGGGGAGTGCTTCACCTGATGATGAATCGAATGAAGATTTCGAGGAGGCAGATAGGCAGGTTACTGAATATATTCCTAAAGAGGTAGTTCGATCTACCGTGGGGGAATCAAGCGGTCCGAGTGGCCCTATGGGATTGATAGTGACCGAAGGATTTCTGATGATGAAGGCAGGCAGGGAAGGCATCCTGGTGGTGTAACATCTGACGATCTTAGTTTGATAAGCGAAGGATGTAGAAACCCCTCTGCTTAACAAGTTGGCCCTCTCCTGAATCCTTTTGAATCTTTTGAAGATATCACGGAGGATCAGGTAGATTCTACAGCTGACATCGGTTTCCACCATACTCGAGCTGAAAAGAAGATGGCAGTTGATTCTCCCATTCAACCTCTTCTAAAAATTGCCCGAGTGGTTTTGTTCGTCGAGTCAAGCGATGATGATGCTGACATTTGGGGTGCCCCGAGTGCTCAAGCTGAGACACCCTTGGGAAGAGAGGAAACTATAAAAAAATTATACATAGATTATTTGCCTCCTGAGGTTGAGGATGCTGGAGTAGGATCCTCGGGGAACCTTTAGTGTCCCACTCTACAGGATATGCTGAGTATGGTGTCATCTGGTCGGGTTGTTATTGGTGACGACCATTGAAGTCGCTTCAGAAATGGTTCTTATACGGACGTCTTCATAACATTTTTAATAGTGCGACGTACATAAGTCTTCTGTCCCGAGATTCGTCTTAATATGCCTTAATTCAAATCTTTAACTTACTTCCCTGCAGGTGGTTACTGAGTTTGCTAATTTTATTCAGACGTAACAACATCAAGCTGATTGGATTAGGCATCTTGAAGCTCAGTTAAAGGCGAGTGAGGACTGCCATGCTCGGATTGAGGTGACCTATCAAAAGAATGTGAGTTTTGTCCAAGAGTTTACCGATCATTGATTGGTGAGACAGATAGAAGACGAGGAGAGGACTTCTGCTGCGGAAGAGAGGGCTAAATCTTTGGAAGACTCACTCTTCATAGCCAAATAGTTAATGCTTCGGACCGAGCAAGAGGCTAAACAAGCAAAGTCTTCTTATTTGTGTAAGATTGAAGGTCTTAGGCGCCAGGCTTTGAGATCATTTTAAGAGGTCCCCAACGTTTGATGCCCTACTCTTTAGGGAGTTCCAACAGGGGTTGATCTTAACTGGCGAATTCTTCAAGGTCAAGAATCTGGCGATTGAAAAGGCTCGAGCCAACTGGGAGCTATCAATCAAAAATCACATGGATCGCTCGTTGGAGGCTCTTCGGATTCAAATGAATGAGTAGAGAGCCTATTTTCGTAGCAAAGGAAAAGATCCTCATCCTATGCATTTTGAGGTCCCATCCGAGCATTCTCTTTCGACTTTTTATGCAAGTCAAGAAACTGGTGTGGATGGGTCGGAGCCTTTGGACCGATCTCGGGAATGGATTACAGCAAGTGGATGGATGATTCGGTTGATACAATTGCCTTGCCTTCTAATCAAAGTCTCCTACATGAATATGAAATGGTGCCTGATTCGAGCATAGACAAGGGCTCCAAATCCTCAGCCCCACCTTAGGCATATTTGTAAAAATCATCAGGATTAATAAAATTCCATATTTTGCTTGAGTGTTTTTTGTTGCAAATCCTGTTAGGAATATTAAAATGCCAAGTATCTTATTAAACTAGCCAATATCATTGCCCGAGCAACTCTTTTTACACTCCAAGTATCTTATGGACTGGCTAAGGTCGTGACCCGAATAACTTCTTCGTAATCTAAAATGCTGAGTATCTTATTAAACTGGCTAACACAATTTTAAGTGCCAAGTATCTCATTAAACTGGCTAATGCAATTTTAAGTGCCAAGTATCTTAGTAAACTGGCTAACGCAATTTTAAGTGCCAAGTATCTTATTAAACTGGCAAACGTAATTTTAAGTGTCAAGTATCTTATTAAACTGGATAACACAATTTTAAGTGCCAAGTATCTCATTAAATTGGTTAATATTATTAACCGAGTCATCTCAAAATAGGCAAGTAGATTTGCACTCGTGTTTCATACTCGGTTGCTACCCAAATGTTACATCGAGGCTCACCATGATCATACATTCGAGTCCTTGCGCAAGTCACTAAGGACATCTCCTAGTTTTATCTGCGTAAGGGTTTGCCAAATCGTTAAGCTCTGAATTGGTTAACATAGCTGTGCAACTCATCGAAATTTTCCTGACAACGCCCCGAGCCATTTTCCAGAATCTGGTGTATCGGGTTTACTTGCTCGACTAGCATGCTTCTTTAAACTTCTCCGCCCATTCTGGATTTTTGCCAAATTAATGGTCCCGGGTATTTTATCTCATGCAGTTTCATGTCGTTATCATATGTTCAATCTTTTTCAAATGTTCTTATTATCATATGCTCAGATTTCTGGAATCTTGTGTCAGACTTTTATTCATAACGGCAAAACTAACAATATGGAAATCTCAAAGGATTGTTAAGAATAAATAAAAACATCCTAACTAAAAAGTAAAAATAAAAACAAATCTCAAGGGTAGAAGATCTTTAAATATTGGGCATTGCATGGTCGGGGTAAAACTCCTCCATTTGGTCGTGCAATCCAATATGCTTCATGACCAGCTATTTATTTAATTTTCTATAGGTCTTCCCATTTGTCAGCCAACGAGCCTGTAACTTTGTTCTTTATGTTCAGGGATACTTTTCTGAGCACCAGGTCTCTTAACTGTAACTTTATAATCTGAACATGAGAATTATAGTGTCGGGCCACTCTTTACTGATATGCCGCATTTCATACTCAGGATTTCTCCCTTTTTTCTTCCAACTCATCTAAGCTTTGTAACAGCATATCGACATTTTGATCTTCATCATACAGCCTGATTCTAGGTGAAAAATACGATGTTTTCACCGGGATGACAACCTCTGTTTCGAATGCCAATGAGAACGGTGTTTCTCCTGTAGAAGTCCTTGTTGTCGTCCGATAAACCCATAATACTTCAGAAAGTTTTTCGATCCAACCACCCTTTTTGGCATCTAACTTTTCTTTAAGCGTGTACTTGATGACTTTGTTTACTGCGTCAACTTGTCCATTTTTTTGAGGGTGGGTAGGCACGGCATGATAATTTGTAATTTGGTACTCGTTGCACAACTGCCTGAATTTTTGATTATCGAATTGGGTGTTGTTGTCAGTGATAATAGTATTCGGGACTCCAAACCTATTGAGTATATTTTTCTTTATAATTTTTGTGGTGTTTGCTTCCGTGATGTGAACTAGTGCTTTAGCTTACACCCACTTAGTAAAATAATCAACAACCACAATTGCGTGCTTCGCTCCACCCCTATTCCTACTGGCATTGGACCAATTAAATCCAGGCCCCACATGGTGAACGGGCATAGGGATGAGAGGCTTCTAAGGTGTTCTGGGGGTTTCCGAATATCATTGGCGATCTTTTGGCAAGTGTCGGAACTTTCTAAACATCGTTGTGTATCAGTGAACAGAGAAGGATAGTAAAAACCTTGCCTGAGTAACTTTTGTGCCAAGCTTTTGCCTCATGTATTGTTCACACATACTCCGCCATGGATTTCCTGTAGTATTCGGTGTGGATCTTCCTCTGATATACATCTTTGGAGTGTTTGGAAAAACCCTCTTCTGTACAGTTCTTCTCCAATCAGTGTGTATCTTGTTGACCTGTACCTGATGGGTTTTGCTTTTAATGGGACTTCAGGGAGTATATCTTCCTCTAGGTACCTTTTTAGCGGAGTCATCCAACCGTCTAACGGTGTTTGGATTTCTGAGACTTCAAAGTCTTTTGGCTTAACTATACTTGGTCTGAGAAGATGTGCAACCAGGATATTCTTTGACCTGATTGTGGTTGTTGCTGATGCTAGTTTGGATAAAGCATCTGCCGTTTCATGTTCTTCTCTAGGGATCTGAACAATCGTATATTCCTTGAATTTTTAGAGGAGTTGTTTTGCTATGCCCAAATAAGCCATCATACCTTCATCTCTGGCATGATACTTGTCTAAGACTTGGTTAACGATTACTTGTGAGTCACTGAATATCTCGACCTCATCTGCTCCGAGAGCTATACAAACTCTAAGCCCTACTAGCAATGCCTCATATTCTGCTTGGTTGTTTGTTGCTTTGAAATCTCATGGCACATTTAATGTCATCTTCCTCTGCGGTGCATACTACGATCCCTGTCCCGCTGCCATGAGTATTTAAAGAACCATCGACATATAATCTCTATGAGAAACTCTTGCCCAACATTCTTTTTACTTCTAGATTTGGTTATGTGAATTCTACTACAGAATCTGCCACTGCTTGGCCTTTGAGTGATGTTGATGGGCATGTATTGAATATCGAATTCGCTCAGTTCGATCACTCATTTAGCTAATCTCCCTAAAATCTCAGGCTTCTGTAGAATTTGCTTAAGCGGGCAGTCGGTGAAAACCTGGATTGTATGTGTCTGAAAGTACGGACTTAGCTTTCTTGCTAGTGAAACCAACGCTAAAGCCATTTTCTCTGCCTTTGAATACCTGGTTTCAGCCGGGAGAAGAGCCTTGCTGGTATAGTACACTAGCCTCTGTATCCTATCTTCTGTCCTGACTAGAACCGAGCTTACTGCTAACTCTGTAAGGGACAGGTACAGGTGAAGTACTTCTCCCATTTTAGGTTTTGAGAGGATGAGAGCTTATCCTAAGTATTCTTTGATCTTTAGGAATGCCTGTTCACACTCTTAATTCCATTCAAGTCCTTTCCCTTTTTTGATCACTTTGAAAAAGGGAGCACATATATGTGTGGCCTTCAAAATGAATATGCCTAGGGAAGCTAAGCATCCCGTTAAGCGTTGTACCTCTTTTAACATCCTTGGTGAAGTCATTTTTTAAAGGACTTGTATCTTCCCGGGATTCACTTCGATCACCCTCTGGTGAACTTGGAACCCAGGGAACCTTTCCGAAGGAATCCTAAACAGGTACTTGTTTCGATTTAACTTCATCTGATACCTTCTTAGGACATCAAATGTCTCGCGCAGGTCTGAAGCATATTCATCTGGCGAGATACTTTTGATTAACATGTCGTCTACGTAAACTTCCATGTTTCTTCCTATTTGACGAGCGGAGATTCTATTGACCAATCATTGATATGTTGCCCCAGCATTTTTTAGCCCAAAGGGCATCACTGTATAACAATACAAGCCCTGATCAGTTGTTAATACTGTTTTTTCTTTATCAACTTTATTCATCCGGATCTGATTGTATCCCGAACAAGTATCCATAAAACTGAGTAATTCATGTTCTGATGTAGCATCGATCAGTTGGTCTATTCTCGAGAGTGGAAAACTATCTTTTGGGCAGGCTTTGTTCAGATCCGTGAAGTCTAAGAACATTCTCCGTTGGTCATTCTTCTTTTAGACCAAAACCACATTTTCTACCCACTGAGGATAGTTGATTTCTCTGATCGACCCTATAGCGAGTAACTTCTCCACCTCCTGCTTGATCGTCCGACTTCTTTCGAGGTTGAAAGATCTTCTTTTTTGTACTACATGTTTTGCATTTGGATCCAGTGCCAAGTGATGTGATATTATTCGTACGTCTATCCCTACCATGCCTTCATGACTCCATGCGAACACATCTTTATATTCTCTAAGCAAATCGATAAGATCTTGCTTGGCCTTTTGTTCTAAGTTGACTCCAATTTTGACCTTCATATTCGGCTCATCTTCCTTTAAGATCACCTCCTTTGTTGGTTCACTATTTGATGTTTCTGGTTTTTCCCTTGGATCGAACTCGAACATCAGTGATTCTTCTTGCTTGATATGATCTGGTTAAGCTAAAGTGCATACTTGGTTTTCATTATTATCTTTCTATTTGTAAACTGGGAGATTAGCTCTTCTGACCATCTCCTACGACCCCTTGATTATTCCTACCCCCAATTCAGTCTGGAACTTGATCATTAGGGTATAGGTAGCTGTTACCGCCTTTGTTTTGTTCAGGAAATGTCGACCTAGTAACGCATTATAAGGTCAGTTGTCCAGATCTACCACCACAAAGTCGAGTAACACTGTTTTCTGGCAAGGAGCTACTCCGATCTTCAGGGGCAGCTTCGCAGTTCTGACCTCGACTCCCCCGAATCCTGAGTGGGGTATGGAAAGGTTACAAGTCCTTTCGATCCAAAATGAGCTGATCATAAACAACCACATTGAGGATGTCTGCCGAGCTACCATTGTCCACTAAAATTCTCCTGACTTCTCTACAGCCAATTTTGGCACTAATGATAAGAGTGCCGTTCGGTCAGACATCGACCCCATGTGAGTCAACTTCAGTGAATATTATCGGGTCCCATCCTTCTTTTATTCTCTTCGAATCAGGCTCGATAGAGTTAACGTCAAAATTCTGTCTTGCTTTCACTGCTTCTCAGATTTCCTGAGTCCGCTCTCGGTTACTTTTCGTAGTTGATAGTCCTCCGAAGATTGTTTTATCACTTCATTCACCTCGGGACTGGCCCTTTTATCCCGACCAAAATTATGATCTCCCGTCTTGGTTTCTTTCTGAATTTCTGACTTCTTATCTTTCTTCAGGATTATATCTTACAGATGTCCTTCTCGGATGATGGTTTCTATACAGTCTTTGAGCTGGTAACATTTGAAGGTTTTGTGACCGGTTTCCTTATGGAACCTATAATATTTCATCGTGTCTCGCCGAGCAAATTATGACTGTCGACGTGGCTCCTTTACCAGGTTTTTCTCTTCTAGTATTGCCAGGATCTCTTCCTGTCTTTTCCGAGGTAGGGTGTAGTTCATATACTTTCCATGAAATTTTTCCCTGATTTGGTCAGTATTACATCCAATTCACCCGTCTTTGCTCCTCTATTTGCTATTTCCTTTTTGTTTCCCTTTATGGTTTTACGACTTTAACTCGACATATTTTTGTTCGGGTCTCCCCCCATGTATGAAACTACCTCCTGTTGCCAACTCTTATTCCTCTGCCAAAAGCGTATCTGCCTGTCGCATCATATCTGCATATCTAGTTAGACGAGCCCTTCTTAGGTCAAAAGACAACCGCCCATTCTACAAGTTATTTATAAATGCAACGATTATTGCTTCGTCATTTGCGCTGCCAATTTCTGAGACCGCCTGGCCAAATCTTCCTAGATATTTCTTTAACGACTCGTCTTTCCTTTGTTTCAGCTGAGAAAGGTAAGCTACCAATTTTTTCCTATGTACATTCCCTAGAAATTGTCTTGAGAAGCTTCTGCTCAACTCGCTGAAAGTCCTAATACTTATCAGGGGCAATCTCCCGAACAATTTTGAACCTATATCCCCGAGTGTTTGTAGGAAGTTGAGGCACAACAAAGGGTCACTGTGGGCATACTGGGCCATGGCACTCCTATATCGTCTGACATGCTCTTTTGGATCTGTATCCTTCTTGAACTGTTCCACGTGAGGCATCCTGAATCTCTCTGGTAATGGCGTTCGTAGAATATTTCTAGTAAAAGGGCAAGCAGAATCATCGTCAGACAACTCATTATATCTGTATCGCCTAATCAACGTGTCCATTTGACGCCTATTGTTCTCGACTTCTCAAGTCAGACTCTGAATTACGACATCTCTATCATCTACCGGCTCTCTCTGATGATTGACCTGTTGTGTGAATGCCATTTCAGTCATTATATCCTCTTCGTTTTGCCTCCGAGTCTCATGAGCTAACCCTTACAGGCGTGTGGTTCCTCGATGATGTTTACGATGGTGAAGGTCACTGTCTTCTAATGACGATGAACGATCTCTTCGACAGTCGCATTTACGGTGCTTGTCATGGCCTGCTTGACTGTGGCATCGTTTTTGGTAAGGTCGTTCTTCTATGGGTATTTCACGATCCTTGTCCTGGTTAAGTGTCATACCCCCAGTCTGATTGATAGGATCTGAGTTTCTGACGGCTGTTATTGCCTCTGGTTCAGCCTCAATCACAATCGATCGGAGCCTGGGGGTGACGGAGGGTTTGGCGGATGTGCCTTTCCTACCGCTAATAGATCTATTCTTTCTTGTGTTGCATCTGTCAGCAACTGTTGTAACGCATCACGGAAGTGACGTGCTATGTCCTCGCTGGTAGGTGAAACTTGTTGTATGCTAGCCAAGCATATCGGTTGGCTCCTATTGGTTGTGGTGGAATCTTGAGTGGTTCCGCCTATAAGAGCATTATCTAGAGATTTTTGGATGTCCCTAGAACTGTCCTTACTGCCACTACCAGTCATTGCTTAAACAGATCGAAGGTTCACCGCCCTCCTTGTAGCACCAATAATTGACGTCGATTTCTTGATGGTAAAAAAGTCAACAGTGTTGGATTTGGTTATGACCAGTCAAAAGAGAAAGATAAAAAGAATGAAATTGATATATCAGTGACACGAGTTTACATGGTAAAACTCTGATGATCGAAGAAACATCCACAAGTGGTTGAATGATCAACCAAGTCAAATCCACTATTGAATAATTAGTTAAACCACTCGATCTCTCTTGCCTCTCTCTTACAGTGATTATTTTCTATTCTATCCTCTATATTCTGTGTGTCCTTCTCTTTTTTTGTCCCCCCTTTGCAGTAAGATTATGGGTCTATTTATACATACATAGAACCCTAATCCTTGTTGTACAAGTAAGGAAAATAATTTGTATTTTAATTACAACTGGTTGCTTATTGAAGTCGTCTTTATCTTCTTTCCTGTTTCGGAGATCTTGCAGGTTGAGTCTGAATCTTCGTGGGAGTCTAACTACACAGTCTGCTTAGAATTTATTTCCTAATCGATATGTAGTCCTCTAGAATAATAGAGTTGTTGCCTGATTTAGAATCGATTCCTGTTTGTTGTTTTATCCTTCTAGAAACTTTCTAAACACTTTCCTCCTTTGATGCAGATGCGTATTGGAATATGATTCTTGGGCTTACTCACATATTCGAATCGTGTGCTGAGCTTCTTTATTCGGGCTTCCTGTGTTGTCCCGAGTAGAACTGAACGTGCCGAGTGCCCGTGTTCGGGCTTACTCGAGTTTTTATTCCTTAATGTATTGGATGGTGTCTTCTAGATGCCAGCTCGGATGCCCATCTGACAATCATTTTAAGGGATTGTCTTACCTGTCAGTGACATGTACATTCAATTAAATATATATATATATATATATATATATATATATATTTCTACCCAGTTTCTGGTGTCCATACCCGGACTTTTTTTAAAAAGGGAATATACACATTTTTTTTATATAGTTTTTTTTCTTTCTATTTTTAACCCCGTTTGTTTTGTTTTCTTTTTGATTTTTTTAGAATGTATTAAATATGCACTAAATAAATTATGATTATTTTCAAAATTAAATGTTTTTGAACTTTAATTACTAAGGTGTCGTTTATTTTTTATCTGAAGACCGAATAGTCCTGAATTTTTATAAAGATTGAATAGGGACTGAAATATAAAGTTGAATGAAATGTTTTTTTTTCCTCACATCTTAATGTATTGTCAACACATTTATTTTTTAAAAGTAAAATTGTCTAAAAATAAGTAATTTACATATATACTCATATTAAACAATTATACATATAATATTAACATAATGATCATGATCATAGAATAAAAAAAATTCCAAAAATAATAATTATATATGAACATAATGATCATGATCTTCTTCTTCGATTACAAATAAACTTCATTTCTACTAAGAAAAGAAAAGTTTTTTTTTCAAAAAATAAAAAGGACAACAAGAAAACTCATGCAAAACACTCTAAAAAAATAAAATATATAAATACATCACTCCAATATCATAATAAAGTATTGATATTAAACATATGAGAAGTGATTAGGGTTCTTTTTTATTTTTAAAGCTATTTAAAATAAGCCATATATTAAAATAAAGATTTTTATACCATATATAATTATGATAAAATTGAAAATATGTTATATTTTAGGATAATATCGGAAGAAAAGATTTTGGATTGCATTTAATGCAATTCAGTGATTTATAATTAAGTGAAAAGTTAGAATTTATTACTATTTATTTTAAGTTATTTTTTATTATTTTGAAGTTGGTTGGCCACTTAAAAAAAACAACTTATTAATTATGATTTAGATCATATAAGTTTTAAGTGAAAAAAACAAACAACTATTAAGTTTTACAATGCATTGCCTTTTTTAAAAAACAAATGTATCTACATGGTTTCCAGGTGTCCAAATACCCTGATTTTTTTTTAAAAAGGGAATGTACACATATTATTTTATAGTTTTTTTTTCTTTCTATTTTTAACTTTTTTGTTTTATTTTCTTTTTGGTTTTTTAGAATGTATTAAATACATTATGATTATTTCCAAAAATAAAAGTTTGTTAACTTTAATGATTCATATACAATAAATGATAATCGATACTTATTTTTCAAAACAAATTAAAATAAAATTCTAAATACTAAATCAAAGGTAATCCATTTTATATGGAATTTGTTGTAATTTTTTTTTAAAGTATCCATAGCAATATATTAATGATAATATAACAAAAATCAAAAATAAATGTTTTTAATTAAATATTAATGATAAGACATTAAACAATTCAATTGAATCTTTTCTTTTTAAAAAAAAAATTGATTCTTTTCCAAAAAATATAAAAGTGATCCGCTTTAATATATTAATGATAATATAAAAAAATAAAAAATAATAATGTCAATCAAATATTAAAGATGAGTTAATAAAAACATTAATCGTCGTATTCAATTCAATTTATTCTTCTCCTAAATATATGAAATTCACTAATAATATTTTTTTTTGTACAATAATAAAAAAATAACATGCCTACTATTTACATTTTCATAACAGGACACGTGATATATATATATATATATATATATATATATATATATATATATATATATAAGTGAGTTTATTAAAAAAAATGGAATGTTTCTAGAAAATAAGTGTGGAGAAATAAATTAATTTATCACTAGTTTTTTTTTTAAATATAACTACTGTCAGGACCTGATCCAACAATCGAGATAAAACTCTCAACACATACTTGTAAAATACATGTGGTGGGATTCGAACCCCTGACCACTATGTATGGAAAAGAAATGAACAACCATCTCTATATAGAAATGATATGTAATTATGAAATTGGTTAATAGAATTTATGTATTATCGCATTAACTACGAGATTTTCTCTTGATTACTTATTGATTTACATAGACCGATTATATAAACCGTTATTTTGCTGCAACCTGTGACCGTGAGCGTCTTTTCGGAGTCAATTGTGATTTGTGAGAGTGAGCTCTGTTTCTGGTTTCAGAAATCAGACTTTCAGCGGAGAGACGATACAACAAGTTGGGGTGGAAACTCGAAAATATACTGCTACTACTTTGCTGCTACTTACTTATTAAGTACCCTCATTTATGTCACTTATTACTAAAACGCCACCGTCTTAATATTTTAATTGTGATCCTAATCCTTTATTTTTTTTAATTAATAAATCATTTATGTTTCTTAAATCTTAATGCATGATAATCGATAACTTACGTCCCATATTTATATTAGTTTTGTTGTGCATTGGAAACAGTAACATGTTTTTCAAATTTCAAAATTATTTGCTTCTTGAAACTAATAAAATAATCTCAAACAGAACAAATCATCACAAAAGGACAACCGTTGCTTACAGTAATGTAATTATATATATACCAAATAATTCAAAAAATCAGTCATATAACCGATCTAAATTATGTGATAAGTGAACACATTATTTTATAATTTGTATGATATTGACAATCATTTAGATTGAATTTTAGATTAATTATTTAAATTATATAGGGTTAAAATACAGGATTCAAGAATATATATATATACATATATATTAAAATTAAATTAATTTATCGTACAGTGACTAAATTAATCACTGATCAAATTATCTATTTTCATTGAAGCATTTACTCCTTATTGCCTTTTTATTTATATATTATATTGATATATAATTTGAAGGTTGTTTAATTTATTATATAAATGAATTGAAGATATTTATTGCATTGAAATTTGACTGATCTAAAAAAAAATATTACAATTTATTACAATTCTTTAAGTCAAAAACAGTAAATTTGTATCTTTTTTAAATTAATTATTTTCTTAAGTATTTTTTTTTATGGAAAAAAAGTGAAATTATTAGACATTTGAATTTCAAGGTCATAAATAAATAAATCGATGGCTTTGTTTTAGAATGCATTGGTCTCTTTAGAGACCAAAGATACGAGGATTTAATAACCTCAATTCTCTTCCTATAAAACCTCATATATCATATTGGATTTCGTATTTATACTTAATCTATTAAACTTGATATAAAAATTGTATGTGATAACAAAGATGTATTGATTTTATTCATGTTGTGTGTTTTAAATTTCTAGATATTTTAAAACACTCTACTTTTAAAATTAGAGATGCATTGTGCTTGGTTTCACTAAATTCTCAAGTTCTAAAATTCAACATTAGTCTAGTGATCTTTTCAAATTTAAAGTTTTCATTAATCTATAAAATATCTAAAAATGTAAATTAAATATCCTTCATTTTGCAAACTTTCATTTTCGGGTCCTTTTTTGAAATTTCATAAATTGATTTTGATAGGAATTAACCGGAAACAAATTAAGGAAAAAAAAACTTTAATTGAATGTTTTTATTTTTCTTTATTGATTATAGACAAATTAAATAAAAACATTGAATTGTTCCTTGTATTTTAATATGGAAAACTTACAAGGTTTTTTGTACTTTGCCTTTCTTTTTCCCTTAATAAGGACCAATATTAAATTATATCGATTTGAATGAATTTTAACCTGAATTTTTTTTGTAGCTGATAAGTTCATTGAAATCTACATATTTCAAGCACTAGAACTATTTTTCTTGAATTTTCCTATATTTCTCTCATTTTCTGATGCCTTTATATTTTTAAAAATTAGTATAAATAGTTCTAATGTTTGAAAAATTCTAAAATTTTATTCATATGTAGATTTCAATGAATTTATCATCTAAAAAAAAATCAGGTCAAAATTCATTCAAATCAATGTGATTTGATAGTAGCCCTTGTCAAAATTAAAATAAGAGATCTCTTATGAGAGACTCTCTCTATATATAATGTTACTTTACCCAAATTTGATACCTAAATCAGGTGCCCAAATGACGTGGGAACACTTCAACCCATTTATTTAAATCATGCAAATCTAATCAAATTTAAATAAATAGATTATAGTATTGTCACATCATTTGGGCATCTGAGTTGGACACCAGTTTTGAACAAAGTAGCATTATTGATATATATATCCGTAGAATATTTGGTTGTTTTTCTAATTTAATTCTCCATTTTGTGCTTAGTATAATCATTTTCTCTTATCCGTAGGCACATTGCTTTGGGTTTTAGGCATCTGAAATTTAAAGGATTTCAATTTTCAATATTGACTCTCCGATTGATAGGAGCCATCAAGTATGAAGAAATTATTTGTATGCCCTATCATACCCTGCAAATTTGATTTACAATCTCAATTTCCTCATTTTAGTTGTGTCATTTAGAATATGTTGCCAACAGTTCTCAAAGATAAATAATAATCTTTACAATGTTGAGGATTTGTCCATTGTTTTTATTAGAGGTCATTAAGTGAAGAAATTGATTTCCTTTTTTTTTATAGAAAAAAAGTGTTGCTTGAATCCACAGTTTTAGTGCTATCTCCATTAATTCATGCATACTAAGCAGCTGATCAAACTTTGGATCTTCAAATATAATGTGATAAGTCTGACCAGACCAATTACTCAATATTTATATAAATTGTGAGGATTTTGTTTTGTTTTAATCTTTTTATAGGAAATAAGTTAATTTTACGATGTTTTCCATTCTTTAGTGTTAACTGTTAACAATTTTATTTGAAGAATTTAAAAGGACCGGTAATAGATTGTGTTAAGCAGTTGATTGTGTTGAATATTTAAATATTAGTTTTTTCTACTTCTGATGTGGTTGGGACACGTGATAATCATAAATGTTATTATCTTTTTAATTTTTTAAGATAATATAATAATAATCTTAAATCATATATATGTTATGAATATAATGCAATTATATATGAATAAATATCCATCAATCAATGGAAGAAACTTCCATCCTTTTGTATTCCCACTAGTTTTATCATAATGATTAATTTTATGATTCATTATAATGTAATTATATATACTTAATGTAATGTGGGATTGTGAGGCTATAAAAAGGGTCTCAAACCATTGTATTTGATACACTTTTTATGATGAGAACAATTGATGAATAAAATACTTCCCTCTTTAGTTATTCCTGATCTCTTCTCTTCTCTACTCTAAGTTTATGTTTTATATTTTGTTTATTCTTCATCAATTTATAATACGTTATCAGCACGAATCTCTAACCATTATATGTTTCAGGTTTCGGATATGAAAGTTTTTTGTTTGTAGGCAAGACGTCATATGATCCAAATTCAACACGAGATAAAAGATAATATCTTCTTGATGAGACCGAGAGATCCAAAACAAATTGTAAAGTATTTCTTCCTCTAATTTTGGGATAAGAAAAAAATGTTTATATTATTTCACTTCTTAATTTTGTTCTTAATATTCATTGGGTTGCTAAGAAAGAACAGATTAAATGATTGTATTGCAACAGGAAGATTGCAAAAATGAAATTAATTATATTGCAACCCAAAGATCTTACAATCAAATAGCATAAAGCTTGGTTTGATATATATTTGATCATTGTTAAATCAAAAAGCCTGAAGCTTGATAAGTCTGAAGCCCAATTTAGTGTTTTAATATTACAATAACAAAAAGTCTGAAGCTTAACATAATGATAATAAAAAATCTTATTGGAATTTATCGATTGCAATCAAATCAAATTATAAGAATAATGAATAAACATTAAATCAGAACCTCAAATTATAAATTCCACTTGAAGTAATAATTAATTTTGCAATCCGAAGTTCCAAAAAACTATTAATCTAAAATATAAACTCGATGTTTATATATGCATGTAGAGTCATAATGAAGTTTTAAACTTCTATCAAATATGAATTTGGTTAAGAACCTGAAGTTCCGAAACAGAAAATCATGAACTTAATACTGTGATACAATTATAACCAAATATCTATTTATTAATAGATATTGTGCAATCACTTTGATGATTTACTTTAGAGGATATGGACTATAAAATAAAATCCGAAATTTGAAAAAAGGGTATATATATTTGATCGAATTTTGAGCATGATCCAAGTATTTTAATAACATTTACTTTATTGTTGTTTAGATTTAATTTATTTATACAACTATTTTTTATGAGTATGTTTTATGATTACCACTATATTGGGTCTTCCACAACAGAAAACAAACTTATTTTTATTTTCAGCGGTTCATATTTTGATATTGTGATTGGAATTGATCAATGTATATGGGACCAGAAGTTCTATATTCAAATCCAATTAGGAACTAAAAGTTCCAAATTTGAATCAAATTGAGAACGTGAAGTTCTAAATTTGAAGACGAACCAGAAGTTTTAATGGTAATATGATTTTATTAAGAACCTAGTGTCTTGAAATAGCAAATCACAACCTCATGGTGAGACCAGAAGTTTCAACAAATTGTAAAATATATCTTTCTCTATCTCAAAAGATGTTTTTCTTTTCTTTCTTTTCTTTCTTTTATTTTATTACATTATTTTGGTTTTGGGTTGTGAAGAAATGAAAACAATTAGATGATTGTATTGCAACCAGAAGATTGTAAAAATGTAGTGAACGTCTTGCAACCTAAAGATTGTATAAATTAAAACTCAAGCTAATGTGAGATTTTACGATTGCAAAATCAAATAGTTGAAGCTCAATTTGATGTTAGTCCTGAAGAGTCAGAAGCTCAATCTAATTATGAATTATAGTCAAATCAGAACATGAAATTATGAATTTAAATCAAATTATAGCTTAAAATTTTGAATATCAATTTATGTGATTATTATTTGGAACCTGTAGTTCTGAATTCATATTTTTAATTATATCTATGAAATTTATATATGAACTTGAAGTTCTAATGAAACTCAAAATTTAATTGAATATGATTTTTTTTTAACTTAAAGTTTTGAATTTGTACATCATAATCATAAAGTTACGATATAAGTAGGTTCAAAATTAATTTTCCTAACATGTTGAGTTTCTTGCAATTATGATATTTCTACCTCATATTCATTATTTATATTTCATATGAAAAGACTCTAACAATGTGATTGCTCCTTCTTATCACGGTATGTAAAGTGTAAAAGATTATATTTTCACATATAAGACAACATGAATTTTGGTATTTTGCACATCTATTAGTAAAAAACTGTTTCTATTATTCATTCATTGGTCTATGGATTCACCGTGTGATATTTAGTTTTATGATTCTTGAATTTTGTGATTTTAAAATTGATGGTTTTATTATGAAGTGAATTTGCATTCACATGGTCTTAAAAATAAGTATTTGTATTGTTTTAGTAGTTTTGTATTATCATAACATGAAGTTGCTTTCAGGGTTTATTTATCCTAATACTTGATATGGATTTTTTATGAATTAAATTTTACTTTAATTCCCATCTCTAAAGAAAAAAAAATTATGATAAAAATAATGTTATTTCTTCCATAATTCTTTCTCTTAGTGATGTATGAAAGGTACGAAAATTTTCATAGAAAATATAAATTTTCAAATTTTACATGATATAAATTTTACTGTCATATGTATATTTTGATATATATATATATATATATATATACATGATACATATGAACAATTAATATATTTATTGGTTAATATATTATATACTTATAACTGTTTTGATATCGAGCATTCTTATTAAAATTATATATATTTTGTATTTAGATTTTTATCATTTAAATTGTTACTCAAAATCATATTGATTTGTTATATTTTATCATTGTTTTTATTTATTTATGATAAGTTTAAATATAAGTATTTCATGGTAAAGATCCAATAGTTCTTTTGATTCGATAAGATGAAGGATTTGAGTACCAAGAAAAGACATGACTGAAATATATTACACGTCGTGACTCAAATATTTGTTCCTGAAGTAACAATATATATTATGATAATTACATGCCTCTAATCTGCTTTTAAAGGAGCAATATTGAGATTAGTAATTTGAGAATATTTGGATTAATATCATTCCCTGAAGTGAATGATGTTTCTTTTAAAATGTCATGGTTGTGATTGCAAATATAGATAGTTGAAATAATTATTGAAGCTAAGGTGATTACTACGAGAAATTCATTTCAATCCACCAGAAGTGGAATAACACCAAAACAAAGCAAGAAAATTTGAAAGCATTTTGAATACACCTTTTATGAATTATAAAATCTTTCTACTTGCTTTAGGTGTTAAATAAAAGGACAAAAGAGCACATATGGTAAATTTTAATATTTTGTTGATTTTTAACAAGAAAAAATGAATGCTCTACAAGAGATATTATTTTGATACAAAGTGAAAAATAATTACATGAAAATACTTTGTATATATTAGATCTGGAAGATCAATGAACAAATAAATTATTTTGTGTCAATTAAAAAATATTTTACATGCCAGAAGCATGCTTGTTTTTATAGTTTATCCTATCATAAGATCATATAATTAATATTATGTTATGAACTAGAAGTTCAATTAAAGAAAATGACGCATCGAAATATTGAAATATTTTTCCTCAATAATTTTTTTTTTGCTGCTGAATGTCTCCGAAGGGCATAAGACGATAGTACTTAAAGTACAATATGACAGAATAAACGAGATCATATAGAAAATTACGATGATGCATAAGATTTTCTTGAAATTTAATTTTATCGCCGTTAGGGGGAGAATTTTCATAAATTGATAAACGACTTGAAATTACATTGTATGCATCATCTTGTGATTTGCATAGCATGCAAATAATTTTTCAGATGATTCGAAGAAAATAACAAAATTACATTCTGCCAATAAACAAACCCGGGTGGTTGTTCCTGTAGAACAATTTATGAAATGGTAGGAAAAAAAAAGCATCTGTTAGTGAAAGACAATTTAGTTCAAATGATAAGGTTCCCTAAAAGTGGAATTTGAAATATCATAAACACAGTGAAAATAATACTCAATTGATAACTAAATCATCATCATCAAAGACTCCAGAAGAGTTAGTCTCTCATAAGTAAAAAACAAAATCCTAAGGATACATAGAGAAATGTTAAACCCCCCTATGAGACTCTTGGAGTAGAAAATAGAAAGATCGCAATTGTCCCAGTAAAGACACATGTACCAGAAATAAAGAGATTATATTTCTCCGAAAGACATATTTATATAAAGAGGCATGTGTACTAAATATTAAAGAGGATTCAATAACCCCTGAAGAGGCACCTAGAATACGAAATGTAAATCAATTATATTGATAGTATCGAAATTGAGATCATATATTGGTCTGCGTATTATGAAAAATATGATGATGGTCTTAAACTATAAACTGTATATATGTTGACACAGTGGTGAAAAATAAAAGGCAGAGTTATACGTACTTTATATTTGAAAATATTAGAACTGCAGTCCAAATGTTTGATGACATCAAATTCAATGAATATAATTATTTTTCGTACGAATTAAGATAAAATGTTTACTGCAGAAACCTAGTTTGACAATGAATAGAAATCCTAGAAGGATTTAAATGCCTGAAGCAAGTAATTTGATACTACATTTTATATATATTTTATATAACAAGATGCATGTAGTACATATGCATTTATGAATATTGTGTTGAAAGAATCCACAAATTTGATTCCAAAGAAATATATGTTGATCGTTTGAGACTTATTAATACTCCCGATGAGTATACAAATTATAAGTTTATAAGGAATAATTTCTAAGATGAAAAAAATCTTGGAAAATGATATTTAGTCTCGATTAATGACCGTGTTGAGTGTTTTTCAATTAGCATAATAATACATGAATCAACATATATAAGAAAAGGTCCTGGAGCACTTTTCAAAGATAAAACTTATGGGATGGATACCTTGATGCTTATTACATAAAATTAAAGTGATGTATAATTCTCTTTCATTAATGAAAATAATAATGAAGAACCTTTTGGTCTTGAAGTACCAAATATGTTCAAATGGTGTTTTTTTATATTATAAAATAACATAATGTTATATATAATAGGTTGCACCAATTTGAAAAGCAACATTAGTAAAGTTCTTCATACAAGATTTCCAAAAGGTTGGGGTGTGATAGATTGAAATATCTTAGCAAAATATTAAAGCATTTACATAAGAATGAGGGGGAGCATATTTATCAAGGATTTTTACTAGTTGGAGGAAATACAATGCAACTGTACTCTTTTCCCTTCACTAGGTTTTTATTCCACCGGGTTTTTACTAGTAAGGTTTTAATGAGGCAGTTTTTGCACCCCCCATTACTTTTAAAGGTTAATTTGAGATGTAGATGAATATTGTACTCTTTTTCCTCTGTTAGTTTTTTTTCCATCGGGTTTTTATTAGCAAAGGTTTTAATGAGGCATATTCACTGTATGATTGATGGAGATTAATTCAAGGGGGAGTGTTATGAATATAATGCAATTATATATGAATAAATATCCATCAATCCATGGAGGAAACTTCCATCCTTTTGTATTCCCACTAACTTTATCATAATGATCAATTTTATGATTCATTATAATGTAATTTATATATACTTAATGTAATGTGGGATTGTGAGGCTATAAAAAGGGTCTCAAACCATTGTATTTGATACATTTTTGTGATGAGAACAATTGATGAATAAAATACTTCTCTCTTTAGCTATTCATGATCTCTTCTCTTCTTTAAGTTTATGTTTTATATTTTGTTTATTCTTAATCAATTTATAATAATATCATATATAATATAATAATAGAAGACTTTTATGTGGCAATCATTAGTTTAGTTGATTTTCTAAATTTAATAAGAATTTATTCACACTCGAATTTATTCACATTCCACTCAAAAGACATGATACAAGGAAAATGGTATAGAAGTTTTATAAGCCAAGTTGGAATCCAAAACAATACCACTTCCTTAACAGAAATAATTATGACTAAAGAGAAATTTTTATTATATAATATTATAATAATATATATACTTTTAATTTTTATTATTATTATCCATAATATATCATGTTATTTTAAATGTTTCGTAATTAAGGGTATTTTGGTAAAAATACAATTAACTCCATTCCATTCGGTTGTTAACCAAAAATAATAATACTGATTCAAAGACTAATTTTAAAGTTCCAACCAAACAAAAAATATCAGTTTTCCTTTCCTTTTCATTCCCATTCTCATTCCCACGTTACAATTACTATTCCACGATAGTAACCAAATGTAACCTTAATGTTTAGGGACATGGTTTGCCACATCAACAAACCAAGTCACACAACATATTAACTCACGACATGACTAGTAATATTAAGCGGTTAACCTTTATCGTGATTGGCCACGTGTCAAGTATCGTGCGTGATTGTTTTGCCACATCAAGCATCTCTGCATGAAGTGTCTGGTCAATGAAGTTTTTCTCAAATTAAAGAGTAAAGTAAGCTTAACATCCACGTCCTTATTAAATATAGAATTTTTGTAACTTTTAAAATTGTTATTGGTAAAATCTGGAAGAGTGACGAGTCAACATGATTACCTAAATGTGTGGTAGTCAGGGATGCCACGTCACCAAAAGTCAACTAGACTAAACCAACCTAATTTGAGCAAAGATGGTCTCATAATACACTGTCGGGGTTACCTAAATGATCGGGTGGAGATAACTCAACTAAAGTGGTTAGATTGACCAGGTGAAGATGACTTGGTCGAGATTACTGAGATGGCCGGGTCAAGACCTTCGGTAGGGATCGAATCACTGGTCGGGGAGAATGAGGTCTGGTCAGGTCTGGTAGACGGTCGGTTGAGCCACACATGTGTTGGGGTTTATACGTTAAAGATGTAATTTGTAAATGAATTTATGAAATAAATAAAAAAGAAAAATTCTATTCATTCTTGTTGTGTTGTTTATTTTATAACTTGTGCATATATTTAAGATCAAAGATTGCTAGATGTAATATCGTTATGTGTATATGAGTGTAATATACAGATGGATACAGTAAGAGACGTGCAATCTAAAGAGTCCATAGATAACAAATAAAGTTGTGTACCTAATTTGTGGTTAATTTATAGCTGCGGTCCATTCCGTAATGTACGGTGATTCTATCCTGAATCATTCATATGAGGTATGGGAATGGAGGCACCTTGTATGATGATCATATAAGACTGGGCCATGGTCTACATGAATCTCTCACCAAGATCTGTTTACTGATGAGATTCATATATATCAACTAATGATGGCAATATATGGGTGATCTTAATCCTGAGTGTCTTATGGACTCCTTCAGGTTAGATCGTGGTATTTGATGTACCATAGGTGAGGTCGGATATATTTCCTGATCAATATACTCCGTATGTTGGGATTACGGTTTGGCTTGTGGCTGGGAAGGTTTGTACACAATAGTGAAATCCATTTATTCTTATGAGATGTATATGGTATTTCCACTAATGGTTTATTTGGGGCTTGGACAATATGAGTGCTCTCCTAATTCCGTGAGGAAATAGGATTTATTGTCCAATAGAGAATCAATCGTATTTAAAGGATATATGTAACAATTGATGTATAATGGATATTATGACCCAGCTCTAATTATGAACTACTATAGAGGATCACACCATGTGTAACAGCTATCTATCGATGGATACCGAGTTGTATCGATTTGTGTAAAAGCGTCTGCAGTTGAGAGAGTGTAGCTTCGGACTTTTAGTGGAATAACATTGGAGTTAATAATCAAGAAATATTAATTAAAGAGTTTAATTATTGTTTCCGAGTATTATTGGAGCTCAAAATACTGTTGGTCCATTAGGTACCCTTGCTAGCCCGATTTATTTAGGTAACAACACGGATAATTAATTGAATTGTCCAATTAATTGTTTTACGAAAGTGATACGCATTTATTCGGGAATTAATTGAATATTGAGATTATTTAATTAATGAATAATGGTGAATAAATAAATTAAATAATAAGATTATTTAATTATGTTATTAATCACTAAATGGAGGGTGTTAGTTGATATTTGGTAGAATAAGATAATATGATTATTTTATTTTAATAAATATTTTAAATTGAATTTAAAATGTTGAAATTCAAAATTAATTTTTAATTAGTTTTTAAATAAAAGATAGGAGATGTTTTTTATTTGATTTTTTTTTTAAATCTGATCAGGTTTTCAAAAGTTAAAATAAATTATATATGTGATATATAAATATTAATTTTGAAAAACTGAATCAAAGAAGATTTCGTTTTTAAGTTACAAATTATATATGAGATATATATATGTTTCTAAAAAATAAAAAGAAAAAAATAGAAAAAAGATCAACACACATATAAGAGTTTGCATGTGATGCAATTGCGAGTCCGTGGAACATCAACTGAAACACCTGATATCAACACACACACGCATCAATTAATTGGTTTTGCATGAGATGTAATTTATCATGTGTGTGCATGAGATATCAAAAGAGAGATTAAAAAGGTACATGTGTGTGCGCAGAAGAGAGGCATGAAACACTGTGTATCAGATAGAAAAAGAGACAGAATATATGGTCTCTTGATCGTTGATGCAAGGGGTTATGTGAACGTAGAAGAAAAAGTTTCTTATGATACTCTCTTCAACATCCTCCTAAGTTTCTAACATCGTAACATGCCCACACGTAGTTACCTGTCCCTGGATAGAGTGAGGAAAATCAGTGGTATAGACCATGAGCATATCGAAAAGTGAAGGAGCCTCCAAACGTTAGTATGATTTTATTTTCTTCTTCTCATTATGTTGATTTCAATTTCCAGTATATATGTATATTTTACTATTTTAATAAATTTATATATATAAGTTTTGAAAAAATAATTATGATCCCAAGTTCACTAATTATAGATCGTTTACGATTTGTATAAAAAATTTAAAAACCGATTTCCGCTGTGTTATCGGTGAATGGGGTTCCAACGATTGGTATTAAAGCCAATTTTATTTTCGGAACAGGAAATGGTTTTCGATACTACTGTATGTGTGATTGTGTAGACACAATTTAAATTGACTGTATGCTGATTTTGTATGTATATTAAATTTTTTAATTTATAAAAATGTGATTAATCGTTAATTATATGGTACTATGGATTTAGAGTTTATCGGTTGTATAATTTTTTTTAATTTTTTTTTTACTTTTACTGTTATTGTATTGTAACTAAATTAAAAAAATTGTAACCTATATTAAAGACCTGGAAAAATCGCGAAGAAGGATTCATGAGATGAATCGGAGTGACCTGAATAGACTGGAAGACTCGAAAATTATAAGAAGACCAAGGAATGCCTTAGGGGTACTTTTATAATTTTAGATTCCAACTTTTTAGGTTAAATAATACACAATACTCGGTCAATTCATGTATACTTTATATTATGTGATGATAAAAGCATTGCCATGCATACGTATATCATTTAGATTACATGTGCCTACACAAATATATTTGATGTCATACATGCATCATAGCTTGATACTTTATGTATTTTTTTTAATGTGATTAAAATTGGTAAATACATAATTTGCTATGAATATGAGATTAGTTTTTTAATGGTCAAAAAACTTGGTAATTCTCATTAATATTAATCTAGTTATTAAAGAGTTTAATAAGTTAGATTAATAGGGTCATTTATTGTAATTGGGATTAAAATGATTAATAACCTAATAATAAATGAACTGAATAAAGTGTTAGAGTTTTAATAGTTAAAACTTGGTAAAAACGAACATAATAATCTGAACTTAGTAAATAGTTTACAAAGGCTTAGGTTATTCACTAATAGATTAGATTTTTAATTGTGAAAAATCATTAATAATTTATTAATTAATTAGAATTTGATTCTAATTAGTTAATACGCTAGATAACTTGATTAAAGTTAGCTGTTTGATCCTATAGAGTCCAGGTGCATTAACGGATAATAGAAAACCCTATTTATAAAATAGTGAGTGAGAGAGAGATATGTGAAATATATCCTGCAGTCTCCATCATTATTTCAACACCGTGAGATACGAATAGGGCCTCGATATGGCTTTGTTTTTGTCCACCCTAAGGAGGATTTCCACAAAGGTCAATACCAAGGTTGATTTCCTAACATATAGGATTTCTGAGGGTATTTCGGGATTGACCGACCCTAAGGCGACAATTCTCAAGTTAAGCTCGTAAGATCTGAAATGGTGGGTGACACTCATGAAGGTTTTAATTAAGTTTGTTGAATAAAAACCTGACTTAAAGTTCCCTAAAAACGTGTGTCTATAAACCCAGAGGGGGGGGGGGGGGAGGGGGTGAATAGGTTTTAATCAAGTCAATTGTCAATTTTTTCTTGATTAGTCAATATTCAAAATTCACCCAATAAAACAAACATACAACATCAAGTGTAAGGTGCAGAAATATAAATAACACAAGGTATACGTGGAAACCCTCCAAATAGGAAAAACCACGGGCTGTTAAGTGCACCACACTCGATCCCTGAAATCCATTATATGAGCAAAGGTTACACCCTCAAGTGATTCTCAGACTCTCACTCTCGACAACCTCAGGCTATGGACACCGCCACTCACCACTTTTGGTTCAGTACCTAGTGATATCCCCTGATACACTATTATTGGTGTAAACGCCTCCTACTCTACCCCCTTGGGCCTTTTACAGTGGCACCCAACCTGTTGCTTGTCAACCCATCCTTGGTTGCAACGCTTCTCTTGCTTGTGCAACTTCACACCGAAGCCACAAGACTTGACTCAATGAAGAGTTCAACAACCTATGTGAATATGATGAAATATTCAAACATGCAAATAATGCTAGGCAAAACACTAAATGCTTATCTAGGAATTTAAGAATGTCACTAAGTACAATTCCTAGATATCAATGTCTAAATGAATGCTCATAAAGACTTAACTAGATGTAGTTATGCAATATTATATCCTAGTTATCAAACAAAGCCATTTCAACATATGTTGTCATTAAGCATGGCATGATCATTAATGCAATCATCAAAATGCAATCAATACGACCTAATCAATATCTAAATGCAAAGCATAAAGATTTAGCTAGAAGGGTAAAATCGTCCTAAACACTAGCTATCACAAACAAACATCTCAACCAACAATCAACAACCCAAACATGTTACAATTGCAATTAAACATAAAAGCATACATTCAATAAGCAATAAATGCTATTCCTAGGTAAGCATGGACTAGTAATGAAACATCAAGTTCTAGGGCATATAGAGATTACCTAGTCATGAAACATATGAAGACCCATGCTTGAAAGATGTAGAATATTGCTAGATGTTCATGGATGGGGATTTGGTTGAGTAAAAAAGTACACCTGGGAGCTCTCTCTCTCTTGGTGATTCAATTTCAGAGCTCTAGGTCTGATTTGGGAAGAAGATGATATATATAAGGTGTAAAAATGAGCTGCACAAGAAAAGATATTTTTGTCTAAATCAGGTTTTTCGCTATAGGTTTCGCCCCTTAAGGGGGAGAAGAGTTTGGAAGCGAAAATTGTTGTCAAAAGTTTTGCTACTTGTTTCGCTCCAGGAAGCGGCGATATTTTTCAAACGAAAATTGCTGCCAAGATTTTCTGGGCCATTTTCGTGTGAGGCTCGTGTGAATTCCACTCTCAGCACACCAGCTTGAAATTAAAGCGGTTCAAATCGTGACCAAATGACTTTGAAACCTTTCGTATAATATACCTTTGGAAAGGTATGGAAGTCTAATTTTTATTGCAATTAAAAAAATACGATTTGGATGAATATAGAAAAATTTATGTCCAAATAAGTGACTAAAGGTCAGAAGCGGACAACAATAGAGATGCCCTGTTTTTATGGTCACTTTGGAGATTTCAAAACCAACCCAAATGGTCATAAAATATTACGAATAATATACCGTTTGAAAGGTACGGGTGTCTAGTTTGTACATAAATTTTCAAAACTCATTTTGAAGCAATATACAAAATGTTATGGTCACACGACCGTATCATTGCAATCATTGAAATCCACTATTTTGAAACTAGACACCTTACTCCATATAACCAAACCATGAGAAGAATAAGACATTCTCAAATGTTCTCTCAATTCACTAAGACAAGCACACCACCGTGCAAGCGCGAACACATACAAAACAACACTATGAATGCATATAGACAACAGTGAAGAACACATGCATAACAAACCAAATGCAAGTGAGTGAGTGTGTGTGAGCAACACATACTGCATGTCAATACAAATGCATAATATGTGAGTGTGTGCAACTAAAACCGCTTCAAAGAAAGTTAAGCAAGCGATATACCTTTGAATTGAACTTGGTCACGAGCAAAGCCAGCCTAAACTACCCTTACATTTTAATCCCCAAATATGTGGTTTGTCAACTGAAATAAGCCAATAAAAAACCGAGGAACTTACACTGACTGAATAAACGATGGTTGAATGATATGGAATAAGAGATATTCTAGAATATAATTTGATTGAGAATATCTCGGTCCAACATGCAAAGACTTGACCGACCCTAAGACGGCACTTCTTTGTGGTATGTTGGATTGTCGTGGTATAGTAACTAGTTTTAGGGTAGTTCTAGTTTGTTAAAAATGTTCATGCATCATGTTTAAATTTATACCAAAGCACTCACACTTGTTTTAAATAAATGACTAAAAGAATGTTTTATTTATTTCAGCAATAATGTCTTCTACATTACTTTAAAATTCTCGCAAACGACAAATTAACTGGTGATAACTACACTAAGTGAAAACTTAACATTAATGCAATATTGGTCACCAAAGACCTCAAGTTTGTGCTTACAGAGGAATGTCCTCCAACGCCTGCTGCCAATGCCACATGCACTGTTCGTGAGGCTTACCAATGATGGGTCACATCTGATGAGAAGGCCTGAACATATCTATTGGCTTCTATGACAGACGTGCTTGTCACAAAGCATGAAGCAATGACTTCAGCAATCGAAATCATGGAGTCATTGCAAGCTATATTCGGCCAGCCCTCCAAGCAAAAGCGACACGAATATGTTTGTTTCGCTATGCTCACCCGCATTAAGGATGGTACATCAGTTCGAGAATATGACCTGAGTATGATGTCCTACTTCAACACGGCAAAAGTCAATGGTAGGGCCATTGACGAACCCAGTCAAGTGAGCATCATACTAACGGCTCTTTCGAAGAGTTTTAATCAATTTAAGTGCAATTATAGGATGAACAAGTTAATGTTCAGTCTCACACAGTTGCTCAATGAGCTCACTACTTTTCAGACCTTGACTAAGGACTGTAAGGGCAAGACCGGTGAGTCAAATGGTTTTGAACCATCTTCCTCCAATAATAAGAAGAGTAAGAGGTCTGTTGGGAAGACGAAGAGTAATCCCACACCCAAGAAAGCCCAAGGCAAGAAGATGTCCAAGAAAGGTAAATATGATACTTGTTCTTAAGTCATGTTTATTGAAAGATGATTCTTCACCCTGGATAGTTGATTTGGGGTCCACTAACCATGTTTGTTCTTCTTTGCAATGGACTGATTCTTTTACACAGCTAGAGGAGGGAGCCTTCTCAAAGGGTGTGGGGTTAGCGGATGTCGTATTGGCACGAGTAGTGGAGGTAATCAGATTACATTTTTTTAATAATTATATATTGTTGGGCAATGTATTTTATGTTCCTAGATTTACATGAAATTTGATTTCTGTTTCTAAGTTGTTAGAACAAAAATATCATGTTTCTTTTAATAATAAGTATGTATTACTGGAAAGAATGCTCTGAATATTTATTTAGAAATTAATGAAAACAATTTATATGTGTTAGGAACGTTAATACTTACTACACTGCTCAACACCGAAAAGTTTAAGGTTGAAAAACCAAAAACTAAACGACATAAAATTTCTCTAGATAATGACATGTATCTCTGGCATCTAATGCTTGGCCATATAAACCTTGAATGGATAGACAAACTAGTAAAAATCGAACCTTTAAGTAAGTTAAAGGTTGGTACCTTACCTGTTTACGAATCTTGTCTAGAAGGTAAGATGACTAAGAGACCTTTTACGGGAAAAGGGCTTAGAGCTAAAGAATTGCTAGAGCTTATACATACAGACATCAACGGACCGATGAATGTTAAAGCTAGGGGTGGTTATGAGTATTATGTCACCTTTATAGATGACTACTCAAGATACATATATGTCTAACTAATGCAACGAAAGTCGAAAACATTTGAAAAGTTCAAAGAATTCCGAGATGAAGTTGAGAATCAATTAGGTAGGATTATCAAGTCACTACGATTAGATCATAGAGGTGAATACCTTGATCAAGAGTTTGAAGACTTCATGGTTCAGCATGGGATAGTTTCCCAACTCACAGCTCCTAGTACACCTCAGCAAAATGGTGTATCAAAGAGGAGAATTAGAACCCTAATGAAAATGGTGAGATCTATGATTAGTTTCTCAACATTGCCAAATTCCTTCTAGGGATATGTGTTACAAACAACGACATACATTTTGAATGTAGTGCCATCCAAATCTGTTCCTAAGACTCTCCTAGATTTGTGGAATGGTCGTAAAGCTAGTTTGTGACATTTTCGTATATGGGGTGTCCAACAAAAGTGGAAATTTAGACTTCAAGTTTGTGGTCTTCCTATTTGTAGGATACTCCAAGGAGACCAGACGTGGACACTTCTATAGCCCCAAAGGTAACAAAGTATTTGTATCAACAAATGCAATGTTTCTTAAGGACAATTATATTAGTGACCATAAACCATGTTCTAAAATTGTATTGAATGATTTGGAGCCTAGTGAGACTAGTGCTTCATTAACAAGAGTTGTTGATCCGTAAACATCTAAGAGCCAGATGGTTCCTAATCAAGATACATTACCACCTAGACGTAGTGAGAGGGTTGTGAGACAACCTGAATGGTATTTAGGTATAGGTGAGGGATAAAGTGTTGTCTTTCTTGATAGTGTGGATGATCCATTGACATTTAAGAATGCAATGGAAGATTCTGATAAAAAGGAATGACTTAAAGCCATGAATCTCGAGATAGAGTCCATGTACTCTAACTCAGTCTGGGATCTTGTAGACTTACCGAATGGGGTAAAACCCATAGGGTGTAAGTGGATCTACAAAGGTAGAGACCTTCAAGGCAAGGCTAGTGGCCAAGGGTTATACCCAGAAAAGAGGGTCGATTATGAAGAGACCTTCTCACCAGTAGCCATGTTTAAGTCTATTAGGATTTTCTTATCCATTGCTGCCTATTTTGAATATGAAATTTGGTAGATGGACGTTAAGACTATATTTTTGAATGACAATCTTGACGAGAGCTTCTATATGATGTAACCAGAGGGATTCGTGTTTCCCTCTATGGACTTAAGCAAGCTGCAAAGGTCTATCTATGGGCTTAAGCAAGCATCTGGATCTTGAAACATCAGGTTTGATGATGTGATCAAAACCTATGGCTTGGAGCAGAACGTTGATGAGCCATATGTCTACAAGCGCATCATTGACAGGAAAGTAGTTTTCTTGGTCGTATATGTAGATGATATCCTACTCACTGGGAATTATGTGGGAGTGTTGTCTATTGTAATGGGCTGGCTAGCTCGCCAATTTCAAATGAAAGATTTGGGAGAGGCGAGTTATATTTTAGGGATCCAACTTATGATGGAACGTAAGAACAAACTCTTAGCATTGTCTTAGACATTTTATATCGACAAGATTCTTGTGCAATTTTTGATGCAGAACTTCAAGAAATATAATTTACCTTACAAGCATTGAGTTTACTTGTCTAAGGAATAATGTTCTAAGACACCTTAAGAAGTTAAGGATATGAGACGTGTACCCTACGCATTGGTAGTAGGTGGTAGTCTCATCTATGCTATGTTATGCACGAGATCGAACATCTACTATATAGTGGGTGCAGTCAGCAGATACCAGTTAAACCCATGATTGGATCATTGGGTTGCTGTCAAGACTATTCTCAAGTATCTTCGGAGAACGAGAAACTATATGCTAGTGTATTCGGATAGAATTTGATCATGTTAGGATACTTAGATTCTGATTTTCAGTCAGACAAGGATTCTAGAAAATCCATATCTGGGTTAGTATTCACCCTAGATGGTGGAGCCAGTATGTAGAGAAGTATCAAGCAATCTTACGTTACAGACTCCGCCATGGAAGCCAAATATATAGCCGCTTGTGAAGCTGCTAAAGAGGTTGTTTGGCTACATAAGTTCTTCAGTGATCTGGAAGTTGTTCCAAATCTGGATAAGCCTATCATACTTTATTGTGATAGCAGTGGTGCTGTGGCTAATTCCAAAGAACCAAGAAGCTACAAGAGAGGGAAGCATATAGAGAGAAAATATCATCTCGTTAGAGAGATAGTTCAGAGAGGAGATGTGATCGTCATAAAGAGAGCCTCATAAGACAATCATGCTGATCCATTTACGAAGATCTTACTGGTTAAAGTGTTTTTGGGTCACCTAGAGGGTCTAGGGTTACCAAACATGCCTTACATGCTTTAGTGCAAGTGGGAGACTGTTGGGGTTTATGCCCTAAAAATGTAATTTGTAAATGGATTTATGAAATAAATAAAAAAGAAAAGTTCTATTCATTATTGTTGTGTTGTTTATTTTATAACTTGTGCATACAT
This sequence comes from Dipteronia dyeriana, assembly GCA_032871835.1. Lineage (NCBI taxonomy): Eukaryota > Viridiplantae > Streptophyta > Magnoliopsida > Sapindales > Sapindaceae > Dipteronia > Dipteronia dyeriana. The sequence continues at coordinate 41,811,563 of CM065296.1, forward strand.
TTAACATCCAAGATTGCAGGATGTAATCTCGAATTGTGTATATGAGTGTCATATACAGATGGATACAGTAAAAGACGTGCAATCTAAAGAGTCCTTAGATAGCAAATAAAGCTGGGTACTTTATTTGTGGTTAATCCATAGCTGCAGTCCATTCCGTAATGTACGGTGATTCTATCCTGAATCATTCATATGAGATATGGGAATGAAGGCACCTTGTATGATGTGATCATATAGGACTGAGCCATGATTTATATGAATCTCACACCAAGATCCGTTTACTGATGAGATATATATATATATATATATATATATATATATATATATATATCAACTAATGATTGCTATATGTGGGTGATCTTAATCCTGAGTGTCGTATCGACTTCTTCAGGTTAGATCGTGGTCTTTGATGTACCATGGGTAAGGTCAGATGCATTTCCTGATCAATATACTCCGTATGTTGGGATTGTGGTTTGGTTTGTGGCTGGAAAGGTTTGTACACAATAGTGGAATCCACTCCTTCTTGTGAGAAGTAGATGGTAGTACCTTTAAGAGTTGATTCAGGGTTTGGACAGTATGAACGCTCTCCTAATTCCGTGAGGAAATAGGATTTATTGTCCATTAGAGAATTAATGTTACTTAAAGGATATATGTAATAAGAGGGGTATAATGGCGTTATGTCCCAACTTTAATTTTAAACTATAGTGGAGGATCACACCATGCGTAATAGCTATATCAATGAACACCGAGTTGTACTGGTATGTGTAAAAACGTTTGCAGTTGAGAGAGTACAGCTTCAGGCTTTTAGTGGAATAACTCCGGAGTTAATAACAAAGGAATATTAATTAAAGAGTTTAATTAATGTTTTCGAGGATTATTGAAGCTCAAAATACTGTGGGTCCATTAGGTTCCCTTATTAGCCCGATCGATTTAGGTAACAACACGAATAATTAATTGGATTGTCCAATTAATTGTGTTACGAAAGTGACACTATTTATTCTGGAATTCATTGAATAATGAAATTATTTAATTAATGAATAATGATGATTAAATAAAATAAATAATAAGTTTAGTTAATTATGTTATTAATCACTAAATGGAGGGTATTAGTTGATATTTGATAGAATAAGATAATATGATTATTTTATTTTATTAAATATTTGAAATTGAATGTAAGATGTTTAAATTCAAAATTAATTTTTAAATAAAAGATATGAGATGTTTTTTATTTGAAAGTTTTGAAAAATCTGATTAGGTTTTCAGAAGTTAAAATAAATTATATATGTGATATATATTAATTTTGAAAAACTGAATCAAAGAAGATTTCGTTTTTAAGTTACAAATTATATATGAGATATACATATGTTTCTTAAAAAAGAAAAAGGAAAAGCAGAAAAAAGATCAATGCGCATATAAGAGTTTGCATATGATGCAATTTGTGAGTGCATGGAACATTAACTGAAACAGCTGATATCAACACACACACACATCAATTAATTGGTTTTGCTTGAGATGCAATTTATCATGTGTGTGTGTGTGAGATATGAGAGATTAAAAAGGTACATGTGTGTGCGCAATAGAGAGGCGTGAAACACTATGTATCTAATAGTAAAAAAGACAATATATGGTCTCTTGATCGTTGACGCAATGGGTTGAGTGAATATGGAAGAAAAAGTTTCTTCTGATTCTCTCTTCAACATTCTCCTAAGTTTCTGAGACCTTGACACGCCCACATGCAGTTAACAGTCTCGGGATATAGTGAGGAAGATCAGTGGTACAAACCAGGAGCATATCGAAAAGTGAAAGAGCCTCCAAACGTTGGTATGGTTTTATTTTCTTTTTCTCATTATATTGATTTCAATTTCCTGTATATACATATATTTTAATATTGTAATAATTATATATATATAAGTTCCAAAAATAAAATTATGATCTCGAGTTCATTGGTTACAGATCATTTACGATCTGTATAAAAATTTTAAAAATTGATTTCCACTGCATTACTAGTGAACACGGTTCCAACAACATAGAGAACATTGAATTCAACGGAATCACGACTCAAATACTTAATTCAAATAAGGTGTCTCGAAGCACACTCTAGTAAGGAGACAAATTTCTTTTTAGATATCAGAGTCTTGATTAGACAAGAGATCTAATGCATTTAGAACATAACATTGCGGAACATGAAATAAGATTAAAACGACTCCGACAAGTCAAAGTTTTATAAAACCTCAACAACTTTCCTTACTTGTACACAAGGAATTATGGTTCTATACGGATATAAATAGACCCTAATAACACCAATAATGTGTTAACGAAAAGTAATTTATACAAGAGTGCAAAAGAGATCGAGTGTGTAACAAAACATTCATAATGAAGTTCTTTCCTCGGCATCTCCGGCAACTGTGGTATTTTCCCTTCTTGGGTTTTCCTCGTAAAACATTGTGTTTTTCATGCTTGAATACTTTTCTTACTTTATAGTTTGATTGTTGATTCGTGTTAACTTATTAGAAGAGTGATTAATTCTACGTAATTTAAAAATTACCAACAGCAATTGGTGCTAGAAGGAGGGGGGAATATTAACTCTCACCAAAAACACGTGAAACAGTAACATGGCAAACAACATAGATGAAGTCAATCTCCACATGACGTTGGCCCCCCACGTGGCGTCAACAACCCTGGTTCATGAATTCACCCTAGCATTGCAGGAGGAGATTTACCCTCTAGAACCTCAACTTCCACCAGACAAGATGTGATAACTTCTATAGATGCCCTCTCCGATCTTTCCCTAGATACGTTCCGACAAGTCCAAGAGTCCCTACGGAGAGTCATTGAAGATACCGTTAGATAGGGAATCAATATAATAGGTACCACCAACTTGACCTCACCATATCAACTATCTACACCGGTGGTAGCCCAAGACCCATGGTATGCTCTAAGATAGTAGCAACGACCCCTGGCGTGCCTCAAAAATCTGGTAGAGATAGGGCGGATCGTCATGAGAGGAGGGAGCACTCCTAAAGAAGAGATTATCGCCAAGATGACCAGGACCACAATGAGCATGAAGGCTGAGAAAATCGAGAAACAAGTCAATATGAGATCAATTAGGCAAGAGATGAAACAAAACAAGTTAAAGTATGTAAGGGAACTAAAATGCTAAAATCAACACAAAGGATTTTTACATGGTAAAACCTCAAAATGAGGAAACATCCACGGTTTGATACCACAACCACCGGTAAACCACAATTCACTATGATGAATAAGAGATACACACTCAAAAAACAATCAACACATGAGACACTCTTCAAGCTATCAATTCCTACTCTACCCTCTGGCCTAGTGAATCACTTTGCCTACTTCCTATCCAAGATGTGGCTATCATACCTCTAGGAAGTAACTTCCTATCCAAGGCACTCTTGCCTCTAGTAAGATTTCTTCCTAGTCTATCCGGATACTCCCGATCCTAGACATGACTCCTTGCTTAACTATCCGAGTCCTATCGACTCTACTTAAGACTTCTTACTTAGTTATCCGGATCTCTCTAATCCTAACTAAGACTCCCTTGCTTGGCTAACCGGAACACTTTCCTAGCCAAGTATTCTTGCTCTAAAGCTTCACTCCCTTCAACAAGAGACTTCAACCTATTACAAGGCAATGATCATGTGAAGTTCACACATGCAATCCGACGTGTACATTTTTGTCATTAGAAATCGTACGTCAAAACAAATATTTATAAAAACCACAACAATGCCTAAAAAAGTTTATAAAACTAGTACAATTGCAAGTTGGGTGTTGTCCACAGGGAAAGAGGAATCAAATGGCTAACACTAGTAAACTAAAATTAAACTATGCATGAAAAGTAAATAAATGGTTTGGGTTTTGAAAGGTAAATTGTTAAAATGCAAGCTACAATTAGGTTGGTTAATCTAACATGCAATTAGTGTATGAGTTATAATATGATGGTTAAGACTAAGGAATTGATGGATCCAACAAGTGAATTATGGGCATGTACAAACTCTCATGAAATGAATGAACATAAATTGATTGTAACCAATCTTGATGTATAGTATTTTTTTTGTTTCCTTATGAGTTTCCAATCTAGATATGTAGTATTGGCCACTCACAAGTGATTGTTCACGAATACACATATATCAAATTAAGGGACTAATCTCTTTAGAAATAAACCAACCTAGAAGTATAGTATTGGTGCTTAACCTATCACAAGCAATTAACCTAGATATATAAAGAATTGATTACCTATTCAAAGTTGGATTAAAAATTGAGATTATAAAATATGGGTCTCTCTTGAGGATGTACTCTTGTTTGCCCTTTCCATTCAAATGAGCTTAAGAAGACCAAATAGATGTATACCTAGTCAACTACTTAAAAAATTCCCTTAATCAATTAGCAAAAAGAGGAGTGTTGAAAATACAAACACGGTTAAATGCTCAAGGCAAACCTAGAGAGGGGGGGGGGGGGGGTGAATAGGTTAGACACCTTTTTCGACTCCCTTAGAAACAAACAAAAGTTTGTCCCTCTAGATTGCTTGTATCACAATATATATGTCAATTAAAGACACTTAATCAGTATATAAAACAAGTAAAATGTGATACAAACAAGTAATTATAACATATACACAATCTATATTATAGAAAGGAAGTCAACTTACATAAAGAATTCTATCCATAGTATTCAAAAAACAAATACAAATATAAGAGAGATAGGGATAGAGAAAATTTGACACAAGATATAACTTGGTAAACCTCCGAAGTGGAAACATCCACGGGTTAGCAACAACCGGCAAAAAAAATCCACTAGTAGATAAGACAAGTACAATCTCTCAAGTGACCCCTTCACCTAGAAACTACCCTCCTATCATACTCATGAAGATGTCGCCCTCTTGCTCAACAATCCGAGGCCTCACACCTCTTGTCAAGACTTCCTCGCTCACCCTTTCGGATCCTTACGACCCTAGGCAAGACTTCTTGCTCAACTATCCGAGTCCTCCAGACTCTAGTCAAAACTTCCTCGCTAACCCTTCCGGATCCTCACGACCCAAGGCAAGACTTCATGCTCAACTATCCGAGTCCTCCCAACTCTAGTCAATACTTCCTTGCTTGACAATCCGAGGTCTCACACCTCTTGCCAAGACTTTCTTGCTCAACAACATAGGTCTCACACCTATTGTCAAGACTTCCTTCTCATAAGACATCTAGGTGATCATGAATGCAAAATGCAAACAAGCACGCAACATAGAATGTTATGATCAATACAACCTATGGAAAATACTAGACATGAACATGAATTCACAAAACAAATGTAGTCTAGTAAATCATGCATGTTTAATCTATATAGATCATGTAAGATATGTTCAACATTAATTCCAATCTAGATACATGCATAAATCTAAAACTTGAATCACAAGATATGTTCAATTAACTCATAATCAAGTTTAAATCTCATAAACCAAAAACATGCTAAAATCATATGACAAAGTCATTTAGATTAAAGCTAAAGTTCTAGAGCATATTCCTAATCAGAGATTCAACAAAACACATGAATAGCTCAAAAGAAGACAAGCACGCGTATCATTGTGAGATTTCGGCCAAAGAGAGCCTAATTCATGTAAAGAACTATTTTTCACAAAATCAATCAATCAAAGATCATAAAATAGTCCTAGAATCAAAGCTAGCACAATACAATCCCAAACATGTGAAAAACATAGGCAAAATCAAACCCTAACTCAACATGTGAGATTTCAATTGAAACTTAATCTAGCTTTAAATGAGTACAAAACTCAAATAAAAACAATCACAAGACACATATATATGTTGAAGAAGAAAACCCAAGGCAATTGACCAAGTTTTAAAAGAAAACTTTGAGAGAAAATCAATACCGTAGTTGATTTTGGTGCAGTCCCGTTTTTGTGAGTTTAGACTCCAAAAACAGCAATAGAACTAACTCAAACCTTCAGAGAAAAGATGGAGGATGAATAGAAAAATACTCTAAACTTTGAATCACTCAAATAGAATTTCAAATAAAGAAGTTATGGTGTTTGGAAGGTGAGAAATTAAAGATAAAATTCTGCACTCAAGTTTTAAGTTTCTTCTTAGAATGAAATGTGAGTGGGAAGGGAAATATAAAGGAGAGGTAAAGAATAGAAGCAAAAAGACCAAAATGACCTTAAGTGCACCAAGCATGCTTGCTGCCCGAGATGGTGCATGGGCATCTCGGGGCAGCAAGCATTCTGTCCCGAGATGGCAACGCGCCATCTCGGGAAAGAGTGCTTGGTTACACTTCTTTTCCTCGTGCGCTCCCCTCACGTTCTCAGGCCGTTCTCCGGTCTCCAAACTCGGAATTGGAATCCGTTTACTAATTACGAACTGTAACTCTCTCACGGACATGGACATATAAGATACTCAACCCAGAAAATCATAATTCAACTCAATATACGAAGACAAAGACAATGTATGCAACATGAGTTTAAAGTGTATTATCTTTTGACTTAGAACTTGAAATCAATAGTATGAGTAACCTAAATGACTGGAACTCAATCAAGAATAATTTAAGGCTAAATTCAAATTCAATATCCATGTTATACAAACATATACACATACAAACACAATTCACACTAGAATGCAAACTACATAGAGATAGTCTCCAATCATGCATTTTCCAAAACATGTTATTTCCATACCAATGCATGAGCATTCATCTTCAAGTGTGTGAATGTGTTATACATGGTGCACAATGATGCAGGGACATATATGAATGAATTGTATATGTGTGCCTATAATGGTGTACAATGGTGTAGGGACACAAATGTATGAATTGTGTGTGTGTGCCTAAGCCTTGTAAGAGAAAGATAAGGTCTTAGTATACCTTTGTAGAACCATATTGCATCCTTTCTCTTTGAAGACTTTGAACTTGCTTTGACTAGTTGTTCCTTCTTCCCTGAAGCTTGAATCATCATGAATCTAAACAACAAAATCATTGCAAGTAAACATCATTTTGATATGGAATTAATGCCAACACAATCTAAAACCTAACAATCTTCCCCTTTGGCAAATTCCATGTCAAAACACCTATACATTTACTACAAATATAAAAATGAAGATAGGTCACAAAATCACTCCCTCACATTACAATGAGTAAGATTCCTATAACTAATCTTCATAAACTCTTGAACTTTATCTTGACCTTCTCTTGAAGCAACCTACAAATCATCTCAAAGCACAATGCGTATACAAGAGAAAAACAACAAATAGAAACATATAATATGGATAAGAATATACAATAAAGTCCACAAATACATGTATCTCCCCCTCAATACATGCCAAAACACAAGAGTTCTTAACCAAATCTTAAGACTAATTATTACATGCCATTGAAAGTTCAAAAGTTCACAAAAACAACATAAAAAGAAACTAAGTAACTAGCATCTCTTTCTACCCATTTTTGACATGAAATGATGCCAAAAGTTAAGAAATATACCACAAGACTCAAATACTAGCTACTTGTTCCACCAAAGAAAGTCGTGCTAATAGTTGATCTAACGTAATGCTTGAGAGGTGGTCTTGAACTTGAAGCAATACATTCCTCCAACTCTTTTATCCTAGCATCTTGTTGAACAACTATAGCACTAAGTTTATCAACCTTATCATTTAATTGTATAGCCCAATCCGAAAGAATATTTGTGCTAATCATATGACTATCAACGTGAGAACTACTAAATAGTCCAAAAGTATCACAAGTCTTACCCTTATTCTTATATGACATGTATGACACACGTTTATCACAATACTTTTCCAAGGGTTGAATTAACACATCATCTTCTCTACTCTTAACCCACGAGCTAAACACATTGAAGTTATAAACCCCGGTAATGCAAGCTTTTTATCACCTCTAGTAGAGAAAGACGCACTATAAATATAATACATGAGAAGATCCCAAAGGTTTATAGATTGATTAGTCACCAAGGCGTACACTATTTTGATCTTGTCCTTATTCAACTTGGTTGAATTCGAAGATCCAATAATGTTAGTGCAAATGAATAGATGCCAAAATGCACTAGCCTTAGTTAACTCATGTTGACTAATATATTCTCTACCTTTCCACTCAAAAGAAGCATTGTCACAAAGAGTTCTACCCATGATATTTAGGTTTTCAATGACATCCACATCTAGAAAACTAGAATCTATATCATTAGATAGCCTAAGAAACTTGTTAATGTTTTTCGGGTTAACTCTAAACACAACACCCCTAATCTCCATCAAAGCATCCAATAAGGTGGCACTTTCCCTATATTCAAGATAAAACTCTCTAACAAGAGTATCATTCACAATTCCTAACATGCTCACCCATGATTCCCAATTTCTATCCTTTAAGCACTTAATAACATAAGAATCTTTACACTTACCAAAGTCAATGCCTCTCTCTTGAAATATCTTCTTAGTTCTATAGATCCCTAAATCTTTTGTCCTTGAAGCTTTGGATCCTTTTGAGGTAGACTTGGCTTTCACAACGAGATTCAATTGTTTTCCACTCCCGGTAATCTTAGTTCTTCCCATTTGTTCTTGTGTTATAAAATGCTATATACATACAACAAAAGTGAGTGAAAGACAAAACAAGCATATTAGTCACAAATATATAAAAACAAAGACATATGACTTAAGAATGAATCATCATGCAAGACAAGGATAGTGAGTAATATCTTACAAGTATCATTAAGTCAAAATATGCCAACATGTAACAAAATGAAGCATGTGAACATATCACAAAAGAGAACAATGTCTAACATACAATGCCCCCCTTGATAAATGCTATAACTAAAATCAATGATAGCATAAAGTTCACAAAGATGTTCACACAATCACACATTCAAGAAATTTGAAGAAATATCAACAAAATAAGCTTTATATGCTAAGAGAGATACATAAAATTTTTTCAAGTTCTCTCATAATTCTTCAACAATTGCTAAAATATCATCATACTCATAAACAAAGTGTGTGTGTGAGAGATATGCTTCAAATATATATCAAGAAGTAGTTTGATAATCAACATGCAAACAATTTCCAACAACTATTCATCTTAAGCTTTTTCCATAAAAAGTCAAACCGATTATCATCCAGAATTTTTTGCTTTTAAGAGAATAGATTTCAACATATGAGCGTGTGTGTGCATGTGGCTCGTCATCCTATTTCTGTTTTTCAACCCGCGCTCATTTCATTTTTAACTATACTCATTTTTAAGTCTCCCTCCTTTTCTTTTTAGGCTATGAATCAAAGATTTTTTTTTTTATGATTCCATTTCAACACTTCTTTGATTTTTCCATTTTTTTAAACATAAACAAAATACACTCCATGACGGCTTTCACTCATCACAATGGTGTAGCTCTTTCCAATATTAGGTAGCTTTCACAACCAATGTGTGTAGCCCTTTCCATGAAGGTGCTCGTTGAGTTTTATGTATTTGCCGAAGCAAAATGGATACTAACCATAGGTCATTTTAAATGTACTTAAGCACAAAAACTTCAAGGTGTATCAAATGTTTACATATTATTAAACTCAACCTACGAGCAAAACATATAAGAGAAGCAAGGTGCAATTTTAGAAAACCAAGATTTTAAGGCCCATAAGCACATGATCTAAGAGCAATGAGTAGAGACTTACTCAAGATCATTACTTCTCTAATAAGTAGCTTTCAAAGAATATTAAGCTCATATTTTCAAAAGTAATGCTACTCAATATACTATACACAAACAATCATCAAAGTTAAGATCAATGTTAACAATATCACTATTAGATCCTAAAATATCAAATATCAATGAGAACCATATGTATGCTATACAAAATTCTCTAATATTACATGCTATGAGATGTATATGAAAAATTGAGTCAAAAGATGAATATCTAAGAGAACATGCATTAGAGTATAGAGATACCTTTTTACACATTATATTCACCAAATACCATACTCCGCCCTTTTATTAGCACTCTTGCCTTTAATGTCCTCATGACACCAAGTTGATGATGTTTCACAACAAGAGTATAAAAAGCTTAATATCTCAACTCAATAAACACATATATCAAAAGAACTTCTCTAAAGTTAACCAACAAATTTTGACCATCGTAACAAACATGAAGTGAGATAACCAAGTTCATATCGATACATGGAATATTCAAAGCTAGCAAGCAAGAATTCTCAACACAATTGATATATTGCCTCAAAGCTATCTCACATGTGCTTCTTATATTAGTGATAAGAGCACTCACCCTTGAACCACTTGTTCTTGGGTGTATCTACACAAACATTTCCAATATCATCCTTGACAATAATGTTAAATCTAGATTAAAGTCCTTCAATGTCTTGATTAACAAGAATATCATTAACACACTCTTCCTTAACATTTTCAACACAAGCTTTGTCAAATTGAACAAGATTAGTATTCTTTCTACTCCACAACTTCTTCTCATGCTTAGCAATATTATCATGTTTTTCAACTTTCAAACCCTTAGCATGTTTAAGTTGAAGTTTAATCTCCTTATCTCTAGATTCATTTTCTAATTTTCATTTTTCAATATATATATTACACATAGGCTTAATTTGACATATTGTGTTGCAATAGTGGCAAATTGGAATAAAAGATGAGATTGTACCTTTTGGAGTTGAACTAGCTTCACTAGGAGTTTGCAAAGATAGCTTGTTCGCCAACTTCTTCTTGGCTTTTGATCTTCTCTTCTTGTGTGATTTCTTATCAATCACGAATTCATCCAATTGAGTAGAAAGTGGTGTTTCCAAGAGCTCCTCTTCAACTACCAAGTCGTCTTCACCACTATGTGAGTTAACAAGATTCCTAACACTAGACACACTTACCGAATCGTTTACTAAGTCCTTGATGGCCTCCTTAGCCGTGTCTATCTCTTCCATTAATTCTTGTTCTCTCTTTCTTAAAGAAGATATCACATTATCTTTCTCAAGGTTTATCTTTTCAAGTTCTCTAAACTTTTTCATAATATCACCTTTCTCACCAAGAAGTCTACGAGTGACAATCACAAACTCATCTAGTTGTTTCTTGATCAAATCATCCTTCTCAACTACCTCTCTTAGAGCATTATCTCTATCTTCTTCAAGCTTCTCTATCTTGGCCAACAACCCAAGATTAGTAGGAATGGAACTAGAGCTTCCATGATGATTTGTATCAAAGTTCTTGTTCAAAGATATTGTACCATCAACATCTAGTGGAGAATGAGAAGCTGTTAAAGTTACAAAGTTGCTCACCAACTCTTCATCATTTGAAGACTCACTACTAGAGCTCTCATTATCACTAGAATTATCATCACTCCAAGTAATCGCCAACACCTTGCCTTTCTTGTTTTTCTTAGATGGCTTCTTGGTGCACTCACTAGCAAAGTGACCCGAACCATGAAAATTGTAGCATTGAACATCTTTCTTGTTCATGGCTTGACTATTCTTCTCATTCCTTGGAGATGATGTTTTCTTAACTCCCTTTTCCTTAGAAGACTTGCCTCTAGGATTGGCATTCTTCTTTAGAAACTTCTTGAACTTTCTAACCAAAAGAGCCATCTCTTCATTTTCATCATCACTCTACTACTCAATATCATTGAGAGCGATTCCCTTACTCTTAATCTTTGGCTTTAAGCATATCTCATAAGTTTGAAGAGACCCAAGCAACTCATCAATGTTCATACTATCCACATTTGATTTGAATCTCTTAGGAAGAGACCTAAGGATTTTCCAATTTAAATGCTGTTTTAAGATAGGTACTCCAAGTGCTTGACATTGGTTAGCAATGTTAAGAAGCCAGAATTGGAAGTCTTCGAACTTTTCTTCTTCACCCATATATAAACCTTTAAATTGTGATGCCAACATTTGAAGCCTTGATTTCTTCACCGCTAAGGTTCCTTTATTAGTAACTTGGAGAGTATCCCAAGCTTCCTTTACGGATTCAAGATTTTGAATGTAGGAGAATTGATGCCCATCAACTCCTTCACATATGGCATTCATAGCATGATGATGCCACTTAGCAACCTCAAACTCATTCGTTGTCCATTCACTCATTGGCTTGAGTATCATGGTTCCATCCTCTTGAACCTTGGTAGGAGGACTACAACCTTCTTCCACTACCATCCAAGCCCTTTCATCAATAGAGCGGATGTAGGCTTTCATCCTCAACTTCCAATACCCATAGTTAGTGCCTCAAAGTAATTGTGGCCTAGTATTTGAGGCTCCTTCCGCCATTACATCATCTTGTAAACCCATGACTTCAAAAGCTTTGGAAAAACTGTGAATTTATCACCTGGACTCTCACTAAGTACAATCTAGGGTCCTGCGCTGATAGCAATTGAAAATACAAACATGGTTAAATGCTCAAGGCTAACCTAAAAGGAAGTGGGGTGGGGGGGGGGGGGGGGGGGGTGAATAGGTTAGACACCTTTTTCGACTCCCTTAGAAACAAACAAAAGTTTGTCCCTCTAGATTGCTTATATCACAATATATATATCAATTAAAGACACTTAATCAATATATAAAACAAGTAAAATGTGATACAAACAAGTAATTGTAACACATACACAATCTATAATATAGAAAGGAAGTCAACTAACATAAAGAGTTCTATCAATAGTATTCAAATAACAAATACAAATATAAGAGAGATAAGGATAGAGAAAAGTTGACACAAGATATAACGTGGTAAACCTCCGAAGAGGAAACATCCACGGGTTAGCAACCACCAGCAAACAAAATCCACTAGTAGATAAGACAAGTACAATCTCTCAAGTGACCCCTTCACCTAGAAACTACCCTCCTATCTTACTTATGAAGATGTCGCCCTCTTGCTCAACAATCCGAGGCCTCACACCTCCTGACAAGAATTCCTCGTTCACCCTTCCGGATCCTCACGACCCTAGGCAAGACTTCTTGCTCAACTATTCGAGTCCTCCCGACTCTAGTCAAGACTTCCTTGCTTGACAATCCGAGGTCTCACACCTCTTGCCAAGACTTCTTGCTCAACAACATTGGTCTCACACCTATTGTCAAGACTTTCTTCTCACAAGGCATCTAGGAGATCATGATTGCAAAACGCAAACAAACTTGCAAAATAGAATGTTATGATCAACACATCCTATGGAAAATACTAGACATGAACATGAATGCACAAAACAAATGTAGTCTAGTCAATCATGCATGTTTAATCTATCTAGATCATGTAAGATATGTTCAACATTAATTACAATCTAGATACATGCATAGATCTAAAACTTGCATCAGAAGATATGTTCAATTAACTCATAATCCAGTTTAAATCTCATAAACCAAAAACATGCTGAAATCATATGACAAAGTCATTTAGATTAAAGCTAAAGATCTAGAGCATATTCCTATTCATAGATTCAACAAAACACATGAATAGCTCAAAAGAACACAAGCACATGTATCATTGTGAGATTTCTGCCAAAGAGAGCCTAATGCATGTGAGGAACTATTTTTCACAAAATCAATCAATCAAAGATCATCAAATAGTCCTAGAATCAAAGCTAGCACAATACAATCCCAAACATGTGAAAAACGTAGGCAAAATCAAAACCTAACTCAACATGTGAGATTTCAATTGAAACTCAATCTAGCTTTAAATGAGTACAAAACTCAAATCAAAACAATCACAAGACACATATATATGTTGAAGAAGAAAACCCAAGGCAATTGGCCAAGACTTTGAGAGAAAATCAATACCTTAGTTGATTTTGGTGCAGTCCCGTTTTTGTGAGTTTAGACTCCAAAAACAGAAATAAAACTAACTCAAACCTTCAAAGAAAGATGAAGGATGAATAGAAAAACACTCTCAACTTTGAATCACTCAAATAGGAGTTCAAATGAAGAAGTTATGGTGTTTGGAAGGTGACAAAATGTAGAGAGAAAATTCTGCACTCAAGTTTTAAATTTCTTCTTAGAATGAAATGTGAGTGGGAAGGGAAATATAAAAAGAGAGGGAAAGAATAGAAGCAAAAAGACCAAAATGACCTTAATTGCACCAAGCATGCTTGTTGCCCGAGATGGTGCATGGGCATCTCGGGGCAGCAAGCATTCTGTCCCGAGATGGCCACACGCCATCTCGGGAAAGAGTGCTTGGTTGCACTTCTTTTCCTTGCGCGCTCCCCTAGCGTTCTTTAACCGTTCTCCGGCCTCCTAACTCAGAATTTGAATCCGTTTGAGAATTACAAACCATAACTCTCTCAAGGACATGGAAATATAAGATACTAAACCCAAAAAATAATAATTCAACTCGATATACGAAGACGAAGACAATGTATGCAACATGAGTTAAAAGTGTAGTATCTTTTGACTTAGAACTTGAAATCAATAGTATGAGTAACCGAAATGACCGGAACTCAATCAAGAATGATTTAAGGCTAAATTCAAGTTCAATATCCATGTTATACAAACATATACACATACAAACACAATTCACACTAGAATGCAAACTACATAGAGATAGTCTCCAATCATGCATTTTCCAAAACATGTTATTTCCATACCAATGCATGAGCATTCAACTTCAAGTGTGTGAATGTGTTATACATGGTGCACAACAATGCAGGGACACATATGAATGAATTGTATGTGTGTTCCTATAATTGTGCACAATGATGCAGGGACACAAATGTATGAATTATGTGTGTGTGCCTAAGCCTTGTAAGAGAAAGATAAGGTCTTAGTATACCTTTGTAGAACTATATTGCATCCTTTTTCTTTGAAGACTTTGAACTTGCTTTTACTAATTGTTCCTTCTTCCTTGAAGCTTGAATCATCATGAATCTAAACAACTAAATCATTACAAGTAAACATCATTTTGACATGGAATTAATGCCAACACAATCTAAAACCTGACAAGTGTTTAATCAATGTGTTAGGTTTTTGGTTTGTGTTGGCATTTATTTCGCATCAAAACAATGTTTCATATGTATTGATTAGTTGTCTTAGATTGATGATGATTCAAGGTTCAAAGAAGATAAGGCAACCTATGAAGCAAGTTCAAGTCTTCAAAGGAGAAATGTTCTTCATTGTTCTACAAAGGTATATTAAGACCTCATTTCTCTTACAAGGCTTAGGCACACACACACATTGCATTCATATGTGTCCCAACATCATTGTGCTCATTTTGTATAATACATTCACACACTTGATATTGAGTGCTCATGCATTGGTACTAAATTGACTAGTTTTGTGAATTGCATGCAATTGGACTATGTCTATGAAAATAACTTCCTTGTGTGATATGTGTTTGTATGTTTATATTTTTGTATAACATGGACCTTGGACATGAATTTGGTATTACATTGTTCCTTATTGAATTCTGGTCATTTCGGTTACTCATACATTTGATTTCGAGTTCTGAGTCAATAGTTACGAAACTTTTCGATCACTTTTCATACATTGTCTTCGCCCTTGTGTATCGAGCTAAATTCATAATTTTTGGTCCAAGTTTTATAGTCTTCCATGTGCATGAGAGAGTCCTAGTTTGTAATTTCTAAACGGATTCGAATTCGGAGTTTAGAGGCCAGAGAACGGCTGAAGAACGCAGGAAGAGCGCAGGGGAGTGAAGTGATGGCCAAAGGCTATCAAGCTGTAAAGGGCAAGAGGCCTTGCAGCCCCAGAGATGCTCACGTGCCATCTCTGGGAGGCATTAGGAAAAGGGGTATTTTGGTCTTTTTTTTATCTTTATTTCTCTCCTTTAAATATTTCTTCCCTCTCATATTTTCATTTGAAGAAGTTGAAGAAGTTTATGTTCAGAAAATGTTTTCTCTATTTTTTCTCACATTCCAAACAATATAACCTTTTCATTTGAGCTCCGTTTGGAGCGATTTAAATAGGAAAGTGTTTATCTTTCAATACTTCATCTATTTCAAGAAGGTTTTAGGAGTTCTGAGTGCTGTTTTTTATGGTTCTACACACAAAAACGGGACTGCACATTATCACTTAAGGTATTGAATTTCTTCATGAGTTTTTGCTCTTAAATGTGTTCAATTACCTTGGGCTTCCTTATTCCATATGTGCATTTATAATGTATATAGTTTAATTAGAGTTTTAGACTCTTTTGAAGCTAGGTTGATTTCTTACATCTTGAGTTAGGTTTTGTTTTTTGCCTATGTTTTCACATGTTTGGGATTGTGTTTTGCTAGCTTGTATCTAGGACTATTTCGTGAACTTTGATTGAATGATTTTGATGAAAATATTCTTTACATGTGTTAGGTTTGTTAAATTGAATATATTGAGGAATAACACATTTAATTGGTATCTTAGAGCTTTTTAGCTTTGATTGAATAACTGTAAGAAAAATATACTCCAGATTTTTGCTAGAACTTTGATTGACATCATTTTATTATTATAGTATATTTTTGTTTGTGTTTGTTACTAAAATCTTGAATATGAGCTAAATGTATATGCTTAAACTCAATTTTTAGTTACACTAATGATTTTTGATATTAAATGTGCTTTGTAGCATTTTCACATGTTCTAGAATTATCATTCATGTATAGTAACTAGACTACATTTGTTATGTGAACTTTCATGCATATGTCTAGTTCCCATAAGATATGTTTGATCATCATGTTGAATGCTTGTTTATAGTTTTTGCATTCATTGATCACAGAGGAAGCCCTTGTAAAAGGCATGATGTCTTAGCTAGGACATGTGGTCTGGATAGCTAAGCAAGGAGTCTTGGTTAGAACATGTGGTCCATATAATCAAGCACGGGAGACTTTCTAGAGGCATGAGTGCCTTGGATGAAATTTCCCTAGAAAGTGTGTGTCTATAAGCCTAGAGGAGGAGGAGGGGGGGGGGGGGGGGGGGGGGGGGGGGGGGGGGATAATAGGTTTTAATCGAATCAATTACCAATTTTTTTCGATTAATCAATGTTAACAAAAACTACCCCAAATAAACAAACATTCAATTAAAATAATTAGGCTTAAAACAATAAAAACACGATATATAAGTGGAAACCCTCCAACTGGAAAAACCACGGGCTAATATATGTGCCACACTCGATCCTCAAATCCACTACTGAATGAAAGTTTACAACCTAGATTGACCTCCCGTCATACGCTCCAGTTACTAACCCTTTTACTCTACCCAGAAGGCCTTAATAGTGATTCTTGATCAACATGCTTGTGCACTAACCAATTAGTCACAAGACTTAACCTCAATGAAGAGTCAAACACAACCTAAGAGAATATGATAAAATATTCAAACATGCAAGTAATGCTAGGCAACACTAAATGCTTATCTAGGAATTTAATAATGTCACTAAATACAATTCCTAGATATCAATATCTAAATGAATGTTCATAAAGACTTAACTATATATAGTTATGTAACATTATATCCTAGTTATCAAACAAAGTAATTTCAACATAAGTTGTCATTAAGCAGGGCAAGGACTATAATGCAATCACAAAATTCAATCAATGAGTCCGAAACAATATCTACATGTAAAGCATAGAGATTTAGCTAGAAGGGCAAAATCTATCTATCACAAAATATAAATCTCAACCAACAATTAACAATCTAAGCATGTTATAAATGCAATTAAACTCAATGACATGCATTTAATCAACAATAATCGCTAAACCTAGGCACACATGTCATAAAAATGGAACAAGAGATTCTAGGGCATGTAAAGATTACATAGTCCATTAAAACAAAAGAAATTCATGCTTGGAAGTTGCAAGAAGATGCTAGATGCTCATGGATTGGAGTTTGGTTGAGTCAAAATGAGTTCTTGGGAGCTCTCTCTCTATTAGAGTCAATGTCTCTCTCTATTAGAGTCAATGTCTCTCTCTATTAGAGTCAATGTCTCTCTCTATAAATGCTTGGTCAAATAAAAATGGCTTATTGAACTCCCCTATAGCAAAAAGAAGAGAAGAGAACATATATATATATTGTACCCTACACGAAACTACATTGTTTTGGATGAAGGGCAACTAATTCCCGTCATGACCGTTGTGCATGCCGCAGCCTAGACAAGTGTCCAGACCGCGGTCTATGCAACATGGCATGGCTGGACATTACCACTGCCTAGGTCACTACCTAGGCATGTGCACCAAGAGCTGTCTAGACCGTGGTACACGCCTGGGAACCTCCGCTTGGAAGATCGCTGCTCATACAACGTGCACAGGCCGCGGTAGAAGCAGCTTGTAACACCCGGAGAACACCGCTGTGCATACCGTGGCGGAGGCAATGCACTGGGAGCGGTCCTAACCGCGGTCAAGAGGAAAATCCTCTTCTAAGGGCAAACTACATGCATTAAACACCCAAGCAAGAGATATAGCAAAAAAACACACAAATTGACATATAAGCAAGCATGCAAGATGATAAAAAAACATGCATGAGAGTGTGTGTGTGCACTAAAAAACTCATCAAACAAGGTTAAGCAAGTGATTTACCTTTTGAAGCTTGAGCTAGGTCTTGAGCAATGATGGCCTAAACTACCCTTACACATTAATCCCCAAATATAGTTGTCAACGAAATGAGCCAATCAAAACCTGAGGAACTTACAATCTCCCCCTTTGGCTATTTCGTGACAAAACCACCACTCACAATTCATCCTCACCAATAAACAAACTAAATGACAAGGGGTCGACAAACACATTCTACATTACAAAGAGAAACCTAAGTCTAGATCTTCAAATCTTTTATCTCTTGTAGAATGACCATTCTTACAAAACAAAGTAACTACACTTTTCAAGATAAGTGTATGTGAGGTGATCAAGATAAATAAATAACAAGAGCAATTTGCCTACAATAGAAACAAGCAACATGAATCAACAATGCAAATGCAAATGCTCCCCCTAAATAGGTTAACTACTCTTCAATGAGTCAAACTCCCCTCATATGCAACTCTCAACTCCCCCTTAAATCATGCCACTCTCAACTCCCCCTAAATCCACACTACTCCCCCTTTTTGTCATGAGATAGACAAATGAGTATCCCCTTAAGAAGGCATTAGCAATGAGAGCTTATGGAACAAGCCATATGCATAATCATATGAACAAATTTATGCAACTCAATTAAGAACAGAGAATCAAGGAGTTTTTATTACATAAAAAAATGTGTGAACTAATGCTTTGCATACGAGACAAGTTGTATTCAAGATAAAAACATGGTATTTGGCAAAGCAAAATAACAAGGGTTTCCAAGAGAATTCAAACAAATTTCATCCTTTGTCATGGAATAAGTAAGATATAGATTGTAAATTAAATTCATTTTAAGAACAACTATATCAAACTTTACAAGCAAAACAAGACAGGAGCGACTATTGCACCCTTTTTGATTTTCTAAGGTGGAATGCCCGTATTAGTAGCCTTGTTCAACAAGTAAAGAAAGAGAGACTTTTGGATTGTAAAATCCTTGAACTGGATACAAGATCCTTATTGATTGAAGTCTCATAATTGCTTTCACACACAATTTTTTGCATTCATTTAGAGCATTTAAAAAATCTCATCATGCATATCAATTTAAAGCATGTCATAGAAATAATCAACATGTCATGGAGATCAATTCTAGGTCATTCAAAGTGTACTTCCCAATCAATTCTCCTAGTTCAAAAATGCATGTTTGGTCAAAAATGAGACATGAATTGCATGTTAAGCAAAGTTGCACATTTATTAAAAAAATATGTACAACCAATCATCTCAAGTAAGTATAAAGGAGCATAAATATTATCATGAGCACAATGCAATGCCAATTTTCTCTCTTTGCTTGATCTCCCCATATGGGGTTAATCAAAACAAGTAAAGAGGGGAGATGAGTCCCTATAGACTTACCAAGTCCGTTGGACCTAGCTGAGCCTATGGGTGAACCCTTAGCACAATGGCATGCGGGTTTATTTTTTCTAATCCACTTAGGTGACACATTGTCATTCCTAGTGGTCAAGGTCATCATATTACTCCTAGGATCATTAACACTAGATTTCCTAGGCACATGCATATTGAATTTAGCCCTTTTTCTTTCAATCATGCTCTTAGTTTTACACATGTTAATGTACTTGAAGCTATTTGGTCTAATATGACCATTAACACCACAAAAATGATATGAAGGAATAAAATGAGGGGTCATACCATTCCTTTGTGTGGACAAAGGTGCTTTCCCATGTCTTTAAGCTTTCTTTTTGTTTGGTGTTGGTTCTCTTCTCCCTTATTGTTGAGTTGAAGAAGATTGCTTCCTTGATTGAACATGCGGGAAATGCTTCCTGGTTTGATGTGCTCTCATTGGTTAAGCTTGAGCTTGACTTATTGGTGCCATATTGACTTGGACATTCTTAGTGCACTCTCCCAGTTCAATTTTCTTCTTAGGATGAAGTGAAGGAAGGGGCTCTTTGAAGTTCATGCTCTTGACAAATACCATCTTGTTAGTAGTTGAGGTCTCATTGCCATCTTCAAACTCTAGACCACTCTTGTTACTTGGCTTCTTACCAACTTCCAACACGTGGTCAATCTTCTTTGTTCTTGAAGTTATCTTAGCAATAATTTCTCTTGCTTCTTCAATATCCTTTTCCATCAAGGATTCAATTCTCTTAGCTATCTTCACTTCTTTATTCAAGTGAATTATCTATGTTGATAGCTTGAGGTTCTCTTCCTTCAATCTTAGAACCTCTTTTTTCATCTTCAAAATGAACCCTTCACGATCCATGCTCTTTACACTTCCATTTGTAGAGTAAGATAAGGAGCTCTCAACACTAGAGTCATCATTAGTTTCACTTCTTGCCATATTGGCATCATCAACACAAGTAGCTTCACTAATCACTCTCGTAGCTACTTTTTCATCACATCATTCTTCAAGGTCACAAGCTAAGGCCTTGTTGCCTTTTTCTACATCTTCTATAAAGGAGGCTCCAAAAGCTAAGTAATTTCTTGCAAGCTCCTCATCACATAAGGGAACTTCTTTACTCCCACTTTTACTTGATGAGGTGACCACCACCTTTTCTTTCTTCATCTTCAAATTAGTGCACTTGGAAGCAATGTGACCGATCCCGTTACACAAATTGCATTGAATGCCTTTTCTTGTAGACTTCTCTTGCCTTGGCTCAATCTTATTCTTCAAGTCATTCTTGTGAAGATTCACAAATTTCTTGAATCTCTTCACCATTAGAGCCAAGTCTTCATTCGAGTCATCATCCTCCTTCTCAACCTTAGAGGTCTTCAATGCTATGCCATTTTGCTTCTTCGATGATATGAATGTAAGACTCCATCTAGATTCATAGACCAATAGCCTTCCAATCACTTCGGTTCCCTCATGTGATGAAAAAGTAGCTATGCCATTTTGCCTAAGTATATCTAGGCACCGGCTTTGATACCAATTAAAATTTCTCTAGAAAGTGTTTGTCTATAAACCTAGAGGGGGGGGGGGGGGGGGGGGGGAATAGGTTTTAATCGAATCAATTACCAATTTTTTTCTATTAATCAATATTAACAAAAACTACCTCAAAAAAACAAGCATTCAATTAAAATAATTATGCTTAAAACAATAAAAACACGATATGTACGTGGAAACCCTCCAGTTGGGAAAAACCACGGGCTGATATGTAGGCCACACTCGATCCTCAAATCCACTATTGAATGAAAGTTTATAATCTAGGTTGACCTCCCCTCATACCCTCTAGTTACTAACCCTTTCACTCTACCCAGAAATAGTGATTCTTGATCAACATGATTGTGCACTAACCAATTAGTCACAAGACTTAACCTCAATGAAGAGTCAAACACAATCTAAGTGAATATGATAAAATATTCAAACATGCAAGTAATGCTAGGCAACACCAAATACTTATCTAGGAATTTAAGAATGTCACTAAGTATAATTCCTAGATATCAATGTCTAAATGAATGTTCATAAAGACTTAACTAGATATAGTTATGCAACATTATATCCTAGTTATCAAACAAAGCCAATTCAACATAAGTTGTCATTAAGCATGGCAAGGACTATAATGCAAACACAAAATGCAATCAATGAGTCCTAAACAATATCTAAATGCAAAGTATAGAGATTTAGCTAGAAGGGCAAAATGGTCATAAATCCTAGCTATCACAAAATATAAATCTCAACCAACAATCAACAATCTAAGCATGTTATAAATGCAATTAAACTCAATGACATGCATTTAATCAACAATAATTGCTAAACCTAGGCACACATGTCATAAGAATGGAACAAGAGATTTTAGGGCATGTAGAGATTACCTAGTCAATTAAAACAAAAGAAAACCATGCTTGGAAGATGTAAGAAGATGCTAGATGCTCGTGGATTGTAGTTTGGTTGAGTCAAAATGAGTTCTTGGGAGCTCTCTCTCTATTAGAATCAATGTCTCTCTCTATAAATGTTTGGTCTCATAAAAATGGCTTCTTGAACTCCCATAAACCAACGAGAAGAGAAGAGAACATATATATATATATTGTACCCTACATGAAACTACATCGTTTTAGATAAAGGGCAGCTAATTCCCGTCATGACCGATGTGTGTGTTGCAACCTTGGCAAGTGTCCAGACCGCGGTCCATGCAGCATGGCATGGCTGGACATTACCGCTGCCTAGGCATATGCCGGTCTAGACCGTGGTACACACTTGGGAACCTCTGCTTGGGAGACCGCTGTGCATGCAACGTGCACAGGCCGCGGTAGAAGCAGCTTGTAACACCTGAAGAACACAGCTGTGCATATTGCGATGGAGGCAATACACCGAGAGCGGTCCCAACCGCAATCAAGAGGAAAATCCTCTTCTCAGGGCAAACTACATGCATCAAACACCCAAGCTTGAGTTATGTCATAAAGACACACAAATTGACATATAAGCAAGCATGCAAGATGATAAAAAACATGCATAAGAGTGTGTGTATACACTAAAAACCTCTTCAAACAAGGTTAAGCAAGTGATTTACCATTTGAAGCTTGAGCTAGGTCTTGAGCAATGATGGCCTAAACTACCCTTACACATCAATCCCCAAATGTGGTTGTCAAAGAAATGAGCCAATCAAAAACTGAGGAACTTACATTAGATATAAAGTAGACTTTATTGGTAGACCCGGGATATTAAGATGCGATGGAGTCCGATAGAAGGTGAGTCATTTGTTGACTATTCTTAAAGAATTTCTAACTTCTGAATGGTGTTGGTTACAGTGGACTCCAATAGAAAGTGAGTCATTTACTGATCACTTTTGAGAAAATTCCAATATAGCAATAGGGATTGGGTAGATGTAGAGTCCAATAGAGAGTGTCTTTTATTGGTCACTTTTGAGGAATTTCTTATCTACTTTTAATAAAAGTACCCGATGGTTGTATTCAACCCGTGGATGTTTCCTCCTTGGAGGTTTTACCACGTTAAAAAAAAAATACTTGTGTCAATTCTTCTTATCCCTCTCATATAATTGCATGTGTATGTAGTAATCTTGTTTTATATTGTTCATTTTTAGAGATATTTGAAAAATAAGATATTTGTAATATGTGATATGCAAGCACTTTATAAAATTGTGAATGTCTTTATATGTATATATTAGATATATTTGCATATAATAGCTCTTGAAAGAATACTAGTACATATTGAACATTAATGAGAATACAAGTATTGTATGCTTGTTAGTTTTTATTTGATAGTCTTTTCACTTGCAACTTGTAAGCTTGTTTGATAATGCTTGATTTGATAACACGTATTGCTTGCTTATATATGATTTATTATCTTAAGTACTGTTACCAAGCTAACTAGATGGACAAACATAAGTTTGTTTCAAGGCATTGAAAAAGGTGTAATAGCCTATTCACCCCCTCTAGGTTAGCCTAAGCTAATTTAACCACGTTTGTGCAATTTCATTTGGTAGCAGAGGAGGACGTTAGACAGAACTCTATGCTACAAACTCGGTTGATTGCTAGGTTCTTGGAAATGGGTTTACATGAGGAGATGATGTCCGAAGGAGCATCAAACTCTAGACCTTCACTTCTCAAAAGATATAATTATAGGTTTTGTAAGTTAAGGATGAAGGCTTACATCCGATCTATAGATGAATAAGCATGGATATCAGTTGAGGAAGGTTACTATCCTCCTAACAAAACACATGAAGATGGATCTATAGTTCCTAAACCAAGAGGCGAATGTAGTATGAATGACTTTGAGTCGACTAAATGGCATCATAGAGCCATGCACACCATTTTTGGTGGAGTGGATAGTAGGCAATTCTCATATAACCAAAATTTGGAGACTGCCAAAAAAGCTTGGGAGGTGCTTCGAGTGACCAATGAGAGAACAAAGGCGATGAGGAAATCTCGGCTCCAAATGCTTACATCTCAATTTGAAATGTTGCAAATGAATGAGGAAGACAAGTTTGATGAGTTCTAATTTAAGCTTTTGGACATAGCCAATCAATGCCAATCACTCGGTGTACCAATCTTCGGAGAGAGACTTAATTGAAAGATCTTAAGATCTTTGCCCAAAAGGATCAAGGCTAAGGTGATGGCTATTGAAGAGAGAAAGAATGTTGATAGCATGAGTGTCGATGAATTGCTAGGATCCTTTCAAACCTACAAGGCAAGCTTGAACCTAAAGCTAAGAGAAAATGAGTATCTCTCAAAGTCATCAATGAGGATAGTGAAGGTGGTGATGAGGAGATGACATTATTGGTTAGAAAGTTTAAAACGTTTATGAGGAGAAATGCCAAGCCAAGTGGCATATCTTCTAAGGAGAGGGAAGTCAAAAAAGTTATCATCTCCAAAGAATGATAAGAGTGGTCAAGCCAAGAGCAATCAGAAAGTCAAGTGCTTATAGAGTAAAAAGTTTGGTCATTACGCTTCAGAGTGTCCAAGTAAGAAGACAAACAAGAACAAGAAGGGTAAGGCTATGGCAGCCATATGGAGTGATGATGATTCTAGTAATGATGAAAGCTCTAGTGAAGAGTCTTCAAGTGAGAAAGAGTTCGTTATCAACTTTGTTGCTTTCATGGCCTCTTACACTACACTAGAGGAAGGTTGTCAAACATCATTGAACAAGGTTGTTGATCCAAATCATCAAGAGAGTTCAAGTTCTAAACCAACCTATCTTAATCTATTGGCTAAAGTGGAAATTATTAAAAAAGAGAGGAATCATGATTTGAGTGAGGTTGAAAAGAAGGATGATTTGATAAAATTGCAAATAGATGAGTTTATGATGGTTACTCAAATTCTTCTCGATGAAAAGAATGAAATCTTTAAGAAGCTTAGAGGAGGTTAAAAAGATTGTCCTTGAAATTCTATTTTGAAGAAGAAATAGCAAGAATACATTGAAAAAATCGACATTTCTAAGGAAGCCATTAAGGACTTAGCCAATGAGTCTATCAATGTGTCAAAGGTGAAGAATCTTGCTAATTCTTAAGTAGGTACAAGTGGCTTGGTAGTTGAGGAGAGGCTCATAGAAGCATCAGTTCCTACAAGCAAGGAAAATGTTGAAGTTGACAAGAATCCTCCTAAGAAGAAAAGATCTAAGGGAAAAAAGAATTTAAGGACAAGGTATCTCTACAAACTCCTATTGTTGCTACTTTTACTCTGGAAGGTATAATCTCATCTTTATCCTTATTTGTCAATACTGCAATACTATAGGTCATATTAGGCCCAAATGCTTTAAGTACATTGAACATTGAAAATTAGGAATTGCATTTAGAGATAGAGAGATTGAGCTTCAAACTAATCATGCTAAGGCTTCAGATTTTGAAAAGCATGAAATGGTTACAAAGTATGGTAAGAATGTTTGGAGTTAGAAGAAAGCAAATCTTGTTAAGCTTGACAAAGCATGTGATGCTCATGTTGAAAAGAAGAGTAGTAATGAAATAATTGTAGATCAAATCATTGAAGGTCTTTACTCTCGTTTGAATATAGTTGTTATGAAAGATGTTGATGTTGTTTGTATAAGTTTACCCAAGACCAAGTGGTCAATGGTGAGTGCTTTTACCATTAGTGTAAGGTGAACGTATGAGATTAGCTTTGAGATTAGTGTCAAGTTATGACAAAGTTAGCTTACGTGATTTGTTTTTTTATAACATGACACGAAATGGGCTATCTTGTAAAGAGCTGCTATGATAGTTGAAATCTATTGATTAACTTTAAAGAAGTTGCATCAATGAAGTCTGTGTGGTGTTGTTATGTTAAAACTTTTTAAGAAAGTCATTTTTATATGTGTTTGAGTTAAAGTGTTTAATCTTTATTCTCTTGGAAAGAAACACCAATAACTTGTTGTCATGGAGACAAACAAGCCAAGAGAGCTCATAAAAAGGGCGAATGTTTTACATTGGATGAAAATGCATGCTAAGGTATTCCTATATCCTAAAGCTTGATTTCTAATTTTTCATCTATCGACTTCATGTTTGTATCACATCATGTAGCTTGTCATGTTAGAGAGCTAGTACAACATTCTTATGGTTCTCATTGACATTTGCTCATTTAAGATTTCTTAGTGATAGTGATCACATTGATCTTAATCATGATGTATGTATTGTGTGTTTGATTGTTGAGTGGCATATTTTGTAAAAAATATGAGCTTCATATTCTTTGAAAGCTACTCTCTTGAGAAGTAAAGATCTTGATTAAATCTCTTTATATTGCCCTTTGATCTTGTGCTTGTAAGCCATAAAACTTAGTTTTCAAAAATGCACTTTACTTCTCTTGTATGTTTTGTTGAGTAAGTTGAGTTTGCTATTATGTAAGTTTTGGATGCACCTTGAAGTCTTTTGTCTAGTACAATTAAGATGACCTATGGTTAATATCCTTTTTGCTTCAACAACTACATAGAACTCAACGAGCACCTTCATAAAAAGGGCTACACAGTTTGGTTATGAATCCACCCAGTGTAGGAAATGGCTACACAATTGTGATGAGTGAAAGCCGTCATGAAGAGCATATGTTTATGTTAAAAAAAATCAAAGAAGTGTTGAAAAGAATAAAAAAAAAGTCTTTGATTCAAAGCCTATAATGAAAAGGAAGAAGAGGCTTAAAAGAGTTTAGTTGAAAATTAAAAAGTGCTCGAGTTGAAAAAAAATGGGAAGATGAGCCACATCCATAAACCTGCTCAAATGTTGAGTTCTATTCTCTTAAAAGCAAAAAAATTCGGATGATAATCGGTTTGACCTTTTATGGAAAAGCTTAAGATGAATAGATATGGATGTGATTTGCAAGTTGATTATCAAATTTCTCCTCTATATATATTTGAAGCAAAATTCACACACACACACACACACACACTTTGTTTGTAAGTATTTGATTTTCTTGCAATTTTAGTTGAATTATAAGAGAGTTTGAAAATCTAAGTGTATCTTTCATAGTTTATGAAGCTTATTTTGTTGGATTTCTTTAAAATTGCTTGTGTGTGTGATTATGTGAATCTCATTGTGAACATTATGCTATCTTGATCCTAGATAAAACATTTATCAAGGGGGAGCATAGTATGCTAAACTTTGTTCTCTTTTATGATATGTTCACATGTTTCAATTTGTTATTTGTTGGCATATTCTTGATCTAATGAATCTTATAGATTTATTCGAAATATTTCTTGATTTGCACGATGATTCATTGTTTTATCATATAATTTATTTTGTGACTAACTTGTTTTGGTTGTTTCCACTCATGTTTGTTTTATGTGAATAATATTTCTCTACATAAGGTCATGGGACGAACTAAAACTCTCGGAGGTGGAAATTCATCTAAACACATAGACAAGTTCAAGTCATCCTCATCCTCTAAAGGATCCAAGTCCTCTAAGGTGAACGATTTATGAGTTATGGGAACCAAGAAGTTGTTTCAAGAAAGAGGAATTGACTTGAGTAAGAGTGTAGGCTCTTAATTCTATCAAAGCTTAATTGATAGAAATTGGGGCTCTTGGTAAGCATGCTTGGTATGGTAAATGATAGTATTGTTAGGGAATTCTATCATGAGTATAAAGAAAGTATAGCCTATTTAGATGCCGTGATGGATATTAGGGGTGTTGTTTTTAGAGTCAAATCGGAGAACATTAATAAGTTCCTCAGGTTCCTAATAATATTGAGTCGGATTTTCTTGATATGGATATAGTTGAAAATCTTAATATTATGGGTCAAACTCTTTGTGATGATGTTACCTTTGAGTGGAAGAATCGAGCATATATTAGTCAAGGTGAGTTGACTAAGGTGAGTGCTTTTTAGCATCTCTTTACATGTACTAATTGTGTAGGTTCTTCAAACACTACCGAGCTGAACAAAGAAAAAATCAAGTTTGTACATGCCTCAGTGACAAATCGACCCATAAAGCTTGGAGAGATTCTCATGTCATATCTAGATAGTGTGGCATTCACAACTAGATTGGACAAAAAGTTGGTACTACTAGGGTTTATCACTCAATTGTGTATGGCTCATGGTGTGAAGACACAAGAGGTAGCTGTGCTGTTATCTCCCTTAGAAAATTTAGTGATAAATGTGTGACATATATGTCATACAAGAACAAGGGAAAGGCTTGTGATACATTTGGACTCTTTCGTGGATCTCAAGATGCAAGCCATATTAAAGCATAAGCTATCTTCTAGATTGAGCAACACAATTGAAGAAAGAGGTTGAGGAGTAAAAATTGAAGATTGAAGAACTCAAGGCAAGGGTAGCTCAACAAGATGCTAGAATTCAAGAGTTGGAGGATAGTATTTCTATAAGAAGAGACCGTCTCTAACACATTATGTAAGAATTACTAATCGCTAGAAGTTCTTTGATGAAACAAGTGGCTAGTGATAGAATCATGAGGTACATTTCTTCTCTTATCCTTTTGGCTTCATTTCATGTCAAAAAGGGGGAGAAATTAGATGTGCTAGCTTGCTTAGTTTCTTTTTATCTTTTTTATCTTTTGTATGTATTTGGGGGGATTTATGTGTTTGGTCTCTCATTTTTTTCTTTATAGTTTTGTGTGGAAACTTGAACTTTTATGGCTTGTAATATTGTGTTGACTTTGGTTATAATATTTTGAGATAACATGTATTAAAGGGGAGTAGAGATGCACATTTGGGGAATAAAGATAGATATAGGCCTCCCCATCCCTATCCCCATCCCCACTTCCTAGACCCTTTCCCCATCACCCCATTTCCCTATTTGGGGAAAATAGGGATGGGGAATTTTATGGGGAGGTATATCCGTCACCATCCCCAGTTCCCCATTTTCTCCGTTTCCCCTGTTTTTCCCATTTTCCCGTTTTCCCCATTTTCCCATTTTCCCATTTAACTAAAAACTACAAATTAAACTAAAAACAAACAAACATTTCATTACAAATACAAAATAAAATCCATTAATGCATTACAAATACAAATATATGTTATAATTAAAAATATATATTATAATTATATTTATATATGTTAAGGGGAAATGGGGAAATGGGGATGGGGGATCTCATCCCCATTTCCATTCCAATATAATAGTGGGGAAAATGGGGAAATAGGGATGGGGAGGGGTCCCCACATTCCCATCCCTATTTCAATTTGGGGATGAAAATCATCCCCATCCCTCCCCCCCATTTTCCCATTTTTCTCCAAAATAAAATCCCCAAATAGGGATGGGGTCGTGGGGAATTGGGGACCCGGGGAAAAATGTGCATCTGTAAAGGGAAGATACATGATTCATTTGGGATTTGAATGTTGAATTCTTGCCAAATTATATGTTGCCCTATATATTTTTCTCTTGAATATGCTTTGTGCTTTAAGTTGATTTTAGGTGGCTACAAGAGAAGATCAAGAAGATGTTCAAGACTTGTTGAAGATTAGTCTAGAAATGTGTAAGTCAATGTAACTCATAGTGACCATTCTTCTTTGTAATTGTTTTTATTGTTTTTAGTATATGTATAGGGATTTTGACATGGAATTTGCCAAAGGAGAAGATTGTTAGGTTTTTGGTTTGTGTTGGCATTAATTCCATATGAAAACAATGTTTCACTTGTAATGATTAGTTGTCTTAGATTGATGATGATTCAAGCTTCAAAGAATATATGGCAACCTATCAAGCAAGTTCAAGTCTTCAAAGTAGAAATGTGCTTCATTGTTATTAAGACCTCATTTCTCTTACAAGGATTAGGCACACACATGCATTGCATTCATATGTGTCCCTACATAGTATAACACATTCACACACTTGATATTGAATGCACATGCATTTGTGCTAGACTAGTTTTGTGAATTGAATGCGTTTGGACTATGTCTATGAAAATAGCTTCCTTGTGTGATATGTTTTTGTATGTTTATATATTTGTATAACATGGACCTTGGACTTGAATTTGGTATTACATTGTTCGTTATTGAGTTCCTGTCATTTCGGTTACTCATACATTTGATTTTGAGTTTCGAGTCAAGAGTTATGAAACTTTCCTGTCACTTTTCATGCATTGTCTTCATCCTCACGTGTCGAGTCGAATTAATAATTTCTTGTCTAAGTTTCATAGTCTTCCATGTGCATGAGTAAGTCCCAGTTCGTATTCCACAAACAGATTCAAATTCAGAGTTTACAGACCGGAGAACGGCTGAAGAACATGAGAGGAGCGTAAGGGAGTGAAACGATGGCCAAAGGCCATCAAGCATTATCTTCCCGAGATGGCATGTGGCCATCGCGGTCAAGAGGCTTTGCTGCCCCAGAGATTCCCACGCGCCATCTCGAGGAGGCAGTAGGCAAGGTGGTATTTTGGTCTTTTTGCCTATTTATTTCCCTCTCCTTTAATTATCTCTTCCCTCTCATATTTTCATTTGAAGAAGTTGAAATTTATGTGCCAAAATTCTCTCTATTTTTTTTTCATATGAGCTTCGTATTGAGTGATTAAAATTGGAGAGTGTTCATCTTTCAATTCTTCATCTATTTCAAGAAGGTTTGAGGACTTTTGAGTGCTTTTTTAGTGGTTGTACACATGAAAACGGGCCTGCACATTATCACTTAAGGTGTTGAATTTCTTCTTGAATTTTTGCTCTTAAATGTGTTCAATTAACTTGGGTTTCCTTCTTCCATATATGTATGTATATTGTATATAGTTTTATTTGAGTTTTAGACTCTTTTGAAGAAGAAATGAAAATCTTGCATGTTAAGTTAGGTTTTCATTTTTGCCTTTGTTTTCACATGTTTGGGATTGTATTGTACTAGCTTCTATCTAAGACTATTTCGTGAACTTTGATTGACTGATTTTGATGAAAATAGTCTTTACATGTGTTAGGTTTATTAAATTGAATATATTGAGGAGTTACACATTTAATTGGTATCTTAGAGCTTTTTAGCTTTGATTGAATAACTGTAAGTAAAATATACTCTAGATTTTTGCTAGAACTTTGATTGATATCATTTGTTACTAAAATCTTGAATATGTGCTAAATGTTTCTGCTTTAATTCAAGTTTTAGTTTCACGAATGATTCTTGATATTAAATGTGCTTTGTAGCATTTTCACATGTTCTAAAATTATCATTCTTATGTGAACTTTCATGTATATGTTGTTGGAACCCCGTTCACTGAAAACGCAGTGGAAGTAAGGTTTTAAATTTAATAAAGATTCTAAACGATCTAGAACCAGTGAACTTGGGATCATAATTTTTTCGGAACTAATACATATAAATCATTACAATAATAAATAAATATGTAAACATAGGAAATTATAATCGGTATAATCAGAACATATTAGTAAAACCATACCAATGTTTGGATGCTCCTTCACTTCTTGTAATGCTCTTTGTCTGAACCACTCGATCTTCCTCGCTATATCCCGAGATTGGTAACCGCGCATTGACGCATCACGGTCTCAGGAACTTAAATTGAGGATGTAGAGAAAAGACGAAGAAACTCTTTCTTCCTCAAAGAAAACTACCTAGAACCCTTCTAGTATTTGAAGTAAAAATAATAATATATAATTTTATATAAGCTTCAGTGCAACGACTTCCACATCAGAAATCTGATCTCTACCAAACCTTTGTTTTCCCTTTTCTCTATTAATATCCGTAGTGCTATTACGCACTTGCACACACTTGCACACACTTGCACTTATGCGTTTTTTTTCTTTTTGTCTCATCTAACACATGCACACACAAGCACGTTATTAAGAGCCAACAAAAAAAAACCGATGCCTTTAATATATGTTAATCTACTTTTAAATTTTTTTGATATCGAATATTTTTTTATCTTTAAAAATCAAAATGATATCTTTATTCGGTTATGTCAACAAAATATATATCACTTATATATATATATATATATATATATATATATATATATATATATTTAACTTTAAAAAAAACTGATCAAATTCTTATTTGATTTTTAAAAACTTTCAAATAAAAAATATTTCATATCTATTATTTAAAAATAATTATAAAATAATTGAATTTAAACATTTTAAATTCAATTTCAAATATTTAATTAAATAAACTAATCATATTATCTTATTCTATCAAATATCAAGTAACAACCTCCATTTAGTGATTAATAACATGATTAAATAATCTTATTATTTAATTTATTTAATCACCATTATTCATTCATTAAATAACCTCATTATTCATTCATTAAATAATCTCATTATTCAATTAATTCCGAATAAATACGTGTCACTTTTGTAATACAATTAATTGGACAATCCAATTAATTAACCATGACCTTTGTTACTTAAATTGATTGGGCTAGCAAGGGAACCTAATGGACCCACAGTATTTTGAGCGCTAACAATCATTGGAATTATTATTTAAACTCTTTAATTAATATTTCTTGATTATTAACTCCGATGTTATTCCACCAAAAACCCGAAGCTGCACTCTCTCAACTGTAAACGCTTTTACACAGACCGATACAACTCGATGTCCATCGATATAGATATAACGTATGGTGTGATCCTCCACAGTAGTTCATAATTAGAGCTGGGTAATAATACCCGTTATACCCCTCTAATTACATATATCCTTTAAGTACCATTGATTCTCTTATGAACAATAAATCTTATTCCCTTACGGAATTAGGAGAGCGCTCATATTTTCCAAGCCCCAAATCAACACTTATGGGAACTACCATCTACTTCTCACAAGAACGAGTGGATTCCACTATTGCGTACAAACCTTTCCAGCCACAAGCCAAACCACAATCCCAGCATACAGAGCATATTGATCAGGAACTGCATCTGACCTCACCCATGGTATATCAAAGACCACGATCTAACTTGAATGAGTCGATAAGACACTCAGGATTAAGATCACCCACATATAGCCATCATTATTTTATATATATAAATCTCATCGGTAAACGAATCTTGGTGAGAGATTCATATAGATCATGGCCCTTGTCCTATAGGATCACACCGTACAACGTGCCTCCATTCTGATATCTCATATGAATGATTCTGGATAAAATCACCATACAATACGGAATGGGTCACATCTATAGATTAACCGTAAATAAAGTACCCAACTTTATTTGATATCTATAGACTTTTTAGATTGCACGTCTCTCACTGTATTCGTCGGTATATGACACTTATATGCACAATTCAAGATTACTTTCGGTAATCTAGGATGTTTATATATGCATACGTTATAAAACAAGAATGAATTGAATTTTTATTTTTATTTATTTCATAAATCCATTTACAATTTACATGTTTAGGGCATAAACCCCAATAATCTCCCATTTGCACTAAAGCATGTGAGGCGTGTCTCGTAAACCTAGACCATCTAGGTAACCCAAAAACACTTTAGCCTGTAAGGTCTTCGTAAATTGATCAGCATGTTTATCTTGTAAGGCTATATTGGTGACAATGACATCTCCTCTCTACACTATCTCTCTAATGAGATGATACTTTCTCTCTATATGCTTCCCTTTTTTGTGGCTTCTTGGTTTTTTGGAATTTGCCATAGCACCACTGTTATCACAATAAAGTCTGATAGGCTATCCAGATCTGGAACAATTTCTAGATCACTCAAGAACTTACAGAGCCAAAAAATCTCTTTAGCAGCTTCACAAGTGGCTACATATTCAGCTTCCATGGTGGATCCAACAATGCAAGATTGCTTGATACTTCTCCACATAATGGCTCCACCACCCAGGGTGAATACTGATTTAGACATGGATTTCCTAGAATCCCTGTCTGACTGAAAATCAGAATCCGTGTATCCTAACGAGATCAAATTCTATCTGGAATACACTAGCAATAATTTCTCGTTCTCCGAAGATATTTGAGAATAGTCTTGACAGCAAGCTAATGATCCAATCCTGGGTTGGACTGGTATCTACTGACTACTCCCACTATATAACAGATGTCTAGTCTTGTGCATAGCATAACATACATGAAACTACCTACCGCTAATGCATAAGGTACACGTCCCATATCTTTAACTTCTTAAGGTGTCTTAGAACACTATTCCTTAGACAAGTGAACTCTATGCTTGGAAGGTAAATTACCTTTCTTAAAGTTCTGCATCAAAAATCGCATAAGAATCCTGTCGATATATAACGCTTAAGACAGTGCTATGAGTTTATTCTTACGATCCTTTATAAGTTGGATCCCTAGAACATAACCCACCTCTTCTAAATATTTCATTTGGAATTGGCTAGCCAGCCATCCCTTTACATCAGATAACACTCTCATATCATTCCTAATTAGTAGGATGTTGTCCACGTATAGGACCAATGAGACTACCTTTTTGTCAATGATGCGCTTATAGACATAAGGGTCATCGACATTCTGCTCAAAGCCATAGGTTTTGATCACATCATCAAACCTGATGTTCTAAGATTTTGATGCTTGCTTGAGTCCATAGATGGACCTTTGTAGCTTGCAAACCTTTTGCTCTTGATCTGGAGACACGAATCCCTCTGGTTCCATCATATAGATGCTCTCGTCAAGATTGCCATTCAAGAATGCAGTCTTGACGTCTATTTGCCAATTTCATAATCAAAATAGGCAGTATTGGATAAGAGAATACTAATAGACTTAAACATGGCTAATGGCGAGAAGGTCTCTTCATAATCAACCCTCTCTTTCTAGGTATAAACCTTGTCCACTAGCCTTGCCTTAAAGGTCTCTACCTTCCCGTATACTCCTCTATTTATCTTGTTAATCCACTTACACCTTATGGGTTTTACCCCATTCCAATAAGTCTAGAAGGTCCTAGACTGAGTTAGAGTACTTGGAATCCATCTCGAGATTCATGGCTTTAAGCCATTCCTCTTTATTAGGATCTTCTATTGCATTCTTAAATGTCAATGGATCATCCACACTATCAGCAGAGACAACACCCTATCCCTCACCTATACCTAAATAGTGTTCAGGTTGTCTCACAACCCGCTCACTACGTCTAGGTGGTATTGTATCCTAATTAGGAACCATCTGACTCTCTGATGTTTGTAGATCAACAACTCGTATTGATGAAACACTAGTCTCACCAGGCTCCGACTCATTCAATATAATCTTAGAACGAGGTTTATGGTCACTAATATAATTATCCTCAATAAACGTTGCATTTTACAATATAAATACTTTGTTATCTTCAGGACTATAGAAGTGTTCACCTCTGGTCTCCTTGGAGTATCCTACAAATAGGCAGACAACAAACTTGGAGTCTAGCTTTCCACTTCTGTTCTTCAGCACGTGTGGTGGATACCCCCATATACGAAAATGTCACAAACTAGCTTTTCGACCATTCCACAACTCTAGGGGAGTCTTATGAACAAATTTGGATAGAAATACATTCAAAATGCATGCCGTTGTTTGTAACGCATATCCCAGAAGGAATTTGGTAATGATGAGAAACTAATCATAGATCTCACCATTTCCATCAGGGTTCTATTTCTCCTCTCCGCTACACCATTTTACTGAGGTGTACCGGGAGCTGTGACTTGGGAAACTATCAAATGCTCATCCATGAAGTCTTCAAACTCTTGGTCAAGGTACTTATCTCCATGGTCCGATCGTAGTGACTTGATAGTCCTACCTAATTGATTCTCAACTTTAGCTAGGTATTCTTTGAAGTTTTCAAATGTTTCTGACTTTCGTTGCATTAGGTAGACGTACCCGTATCTTGAGTAGTCATCTATAAAGGTGACATAATACTCATAACCACCCTTAGCTTTAACACTCATCGGTCTACAGACGTCTATATATATAAGCTATAGCGGTTCTTTAGCTCTAAGCCCTTTTCCAGGAAAAGGTCTCTTAGTCATCTTACCTTCCAAACAAGATTCGTAGATAGGTAAGGTGCCAACCTTTAACTCACTTAAATGACCGCTTTTTACTAGTCTATCTATCCGATCAAGGTTGATATGAATAAGCCTTAGATGCCAGAGATATGTGTCATTATCTGGAGAAATCTTATGTCATTTATATTTTGGTTTTTCAACCTTAAATATTTCGGTGTTGAGCTGGGTAATATGTATTAAAAGTCTTAACACATACAAATTATTTTCATTAATTCTTGAACAAATATTCAAACCATTCTTTCCGATAATAATAGAATTATTATTAAAAAATGAAATATTTTTGTTCTAACAACTTAGAAACGGAAATCAAATTCCGTGTAAATCCAAGAATATAAAATACATTGTCAAACAATATATAATTATTACAAAACCGTAATCTAAGTACGCCCACTGCTCGTGCCGACACGACATCTTCTGACCCCACATTCATTGAGAAGGCTTCCTCCTCTAGCTGTGTCCAAGAATCAGTCCATTGTAAAGAAGAACAAACATGGTTAGTGGCTCCCAAATCAACTATCTAGAGTGAAGAATCATCTTCCACTAAACATGACTCAAGAACAAGTAAATCATATTTACCTTTCTTGGACTTTTTCTCGTTTTGGGCTTTCTTGGGTTTGGGCTTACCCTTCACATTCCCATCATACTTCTTCCTCTTCCTATTATTGGAGGAAGATTGTTAGGAAACATTTGCCTCACCAGTCTTGCCCTTGAAGTCCTTAGTCACAGACTCAAAGGTAGTGAGTTCATTGAGCAACTATGTGAGACTGAACCTTAACTTGTTCATCTCGTAGTTACTCTTAGACTGATCAAAACTCTTCGAAAGAGTCGTCATTATGAAGCTAACTTGACTGGGTTCGTCAATGGCCCCACAATCGACTTCTGCTGTGTTGAAGTAGGACATCATGCTCATGACATGTCTCTAAACTAACGTACATTCTTTCATGCAAGCGAGCATAGCAGAACGAACAGCTTAGTGTCACTTTTGCTGGGAGGGCAGTCCGAACAAAACTTGTAATGACTCCATGATTTCGAATGCTGAAGTTATTGCTTCCTGCTTTGTGACAAGCACGTCTATCATAGAACTCAACGGATATGTTCGGGCCTTCTCATCAGATGAGACCCATCATTGGTATGCCTCACGAATAGTTAGTGTGGCATTGGCAGCAGGCGCTGGAGAACATTCCTCCATAAGCACTAACTTGAGGTCTTTGGTGACCAATATTGCATTAATGTTTAGTTTCCACTTAGTGTAGTTATCACCAGTTAATTTGTCATTTGCGAGAATTTAAAGTAATACAGAAGATATTATTGCTGAAATAAATAAAACATTCATTCAGTCATTTATTTAAAACAAGTGCGAGTGCTTTGGTATAAATTTAAACATTATGCATAAACATGTTTAACGGACTAGAACTACCCTAAAACTAGTTACTATACCATGACAATCTAACATACCATAAAGAAGTACTGCCTTAGGGTCGGTCAAGTCTTTGCATGTTAGACCGAAACATTCTCAATCAAATGATATTATAGAATAACTCTTATTCCATATCATTCAGCCATCATTTATTTAGTCAGGTTTTTAATTAATAAACTTAATCAAAACCTTCGTAAGTGTAACCCACCATTTCAGATCTCACGAGCTTAACTCGAGAATTGCCGTCTTAGGGTCGGTCAATCCCGAAATACCCTTAGAAATCCTATACGTTAGGAAGTCAACCTTTGGTATTGATTTTTGTTGAAACCCTCCTTAGGAAGGACGAAAGCAAAGCTGTCACGAGGCTTTACTCGGATCTCACGGTGTTGAACTAATGATGGAGACTACGGGATACATATGTCATATATCCCTCTCCCACTCACTATTTTGAAACTAGGGTTTTCTATTATCCGTTAATGCACCTAGACTCTACAGGATCAAACGGCTAACTTTAATCAAGTTATCTAGTACATTAACTAATTCATTATTAGAAACATGTTCTAATTAACTAACAATTTATTTATGATTTTGAACTATTAAAAATCTATTAGTCAATAATCTAAGCCTTTGTAAACTATTTATTAAGGTCAGATTATTATGTTAGTGTTTACTAAGTTTTAACTATTAAAACTCTAACACTTCATTCGGTTCATTTATTATTAGAAAATTAATCATATTAATCCTAATTACAATAAATGACTATTAATCTAGCTTATGAAACTCTTTAATAACTAGATTAATATTTAATGAGAATTACCAAGTATTTAACTATTAAAAACTAATCTCATTTTCATAGGCAATTATGTATTTACCCATTTTAATCACATTAAAAAAATACATAAAATATCAGGCTATAATGTATGTATGATATATCATATATATTTATGTAGACACATCTTATCTAAATGACATACGTATGCATGACAATGCTTTTATCATCACATAATATAAAGCATACATGAATTGACCGAGTACTGTGGATTATTTAACCTAAAATGAAATTGAAATCTAAATTACAAAAAAATCCCCCAAGGCATTTCTTTGTTTTCTTGTAGCTTCAGAAATCTTCTAATCTCTTCAATTCACTGCGATTCATCTCATGAATCCTTCTTCGCGATTTTTCCAAGTCTTCAATATAGGTTACAATTTTTTTTTTTACAATATAGTGACAGTAAAAATAAAATAAAAAAATATATTTTACAACCCATAAACCCTAAATCCACAATACCATATAATTAACAATCAATCATGTTTTTGTAAATTAACAAATTTAATATATATACAAAACAACATACGGTAAATTTAAACAGTGTCTACACAATCATACATACAAAAACATCAAAAACAATTTCCTGTTTCGAAAAATAAATTGTCTCTGATACCAATTGTTGGAACCTTGATCACTGGAAATGCAGCGAAAGTAAGGTTTTAAATTTTTTAATAAATATTGTAAATGATCTGGAACCAGTGAACTTGGGATCATAATTTTTTCAGAACTAATAATATAAATTATTACAATAATAAATAAATATGTAACCACATGATACTGTAATTGATATAATCAAAAGATATTAGTAAAGCCATACTAACATTTGGAGGCTCCTTCACTTCTTGTAATGCTCTTTGTCTGAACCACTCGATCTTCCTCGCTATATTGTGGGACTAGTAACTGCGTGTGGGCGCGTCACGGTCTCAGAAACTTTAATGGAGGATATAGATAAAAGACGAAGAAACACTTTCTTCCTCAAAGAAAACTGCCTAGAACCCTTCTAGTATTTGAGGCAAAAATAATAATATATAATTTTATTTAAGCTTCAATGCAATGACTTCCACGTCAAAAATTTGATCTCTATCAAACCTTTATTTTCTGTTTTCTCTATTATTATCTATAGTGCTACTTGCACACACTTGCACTTATGCTTTTTTTTCTTTTTGTCACATCTAACATATGCACACACTTGCACATTATTAAGAGACAAAAAAATAAAAACTGATGCCTTTAATGTATGTTAATCTACTTTTAAAAAAGTTTGATATCGAATATTTTTTTTATCTTACAAAAAAAATTTGATATCTTTATTCGGTTTTTTCAATAAAATATATATCACATATATATATATATATATATATATATATATATATATATATATATATATATATATCTTTAACTTTTAAAAAAACTGATCAAATCCTTATTTGGTTTTTAAAAACTTTTTTTAAAAAAATATCTCATATCTTTTATTTAAAAATAATTATAAAATAATTTTGAATTTAAACATTTTAAATTGAATTTCAAATAATTAATAAAATAAAATAATCATATTATCTTATTCTATTATATATCAACTAACACCCTCCATTTAGTGATTAATAACATAATTAAATAATCTTACTATTTTTTGATTTAATCATCATTATTCATTAATTAAATAATCTTATTATTCAATTATATCCCGAATAAATATGTGTCACTTTCTTAACACAGTTAATTGGACAATCCAATTAATTAACTGTGACCCTTGTTACCTAAATTGATTGGGCTGGTAAGGGACCTAATGGATCCACAGTATTTTGATCTCCAAAAATCCTCAGAATCATTATTTAAACTCTTTAATTAATATTCCTTGATTATTAGCTCCGGTGTTATTCCACTAAAAATCCGAAACTGCACTCTCTCAATTGCATACGCTTTTACACAGACCGATACAACTCGGTGTCCATCGATATAGCCATAACGTATGGTGTGATCCTCCACAGTAGTTCATAATTAGAGCTGGGTAATAATGTCCGTTATACCCCTCTAATTTGATATATCCTTTAAGTACCATTGATTCTCTTATGGACAATAAATCCTATTCCCTCACGGAATTAGGAGAGCGCTCATATTGTCCAAGCCCTGAATCAACACTTATGGGAACTACTATCTACTTCTCACAAAAATGAGTGGATTACACTATTGTGTACAAGCCTTTCCAGCCACAAGCCAAACCACAAGCCAAACCACAATCCCAACATACGGAGCATATTGATCAGGAACTACATCCGACCTTACCCATGGTAAATCAAAGACCACGATCTAACTTAAATGAGTCGATAAGACACTCAGGATTAAGATCACCCACATATAGTCATCATCAGTTTATATATATGAATCTTATCGGTAAACGTTTCTTGGTGAGAGATTCATATAGATCATGGCCCTATTCTATAGGATCACACCATACAAGGTGCCTCCATTCCGATATCTCATATGAATGATTCTGGATAGAATCACCATACAATACGGAATGGGTCACATCTATAGATTAACCACAAATAAAGTACCTATATTTATTTGCTATCTATGGACTCTTTAGATTGCATGTCTCTCACTGTATCCATCTGTATATGACACTCATATACAAATTTCAAGATTATATCCTGCAATCTAGGATTTTTATATATGCACAAGTTATTAAATAAACAACACAACATGAAAGAATTGAACTTTTCTTTTTATTTATTTTTTAAATCCATTTACAAATTATATGTTTAGAGTATAAACCCTAACAATTGTCTAGTTCGCATAGGATATGTTTGAGCATTATATTTTATGTTGAGTGCTTGTTTGTATTTTTACACTCATTGATCACATAGAAAGTCCTTGTAAAAGGCATGAAGTCTTGGCTAGGACATGTGGTCCGGATAGCTAAGAAAGAAGTCTTGGTTAGGACATATGGTCCAGATAATTAAGCATGAGAGACTTTCTAGAGGCTGGGTGCCTTGATTTAAAAGTAGACTTTTACTGGTAGACCTGGGATATGATGCAACGGAGTCCAATAGAGGGTTCGTCAATTGTTGACCATTCTTGAGGAATTTCCAACATCTTAATGGTGTTGGTTAGAGTGGACTCCAATAGAAAGTTAGTAATTTGTTGATCACTTTTGAGGAATGTCCAATCTTCCAATAGGGATTGCGTAGATGTAGAGTTCAATAAAGAGTGTGTCATTTGTTGGTCACTTTTGAGGAATTTCTTATCTACTTTCCAATAAAAGTATATTATGTTTGTATTCAACCCATGGACGTTTCCTCCTTGGAGGTTTTACCATGTTAAAAAAAAATTCTTGTGTCAATTCTTCCTATCCCTCTCATATACTTGTATTTGTATGTTGTAATCTTGTTTTATATTGTTCATTTTTAGAGATATTTG
Organism: Dipteronia dyeriana; assembly: GCA_032871835.1. Classification (NCBI taxonomy): domain Eukaryota; kingdom Viridiplantae; phylum Streptophyta; class Magnoliopsida; order Sapindales; family Sapindaceae; genus Dipteronia; species Dipteronia dyeriana. The sequence goes on from CM065296.1 coordinate 41,853,465, forward strand.
CAAAACAAGATTTGTAATTTGTGATATACAAGCACTTCATATGATCAAAATTTGTAAATGTCTTTGTATGTATATATTAGATATATTTGCATATAATAGCTCTTGAAAGAATACTAGTACATATTGAACATTTATAAGAATACAAGTATTGTATGTTTGTTAGTTTTTATTTGGTAGTCTTTCCACTTGCAACTTGTAAGCATGTTTGACAATACTTGATTTGATAATACGTATTGCTTGTTTACATATGATTCATTATCTTAAGTATTGTTATCCAAGCTAACTATAGGAACAGACATAAGTTTGTCTGAAGGGATTGAAAAGGTGTAATAACCTATTCACCCATTTAGATTAGCCTAAGGCAATTTTATTGCGTTTGTGCAATTTCATAAAAACAAACCAATTAAGGGAAGCATTTAAAACATTGAATGGAACATAATTGATAGATTTAATAGAATAAAATATTATTCATTACAAAGCCCAATATCCATAAGTGTTTCACATCAATCCTCTAGTGGGATGAATAGATACTCATGACAAATACAATAAAATAAGAAGGAGATATAGATAGAGAAGACCCATGAAGATTCCTCCCTTCTTAAAGCTTGATCCAGTCTTTAAGTGTCTTTAAGTAGATGATGATGAAGGATGGTTAGATTTGATGTGGAATGTTTCCTAAATCTAGGTTAGTAATTAGAGATATGAGGAAGTGTATGAGAGGATATGATAGGTGTAAGAGATGATGAAGAGATCCTCCAAATCGTTTCATGAAAGAATATATTTTTAGGGTCCCAAGATTAGGTCTGAAAATGCTGATGTGGCAGTCCAGACGCGCCAAATGCACAGGTAGTGCGCTGGTAAGGACCCGTACATTCCCTCTGATACTTCACATTTTCTTCTCTGTTTATGGCAAGTGCACGGGTAAGGACCCACACACTGACCAAATGGGCACGGTCTGCTTCTTGGATTTGCTCATGTTGCACGGTATATGCCTAGGTTGTGAACGGGTTTGGACCCATGCATTGGCCTGCACACTGAAGCCTTTCTTTACTGACTTTGATCTGATTTTTCCCAATCTTCACATTTTTCATCCTTTCTTCCATAATGTACCGAATTGCTTGCAAACATATCAATACCCCTAAATCAAACCTTCGCTCATCCTTGAGCAAACTCTAAAACAAAACAACTAAGACACACATAAAAATGACTCGATCTAAAATTTCCTAGACCCAAAACATTTTCCGCAACACCAACTGAATGAGAGATAAACAAGAGAGAGTAGGAGTGAGGAATATGTTAACACAAAATATTCTAAATAACTCTAAGGTACAGTAAGAGGACACTCACACAACACGAACCCCATGCTTAAATTGCCCTTTTCTTGGAAAATACTCACTCGCATGCCTCAAGCATAATTTGCTTCGATTCTAGGTTCTCACATGAAATCTCTATTCTTTTTCTTCTTGAAACCTAGGTTCACACTCATGCAATATGTAGGCAAATGAATTTGTGTAATGGAATCAAATTAATTGCATACATCTAATATAAAATGAACAATTTTTGTAGTGAATGAGTCTCATGAAAGAATCAAGTGTCATGAACATGGAAAGAGCGTGCGTCGACTAATATTCCTAATCTAGACTTCCACTAAAATCAAATAGGTCTTTCCCTTTGGTTGTAACGGGGCCATGGTGTTAATATGGTGAACAATGAAATAGGACAATTTTGAGTTCAAAGATCACTAATCATGTCTAAACAAACTCATACACCCAAAGCTAGCTCTATTACACATTAATTACAGGTTAGCAACGAGGCATTTCCTTTCATGCACATATGTACTTCAAAATTGTACTCTTCTGAGTACTTGACATTAATTTCACAAGACTCTTTCTTTTTTTTTTTCCTTTTTTCTTTTCATTTTGCTTCATTTTTAATTTTTTTGCTTTTCTTTGCACAACCTCATATCTCATTTTACACTTTGGCTCTTAAGTCCAATTTTGGGCACTTTTACATATTTGAGCCAATTAATGCACCATTACATTGTTACCAACATACATGTTATTCAACATTAGAGCTAATACCTTTCATCCACACATAACACACACACCCTACATGATTGGCAATTTAAGGGTTGGTTTGTGTTTAGTTAATGGCTATATGGTTTAATATGGTTCCAAGTGAAGGTAAGTGTTTGACAACAAAATTTGCTTTGCAGCACAAAAATATGGACTGAGAATGTTTTTGGGCTTTTTAAGTAGTTAATGCACACACATTGCCTAAAATCACCTCAAAGATTACATCTATCAAGGGAATAAAAGTTTCAATCAAGCAATCCATAAATATGATGCATGTTCTATGACAAATGATGATTGTTGATATGATAAGACTTATGCAAGGTGTTTGAGATTTGAAAAACATTTTCCCTCAAATGTATGCTTTTGGCTTCTGTTTGTGATCTTACAAGGGTATCTCCACCATCAGAACAAGGCACTTGAGCACCGAGTTCCCTCATCTTAGACACTAAAAGATGGGACTAACCCATGAAGTGCAAGTGAGACCTTTAAAGTGACTAAGAGCTATGAATAATAACACTAAGCATACATAAATTCATCATAAACACTATGCTCAAGGTATCTCACCAAGCTAAATGAAGCTCGAAATTTTTGGCAAAACAGCAAATTTGTGAAAAATTGACAAAAAAAACAAAGACTCAAAAGACTTAAAAATACAACTAACTAGGTGCCTACACCCCCAAACCAAACTCAACACTATCCTCAATGTTGAAGACTAGAGAGTCCGGTTTAGTGGCATGCACCTAACTCAACTAAAAACAAACAACCTAGGCACTAATCATGCACAATCAATGACAAATAACAGTAAAAAAACTCAAAAGGCTTATGATAAAATAAGGCAATTACTCCCGTGGTAGGATTTTTCTTAGTGGATACCACTCCCGCTGAGGTTGGAAAGGTGAGGAACGGTATGTAGACAGGTTGGGAGGCTTATTCTATATTTTTAGGACTGATGTTGGCATGTGTGCTTCTTTCTTTTAGCGTTTGTCGGCCCTTAGGTCATCGTGCTCAATCTTGACTCGAAGCTGTTCATCTATCTCCACCTGCTCAAGCACCCTGTAATAGGCCTCCTGGCACGTCTCCGATGGTCACTTGTGGAATGATCAGAATAGCCTACTAGCCTAGAGGCTCCTTCTGAATTTGGCCAGGGTCTCATTTTCTAAGAAGACTCCCATCTAGATTACTTCTTTGTGGAATCTCTCCACATAAGATCTGAGCGACTCACTCCGCTCCTCGACTACATACTGCAGGTGGATAGGGTCCTTTGGACATGGATTGATTCCCTGAAACTAAGCACAGAAATCATTAGATACTTCATTAGATACTTTAGTAAATAAATCAAAACTACCTGTATGTAACTTTCGGAACCACGTCTAAGTGTAGTCGGTTAACGTGGTTGGGAACATCCTGAACATGGCGGCTTCCTCGACTACATACTTCATTAGATACTTTAGTAAATAAATCAAAACTACCTGTATGTAACTTTCGGAACCACGTCTAAGTGTAGTCGGTTAACGTGGTTGGGAACATCCTGAACATGGCGGCTTGGTTAGCGTTCTGAACCTTTATCTGCTACATGAAGCTTTGCAAGCAGCTTAAAGGATCCTCCATCCCAGAGTACTTATCAGCTGGCATCCTGAATTCAGGGGGAAATTCTACTTTCCTGATCCTCCTAGAGACGGGGGCGTTCATCTCACCCAATGGATCTTTACGATTCCCGGTGCATTCCCTTCTTCATTTCTTGGAGCTCTTTTGTTATCCGGGTTACTTCAGCTCTTAGGCGCTTGTTCCTAGCAATCTTGGCTTGGACCTCAAAATCCTCATTACTAGACTCATCCGATACTATAGTGGCTTCATTGTGATTCTCCTCTTAAGGTGGGTTCTCTCGACCACTTCTCTTGCTCCCTCTTGTAAAAGATCGAGGTTGCCTTCTAGCGGCTACCTGTTATACTGGTTGTTAAGGTTCCCTAATTATAAGGTCAAGAGCTGACCTTACCTATCGGGATTGGTATTCTGGTGTTAGTGCATAGGACCTAACCTATCTAGAACTGATGGTAGGGGCCCCAGCCTCTCATGGACCGGTATCGGTGGCGGTGGTCCTAATCTGTCTAAGGCTGGTACTTTGGTACCTGGCCTACTGGTATCTTGGGAGGATTGAAGTCTCATGCTGTATGCTGTAAAAGCAAGAACATGATTTCAAAGGCTTTCAAAAATGGGTGTGGAAACTTTCCACAAAGGGCGCCAAAAAGTGTTGACTGAAAATTCGCTCAAGGTGAGGGATTCCATTAACACCCTCAAGACCGCTACCTGGTAGGTTGTAGTCGGGGCTGATACTTCGTATCTAGGTGACAAAGATCACAGTAAGATGTATACATAAACAAGTCGAGTATGAAGAAACAAAAACTAAGAAAATGGTTTTATTGAATAACTAGTACAATGATATTACGAAATCACTCAAACTCTCTTAATAATAATGGTGATGGTGAACTTGTACGTGTCGATAAGTGGTGAAGTCCTCTAAGAAAAGTGGAGAAGAAGCTCTGCCCTTTTTCTCTCTATTTTTTTATCCCCTGTCTAGATCCTAACATTCCCTTTAAACCCTCTTCATTGTCAATCAAATCCCTGTAATTTAGACCAATTGATTAGTTGTGTTATCAGAGATGATTGATGTTGATGGTGGAATCAAATTACATGGAAATTACTCCCGTTAATTAAGTCAGGTTTCCATTTAGGTTTGAATTTGAATGAAAGCCGAATCTTTTGACCTATCTAGTCACATTATGGTGCTTTAATGTTAAAGTATTGAACTCTGTAGCTTAGTGGGAAATCACGATTATACGTACCAATGGTGAGGTACCTCAAGGTATCAGTCTGGTGGTATGGAGCTTAACCAATAATTCTGGAGCTCTTCGGCTATCTTTCTTCTTACTTGATGGGTATGGCGTGTACATGGAAAAGGTGGCAAGATAGCATCAAGGTACTTGGGTACCAATCGGTAATCTTGGTGCCAAGGTACTAGGCAGAAGGTACCATGATGTTGGCCTAGTTTAATACCCGGTAGTCTTTAGAGATAGAAGCTTCGGGGTGCATAGATTGCTTGAGACCTGGTACTTCAAGAAAGATTGTAGCTAGTCACCCCCACCTGGTATTAGGTAGTGTGTCCTACCACGCACCAGTTGGGTGGAAAATTTCACTATGACCCTTTGCTAAAAATGGCTATTAACATAAGCATATAAGTACATTTTACTAAAATCAACAAATGCATTTAACAACAAAAAAATCCTAGACATGAAGGAATTGGTATCTATCATAATTACTATCAACCTCAAAACATGAAGGAATTGGTATCTATCATAATTACTATCAACCTCAAAACATGAAGGAAATGGTTGTAATCACAACTGCTATCAACTTCAAGCAAGAAAGAATTTAAACCTCCCGCAAGAAGGAATTGATCACAATCACAACTACTATCAACAGTATGAATGAACAAATTCATTGTAATATCTACTACTTTCAACCTCAATCAAGGATATATTTTTGGCCAACATATTCATGAAATTATTCCAATGTAGATATTATGCATCTCATGATTCAATTATTCTATCCAATAATATTTTAAAAGTATAACAAGCAAATCATGTGAACACATCATAAAAGAGAACAAAGTTTAAAAAAAAATTCTCCCCCTTGATAAATGCTCTTTCTAAGATCAGGATATTAGATTGCTCACAATGATATTCACACATTCACACATTCAAGCAATTTTTTAAAAAGATCAAATAAGGTTAAATTCCACAATCGATGAGAGTTACACCAAGATTTTCAATCACTCTCATAATTCATCTTTAATTGCTATAATATCAAAACACTTTATAAGCAAAAGTGTGTGTGTGTGTGTGTGTGTGTGTGTGTGTGAATTTTGCTTCAACTATATGTAGATGAGTAATTTGATAATCAACATGAAAATCACATCAACATCTATTTATCGTGAGCTTTTTCATAAAAGGGAAAACCAATTATCATCTGGATCTTTGCTTCTAAGATAATAGAATTCAACACATGAGCGTGTGTGTGCATGTGGCTTGTAATCCCATTACTACTTTTCAACCTGAGCATTCATGATTTTCAACTATACTCCTTTAAGCCTTCTTCCTTTTCTTTAAAGGTTTGAGTCAAAGAATTTTTTTATTGATTCTTTTCAATACTTCTTTGATTTTTTTTAAATAAATACACTTCATAGCGGCTTTCACTCATCAAAATGATGTAACCATTTCCTATATTGGGCATCTTCACAACCAATATGTGTAGCGCTTTTCATGAAGGTGCTCGTTGAGTTATATGTAGTTGCCAATGCAAAATGGATACTAACCATAGGTCATCTTAAATGTACTAGTTAAAAGACTTGAAGGTGTATCGACAACTTACATATTAGCAAACTCAACTTAGTCAACAAAACATACAAGAGAAGCAAAGTGCATTTTTGAAAACCAAGTTTATATGGCTTACAAGCATTTGATCTAAAAGCAGTACAATAGATTTCCTCAAGAACTTTACTTCTCAAGAGAGTAGCTTTCAAACAATATGAAGCACACATTTTCCAAAATTTAATATTTAACATTCAAACATAAATTTCACACATCATGTTCAAGATCTTTATCCAATATCACTATAAGATATTTAGAGTGCAAATGTCAGTGAGAACCATATGCAAATTATACTAAGTTCTCTAAAATTACATGCTACATGATGTAATGCAAACAATGATTTGAGAGATGAAAAACATAGAATGCAAGCAATATGATATAGAGATACCTTAGCAAGCAATTTTCATCAAATGCAAAGACTTCTCCCTTTTCATGAGCTCTCTTGGTTTGTTTGTCTCCATGACAACAAGTTATTGGTGTGTCATCCCAAGAAAATGAAAACTAAGCATGTCAACTAGAACATATAAAAAATGAACTTCTTATAAAGTTAACCAATGGATTTTGACTATCATAGCAAGAAATGTGAGATAATTAAGTTATGTCAAGTTATAGAGAAACAATGCTAACTATCTAAAGATCTTAACAACTAGACACTAAACTTAAAGCTAACCCATATGTGCACCTTACACTAAATGGTAAAAGCACTCACCCTTGACCCATGTGGTCTTAGGTGAACTTACACGTATATTGTGCTCATCTTTGACATTAATGTTGAACCTAGAATGAAGATCACTAATGATTTGATTCAAAATAATATCTTTAATACCCAACTCCTCAACGTTACTAGCAATACATGCTTTGTTAAGATTTTCACAAGGATGAAACTTCTTCTTCAAGCACTTTTTAACATGTTTTTAGGAGTATCATGCTTATCAACAACTATGGCCATAGAATGCTTCAAAGTAAGGTCAACCTCTTTCTCTCTAGATGCATTTCCCAATTTTCAAAATTATATATACTTATATGTTGACGACAATTTCTTGATGGGCAAGAAAGTTAACAACGTTTGGTTTGATTATGACTTGTTAAATGAGAAAGAGAAAGAGAATGCAATTTATATGTTTATGGGCCATATATATGGGCTATATCTTATTTTCCTTATTTTATTAAATCCATTTTACCATAATAAAAAGTCCACATGAACTAGACCCATTCGTACACAAAGAAACATGTTCACATGCCTCAATACAATTCTAGATGGGCCTCTAAATTGGTCCGGTAGAATATATCAAGTTATCCATGCAAGTTCGTATGGATTGGGGGTCTTGGCGAGCTATCTAAATTTAAGCTCCAATAGACACAACCCAATCACAATCAACAAATGATTCACTTAGGTTCGATCTATTTAACTTTAGTTCATACCACTAAAGAACTAAAATTGAACTTTTAAATAAAGATAGAATAAGTTGATGTTACTCATTCATACCCTATACAACCTTATTGGAGGAAGTGTATCATCGTGAAGAATACCAGTAATCACCAAGAGATCATAGACCGCCTATAGCTCTCCAAGTTACCATATTTACTCATATGACCACATTTTGAACTTGGATATTTTGACTTGTCCAGAAGCCATGTTTAAATAGACAATATTGAAAACTTAACGTTAAGATTTAATATCCAATACCTTAAAATATCCATATGATGATATTCAACTCTCATTTAATAAATGGAGCCACGATGTCCACTTCTATAAATGAAGTCCTTTATCGATTAACAAATGAATACCACCAAATTATCAAGGATAGACTATGTTATATAATCGTACTCATTGATAGCTCAAATAATAACACTTGCAACCATAAGTCCATCATTTATCTCAGGATTGAGATAGACTCTCCGATTGTCTTCAAATGAAAACTTTTATCCATTGACGGTTCTAGATAAAGTATTTCATTTTGATTCTATTCAATGCACCTAGTGCACTAGATTCTTTTGCCCAAAGACACCACACTTTGTTGATTTTAGACTTATCATAACAAATTTGATCCCACTCAAATGCTTGCAAAAGAATCTACAACTTTGACAAGATAAAGGCGCTCAACCTTTTATCTTAAGTTGTGAATATTATTCAAGATTAACTAAAGATTTGTTTCTCCCTCATACATATCTAGATGTATGAACAAATTCTTCTTTTCTCATAGTCTTTTGACCTTATGGTTATTTACTTTTGACAATTATAATAATTAAACTATAAATGCTATAAGATTTGTTAAACAATAAATCACTTTATTAATATGAAAATATTGTCAAATACATTATTATACTCTTGTTATCGAGCATAATCCTAACACCTAGTTCCCTCATCGATGTGGTGTCAGTTGAGCAGTTTGTTAGTTGGGGCATGGAAGGAGTTAGGGAACCCCCTACTAAACAGGTTAATTATTCACTTCCTGGTTTTCTTTAGCCTTTTCAAGAGATAAATGAAGACCAGGAAGATCCTGTAGCTGATCTTGGTTTCTGCCATGCTCAGGACGAAAAAAGGAAGGCAACTTATTCTCTTACTTGACCTCCTCTAAAAGTTCCAAAAGAGGTGTCGTTCGTTGAGTCGAGCGACGAAAATGCTGATGATAGGGATTCCTCGAGTGCACGAATGGAGAAGTCTTAGAAAGAAATGGAGAATCCTCGAGAGAGTCTGAACAAAGAGAACTCCTTGCCCTATAAGGTTGAATCTACAGAAGCAAGGTTCTCAGAACGGCCTGTAAGCCCTTCCCCTCAAGGTGTGCTAAAGACCACTTTCTTCCGACCGTGCTTTTAATGGAGGTGATCATTGGAGCCGCTTCAAGAATGGTTCCTTTACGGAGCGCATTCATAATATTATCAATAGTGTGACCTACGTAAGTCTTCTGAACTAAACTTTACATCAATGCGCCTTAATTCGGGCTTCTTTAACCTATTTCTCTATAGGTGGTTGCTGAGTTTCCTGAGGCTTTCAAACACAATGACATCAGGCTGATCATATAATGCATCTGGAAGCTCAGTTAAAGGAGAGTGAGGATAATCATGCTCGGATTGAGACGGCCTATCAAAGGGAGAGGAGTTCGCTGAGCTTTGCTTAGTGAAACATATGGAGGCCGAGAAGAGGACCTTTGCTGTGGAAGAGAAGGCTAAGTCTTTACAAGACTAGCTCTCCATCACCCAGAGTCAATGCTTCAGGCTGAACAGGAAGTCGAAAAAATGAAGTCATCTTATGAGGGAAAAATTGAAGATCTTAAGTTCCAAGCTCTGACGATTGAATTCCTCTCTAAGGAAGCCAGGCTAGAACTTGAAATTCAAGAGGTTGATTGCTTTAAAAGATCTATAGCTTTTGATGCCTTACTCCTTAGGGAGTTCTAACGGGGGTTGGTTTCAGCTGGCGAGTTCTTCAAGATAAAAAACCAGGAAACTTACATGGCTCGAGCCAATTGGGAATTATCAATCGAAAACCATATGGACCGGTCCTTGAAGTCTCTTCGAACTCAGATGAAGTAGTGGAGAGCTTATTATCTAAGCCAAGGTAAAGAACCCCATCCTACGCATCTGAAGGTCCCAACCGAGCATTTACTTTTAACTTTTTATTCCACTCAAGAAGCTGGGGTGGATGAGTCGGAGCCCGATGTTGGACCGGTCCCTGGAAAGGATTATAGTGATTGGTTGGATGATCTAGTTGACACAATTATCTGGCCTTCGAAAGAAAGTCTTCTTCATGACTATGAGATGGTCTCTTAATATTATACTATTGTTGGTAGTATAATTAATATTAAAGACTATATTTGATAAGTAGAAAAATAAAATAAATTATTTATCTAATCAAATTAGGAAGTCTTTAATATGGTTACAAGTACACTATTGAGTTGGATTAGGAGTCTTGGTGTAGGATAGAATTCCTTTTAGAAAAGGATTCTTAACCACCAAGTAAATCCACCTAAGGAAATGATTCTTAACAACCAAGTAAATCCTTCTTAGGAAAGGATTTGTGATCCAAATATATATTTTATGAAGATTTTGGCCAGCCCATATATATATATATATAATAGGATAAAATTTCTTTTAAATAAGGATTCTTAACTACCAAATAAATCCACCTAAGAAAAGGATTCTTGCCAACAAAGTAAATCCTTCTTAGTAGAGGATTTATGATCCTATATATATATATATGTTTTGAAATTTCGGCCAGCCTAAGGTGATTTCATAGAATTAATTTTGGCCAGCCCTAGTTTTTTAGAGAGAAGATTTTGGCTACCATAGAAATTTTAAGGGAGAAAAATCTTATTTTACTCTAGACAAAATTCGATCAACTCTAAGAAATAGTGTGAGATTTGGCAAAGAAGAAAAGGAAGAAAGAACGTTTAGTTTTTAGTAGTACACTAATAGCCTTTATATTAAAAGGTTTTGTGTACAACATCAAATCAAGGTTCACACGAGTTTCAATCAAATTAATTGATAGTTCACAAGTGACCTAACGTTCTTTATTTTTTTTCTTGGAGGATTATTGTGAATAACAAAGAAAAAGTTTTTGTTTGTTTCAATCCTCAGGTATACAATTAAAAGAGAGAGAGCTCACACTCCTAAGTGATTCACGTTCGTGATTGGATTGGAAGATCTTACGGATTCAATTCGGCTCTTGTTCAATCGTCACAAGAAAAAGGTACGACACTTTTTATATACATCAATTAATCTAGGGTTAAGGTTCTTGTTATTTAAAATTGAAATTTTTTATTTATACCCAAACCCTAACTTCATAAATTTGATCTACGCTTCAGCTAAGTAGGGTGATTTTCCCTACAATTGCTATCAGAGCCTGGTTGTACCCGTGATTAATTGATGTAAGTGTTCGTGAATCTTTGTCTTTTTATTGTATGTATGCATGTTTTAGAAAGAGATGGCACTCTAGGTATTCACATATATATATTTACAATGGAGTGTATATATATATATATATATATATATATATGTTTTATTTGTGGATTGTTATTGCTCAATTTTGGTCATAGAATTTCAATGTATTTTTGTTTCGGAATTGTAACAAGAAGGGTGGTCTATCATCACAATAATTTCCTTCTTGGCAATTGCTAAGTTTTTATTTTATTTTATTTTCTTGTTGTAATAATAAAAAAAAACTGCAGTATTTTTATTTATAATTCTTCTGTAATACACTCAAGTATCGAAGACTTAAAAGTTTGAAGAATTAGAAACAACCAGAACAAGTTTGGGACCGTGCGAGCCGTAGCAACAAATGTGCGTGCGAAGAGCACGTGGCAACGTTTGTTGTGGCATGGGCTGCGCACGGCAGCCCTATGGAAGCCATGGGCTGGCATGGCAGCCCTTTATGGAGTTGTGGCATGCGCACGCCCATGGGTTGGGGCCTAAGGTGCGCATGCCCATGTGAGGCAGCCGAGGGAGTCCAAACGATGAAGGTCGAATGAAGACTTGTTCGCCAAGAAATGAGTTTTTTGTATTCCAAGACATGTAATTTACTTGCTTTTCTAGAATGGACCAAAATTGTAGCTATTTGTATTTTTGTAAATATTGCAATGTTTATCATTGTTTGGTAACTTGTCATATAGAATAGGAGTGCCACTCTTATATCTCTTTTGGTATGAACATGCAAAGAATGGTTTAGGTATCTAAATTGGCATCTAGATAACTTGGTAAACCATTCTTTGGAATTCTATCACACGCCTTAAACAATTGAGTGGGAGAAGGTGTTTTTGAACACCTACGGCCTCCAAGTTTAGTTGAGCTTTTTGTTTCTTGTAATAACTTCCCAAGAGGTATTCATGAATGAAATTTTGCAAGATTCTTCTTTACAAGGATAGACTAGACAATTAGCCCAAACGATATCTACTCTCAAAGGAGGTATTTGTGAGGGATTATATTGAAGGTCGATAACTTGGTAACACACTCAATGCGAGTTTATTAATATCCTTCCAAGAGTTCTTGTTAATAAAATCTCAAGACTAAAATTGAAAACGTTGGTTGTTATGTTAATAATTAGATGGGACCTAGTACAACTAGTAAATGTTACGAACTCCCAAAGGAGGCGTGAAGTTTATGGTTGTTGGATCACCTTGAATTTTTTACGATTGAATTATTTTTCAAGATAAATATGAGAAATTGCTTATCATGATTATGTACTTATATAATTTTTGTTTTTGTTCTGAAATCATGACCCTATCCCTAATCAACATCCTAAAAGACAATACTTTAGTTGGTGATAATTATGTCACATGACGAACTCCCATAATTATGGCATATAATTTTGGGACCTAGTCCAACTAGTTAATCTACTCAGGAGCAAAGAGATAAGTATCAGCAGTGGGAGTCTTATGATAAGATAGCTAAATGTTACATTATGGTCATCATCTCCGACGTGTTGCAACAACAACTTGAAGGAATGGAAACTGCTACCAATATAATAATGTCTCTAGAGGAGATGTTTGCTATGAGGACTAGGACGACTAAGAGAGAGGCAGTGACTGCTTTTATGAATCTTAGGATGAAACCTAGACAGGTTGTGAAAGATCACATGATGAAAGTAATAACACATCTCAACATTGCTGAACTGAATGGTGTTGAGGTAGATGGTGAGACAAAAATTGACATGATTGTCAACTCACTGTCGGATTCTTTTGATCAATTCAAGTTGGACTACACCTTGAATAATAAGGAATAAACCTTGCAAGGCCTGATGCAAGATGTTCAAATCGCCGAAAAAGTCCTTGTGGTCAATAGATTCATACTATAAATAAAGTTGCTACTGTTAAGACTCGTAAGAAGGTCAAGAAACAATAGAAGAAAAAGCAACTAGGACCTACTAAGAAGGAGATAAAGAAAGTAACCAAGATCAAAGGGAAGTGTTTTTTTTGTGGTGAAAAGGGACTTTGGAAAAGAAATTGTCCAAAGTCTCAAGACAAGAAGGAAGAAGGTAATATTAATTATCTTGAAACATGTTTTTTTATGGATTCTATGGAATCTTGGATCATAGACTCCGGAGCCACTAATCATGTTTGTTTTTCCTTACAGGGGTTCAAGGAAAGGAGAAGGCTTAATGAGAAGGAATTCAACTTACATTTAGGCAATGGAGCGTTGGTGTCTGCTAGTTCAGTGGGAGATATTAGAATTAGTTTAGATTCTTATAGGCATTTAGATTTAATAAACGTTTATTATGTACCTCAATTCAAGAGAAATTTAATTTCAGTTTCTTGTTTTAATAAATTTGGTTATTCAGTCACTATTAATAAAGCTTTTATTATTAGTAAGAATGACAAAATTATTTGCAAAGGTACATTGGAAAACGGTTTATTCTATTTGCATAAAAATATCTCTCACTTGTTAGACACGGAATCAACGGACCATGATCATAAAAGAGTAAAATTATCAAAAGATGAAACCTACCTATGGCATTTGCGCCTAGGTCATATAAACCTTAATAGGATTAAAAGATTGGTAAGTGACAGACTTTTAAGTGACTTAAAGGTCGATGATCTACCAACTTGTGAATCATGTTTGGAAGATAAAATGACCAAAAGGTCATTTACGACCAAAGGCACAAGAGCCATCGAATGTTTAGGATTGATACATACTGACATGTGTGGACCTATGAACATTCAAGCTAGAGGTGGATATGAGTACTTCATCACTTTCACGGATGATCACTCAAGATTTGGCTACGTGTATCTCATGCGACATAAGTCGGATGCTTTTGACATGTTCAAAGCATTTAAAACTGAAGCAGAAAATCAGTTTGAGAAACGCATAAAAATCTTGAGGTCTGATCGTGGTGGAGAATATCTATCGGGTGAGTTTCAACAATATCTTATTGATAATGGGATAATTTCTCAGTTTTTTGCACCAGGCACACCTCAACAAAATAGGGTAGTAGAAAGGAGAAATGTAACTCTTTTGGATATGGTTAGGTCTATGTTGAGTTATTCAATGCTCCCTAATTCTTTTTGAGGATATGCTTTACAAACCGCAATGTACATTCGTAACGATGTACCATCTAAGTCAGTTCCTAAAACACCACATGAGTTATAGACCGGGCAAAAGCCTAGTTTACAACACTTAAGGATATTTGAATGTCATGCGCACGTGTTAAAAGGAAAGACAGAAAAGATGGAGTCCCGTTCAGAAACATGCATATTTGTAGGGTATCCAAAAGGAACAAGAGGATATTATTTTTATAGTCCTTCAGATCTTAAAGTATTTGTTTCGACAAATGCTAAATTTCTAGAAGAGGAATATATGAATAATTTTGTGCCTAAAAGTAGAATTGTCTTAAATGAGCTTTTAGGAGATACAATTCCACAAGAGGTTTCACAACCAAGATCAACAATCTACCAGACCTCTTCATAATGGGAAGGTTGTTAGACAACCCGAGAGATACATCGTTCTAGGAGAATCTGTAGAGAATCTTCCGGACGACACTGATCCCTATACGTACATGGAAGCAATGGAAGATGTTGATTTTCACCATTGGCAAAAGGCAATGCAATCCAAAATTGAATCTAAAAAACAAAGTTTGGTCTCTAGTAGACTTGCCTAAAAGGATAAAACCCATCGGTTGCAAGTGGGCATACAAGAGGAAAAGAGGAATGGATGGAAAGGTGAAAACCTTTAAAGCTAGATTGGTAGCTAAAGGTTATACACAGAAGAAAGGTATCGATTATGAAGAAACCTTCTCTCATGTGGCCATGCTTAAATCCATTAGGATACTCTTATCCATTGCGGCATCTCTAGACTTAGAGATTTGGCAAATGGACGTCAAGACAGATTTCCTTAATGGAAGTCTTTTCGAAAGCATCTACATGATGCAACCAGAAGGATTCATTGAAAAAGGCCAAGAGGAAAGGGTATAAAAGTTGCAAAGATTCGTATATGGATTGAAGCAAACATCAAGATTCTGGAACATAAGGTTCGATCAAGCCGTGAAAATTTTTGGATTTATTCAAAACCTTTTCGAACCTTGTGTATAAAAAAGGATTAAAGGCGACAAGTTGATTTTCCTAGTTCTTTACGTTGATGATATACTAATCATTGGAAACGATGTAGGTGTACTGACATCATTAAAAGAATGGTTAGCAAAACAATTTGATATGAAAGACTTAGGAGAAGCAAGTTATATTCTTCTTATCCAAGTCATAAGGGATAGAAAGAATCGAACGATTACATCATCCCAAGCTTCATACATAGATAAAATATTGTCAAGGTTTTCTATGCAAGATTCCAAGAAAGGTATGTTACCTTTCAGACATGGAATCAAACTTTCTAAGGAACAAGTTCCTAAGAATGAACATGAAGAGAAATTCATGAGTAAGGTTCCATATGTATCGGCAGTTTGAATTCTCATGTATGCAATGCTCTACACTAGACCAGATAATTGTTTTGTTATGGGCATAGTTAGCGGTTTCAATTGAAACCAGTTCCTGATCACTAGACAGCAGTCAAGCATATTTTCATGTATCTTAGGAGAACGAGAGATTATATGCTTGTATACTCTAGAGGGGATTTAATTCCCGTTAGGTATACAGATTCTGATTTTCAGTCAGACTCTGACTTCAGGAGATCAACATCAGGATCTGTGTTTACTATTGGAGGAGGGGCAATCATATGGAGGAGTATTAAGCAATCTTGTATTACTGATTCCACCATGGAAACCGAGTTTGTTGTCGCATGCAAGGCTGCTAAAGAAGTTGTCTGGCACCACCAATTCTTGATTGACTTAGAAGTGGTTCCCGATGCGAATAAGCAGATCACTATCTATTGTGACAATAGTGGAGCAGTGTCTAATTCAAGAGAACCAAGAAGTCATAAGAGAGAGAAACACATTGAAAGAAAGTATCACCTTCTGAGGGAAATTGTGAATAGGGGTGACGTGACGATTACCAAGATCGGGTCAGCAGATAATCTAGTGGATCCCTTTTACAAAGGCACTTCCACAAAAGAGTTTTGATGGGCATCTAGAGAACATGAGGATGAGAGATATGACACATTTGTTGTAGAGCAAGTGGGAGATTGTTAGGATTATGCTCGATAGCAAGAGTATAGTATTGTATTTGACAATCTTTTCATATTAATAAGGTGATTTCTAGTTTAACAAATCTTATAACATTTATAGTTTAATTATTATAATTGTCAAAAGTAAATAATCATAAGGTCAAAAGACTATAAGAAAAGAAGAATTGTTCATTCATCTAGATCTGTATGAGGTAGACACAATTCTTTAGTTAGTCTTGCATAATATTCACAACTTAAGATAAAAGGTTAGGCGCATTTATCTTGTCACAGTTGTAGATTCTTTTGCTAGCATTTGAGTGGGATCAAATGTGTTATGATGAGTCTAAAATCATCAAAGTGTGGTGTCTTTGGGCAAAAGAATCTAGTGCACTGGGTGCATTGAATTGGATCACAGTGAAATACTTTATCTAGAACTGTCAATGGATAAAAATTTTCACTCGAAGACAATCATAGAGTTTATCTTAATCCTAATATAAATGATGGACTTATGGTTGCAAGTGTTATCATTTGAGCTATCAAAGAGTACGATTATATAGCATAGGCTATCCTCGATAGTTTGGTGGTATTCATTTGTTAATTGATAGAGGACTTCATTTATAAAGATGGACATCGTGGCTCCATTTATAAAATGAGAGTAGTATATCATCATATGGATGTTTTGAGATATTGGATATTAAATCTTAACGTTAAGTTTTCAATAGCGTCTATTGAAACATAGCTTATGGACAAGTCAAAATATCCAAGTTCAAAATGTGGTCATATGAGTAAATTTGGTAACTTGGAGAGCTATAGGCTGTCTATGAGCTCTTAGCGATTACTAATATTCTTCACGAGGATACACTTTCTCCAATAAGGTTGTCTAGGGTATGAATGAGTAACAATAACTTATTATATCTTTATTTAAGAGTTTAACTTTAGTTCTTTAGTGGAATGAACTAAAATTAAATAGATCGGAGCTAAGTGAATCATTTGTGGGGTCCATCTAGAATTGTATTGAGGCATGTAAACTTGTTTCTTTTTGTTAGAATAGGTCTAGTTCACATCTTGACTTATTATAAAGGTCAAGTGGATTTAATAAAATAAGAAAATAATATATTGGGCCATATATATGTGTTGGGCGGCAAGGCTAATTATATTATTTTATTATTTAATTAAATAGAAATTAATTAATTTGGTGATTAATTAATTATTTAGTTAAAAGTCAAAATCTTTTTATAGTAGAAGATGGTCTCTTAATATTATAATATTGTTGGTAGTATAATTAATATTAAAGACTATATTTGATAAGTAGATAAATAAAATGAGGTATTTATCTAATCAAATTAGGAAGCCTTTAATATGGTTACAAATACACAATTGAGTTGGATTAGGAGTCTTGGTGTAGGATAGAATTTCTTTTAGAAAAGGATTCTTAACCACCAAGTAAATCCACCTAAAGAAATGATTCTTAACAACCAAGTAAATCCTTCTTAGGAAAGGATTTTTGATCCTAATATATATTCTATGAAGATTTCGGCCATCCCATATATATATATAAGAGGATAGAATTCCTATTAGATAAGGATTCTTAACTACCAAATAAATCGACTTAAGGAAAGGATTCTTGTCAACCAAGTAAATCCTTCTTAGGAGAGGATTTATGATCCTATATATATATATATATATATATATATATATATATATGTTTGGAAATTTCGGCCAGCCCAAGGTGATTTCATAGAATTAATTTCGGCTAGCCCTAGTCTTTTAGAGAGAAGATTTTGGCTACCATTGAAATTTTAAGGCAGAAAAATCTGATTTTGCTCTAGCTAAAATTCGATCGTCTCTAAGAAATAGTGTGAGATTCGGCAAAGAATAAAAGGAAGAAAGAACGTTTTGTTTTCGATAGTACACTAGTAGCCTTTACATTAAAAGGTTTTGTGTATAACATCAAATCAAGGTTAAGGCGAGTTTCAATCAAATTGATTGACAATTCACAAGTGACCTAACGTTCTTTGTTTTTCTGCTTGGAGGATTATTGTAACTAACAAAGAAAAAGTTTTTGTTTGTTTCCATCCTCAGATATACAATTAAAAGAGAGGGAGCCCACACTCCTAGGTGATTCACGTTCATGATTAGATTGGAAGATCTTGTGGATTCAATTCGGCGCTTGTTCAATCGTCACGAGAAAAAGGTACGACACTTTTTTTAAACATCAATTAATCTAGGGTTATAGTCCTTGTTATTTGAAAGGGAGAATTTTTATTTATACCCAAACACTTATTTCATAAATTTGATCTACGCTTTCGCTGCGTGGGGTGATTTTCCCTATACTTAGGTACTAGACAAATATTCTGGTTCCAAATAGGAGAGAAACAGGCTCTGCATGCAATGTGGCCAGTCTAGAAACGGAGGTAGACGCTTCGTTTGGAGACGGCTAATTCCTTTGCTGCTACTACTGCTGCTTCAGCCTCTATCACTACCTTCACTTTTCGACCTGCACATTATAGAAAACTGGGATAGGGTAGAGATAATGGAAAATGCCAAAGAGTTAGAGACTCTAATTACTGATGAGACTGACACCTCTTAAGCTGCTGGAACTGGTGAGGGGGCTTACAGAGATGGAGACCCATGACCTATCTTTTCTTTCCTACCTGGTACTGGAGCTACTGGAGTAGATCCCTCCTTGAAGTCCTTTGATGACATTGCGGCCCAAACTGAAGGAAGTGCCTCAATCTTGCCTGCCATTCCATCTGGATTCTCTAGGATGACGAAGAACCAACCTGTTCCCAATGAGGTGGTAGAGGGTTAGCTTACTGTCGAGAAAGTGGTATGGGATCAACCTACAACTGAGGAAGTGGTGGTCCCAACTGATGCTGCCTAAGTGAACAAAAATGAGTAGGTAGCTGGGGAAAGAGCAGGAGATCATGGTGCCCAGGAGAAAGTCAGCGAATGATCTAACAATTTCTTTATATGTTCCCTAAAAATTGAGGTGAGCACCCTGCTAGATCAGGAAAAAATTCTTCATGGCATACCATCTTTTTTACATGTATGTAGACCGATACTAGGGGATGGGCTCCCTTGGTTTGATTTATGAAAATTTCTTCATCTTTTTCTCTACATTTGTATCTAGTTTTCCTCTTTTCTTGGTTGGATCTATCTAATTCCACATATGTCACAGGTTGGATCTAATAATTAGCCCCCTGCATACATATGACTTAACAGGTTCTGGTAATATAAAAAAGGCTTAAAATCTATCACATATAAGAAATCAAGCACACCAAGTAACTAATACCAGATTATCAAGGTACTTAGTCAGAGACTTTTCCTGAAGCACATTATCAATATCAACCATCCTTTCAAGGAAGCCATGGTACCACGCATTCATATTCAGAGGGCTCTAATACTTAGGCAAAAAACCAATTTATCAAATCTTGGTACCTGGGATTCCCATGTTCATGGTTCCCTGGTACCTAGAAGGTTCTGTGGTCGTGGAATAAATCAATGCTTCATCAAGATCCTTTTTACTTTTGTGAAAATTGTAGGATCCAATTCCCAATCTGATGGGTGTGGGTACGGTCCCAACTCTTGGGGTTACACCTACAGATACCTATCAAAGTTCTCCTCTAAGAAGTCCATGAGCGGAGAGCCACGCTTAGTCACACGATCACGCATAAGAGTTCCCAGGGATCAACCAGTCGCCACTGTCTTTGCTCTGATACCAATTGTTGGTTCCAGGAATCGAAAACCGTCATTCACGAGTGAAAGGACGGTGGGTCCGGTTTCAAAAATTTTCATAAAAACAAAAATGTTTTAGCCGGATCATTGTGATTATATTGATTCTAATATTTAACTATAAATATTAGGGAAAGAAATTGTTACCCTTGTAGACTTTTCGTGATTCCCTTTATCCGAATTCTTCCACTTTAGCATCTTCGTGATTCCCTCAAACCAAGTTCTTCCACACCGAATCTCCAACACAAAAGAACAAACGGGTGGGTGTCTCGGTATTCAACATAAAATTTTGACTCTCAAATTTCTGTTCAAGTTATGTACTCAACTCTTGAGACAATAAGAAAAATATTGAGAGACTCTCTCACAATATTCTTTAGAGGCTAGTCTTTAAAATTCTTATTTTCTTTCTATATATATATCTCTCTAGAAAAAACCAAGAACTCTTCTTTGTTCCTCTTTCTCAGAAAAAAAAAACAAGAACACTTACTTTTTTTCTTTCTTCATTGTGAATTTTATATATCGAGAGAGAGCTAGATTGGTTGGCATAATGAAGCATAGAGTAGAAGCTTCAGTTTAACATTGGTTTTAATGTGTGAAGAAAACAATATAAAAAATATTAACAATGTCAAAGCAAGAAGATTTATCAGTATTGTTATGAAACACGAACTAAAGGCAATTATGAATTGCTTTGTTGTTTTTCTTCACTGCATTTGACAAGAGCCAAGCTCTTTATATAATAAATAATTTTAAAAAATGTTTGTGGTGGGTGGTTCACAAAGTCACCACCACCTACCAAAAACAAAGAAAATATATATGATGTATCATATTTATTTAATCATTATATATATATATAATAAATAATCTCATTATTATATTATATATATAATCATATAATCAAATAATCAAATATTATTTAATCATTAAAACAATACATAAACTCATTTATGTATAGATGATTAATTCTAAATTAATCACTGAGCTAGATTTATTAAACAATACATAAACTCAATAAATCTGTAATATTTAATCAAACTTTTTAATTAAATATTAGATTTATTAATTTCAGATTTAGGCCTAGTTTGACATTGCTTCCCAAACTGCTTTTGGAGCCTAAAGTGATTCCGGCCTATTAATAGGGATGTTTGGTAAAATATCTGGAAAGTGATTTTGGACACTTTTAGCTTCTCCCAACAGAATTTTTGAGAAGCTACAAATACATGCTTTTGGAAATCTGCTTCCCAAGGAAGCAATTTCCAAAACGTGTTACAGTGTTTTCTTTAATGAATTTTGTTCAAACTTCCTATTTTATCCTTAACTTTTCTTCTCTACCATTCGACCTTAATCTATCAACACACAGACAACTCGTGAATCAGATCCAGAGCTCTTCGAAGCAACACCCCCTCCTCTTTGTTGCCTCTTATCTGCAATGTCAAATTTTATCAAGTGATCCTTTCTTCTCATTTCTATCTCTCGCTTCCTATTATCTTTCTATTGTAGAAACTCTCAAAGCTTGAATATCTTCTTCCTATCTCTTTCAATGTCAAAATTAAAAACTGGAGTTGTTAGTGTTTGGGTGTTTTTGTTCTTTAAGATTTCTGCTCTCTGTCTCTGTTTTTTAGTCATATATTTGGTTTTAATTTTTTATTATTAAAGTTTAGATTTTGATTTTGGTAAGGGTCAAAGATTGATTATTTCCTGGTAATTTTTAGATTCCTAACCAAGCTCATCTCCTCTTCTTCAAATCCCGTTCTGTAATTCTTGTTTTTATTTTCTTGTGCTTCTATTTTCATTTTTTTCTTTTATTTAGTTTTATATTTCAATTTTTTTTTTTTGCTTTTTTGATTAATTGTTTCATGATTGAAAAGTTAATTGCACTATTGCATTATTGCATTAATCGTTTCATGATTGAAAACTTTGAATGTTCAATATGGCTAACTGCATTATTGAATCTGAATTTCAAATCAGGATTGTTAATATTAGTTTGAGCTGGAATCCAATTCTTATAAAATAGTGGGAAGACTTTGATGAAACCTTACAGCTGATAGTTTCTCATTATTTAAATTTGATCT
This sequence comes from Dipteronia dyeriana, assembly GCA_032871835.1. Taxonomy (NCBI): domain Eukaryota; kingdom Viridiplantae; phylum Streptophyta; class Magnoliopsida; order Sapindales; family Sapindaceae; genus Dipteronia; species Dipteronia dyeriana. The sequence continues at coordinate 41,875,806 of CM065296.1, forward strand.
TATTGATTATACTGTTAATTCTAATAAATGTCAACTGAAACAGGTCTAGCTCTGGTGGGTTAGCTTATACTAATAATCTGTTACCTTGTCAACTTGAATTTGTTGGTCTAAGGTACATTTGACCTTATTGATTGGATGTAGTGAACTGGTGATGAAAGTGATATTCAGAATTGCTACATAATGCTTATTTGCCTAAATTAATTGGCAATGAAATATGATATTGGACTTAATTGGCAATGAAATATGAAATATGAAATAAAATATTGAACCTGATAAATGATTAAAGCAAAATGATCTTGGACTTAAAGCAAATTTCATTATCTTTTGGCAAAGAAATGATCAATTTAGTGAAGTCAATGGCATTTCATTATACTCTAGCTACTTTTAGATTGATTATTACAATTTGAATGGATTGTATAAGCGTTGATTATACGTATTAATTATTTAAAGACTTATGCATGATGTTTCTTTGATAGTATTAATTAAGTATCATGCATCAACATCATATTCATCAATTAATTAATCAATCCACTGATTTTGTGTGGGGAATACAGTTTGTTGGTTATTGAAAATTAAAATTCCTTAGTACAACTATTCTTTTAGTTGATAAACATTAGGTACAATGTTCTTATATTCTTATTGTTAACAAACATTAAGTTGGATAAATATTTACGATGAGAATTTTATGGTAAACAGATAGGAGAGAAAAATACAAATAGCATTACTGAAAATGAGGGAAGTGGAAAATCAAAAGCGGTTTGGAACGATGATCTCGAGTATGGTAGAGATCATACCCTCTTCATTGTCAATCAAATCCCTGTAATTTAGACCAATTGATTGGCTATATTATCAGAGTTGATTGATGTTGATGGTGGAATCAAATTACGTGGAAATTACTCCCTTTAATTACGTCAGGTTTCCATTTAGGTTTGAATTTGAATGAAAGCCAGATCTTTTGACCTATCTGGTCACATTATGATGCTTTAATGTTAAAGTATTCAACTTTGTAGCTTAGTTGGAAATCACGACTACACGTACCAATGGTGAGGTACCTCAAGGTATCAGTCTGGTGGTGTGGAGCTTGACCACTCATTCTGGAGCTTTTTGGCTATCTTCTTTCTTACTTGATGGGTATGGCACGTACCTGGAAAAGGAGGTGAGATATCATCAAGGTACTTGGTACCAGTCGGTAATCCTGGTGCCAGGGTACTAGGCAGAAGGTACCGCAATATTGGCATAGTTTAATACCCGGTAGCCTCTGGAGATAGAAGCTTTAGGGTTCATAGGTTGCTTGAGACCTGGTACTTCAAGGAAGATTGTAGCTAGCCACCCCCACATGGTATTAGGTAGTGTGTCCTACCAGGCACAAGTAGGGTGGAAAATTTCACTTGACCCCTTGCTAAAAATGGCTATTAACATAAGCATATAGGTACATTTTACTAAAATCAACAAATGCATTTAACAACAAAACAATCCTAGACATGAAGGAATTGGTATCTATCATAATTACTATCAACCTTAAAACAAGAAAGAATCGGTTGTAATCACAACTGCTATCAACTTCAAGCAAGAAGGAATTTAAACCTCCCGCAAGAAGGAATTGATCATAATCACAACTACTATCAACAATATGAATGAACGAATTCATTGTAATATCGACTACTTTCAACCTCAATCAAGGATATTTTTTTGCCAACACATTCATGAAATTATTCCAATGTAGATATTATGCATCTCATGATTCAATTATTCTGTCCAACAATATTTTAAAAATATAACAAGCAAATCATGTGAACACATCATAAAAGAGAACAAAGTATAACATAAAATGCTCCCCCTTGATAAATGATCTTTCAAAGATCAGGATAATAGATTGTTCACAATGATATTCACACATTCAAACAATTTTTTAAAGAGATCAAACAAGGTTAAACTCCACAATCTATGAGAGTTACACCAAGATTTTCAATCACTCTCATAATTCATCTTTAATTGCTATAATATCAAAACACTTTATAAGCAAAAGTGTGTGAGTGTGTGTGAATTTCGCTTCAACTATATATAGATGAGTGATTTGATAATCAACATGAAAATCACATCAACATCTATTCATCGTGAGCTTTTTCATAATAGAGAAAACCAATTATCACCTGGATCTTTTCTTCTAAGAGAATAGAATTCAACACATGAGCGTGTGTGTGCATGTGGCTCGTCATCCCATTTCTTATTTTCAACCTGAGCATTCATGATTTTCAACTATACTCTTTTAAGCCTTCTTCCTTTGCTTTACAAGCTTGAGACAAAGAATTTTTTTTATTGATTCTTTTCAATACTTCTTTGATTTTTTTTAAATAAATACACTTAATAGCAGCTTTCACTCATCATAATGATGTAACCATTTCCTATATTGGGTAGCTTCACAACCAATATGTGTAGCCCTTTTCATAAAGGTGCTCGTTGAGTTATATATAATTGCCAAAGCAAAATGGATACTAACCATAAGTTATCTTAAATGTACTAGTTAAAAGACTTCAAGGTGTATCGACAACTTACATATTAGCAAACTCAACTTAGTCAATAAAACATACAAGAGAAACAAAGTGCATTTTTGAAAACCAAGTTTTTATGGCTTACAAGCATTTGATCTAAAAGAAGTACAATAGATTTACTTAAGATCTTTACTTCTCGAGAGAGTAGCTTTTAAACAATATGAAGCTCACATTTTCCAAAACTTGCTACTCAATATTCAAACATAAATTTCACACATCATGTTCAAGACCTTTGTCCAATATCACTATAAGATATTTAGAGAGCAAATTTCAGTGAGAACCATATGCAAATTACACTAAGTTCTCTAACATTACATGCTACATGATGTAATGCAAATAATGATTTGAGAGATGAAAAACATAGAATGTAAGCAATACGATATAGAGATACCTTAGCAAGCAATTTTCATCAAATGCAAAGACTTCTCCCTTTTCATGAGCTCTCTTGGTTTGTTTGTCTTTATGACAACAAGTTATTGGTCTGTCATCACAGGAGAATGAAAACTCAGTTTGTCAACTCAAACATATAAAAAATGAACTTTTTATAAAGTTAACCAATGGATTTTGACTATCATAGCAAGAAATGTGAGATACCTAAGTTATGTCAAGTTATAGAGAAACAATGCTAACTATCTAAAGATCTTAACAACTAGACACTAAACTTAAAGCTAACCCATATGTGCACCTTACACTAAATGGTAAGAGCACTCACCCTTGACCCATGTGGTCTTAGGTGAACTTACACGTATATCGTGCTCATCTTTGACATTAATGTTGAACCTAGAATGGAGATCACTAATGATTTGATTCAAAATAATATCTTTAATGCCCAACTCATCAACGTTACTAGCAATACATGCTTTGTCAAGATTTTCACAAGGATTAAACTTCTTCATCAAGCACTTTTTAACATGCTTTTTAGGAGCATCATGCTTATCAACAACTATGGCCATATAATGCTTCAAAGTAAGGTCAACCTCTTTCTCTCTAGATGCATTTCCCAATTTGTAAACTTATATATACTTATATGTTGACGTCAATTTCTTGGTGGGCAAGAAAGTCAACAACTCTTGGTTTAATTATGACCTGTAAAAAGAGAAAGAGAAAGAGAATGCAAATTATATGTTTATGACATGAGTATACATGGTAAAACCCCGGTGACCGAAGAAACATCCACGGGTGATCGTGAGCACAACCAAGCCAAATCCACTATTAAATAAAGAATTACACCACTCGATCTCTCTTGCCTCTCTTTTACAGTGATTACTTTCTCTTTTTTTTTGTTCTATCTCTTATGTTCTTATTTTACAGTAAGATTATGGGTCTATTTATATGTGTATAGAACCCTAATCCTTGTTACATATAAGGAAAGGTGATAGTGTTTGATTGGAACTGGTTGCTTGTTGAAGTCATCTTTGTCTTCTTTCCTATTTCTGAGATCTTATGGATCGAGTCTGAATCTTCAGCGGATTCTAGTGGCACAGTCTGTTTATGATTTATTTCCTAATCGATGTGCAATCTTCTAGAAGAGTAGCATTATTGCTTGATTTGGACTTGTTTCCTGTTTGAAGTTTTTAAGTTATTTCCTCCTCTGATACGGGGGAATGGAATAAGGATGTTTTCGTATTGGAGTGTTATTCTATATCCCTTCTCTGGGCTCATTTGCTTATGTGGATCGCATATTTCTTGACAACTTCTTTACTCTGGCATCTCATGTTGTCCCAAGTAAAGCTGAATGTGGCGAATATTTGTATTCGGCTTTACTCGGATTCTCGTGTCATGTTGATATCACCAATGGTGTTCTTCAGTTGCCAGTTTGGATGCTTATCTGGCAATCTTTTTGGGAGGCTACCTTATCTGTCATTGACATGTACTTTTAATAAAATATACATATAACAATACCCCCTTAAAATACTTTTGCCATGTAGAATTCCTTTTGGCGAAAGTAGTTGAATCTCTATCTAGCTTTTTGTTATTTCCTTCATTAATGCCTCATTAAAGTAGGAATTATGATCCTTAAATCAACTCATAGCATTAATGACGTGTCTTAATGGCAACCATGTATGTGTAACTTGTCACTTCATGCCAAATCTCTATAATTGTGACGAGACAGCTTGATCTGTTTTCTTCACGACACGTGTCTTTCTATCGTTTGGTATATCTGTTGGCATCCATGAGATACAACCTGTTGATTATCCGATATGTCGCTTATGTCATCGAACGTCCCTCATTTTTTTCCAATTTTCTTGCCATTCCAAACCCTCGGGTTTCATGTTTTAATCATCAAGTGGCTTAGTTTAATTGACGATGGCTATTTCATCGCTATCATTATGAAAATAAAATCGGGTTTGCTTCTATCTTTCTGCTCTTGCGCATATATCTGCTCCTCGCTCTTCATTGAAGCTTTTTCCAGTTTCTTGCGTCTGCTTTAAAGGTCAGTTTCCATGGATTCTATTGCACGACATCGTCTTTTTGTTAAGGCCTTTGATGCGCTTGAGCCTGGAGATACTTATTTAGTCTCGTGTATTTATAAATTATTTGGGGAATCACCCCCTGACCAGCCTTATTTTTTGAATGTTGACGTTTCTGGGCTTTACCCTAGTGTTCCTTCTAGCCCTAGCTCTGGATCTTCTTCCAGTTCTGAGTCTTTCATTTCTGATTGTCACGGAGTTCTTTTACGATCTAGGATGGTGAAGAATCAAAGTAAACACACGGTTCAAGCGACATTCAGATTGGGAAACAAGTGGTTAATGAGAACGATGTTGAAAAAGAACGTTGTGCCTCTCGGATTCTATTTTCTCTTGATCGCCCGAGTGCATATGATGCTGAACCGAACATAGTCAGAGATACAAAGATTGAAAAATATCATGCTCGGTTTGATCTAGATGACTCTATTGCGATGATGCCTACAGGTGATAGGGTCACGTGGAATCCTTCCCCGGGTATGGTTACAATTTATGGATCCACGTTTAGCTGCATGGTGACTATTCCCCTTCAATCTTTCATCGCCTGGTTCCTTACCGAGGCGGGGATTGCTCCAGCCCAGCTTGCCCCAAATAGCTATAGGATTTTGATGTGCATGTGGCACATGTGGAGCGGGATGAAAGTGCCATCGTCTTCTCCTTATGAAATAAGACAGTTTTATACTTTTAGGCAGTCTAGTCAGACTGGGACTTATTTTCTTTTACCCAACCACTCGGATAACTAGATTACCGAGGGAGTGAAGGTGAGTCAGGGCATCGAAACTTCCCTGGATGTCAAGAAAAAGGGTTTTAACTGGGGTTTTCCCACTTCAAAAAAATATTGGAAAAACAGTTGGTTTTTCGTATGATGGAACTGAGGAAACCGGGTTGAACTTTCAGTCAATGAAGCTTGGGAAGTACCGAGGGTTCCTTGTTACCTTTGCTCTTTCTATCATTGGAATAAAACACCGCCAGTTTTCACTGATGCTGAGTTGTCCAACCTTGCTCGGGCAGCCGTGCATACTTTGGAAAAAATAAGTTGGTCCTACCTTTTTGATGAGAAGAAAATGATGGATCTTGGTTTCATTGCTCAAATTTTTGCTCGTCGCAGACGATGTAACTGAGCTTCCTTGTTGCTCTTATTTTGTCACTTTTACCATTTTTTACCTTTTAACTCCTTATCCCTTTCACATTCTATGTACGATGTGGACATCGTTTGTGATGCCCAGGCTCACCAGGTGAAGGTGATTATCCAGACAAGTCGTAAAAAGGCTTCTCGTCAAAGGGAAGAGGGGATTGTTTCTCCTAATGATGAATTAGATGAGAATTTTGAGGAAGTAGATGAACAAGTTCTTAAGTAAAATCTTAACGAGGTCGTCCAGCCAAGTGTGGGGGAATCAAGCGGCCCGAGTGGTCCTATTGGGCCTGATAATGACCAGAGACTGCCTGAGGATGTGGGCAGGCAAGAAAGGCATCCCGTTGGTGTAACATCTGAGGGGCCTAGTTCCCCCGTCAATGGGGTGTCAACTGAACAGTTTATTAATAGGGGCATGGAAGAAGTTAGGGAACCCCCTGCTAAACAGGTTGATTCTTTACTTCTTGGTTTCTTGAGCCTTTTCAAGATATAACTGAAGACCAGAAAGATCCTACAGCTGATCTTGGTTTCTGCCATGCTCTGGCAGAAAAAAGAAAGGCAGCTCATTCTCCTGTTTGACCTCCTCCAAAAGTTCCAAGAGTGGTGTCGTTCATTAAGTCGAGCGATAATGATGCTGATGCTAGGGATTCCTCGAGTGCTCTAATGGAGAAGTCTTCAAAAGAAAGGGAGAATCCTCGAGAGAGTCTGAACAAAAAGAACTCCTTGCCCTATGAGCTTGAAACTACTTAAGCAGGGTTCTCAGAATGGCATGTAAGCCTTTCCCCTCAGGAAATGCTAAAGACCATTTTTCTTCCGCCTATTCTTTTATTGGAGATGACCATTGAAGCCGCTTCAGGAATGGTTCCCTTATAGAGCGCTTTCATAATATTTTCAACAATGCGACCTACGTAAGTCTTCTGAACTAAACTTTACATGAATGCGCCTTAATTCGGGCTTCTTTAACCTATTTCTCTATAAATGGTTACTGAGTTTCCTGAGGCTTTTCAGATGCAATGACATCAGGCTGATCAGATAAGGCGTCTGGAAGCTCAGTTAAAAGAGAGTGTGGATAACCGTGCTCGGATTGAGGCGGCCTATCAAAGGGAGGTGAGTTCTGCCTATGAGTTCGCCGATCGTTGCCAATAAAATAGATGGAGGCTAAGGAGAGGACTTTTGTTGTGGAGGAGAATGCCAAGTATTTACAAGACTTGCTCTCCGTTACCCAGGAGTCAATGCTTCAGGCTGAACAGGAAGCTGAAAAAATGAAGTCATCTTATGAGGGAAAAATTGAAGATCTTAATCGCCAAGCTCTGATAATTGAATTCCTCTCCAAGGAAGCCAGGCTAGAACTTGAAATTCAAGGGGTTGATTGATTTAAAAGAGCTTTGGCTTATGATGCCTTACTCCTTACGGAGTTTTCAGCTGGCGAGTTTTTCAAGGTAAAAAACCAGGCGATTGACGTGGCTCGAGCCAATTGGGAATTATCAATCAAAAACCATATGGACAGGTCCTTGGAGTCTCTTCAAACTCAGATGAAGGAGTAGAGAGCTTATTATCAAAGCCAAGGTAAAGAACCCCATCGTAAGCATCTGGAGATCCCAACCGAGCATTCTCTTTTAAATTTTTATTCCACTCAGGAAGCTAGGGTGGATGGGTCTGAGGCCAATGTTGGACCGATCTCTGGAAAGGATTATAGTAAGCGGTTGGATGATCTAGTTGACATAATTATCTGGCCTTCGAAAGAAATTCTTCTTGGTGAATATGAGATGGTGCCTAATACAAGCACCGGTAAGGGCTCTAAACCCTCCGCCCCACCTTAGGTGAACTTGTAAAAATTTGTATAGTTAATAAAATTCCATATTTGCACAATTGCTCTTGGCTGTGAATTTCTTATATGAATATTGTGAACCGGGTGATGCAATCCTAGCGCAACTCGAAAACACCAAGTTTCTTAACTGGCTAATGTCATTTTCTGAGTAACTTCAATTGCTCCTTTAAACGCCAAATATCTTTTTTAACTGGCTAATACTGTTATCTGAGTAACTTTAACTTTTTTAAATGCAAAGAATCTTATTAACTGGCTAATATTATTAACCGAGTAAACTTGAAACAAAGGCAAGTGGATTTGTATTTGTATTTCGTACTTAGTTGCTATCTAAACGCTGCATCGAGGCTCGACATGATCAAACGTTTGGATCCTTATGCATGTCACTGGGGATGTCTCCTTGTTTTGTTTGTGCAAGTGTTTGTAGAATCGTTAAGCTCTAGATTGCTTAACACAGCTGCGCAACTCACTGGGATTTACCCGACGTCGCCCCGAGCAATTTTCCAAAATTCGGTGCATCGGGTTTGCCTTTTGGATAAGGTCTTAGTCAACCTTACTCGGCTGACATGCTCTTTTGAGCTTCTCCGCCCATTCGGGACTATTGTCAAATTAATGGCTCTAAGTATTTTATCGTATGTCAATTCTTTAGCCATTTGTTCTTATTACCATATGCTCATATTTCTAGGAATCCCATGTCGGGTTTTTATTTATAATTCTACAAAACTAACAAAATATGGAAAAATATCAAAAGAATTTATGAGAATAATTTACTAAAAAGCATCCTGACTAACGAAATAAAGCCTAAAATTAGGGAATTTCAAGGATAAAAAATATTCAGGTATTGGGCGTTGCGTGGTCGGGGTAAAACCCCTCCATCTTGTCAGGCAATCCAATATGCTCCATGCTCGGCCGTTTCTTCAATTTTGTATGGGCCTTCCCATTTGTGAGCCAACAAGCCTGTAACTTTATCTTTTTTGTTCAGTAATACTCTTCTGAGCACCAGGTCTCCCATTCAGAATTTCCTGACCCAAACATGAGAATTGTAGTGCTTAGCCACTCTTTGCTGATAAGCCGCATTTCACACTCGAGATTTCTCCATTTTTTCTTCTAACTCATCCAGGCCTTGTAACAACATATCAATATTATGATCTTTATCATATAACCTGACTTTGGGTAACATATATGATGTTTCTGTTGGGATGACGACCTCTGTTTTGAATGCCAAAGAAAACGGTGTTTCTCATATAGACGTCCTTGTCGTTGTCTGATAAGCCCTTAATACTTCAGGAAGTGTTTCAACCCAACTGCCCTTTTTGGCATCCAGCTTTGCTTTGAGCGTGTGCTTGATGACTTTTTTCACTGCTTCAGCTTGTCTATTTGTTTGAGAGTGGGCAGATGTAGCATAATAATTTGAAATCTGGTACTCGCTATACAATTGCCAAAATTTTTAATTGTCAAATTGGGTGCCGTTATCAGTGATAATAATATTCAAGACTCCAAACCTATAGAGTATGTTCTTTTTCACAAAGTTTATGGTGTTTGATTTCGTGATGTGCACTAATGTTTCAGCTTCCACCCACTTAGTGAAATAATTAATACCCACAATTGCATACTTTGCTCCACCCCCCTATTCTTGTTGGCATCGAACCAATTAAGTCCAAGCCTCACATGGTGAATGACCATAGGGATGTGAGACTTCTGAGGTGTTCAGAGGGTTACCGAATGTCATTAGTTATTCTTTAGCAAGTGTTACAACTTTCTGAACATCGATATGCATCAGAGAACAGAAAAGGCCAGTAAAAACCTTACCTCGTGTGCTAAGCTTTTACCTCCCATATCGTTTCCACACACGCAACTATAGATTTCCTTTAATATTCGGTGTACGTCTTCCTCTGATACACACCTTTGGAGTGTTCGGAAAAATCCTCTTTTGTATAATTCTCCTCCAATTATAGTATACCTAGTTGACCTGTACCTGATGCGTTTTGCCTTCAAGGGGTCTTCCGGGAGTACATCCTCTTCCAAGTACCTTTTTAGCTGAGTCATCCAACTATCAGGCGGTGTTCAGATTTCTAAAATGTCAAGGTCTTTCGGCTCAGCTATACTTGGCCTAAGAAGATGTGCGACTGGGATATTCTTTGGTCTGATTGTGGTTGTTGTTGATGTTACCTTAGACAAAGCATCTGCTTTCTCATTTTCTTACCGAGGGATCTGGAAAATCCTATACTCTTTGAACCGTTGGAGGAGTTGTTTGCTATGCCCAAGTAAGCCATCATACTTTCATCCCTTTCCTGATATTCGTCTAAGATTTGGTTGAGGACTGTCTATGGGTCGTTGAATATCTCGACCTCATCTGCTCCAAGTGCGATGCAAACTCTAAGCCCTGCCAACAGTGCCTCATATTGTGATTGGTTGTTTCTTGTTTTAAAGTCGAATATCATGGCACATTTAATGTCATCTTCCTTTAGGGTATATACCACGATCCCTGCCCCGCTACCTTAAGTGTTCGAGGAGTCGTCAACATATAATTTCCATTAGAAGCTTCTACCCAACAATCTTTTTGCCTCTAGATCTGGCTCTGTGAACTGTGCTATAAAATTTGCCACTGTTTGGCCCTTGAGTGATGTCCTGGGCACATATTTGATATCGAATTCACTTAGCTTGATTGCCCATTTGGTTAATCTTTCTGAAATTTTTGGTTTCAGCAGGATTTGCTTAAGTAGGCAGTCAGTGAAAACCCTGCTTGCATGTACCTAAAAATATAGCCTTAACTTCCTTACCGCTGAAACTAACGATAAAGCCTTCTTTGCTGCCTGAGAATATCTGGTTTCCACCGAAAGAAGAGCCTTGCTGGTATAGTATACATGCTTTTGTATTCCATCATCTGTTCTGACTAGGATCGAGCTTACGACTAATTTTGTAAAGGACAAGTACAGATAAAGTACCTATTTCCTTTGGTTTCGAGTGGATGGGTGTCTATCCTAAGTATTTTTTTTATCTTTCGAAATGCTTGTTCACATCCTACTCCTTTCCCCATTTTGATTATTTTTAAAAATGGTGTGCATCTGTCAGTGACTTTCAAAATGAGTCTACCGAGGGAAGCTAGGCATCCTTTCAAGCGTTGTATCTCCTTTAAGGTTCTTGGAGAAGTCCTTTCTTTTTGAGGGCTTTAATCTTCTCGAGATTTACTTCAATCCCTCTCTAGTGAACTTGGAAATCGAGGAATCTTCCAGAAGGAACTCCGAACAAACACTTGCTTGGATTTAGCTTCATCTGATACCTTCTCAGGACATCAAATGTTTCGTGCAAGTCCGAAGTATGCTTGGCTGCCGTGATACTTTCGGTTAACATATCGTCAACATAGACTTCCATGTTTCTTCCTATTTGGTGAGCAAAAAAATTTATTGACCAGTCTTTGATATGTGGCCCCAGCATTTTTTAACCCAAAGGGCATCACTATGTGGCAGTATAGACCCTGGTCGGTTATGAACGCCATTTTATCTTCATCTACTTTGTTCATCTGAATCTGTCAGAATCGTCGTCAAACAACTCATTGTATCCGTAACGCCTAATCATTGCATCCATTTGGTGCCTGTTATTCTTGTTAGGATTATGCTCGATAACAAAAGTATAATAATGTATTTGACAATATTTTCATATTATTAAAGTGATTTCTATTTTAACAAATCTTAGAGCATTTATAGTTTAATTATTATAATTGTCAAAAGTAAATAATCATAAGGTCAAAAGACTATGAGAAAAGAAGAATTGTTCATACATCTAGATATGTATGAGGTAGACAAAAGTCTTTAGTTAGTCTTGAATAACATTCACAACTTAAGATAAAAGGTTGGGCGCCTTTATCATGTCAAAGTTGTAGATTTTTTTGCTAGCATTTGAGTGGGATCAAATGTGTTATGTTGAGTCTAAAATCATCAAAGTGTGGTGTCTTTGGGCAAAGGAATCTTGTGCACTGGGTGCATTGAATAGGATCGAAATGAAATACTTTATCTAGAACCGTCAATGGATAAAAGTTTTCATTTGAAGACAATCGGAGAGTCTATCTCAATCCTGAGATAAATGATGGACATATGGTTGCAAGTGTTATCATTTGAGCTATCAATCAGTACTATTATATAGCATAGTCTATCCTTGATAGTTTGGTGGTATTCATTTGTTAATCGATAGAGGACTTCATTTATAGATATGGACATCGTGGCTCCATTTATTGAATGAGAGTAGAATACCATCGTATGGATGTTTTGAGGTATTGGATATTAAATCTTGACGTTAAGTTTTCAACAGTGTCTATTGAACATGGCTTCTGGACAAGTCAAAATATCCAAGTTCAAAATGTGGTCATATGAGTAAATATGGTAACTTGGAGAGATAGAGGCGGTATATGAGCTCTTGGCGATTACTGGTATTCTTCACGAGGATACACTTTCTCCAATAAGGTTGTCTAGGGTATGAAAGAGTAACTTCAACTTATTCTATCTTTATTTAAGAGTTCAATTTTAGTTCTTTAGTGGAATGAACTAAAATTAAATATATTGGACCTAAGTGAATCATATGTTGATTGTGATTGGGTTGTGTCTATTGGAGCTTAAATTTAGATAGCCCGCCAAGATCCCCAATCCACACGAACTTGCATGGATCACTTGAATATATTCTACCATACCAATTTAGGGGTCCATCTAGAATTGTGTTAAGGCATGTGGACTTGTTTCTTTTTGTAAGAATGGGTCTAGTTCAAATGTGGACATTTTTATTAAGGTCCAATGGATTTAATAAAATAAGAAAAATAATATATGGCCTATATACATGTGTTAGGCGGCATGGCTCTTAAGAATAGCATAAATTATATTATTTTTATTTTATTATTTAATTAAATGGAAATTAATTAATTTGTTGATTAATTAATTATTTAATTAAAAGTCAAAATCTTTTTCCTAATAAGAGTTGGTCTTCTAAAATTATACTATTGTTGGTAGTATAATTAATATTAAATACTATATTTGCTAAGTAGATAAATAAAAGGAATTATTCATCTAATCAAATTAGGATGTCTTTAATATGGTTACAAATACACTGTTGAGATGGATCAGGAGTCTTGGTGTAGAATAGAATTAATTTAGAATAGGATTCTTAACCACCAAGTAAATCTACCTAAGGAAAGGATTCTTAACTACCAAGTAAATCCTTCTTAGGAAAGAATTTGTGATCCTAATATATATCCAATGAAATTTCGGCCAGCCCATATATATATATAATAGGATAGAATTTCTTTTAGATAAGGATTCTTAACTACCAAATAAATCCATCTAAGGAAAGGATTCTTGCCGACCAAGTAAATCCTTCTTAGGAGAGGATTTATGATCCTATATATATACGTATGTTAATTTCGGCCAGCCTAAGTTTTTCTATGAGATGAATTTCGGCCATGCTAAGCAATTTTCAAGAAGAGAATTTGGCCTAGCAAGAGAGAATTTTGAGGGAGAAAATTTTGTTTTTTACTCTGGACAAAATTCGACCAAGTCATAGAGATAGTGTGAATTCGGCCAAGAAGAGAAAAATGGGAACGTTTTTGCATCAAAAGGGTTTTGTGTATAATATCAAATCAAGGTTCACGCGAGTTTCAATTAAATTGATTGATAATTCAAAAGTGACCGGACGTTCTTGGTTTTTCTCTTAGAGGATTATTGTGACTAACAAGGAAGAAGATTTTGTTTGTTTCCATCCTCAAGTATACAATTTAAAGAAAAGGAGCCCACACTCCTAGGTGATTCACATTCGTGATTGGATTGAAAGATTTTGCGGATTCAATTCGATGCTAGTTCAATCATCACGAAGAAAAAAGGTACGATACTTTTTATATACATCAATTAATCTAGGGTTAAGGTTCTTGTTATTAAAATGGAAAATTTTTATTTATACGCAAACCCTAAGTTTTGTTTTCTCATACTTCTGTTGCGTTTTGAACCGTTTTTTCCCTACAATTGGTATCAGAGCCTGGTTTTACCCTTGATTAATTGATGTATGTGTTCGTGAATCTTTTTCTTTTTATTGTATATATGCATGTTTTAGAGAGAGGTGGCACTCTAGGTATTCACATATATATATTTACATTGGAATGTATGGATATATATATGTTTTATATGTGGTTTGTTATTGCTCAATTTTGGTAATAGAATTTCAATGTAGTTTTGTTTTGGGATTGTAACAAGAAGGGTGGTCTATCATCGCCATAATTTCCTTCTTGGTAGTTGCTAAGTTTTTTAAATTTTGTTGTTATAATAAAAAAAAACTGCACTATTGTAATTAAAAAAAACTGCAGTATTTTTTTATTTATAATTCTTCTGTAATACATTCAAGTATCGAAGACTCGAAGGTTTGAAGTATTGGAAGCAACCGGAACAAGTTTGGAACCGAGCCAGCTGTAGCAACGAACGTGCGTGCGAAGAGCACGCGGCCACGTTTTTTGTGGCATGGGCTGCACACGGCAGCCCTATGGAAGCCATGAGCTGCGTATGGAATCCCTTTATGGGTTTGTGGCATGCGCACGCCCATGGGTAAGGGTCAAGGGTGTGAACGCCCATGGGAGGCAACAGAGAGAGTCCGGACGACGAAGGTCGTGTGAAGACTTGTTCGCCAAGAGAGGAGTTTTTTGTATTTCAAGACATGTAATTTACTTGCTTTTCTAGGATGGATCAAAATTGAAGCTAATTATATTTGTTGTAAATATTGAAATGTTTGTCATTGTTTGATAACATGTCATATAGAATAGGAGTGCCACTCATATATCTCTTTTGGCATGAACATGCATTGAATGGTTTAAGTATCTAAATTGGCATCTAGATAACTTGATAAATCATTCTTTGGAATTCGATCACACACCTTAAACAATTGAGTGGGAGAAGGTGTTTTGGAACACCTACGGCCTCCAAGTTTAGTTGAGCTTTATGTTTCATGAATAACCCCCCAAGGGGTATTCATGAATGGAATTTAGCAAGATACTTCCTTACAAGGATATACTAGACAATTAGCCCAAACGATATCTACTCCCAAAGGAGGGATATTCGTGAGGGATTATATTGAAGGTCGATAACTTGGTATTACACTCAATGTGATTTTAGTAATGTCCTCCCATGAGTTCTTGTTAATAAAAATTACAAGGCTAAAATTGAAAACGTTGGTTGTTATGTTAACAATTAAGTGGGACCTAGTCCAACTAGTAAATGTTGCGAACTCCCAAAGGTGGCGTGACAGTTATGGGTGTTGGATCACCGTTGAATTTTTACGATTGAATTATTTTATTTTATTCAAGATAAATATTCAAAAGTGCTATATCATGATTGTTTACTTATATAATTTTTGTTACTAAAAAGAAATCATGACCCCATCCCTAATCAATATCCTAAAAAATATTACTTTAACTGATGATAACTATGTCTCATGAAAAAGGAATATTGGGTTGTTGTTGCAAGCTGAAAAGTATAAGTTCATTCTATATATTCCTTAACCACCAAACTAATGAATCTACTCATGAGCAAAGAGATGAGTATCAGTAGTGGAAGTCTTTAGATGAGATGGCTAAATGTACGTTACATTATTGCCATCATCTCCAACGTGTTGCAACAGCAACAAGAAGCAATGGAGACTACTGCCGATATGATGATGTCTCTAGATAGGGATTCATATGGTTGGTAAAGTTGCTACTGTTAAGACCCGTTAGAAGGTCAAGAAACAACAGAGGAAAAAGCAACTTGGGCTTCTTAGAAGGAGCCCAAAAAAGTAACCAAGATCAAAGGGAAGTGTTTCCTTTGTGGTGAAATGGGTCAAAGGAAATAGACTGAATAAGAATAATTTCAACTTGCATTTTGGCAATGGAGTGTTGGTGTCTACTAGTATAGTGGGAGATATTAGAATTAATTTAGATTCTTATAGGCATTTAGTTTTAATAAACATTTATTATGTACCACAATTCAAGAGGAATTTAATTTCAGTTTCTTGTTTAAATAAATTAGGTTATTCGGTTACTTTTAATAAAGCTTTTATTATTAGTAAGAATGACAAAATTATTTGCAAAGGTACATTGGAAAACGGTTTATTCTATTTGCATGGAAATATCTCTCAATTGTTAGACGTGGAATCAACGGAACCTTATCATAGAAGAGTAAAATTATCAAAAGATGAAACCTACCTATGGCATTTGTGCCAAGGTCATATTAACCTTAATAGGATTAAAATATTGGTATGTGACGGACCTCTAAATGACTTAAAGGTTGATGATCTACCAACTTGTGAATCTCGTTTGGAAGGTAAAATGACCAAAAAGTCGTTTACGACCAAAGGCACAAGAGCCATTGAATGTTTAGGTTTGATACATACTGGTGTGTGTGGACCTATGAGCATTCAAGCTAGAGTTGGATATAAGTACTTCATCACCTTCACGGATGATCACCCAAGATTTGGCTATGTGTATCTCATGAGACATAAGTCAGATGTTTTTGACATGTTCAAAACATTTAAAGCTGAAGTTGGAAATCAGCTTGAGAAACGCATTAAAATCATAAGGTCTGATCGTGGTGGAGATTATCTATCTTGTGAGTTTCAACAATATCTTATTGATAATGGGATAATTTCTTAGTTTTCTACACCAGGCACACCTCATCAAAATGGGTGGCAGAAAGGTGAAATAGAACTCTTTTGGACATGGTTAGGTCTATGTTGAGTTATTCAATGCTCCCTAATTCTTTTTAGGGATATTCTTTACAAACCGTAATGTACATTCTAAACGATATACCATCTAAGTCGGTTCCTAAAATACCGCATGAGTTGTGGACCGGGCGAAAGCCTAGTTTACAACACTTAAGGATATTTGGATGTCATGTGCACGTGTTAAAAGGAAAGACGGAAAAGATGGAGTCCCGTTCAGAAACAAGTATATTTGTAGGGTATACGAAAGCAACAAAAGGATATTATTTGTATAGTCCTTCAGGTCTTAAAGTATTTGTTTCGACAAATGCTGAATTTCTATAAAAGGACTATATGAATAATTTTATGCCTAAAAGTATAATTCTTCTGAATGAGCTTTCAGGAGATACAATTCCACAAAAGGTTTCGCAACCAAGCCCAATTGTAAGTTCCATACCAACACAATATCAACAATCTACCATACCTCATCGTTGTGAGAGGGTTGTTATACAACCCGAGAGATACATCGGTATAGGAGAATCTGTAGAGAACCTTTCGGAAGACGATAACCCCTATACGTACAAGGAATCAATGGAAGATATTGATTGTCACAATTGGCAAAAGGCAATGCAATCCGAAATTGAATCTATTTTCAAAAACAAAATCTGGTCTATTATAGACTTGCCTAAAGGGATAAAACCCATTGGGTGCAAGTGGGTATACAAGAGGAAAAGAAGAATGGATGGAAAGGTGGAAACCTTTAAAGCTAGATTGGTAGCTAAATGTTATACACGGAAGGAAGGTATCGATTATGAAGAAACCTTCTCTCATGTGGCCAAGCTTCAATCCATTAGGATACTCTTATCCATTGCGGCATCTCTAGACCTAGAGATTTGGCAAATGGAAGTCAAGACAGCTTTCCAAAAATGATAGTCATTAATGGAGGAATCAAATTACACCAGAATTACTCCCACTGATTACGTCAGTTTTTTGTTCAAGTTTAAATATGATTGAAGGGCAAATTCATTGACTAATCTGGTCACATTATAGTACAGTAATGGCGAGGAAGTCAACTTTGTAGCTTGGAGGAGAATCATGGTTCTGCATACCAATGCCCAGGTATCTCGTGGTACTAGTTTGGTGGCGTAGCCTTTAACCAAGTGTTTTAGAGCTTTCTGGCTAACTTCTTTCTTGCTTGATAGACAAGACAAGTACCTGGAAGAGGTGGCGAGATAGCATCAAGGTACTTGGGGTGCCAGTCGAACATCTTGGTGCCAAGGTACGGGATAGAAAGTATTACGGTACCTGCTTATTCGGGTGCCTGGTGTTTTCTGTAAATGATGAAGTCTTCTAGGTGGTACTATCGAGATACTCGGGTACCAGGTTGAAAGCGGTACCTAGATATCAGGTTGGAGGTATCCCAATACCTAGACAACAGGTAGGTGAAATCCTGGACGGGTAACGAACCGGTGTCGAGGTACACTATTGGGATTACGCTCGACAACAAGAGTATAATATTGTATTTGACAATATTTTCATATTATTAAAGTGATTTCTAGTTTAATAAATCTTATAGCATTTATAGTTTAATTATTATAATTGTCAAAAGTAAATAATCTTAAGGTCAAAAGACTATGAGAAAAGAAGAATTGTTCATACATCTAGATATGTATGAGATAGACACAATTCCTTAGTTAGTCTTGCATAATAATCACAACTTAAGATAAAAGGTTGGGTGCCTTTATCTTGTCAAAGTTGTAGATTCTTTTGCTAGCATTAGAGTGGGATCAAATGTGTTATGATTAGTCTAAAATCATCAAAGTGTGGTGTCTTTGGGTAAAAGAATCTAGCGCACTGGGTGCATTGAATTGGATTTTAGTGAAATACTTTATCTAGAACCGTCAATGGATAAACGTTTTCACTCGAAGACAATCGGAGAGTCTATCTCAATCCTGAGATAAATGATGGACTTTTGGTTGCAAGTGTTATCAATTGACCTATCAATGAGTACGATTATATAACATAGTCTATCCTCGATAGTTTGGTGGTATTCATTTGTTAATCGATAGAGGACTTCATTTATAGAGATGGAAATCGTGGATCCACTTATTAAATAAGAGTAGAAAATCATCATATGGATATTTTGTGGTATTGGATATTAAATCTTAACGTTAAGTTTTCAATAGCGTCTATTGAAACATGGTTTATGGACAAGTCAAAATATCCAAGTTCAAAATGTGGTCATATGAGTAAATTTGGTAACTTGGAGAACTATAGGTGGTCTATGAGCTCTTGGCGATTACTGATATTCATCATGAGGATACACATTCTCTAATAAGGTTGTCTAGGGTATGAATGAGTAACATTAACTTATTCTATATTTATTTAAGAGTTCAACTTTAGTTCTTTAGTGGAATGAACTAAAATTAAATAGATCGGACCTTAGTGAAACATTTGTTGATTGTGATTGGGTTGTGTCTATTGGAGCTTAAATTTAGATAGCCCGTTAAGATCCCCAATCCACACGAACTTGCTTGGATCACTTGATATATTCTGCCGGACCAATTTAGGAGTCCATCTACAATTGTATTGAGGCATGTGGACTTGTTTCTTTTTGTAAATATGGGTCTAGTTAACATGTGGACTTTTATAAAGGTCAAATGGATTTAATAAAATAAGAAAATAATATATTGGCCCATATATATGTTTTGGGCGGCAAGGCTATTTAGAATAGCTTAATTATATTATTTTATTTATTATTTAATTAAATATAAATTAATTAATTAATTAATTAATTTAATTAATTTAATTAAAAGTCAAAATCTTTTTCTAGTAGGAGATGGTCTCCTAATATTATACTATTGTTGGTAGTATAATTAATATTAATGACTATATTTGATAAGTAGATAAATAAAAGGAATTATTTATCTAATCAAATTAGGAAGTCTCTAATATGGTTACAAATACACTATTGAGCTGGATTAGAAGACTTGGTGTAGGATAGAATTCCTTTTAGAAAAGGATTCATAACCACCAAGAAAATCCACCTAAGGAAAGAATTCTTAACAACCAAGTAAATCCTTCTTATGAAAGGATTTGTGACATAATATATATTCTATGAAGATTTCGGTCAGCCCATATATAAGAGGATAGAATTATTTTTAGATAAGGATTCTTAACTACCAAATAAATCCACCTAAGGAAAGGATTCTTGTCAACCAAGTAAATCCTTCTTTGCTAAGGATTTATGATCCTATATATATATATTTGGAAATTTCGGCCAGCCCAAGGTGATTTCATAGAATTAATTTTGGCCAACCCTAGTCTTTTAGAGAGAAGATTTAGGCTACCATAGAAATTTTGAGGGAGAAGAATCTTATTTTTTTCTAGACAAAATTCAATCAACTCTATTAAATAGTGTGAGATTCGGCAAAGAAGAAAAGGAAGAAAGAATGTTTTGTTTTCGATAATACACTAGTAGCCTTTACCTTAAAAGGTTTTGTGTACAACATAGAATCAAGGTTCACGCGAGTTTCAATCAAACTGATTGAAAATTCACAAGTGACCTAACGTTCTTTGTTTTTCTTCTTGGAGGATTATTGTGACTAACAAAGAAAAAGTTTTTGTTTGTTTCCATCCTCAGGTATACAATTAAAAGAGAGGGAGCCCACACTCCTTGGTGATTCATGTTCGTGATTGGATTGGAAGATCTTATTCAATTCGGCGCTTGTTCAATCGTCACAAGAAAAAGTTACGACACTTTTTATATACATCAATTAATCTAGGGTTAAGGTTCTTGCTATTTAAAAGGAAAAAATTTTATTTATACCCAAACCCTAATTTCGTAAATTTGATCTAGGCTTCCGCTGCGCGGGGTGATTTTCCCTATAATTGTTATCAGAGCCTGGTTGTACCCTTGATTATTTGATGTATATGTTCGTGAATCAGTTCTTTTTATTGTATATATGCATGTTTTAGAAAGAGATTTCACTTTAGGTATTCGTATATATGTTTACATTGGAATGTATGAATATATATAAGTTTTATATGTGGATTGTTATTGCTCAATTTTGGTCCTAGAATTTCAATGTATTTTTGTTTCGGAATTGTAACAAGAAAGGTGGTCTATCATCGCCATAATTTCCTTCTTGGTAGTTGCTAAGTTTTTTTTTTCTTGTTGTAATAATAAAAAAAACTGCGGTATTTTTTTTTATAATTCTTCTGTAATACACTCAAGTATCGAAGACTCAAAGGTTTGAAGAATTAGAAGCAACCGGAACGAGTTTGGGACCATACGACCCGTAGCAACAAACGTGCGTGCGAAGAGCACGCGGCCACGTTTGTTGTGGCATGGGCTGCACATGGCAGCCCTATGGAAGCCATGGGCTGCGCATGGCAGCCCTTTACGGGGTTGTGGCATGCGCATGCCCATGGGTAGGGGCCAATGGTGTACACGCCCATGGGAGGCAGCCGAGGGAGTCCAAACGACGAAGGTCGCGTGAAGACTTGTTCGCTAAGAAATGATTTAATTGTATTCCAAGACATGTAATTTACTTGCTTTTCTAGGATGGACCAAAATTGTAGCTATTTATATTTTTGTAAATATTGCAATGTTTGTCATTGTTTGATAACATGTCATATAGAATAGGAGTGCCACTCATATATCTCTTTTGGTATGAACAAGCATAGAATGATTTAGGTATCTAAATTGGCATCTAGATAACTTGGTAAATCATTCTTTGGAATTCGATCACATGCCTTAAACAATTGAGTGGGAGAAGGTGTTTTGGAACACCTACGTCCTCCAAGTTTAGTTGAGCTTTATGTTTCGTGTAATAACCTCCCAAGAGGTATTCATGAATGGAATTTAGCAAGATATTTCTTTAGAAGAATAGACTAGACAATTAGCCCAAACGATATCTACTCCCAAAGGAGGGTATTCGTGAGGGATTATAATGAAGGTCGATAACTTGGTAACACACTCAATGTGAGTTTATTAATATCCTCCAAAGAGTTCTTGTTAATAAAATCACAAGGCTATAATTGAAAACGTTGATTGTTATGTTAACAGTTAGGTGGGACCTAGTCCAACTAGTAAATGTTGCGAAGTCCCAAAAGAGGCGTGACGTTTATGGGTGTTGGATCACCGTGATTTTTTTTACGATTGAATTATTTTATTTAATTCAAGATAAATATTCAAAAGTGCTTTATCATGATTATTTACTTATATATATATATATATTTGTTCTGAAATCATGACCCCATCCCTAATCAACATCTTAAAAGACAATACTTTAACTGGTGATAATTATGTCAGATGGAAAAGGGAAATTGGGCTTTTATTGTAATCCGAAAATCATAAGTTTGTTCTGTGCACTCCTAATGAATCTACTTTGGAGCAAAGAGATGAGTATCAGCAGTGGGAGTCTTCTGATGAGATGGCTAAATGTTACATTATGGTCACCATCTCTGATGTGTTGCATTAGCAACATGAAGGAATGGAGACTTTTACCGATATAATGATGTCTCTAGAGGAGATGTTTACTATGAGGTCTAGGACAACTAAGAGAGAGGCAATGACTGCTTTTATGAATCTTAGGATGAAAACTGGACAGGTTGTGAAAGATCACATGATGAAAGTAATATCACATCTCAACATTTCTGAACTGAATAGTGCTGAGATAGATGGTGAGATGAAAATTGACATGATTGGCATCTCACTGTCGGATTCCTTTGATTAATTCAAGTTGGAATACACCTTAAATAATAAGGAATACATCTTACAAAGCCTGATAAAATATGTTCAAAGAGTCGAAATTCTTTTTGGGTATATGCTTTACAAACCGCAATGTACATTCTAAACGATGTACCATCTAAGTCGGTTCCTAAAACACCATATAAGTTGTGGACCGGGCGAAAGCCACGTTTACAACACTTAAGGATATTTGGATGTCCTGCGCACGTGTTAAAAAAAAGACAGAAAAGATGGAGTCTCGTTCAGAAACATGCATATTTGTAGGGTATCCAAATGGAACAAAAGGATATTATTTTTATAGTCCTTCAGATCTTACAGTATTTGTTTCGATAATTGCTAAATTTCTGGAAGAGGATTATATGAATATTTTTGTGCCTAAAAGTAGAATTGTCCTTAATGAGCTTTTAGGAGATACAATTTCACAAGAGGTTTCGCAACCAATTCCAATTGTAAGTTCCGTACCAATACAAGATCAACAATCTACCATACCTCATCATAGTGAGAGGGTTGTTAGACAACCCGTGAGATACATCGGTCTAAGAGAATCTTTAGAGAATCTTTCGGACGACGTTGATCCCTATACGTACATGGAAGCAGTGGAAGATATTGATTGTCGCCATTGGAAAAAGGCAATGCAATTCAAAATTGAATCTATGTTCTAAAACAAAGTCTGGTCTCTTGTAGACTTGTCTAAAGGGATAAAACCCAACGGGGTGTAAAAGAGGAAAAGAGGAAAAGAGGAATGGATAGAAAGGTGAAAACTTTAAAGCTCGATTGGTAGCTAAATGTTGTACCCAGAAGGAAGGTATCGATTATGAAGAAACCTTCTCTCCTGTGGCCATGCTTAAATCCATAAGGATACTCTTATCCACTGCGACATCTCTAGACCTAGAGATTTGGTAAATGGATGTCAAGACAGCTTTCCTTAATGGAAGTCTTGACAAAAGCATCTACATGATGCAACTAGAAGGGTTCATTGAAAAAGGCCAAGAGGAAAGAGTATGCAAGTTGCAAAGATCCATATATGGATTAAAGCAAGCATCCAGATCCTGGAACATAAGGTTCGATCAAGCAGTAAAAAGTTTTGGATTTATTCAAAACCTTGACTAACCTTGTGTATACAAAAGGATTAAAGGCGACAAGTTAGTTTTCCTAGTTCTTTATGTTGATGATATACTACTCATCGGAAACGATGTAGGTGTATTGACATCAATAAAAGAATGGTTAGGATATCAATTTAATATGAAAAACTTAGGAGAAGCAAGTTATATTCTTGGTATCCAAGTCATAAGGGATAGAAAGAATAGAACGATTGCATTATCCCAAGCTTCATACATAGAGAAAATCTTATCTCGGTTTTCCATGCAAGATTCCAAGAAAGGTATGTTACCTTTCAGACATGGAATCAAACTTTCTAATGAACAAGTTCCTAAGAATGAGCATGAAGAGCAATTCATGAGTAGGGTTCCATATGCATCGGCAGTTGGAAGTCTCATGTATGCAATGCTCTGTACTAGACCAAATATTTGTTTTGTTGTGGGCATAGTTAGCAGGTTTCAATCGAAGCCTGGTCCTGATCACTGAAAGGCAGTCAAACATATTTTCAAGTATCTCGGGAGAACGAGAGATTATATGCCTGTATACTCTGAAGGGGATTTGATTCCCGTTGGGTATACGGATTCTGATTTTCAGTTAAATGCTGACTCTACGAGATCACATCAGGATCTGTGTTTACTATTGGAGGAAGGGTATTCATATGGAGGAGTATCAAGCAATCTTGTATTGCCGATTCCACTATGGAAGCCGAGTATGTTGCAGCATGCGCTTTTTTTTAGATTTGTGTTGGCTTGATTCCATAACAAAACGCTCTTTGTTTGTATTGCTTAGTTGCTTAGGTGGTTCGTAATTAGATCGGGCTTCAAAGATGGAAAGCGACTTCGCAAGGAAAGTTCATCTTCAAGAGGATATATGCTTACTTGGATACTAAGGTATCAAGATTCTTCCTTCTCTTGCAGGGCGTAGGCACACAAACACACATATAATACATTTGTGTCCCTGCATCGTAGCGCATCATTTGATATAACACATTCACATACTTGAAGTTGAATGCTCATGCATTGGTATGAAAGTAACATGTTTTGGAAAAATGCATGATTGGAGACTATCTCTATGTAGTTTGCATTCTTGTGTGAAATGTGCTTGTTTGTTTATATGTTTGTATAACATAGATATTGATCTTGAATTTGATGTTATATTGTTCCTTACTGAGTTCCGTACATTTCGTTTTTTCATACATTCGATTTCGAGTTTCGAGTTTCGAGTTAAAAGTTATGAAAATTTTCAATCATGTTGCATATATTGTCTTCGTATTCGTATATCGAGTCAAATTTTTATTTTCTGGGTTGAGTTTCATAGTCATCCATGTTCGTGAGAGAGTTCTGTTTCGTTATCCGTAAACGGATTCAAATTTAGAGTTCGGAAACCGAAGAACGGTCGAAGAATACGAGAGGTATGTGAAAGGGAGCAAAAGAGAAAAAATAATGGCAAATTGCCATTTGCCTCCCTTGACCGCGTAGGCGCGAGACCATCTCGCCATCATTCCCTCTCTGGTCAAGAGATGCCCACGGCATATCTCGGCTGTTTTTGATTTCATGAATTAAGGACATTTTTATTACATATATTGCATGTATATAATGTTTGCTGTGGATGCTCAATCAAATCAATTGGAGTCACATGCTTGATTTCTTATTCCTGAACTTGAATGCTTCTAGCTTGAGCTCATTGCGTGGAATAATTTTTAATTCATCAGCATTTTATAGAGTGTGATGCATTCACGTGAAACCTAACGCGTTGTGCTTCTTTTACTGAAAAAACGTCTTCGTTCATTAGGCATATTAGTGTAACTTGCGTGAGCTCACTGCATGTGATAATTTCCTTTGAAATTTTCAAAAACCACGCGTAATCAGTTATTGTTGTTGCGCGGCATATTTTGAGAGGTCCCTTGAATATTTTCATATATTCATTTTTGACCTGCATATTTTAGAAGCAACTTTTCAATTTTTGTTTTGGTGATATCTCTCTCATTACAACTCGGATTACTTGATTCAAAAACCGAAATCGAGTGTCTTGAAGAGATCTACAAACCCCAAGTATTTTCATAACCAAAGGATGGCTTGATTATTTACAGTGTTCAGATTTTCCGTTCGAAATTTCATCCTTGTTGGTAAAATCATTTTCTTCCTAGTTTTCTTCTTAGATCTTCTTATTGATTGATGCCTTTTGATTAAGAAGCATGACTAAGATGATTTTGATATCATTTTGTGGTTTGTTGATTTGATTTTCAAGTTTAGCTAGATTTGTGATAAGTTGATTGATTTGTGCTAAACTTGATAAACATGAAATTGTTTCTAAAAATCTTTTGTTCTTATGCTTGATTGACTATTTTTAGATTTAATTTCATTTTCTAAGAACTAGCTCTACATCAATTGGTATATTCATTTCATTGATTTGGTTCTTAGTTGATAACATGCTTAGGTTGCCTAGATACATTTGTGATTGTTATTTGAAAGCATAATCTAGCTATCTAGTTGCATGTCCATAGAATTTGCTGATCATCATTTTCTATGTTGAATGCTTGTTTGCATTTTACATTCATGATCACTTAGATGCCTTGTGAAGAGGTAGGAAGTCTTATATCTTAAAGTGATTCTTTGATTTGAGCAAGTGAAAGTCTCGATAAGAGGTGTGAGACCTCGAATTGTTGAGCAAGAAAGTCTCAACTAGAGTCGGGAGGACTCGGATAGTTGAGCATGAAGTCTTGCCTAGGGTCGGGAGGATCCAGAAAGGTGAGCAAGGAATCTTCCTAGAGATACGAGGTCTTGGATAGGAAGTCGGCTTAGTAGATCACTAGGTTCATGGGTAGAATAAAAGTGATAGCTTGGAGAGCATGTGTTGATTGCTTGAATGTGTAACTCTTATTTGAAATAGTGGATTTTCTTTTGTTGGTGGTTGTGGTATCAACCGGTGGATGTTTTCTCTTATGAGGTTTTACCACGTAAATATCTTGTGTTGATTTTTAGCATCTTTAATTTCTTCACTTAGTTGATTTGTGTTGCTTGAACATTTGCTTTGTCATATATAATTTTGGATATTATACTAAGTGTTGTATAAGATTGCTTGTTTTTTTAAAGAAGATTAAAATTTAAGCATATACATATGCAACCCCCTAGGTATATTTTACACTATAATTGGTTAAGGGAATTTACAATTGGTATCAAAGCTGGTGTCTAAAAGCAATTAGACACGTCCATATTATAGTGTTTGTTTTTGTTTTTGTGCTATGGGTGATTTGTTGCCGGAAGGTTCTTCTAGTGCTAGGCTTCCACTCTTAAATAATGGTAACTACTCGTTTTGGAAAAGTATGATGAAAGCCTACAATAGATCCATAAGTGATGTAGAAGAGGAAAATGAGTCCTCGGATATTCATGAATATACTAGCAATTGTATTGCTCATGTGGCCATATATGAAGGAAGATTTGAGGATAGTAGTGAAGACTCCTTATGTAGTGAGGAAAGTGAATACTCTTCAAGTAATGAAGATAGTGAATTCTCTTCAAATCATGATGAAACAAGTTTCAATGACAAGATCCTTCAACTAACAAGTGAAAATGTCAAGAAGAATGATGAGAACAATAAGTTGAAGTTGGCCAATGCCAATTTAGTGGTGATAATCAAAGCTCTAGAAAATGAGAAGAATATATCTTTGGAGAAGATAAGCAAGCAAAGTGAAGTCATTAAGGAGCTTAAAGAAACCATTGAAAAATATTTTTCAAAGATAGAAGAAAGTGCTCAAGAGCTAGATGAATTGAAAGAAGACTTTACTATGAAGTTGTTTATCATGGAAGGAGAGAATAAGAAAAAAGAGAATAAAGAGCTTAAAGACAAAATCCTTATTCTAGAGAATAACTTGAAAGATAGTACTGAAAGACTAGGAATTTTGAAACGAGAAGTTGAGCAAGGAGATGATTCTCTTGATCGTGCTCAAAGACTTGAAAATGTGCCTAGAGACAAAATTAGTAAGCATGAGTGTCAAGAGAAGATGCTTAGTGATAAGCTTGATGAGGCTAACAAGATGATAGGTAAGATGTCATCTAGTGCTAGTAAAGTAGAAACTCTCATCAAGATAGGTAAGCATCCTAGTGACAAAAAAGGATTAGGTTATGTGAATGAAAAGGTTACACCTTCATCTAACACTTCTACTTTTGTCAAAGCAAATGGTAAAGTGAATGTAGGTACTCTCTATAAAGGTGAAGCCATAGATGTAACCGGAGGTGCCTCAACATCAACAAGGAGCAACAAAGGAAAATCTCAACAAGGTTAAAGACAACAATCATCATTTTCTCATGCAAAAGACAAAGCATCAAGGAATGGACATCAAAGAGGTAACAATGTGAGAAGTTATACTACTTCAAATGCTCAAGCTAAAGGTAACCTTCTCAAATTTGTACCTATTTGCCATTTTTGTAACATGGTAGGACATATAAGACCTAGATGCTATAAATACATTCGTAAATGCAAATATGAGAATGATTTGTATGATATGTCTTTGATGAATGGTCCTAGGCAATCATCCATGTATAGATCTAGATCTAGACCTAGAAAGACCTTGTAAAAACATGTTGAGAAAAATATTGTTGATGACTTGCTTGTGAAAACACATGTTGTGCCTCATACTACTATGCATAAAAAGTTTGATAATGTTTTGTTTGACTTGTTTGAAAATGTGACTAATAAAGCCTATTTGCATGATAGTAAGCCAAAGAATAAGTCAAAGCATGTTGTTAGTAGTATTGAGAAGCATGGTGTTAAGAAAATTTGGATTAGAAAAGGCTCAACTACTATTTCTTCCAAAACCAAAGACAAAGACAAGAAGAGCTATGGAATTTCTTAACCAAAACATGCACACTCAAAAGGTAATTTTTCTAAATTTATTCTGGTTTGTCATTATTGCAATGTAATTGGTCACATTAGACCTAGATATTATGAATATAATAGGCAATGCAAACTAGGAAATAATATGCATGCTAGTGAGCTGAACAAATCTTCTTTGAAAGATTCTAAACATGATAATAATTTTGATACTTTGAAAAATGTGCTTATTGATCATGATCATGTGAAGAAACTTACTAGGAAAGTTTGGATGAAGAAGCATGATGTGAAAAAGGTTCCTAGTCATTCTTCTTAATATGTTAATAGTGATAAAACATAGAATGTTGTGCATAATAATGGTAAACATGTGAAGAAGAATGTCAAGAAGATTTGTATGGATGAGAATGTGAAAAAGCATGATGGTCATATATCTTGTATTGATAAAATATTTGTGCGTGGCAATAACAATGGGTTAAAAATGAGTGATATTTTCATGAAAATGATAGTTGATGATTTATCTTCTAGATTTCAAATTGCCACATGTAATGATCATGATGTTATTTGTGTTGGTTCACCTAAGACCAATATGGTCAAAGGTGGGTGATCTCTTACTTGATTGAGTAGCACATATGACAATTTTTCAGTTTGTTCTTGTTTGATAAGAGTTCTAAGTTTGATGCTTGACTAAGCCATTTTTAATGTGCTCGATTTATTATTCAAACTTGGTGTCTCTAGTCAATACATGGACTTAATATTCTCATACTTTTACTATAATGGTCAAAATTTGTTGGTGGACTTTAAATAAGTCCAATTTTGAAATCTATTTGATGTAATTTGTTAAGACTTTTGGAGAAAGTCATTTTATATGTTTGTTTGAGTTGAGATATTTAGTCTTTATTCTCTTGGGAATACACACCAACAACTTGTTGTCATGAGGACAAACAAGTCAAGAGAGCTCATAAAAAGGGCAAAGACTTTACGTTGATAAAAAAACTTGCTAAGGTATATCTCTACTCTAAAGCTTGCTTTCTTGGTTCATCTTTTCGACTCTATGTGTGCATTACATCATGTAGCATGTCATATTAGAGAACTAGTATAGCTTTCATATGGTTCTTGGTGGCATTTGCTCTCTAAAGATCATTTAGTGATTTGTTAACAATGATCTTATATATGATGTGTGAAATGCTTGTTTGATTAATGAGTGGCATACTTTTGAAAAATATGAGCTTCATATTTAATGAAAGCTACTCTATTGAGAAGTAAAGATCTTAAGTAAGTCTCTTTGTATTACTTTTAGATCATGTGCTTTTAAGCTTAATTTTTTTTTTTGGTTTTCAAAAGTGCACACTTTGCTTCTCTCATATGTTTAGTTTGAGTAAGTTGAGTTTGAACATATGTGAGTTATGGATGCACCTTGAAGTCTTTTGACTAGTACATTTAAGATGACCTATGGTTAGTATCCATTTTGTTTCGGAAACTTCATAAAACTCAACGAGCACCTTCATGAAAAAGGCTACACACTTTGGTTTTGAAGCCACCAAATGTAGGAAAAGACTACATCATTGTGATGAATGAAAGCCGTCATGAAGTGTATATTTTTATGTTTTAAAAAAAATCAAAGAAGTGTTGAAAAGAATTAATAAAAAAAAAATCTTTGATTCAAAGCCTAAAAAGAAAAGGAAGAAGGCTTAAAGGAGTTTAGTTGAAAATTAAAAAGTGCTCGGGTTGAAAAACAAAAATGGGATGACGAGCCATATCCACACACACACTCATATGTTGAAATCCATTCTCTTAAAAACAAAAATTCCAGATGATAATCGGCTTGACCTTTCATGGAAAAGCTTAAGATGAATAGATGTTGATATGGTTTGCATGTTGATGATCCAATTACTCCTTTATATATGTTTGGAGCAAATCCACACACACGTTTATTTTGCTTTCAAGTGAATTTGATATGCTAGCAATTTTAGAAGAATTATGAGAGAGATTGAAAATCTTGGTGTATCTCTATAGTTTGTGGAGCTTATTTTTGTTGGATTTCATTAAAATTGCTTGATTGTGTGATTGTGTGGATATCATTGTCAACAATATCCTATCTTAATCTTAGATAGAGCACTTATCAAGGGGGAGAATAGTATACTAGACTTTATTCTCTTTTATGATAGTTCACATGATTTTATTTTGATAAAAACATGACATAATTGAACATTGAGAATGCATGCTACTTATCTCTTATATTTGACTATATTCCTTTGTTAATCCCTTGTTTGTTTCTTTGACTATTCCCTGACAAAAAGGGGGAGAAATGTATACCTCACCATGTGTGGGAGAAATGTACCTCATATGGGAGAATGTACCTCTTTGTGGATTATTGACATTCTTGTATTAAGGGGGAGAGTTCTTTTCTTAAGGGGGAGTAAAGAATTCTTGTATGTTGAGGATAAGGAACTAAAGTGAGTGCTTTAAAGTGAACTTTTATATGAGATAAAGATTACTTATCTGATTTTGCATATATATCTCACCAATCTTCTTTGTAGAAGATTTCTTGTTTGTTTGGTTGTGTGTTTCACATAGGTGCCGTGATGATTAAAGAGGAGAATCTTGAAGACTTATGAAGACTTAAAGATATGTTAGTTTAGGGTTCTCTTTGTAATGTAAGGATGTGAGAATGCAATCAACTATGAGTGATCATTGTATGGTGAGGTTGAGGTTTTGCCATGGAATAGCCAAATGGGGAGATTGTTAGGTTTTAGATTTGTGTTAGCTTTGATTCCATAACAAAACGCTCTTTATTTGTATTGCTTAGTTGCTTAGGTGGTTCGTAATTAGATCGGGCTTCAAAGATGGAAAGCGACTTCACATGCAAAGTTCGTCTTCAAGAGGATATATGCTTACTTGGATGTTAAGGTATCAAGATTCTTCCTCCTCTTGCAAGGCATAGGCGCACACACACATATCATACATTTGTGTCCTTGCATCGTAGCGTATCATTTGATATAACACATTCACACACTTGAAGTTGAATACTCATGCATTGGTATGAAAGTAACATGTTTTGAAAAAATGCATGATTGGAGACTATCTCTATGTAGTTTGTATTATAGTGTGAAATGTGTTTGTATGTTTATATGTTTGTATAACATGGATATTGATCTTGAATTTGATTTTATATTGTTTTTTTATTGAGTTTCGTTCATTTTGGTTACTCATACATTTGATTTCGAGTTCCGAGTTAAAAGTTATGAAACTTTTCAGTCATATTGCATACATTATCTTCATATTCGTATATCGAGACGAAATTTTATTTGATGGGTAGAGTTTCATAGTCATCCATGTTCGTGAGAGAGTTCCGTTTCGTAATCTGTAAACGGATTCGTATTCGAAGTTCGGAGACCAAAGAACGGTCGAAGAATACAAGAGATATGTGAAAGGGAGCAAAAGAGAAAACATAATGGCAAATTGCCATTTGCCTCCCGTAGGCGCAAGACCATCTCGCCATCATTCCCTCTCTGGTCACGAGATGCCGACGGCATATCTCGGCTGTTTTTGATTTCATGAATTAAAGAGGTTTTTATTACATATATTCCATTTATATAATTTTTGCTGTGGATGCTCAATCAAATCAATTGGAGTCACATGCTTGATTTTCTATTAGTGAACTTGAATGCTTCTAGCGTGAGCTCATTGCGTGGAATAATTTTTAATTCATCAGCATTTTATAGAGTGTGATGTATTCACGTGAAACATATTGTGTTCTGCTTCTTTAATTGAAAAAACGTCTTCGTTCATTAGGCTTATTAATGTAACTTGCGTGAGCTCACTGCATGTGATAATTTGCTTTGAAATTTTCAAAAACCACGCGTAATCAGTTGTTGTTGTTGCGCGGCATATTTTGAGAGGTCCCTTGAATATTTTCATATATTCATTTTTGACCTGCATATTTTAGAAGCAACTTTTCAATTTTTGTTTTGGTGATATCTCTCTCATTACAACTCGGATTGACTTGATTCAAAAACCGAAATCGAGTGTCTTGAAGAGATCTACAAACCCCAAGTATTTTCATAACCAAAGGATGGCTTGATTATTTACAGTGTTCAGATTTTCCGTTCGAAATTTCATTCTTGTTGGTAAAATCATTTTCTTCCTAGTTTTCTTCTTAGATCTTCTTATTGATTGATGCCTTTTGATTAAGAATCATGACTAAGATGATTTTGATATCAATTTGTGGTTTGTTGATTTGATTTTCAAGTTTAGCTAGATTTGTGATAAGTTGATTGATTTGTGCTAAACTTGATAATCATGAAATTGTTTCTAGAAATCTTTTGTTCTTATGCTTGATTGACTATTTCTAGATTTAATTTCATTTTCTAAGAACTAGCTCT
The DNA here is from genome assembly GCA_032871835.1 of Dipteronia dyeriana. Lineage (NCBI taxonomy): Eukaryota > Viridiplantae > Streptophyta > Magnoliopsida > Sapindales > Sapindaceae > Dipteronia > Dipteronia dyeriana. The sequence continues at coordinate 41,908,539 of CM065296.1, forward strand.
ACATCAATTGGTATATTCATTTCATTGATTTGGTTCTTGATAACATGCTTAGGTTGCCTTGATACATTTGTGATTGCTCTTTGAAAGCATAATCTAGCTATCTAGTTGCATGTCCATAGAATTTGTTGATCATCATTTTCTATGTTGAGTGCTTGTTTGTGTTTTACATTCGTGATCACTTAGATGCCTTGTGAAGAGGTAGGAAGTCTCATATCTTAGAGTGATTCTTTGATTTGAGCAATTGGATGTCTTAGCTAGAGTCAGGAGGACTTGGATAGCTAAGCAAATGAAAGTCTCGACAAGAGGTGTGAGATCTCGGATTGTTGAGCAAGGAAATCTTAACTAGAGTCTGGAGAACTCGGATAGTTGAGCAAGAAGTCTTACCTAAGGTCGGGAGGATCCAGAAAGGTGAGCAATGAATCTTCCTAGAGATACGAGGTCTTGGATAGGAAGTCGGCTTAGTAGATCACTAGGTTCAAAGGTAGAGTAAGAGTGATAGCTTGGAGAGCATGTGTTGATTGCTTGAATGTGTAACTCTTATTTGAAATAGTGGATTTGCTTTTACCGGTTGTTGTGGTATCAACCAGTGGATGTTTCCTCTTAGGAGGTTTTGCCACGTAAATATCTTGTGTTGATTTTTAGCATCTTTAATTTCTTCACTTAGTTGATTTGTGTTGCTTAAACATTTGCTTTGTCATATATCATTTTGGATATTATACTAACTGTTGTGTAAGATTGCTTATTTTTTTAAAGAAGATTAAATTTTGAGCATGTACCTATTAACCCTCCCCCCCCCCCCCCCCCCTCTAGGTATATTTTACACTATAATTGGTTAAGGGAATTTACCAAGCTTTCTGCTAACTTTACAGGTCAGTTCCAATGGATCCTGTTTCACGGCATCTCCTTTTCATTATAGCTTTCGAGGCGCTTGAACGTGGAGATTTTCAATTGGTTTCTTGTGTTCGTAGGTTATTGAGGGAAACTCCTCCTGATAAGCCTTCTTTTTTATATGTTTATGTTTCTAGGCTTCATCCTGATGCTCACTTTAGTTCTAACTTTGAATCTGATTCCAGCTCTGAATCTTCTATTTTTAATCATCACAGGGTTTCTTTACGATCTAGGATGGGAAAACATCATAGTAACCGTTCGGTTCACAAACTTAGTTTAAGCGGTATTCGGATTGGAAGGCAAGTACTTAGAGAGGAAGACGTCGAGAAGGAGCATCAGTCTTCTCAGATCCCTTTTTCTCTTGATTTTTCGAGTGCGTATGATGTCGAGCCGAATGTGGTCAGGGCAGATGAGATCGAGAAGTATCGTGCTTGATTTGATTTAGATGACTCGATTTTAATGGTTCCTATTGGTGATAGGGCCGTGTGGAACCCTCCTTCAGTCATGGTAGCGATTTATGGATCCATGCTCTGCTGTGGGGTGACTCTTCCCCTCCAACCTTTCATTGATTGGTTTCTTGCTAAGGCGGGGATCGCTCCAGCCCAGCTTGCTTATAACAGCTATAGGATCTGATGTGTATGTGGAAAATGTAGAGCCGAATGAACTGGCCACCACCTTCTGGTCAGATAGGAACTTACTTTCTTCTATCCAACCAACCAGATAAATGGATTCCTAAGGGGACGAAGGTGAACTGGGGTATTGATATTTTCTCAGACAGTAAAAAGAAAGACTTTGTGTGGGGTATCCGTACCTCAAACAAGCATTGGAAAAATAGCTGGTTTTTTACCGGACGGAACTTGGGACTTAAGATCGAGCTCTCAGTTGGGTAAGATCGAGAAGTGTTGAAGGTTCCCCATTTCTTTTGCTCTTCCTATCGTTGGAACACATCGCGACCTACTTTTACTGATGTCGAGTTAACTAACCTTGCTCTAGCGACCGTGCGCACTCTGGAGAAGAGAATCAAGTCTTATCTTTTTGACGAAAAGAAAATGATAGCACTCGACTTCTTTCCTCAGATTTCAGATTATCGCAGATGTCGTAAGTAGAATCTCTACTCGTTTTCTCATTTTGTTTTGTTTTCTAACTCGTTTGTATTCAGTGTATGACTAAGACATCGTCTACGATGTTCAGGCTCGCCAGATTAAATATTTTACTCAGGCGGGCTCGTAAGGAAGCTTTTCTCCAAAATAAGGGAGAGATTGCTTCACCTGATGACGAGTCGGTTGAAGATCCCGATGTAGCGGATGAGCAAGTTCCTGAGTATGTTCCTGTGTATGTTCCTGTAGAAGTCATTCAGTCGACCATGGGGGAATCAAGTGGTCTATGTGGCCTCTTTGGAACTGAAGGTGCCCCGAAGGTGTTTGAAGATGAAGGCATGCAACGAGGACATCACAATAGTGCTGTGTATGGTGAGCCTGATTACCCGACCGATGAAGTGCATGCTGATCAGTTTGTTATTAGGGACAATGAAGGAGTTAGGGTACCCCCTGATGAGCAGGTTAATCTTCCTGATGCTTTTGAATCCTTCCGAGACATTACTGAAGATCAAGAACACCCTGCGGCTGATATTGGCTTCCACCGTACTCGGGCCGAGAAAATGGAGGCAGCTCATTCTCCCATTTGTCCTAAAAAAATCCCTTGGGTGGTGTTATTTGTGTAATCGAGTGACGATGACACCGATGTTAGAGTTTCCCCAAGTGCCCAGATTGAGGCACCTTTGGGGGGAGTGGAAGCTTCAGACAATCTGAACAGGGATTCTTTGCCCCCTTAAGTTGATGCAGGAGTAGAATCTTGAGTAATCCTATGTGTCCCACCCCAGGATATGCTAAGGATGATGTCATCTGGTCGGACTTTTATCAGTGATGACCATTGGAACCGCTTCAAGAATGGTTCTCCAACAGATCATCTTCAAAATATTTTCAACAGCGCAAGCTACGTAAGTTTTTTGGTCCCGAACTATCCTTAATGCTCATTGATTTAGACTTTTCACTCACTCTTCCCTGCTGGTGGTTGTTGAGTTTACCGAGTTTGTTCAGATGCAAAAACATCAAGCTGATCGGATAAAGCGTCTTGAAGCTCAGTTGAATGAGAGTGAGGACAGATGTGCTCGAATTGAGGGTGTATCAGAGGGAGGTGAGCTCTACCCAAGAATTTACCGATCATTGTTTGGATAAACAGATGGAAGCCAAGGAGAAAGCTTCCGCTGCAGATGAGAAGGCCGTATCCTTCTAAAATTTACTCTCTGCCGCCCAAGAGTCGATGATCAGAGCTGAACAAGAGGCTGAGCAGACAGATCATCTTATGAGCAAAAAATTGAAGACCTTGAGCGTCAGGCCCTGACTGTTGAATCCTTTTCGAATGAGGCTAGGCTAGAACTTAAAGTTCAAGGGGTTGATCACTTCAAGAGGTCCCTAGCCTATGATGACCTACTCCTTAGGAAGTTTCAACCAGGGTTAGTCTCGGTTGTTGAATTCTTCAAAGTCAAAAATCGGGAGACTGACAAGGCTCGAGACAACTGGGAGCTGTCAATCAAAAACCATATGGACCAGTCCTTAGAGGCTGGTGTGGATGGGTCGAATCCTGACGTTGGACCGATCCCTGTAATGGATTATAACGAATGGATGGATGACTCGGTCGACTCAATCATCTGGCCTTCGAATGAGAGTCTCCTTTGCGAGTATGAAATGGTACCCGACCCGAGCATTAGCAAGAGCTCCAAATCTATATCTCAGCCTTAGGTGTACTTGTAAAATTTTTCATTTGTAAAAAAATTATAATCATTGAAGTTTCGTAGTTTGCCAATTGCTTTGTCATGAATTTGAAGTGCACCTTAACTGGTTTTTTGTTAATAACTTTTAATCACCAAGTATCTTATTTAACTGGCTTAAATGTGTTGCCTGTGTAACTTCACCAAATATCTTTATTTAGCTTCATGGTTTCGTTACCCGAGCAATTTTTGAAACGCCAAGTATCTGATTAAACAGGCTAATATTATTAACCGAGTTATCTTAAAAATGACAAGTAAACTTGTACGTGTTTCATACTCGGTTGCTATGTTACATCGAGGCTCACCACGATCATACGCTCGAGTCCTTACGCAAGTCACTGAGGACTTCTCCTAGTTTTCCTGCGCAAGGGTTTGCCAAATCGTTAAGCTCTAAACTACTTAACACAGCTGCACATCTCACTAGGATTTTCCCAACAGTGCCCCGAGCCGTTTTCCAGTATCTGGTGCACCGGGTTTACCTTTTAGCTAAGGTCTTGGTTGACCTTGCTCGGCTGGCTTGCTCCTTTGAGCTTATCCGCCCATTCGCGAATTTTATCAAATTAATGGCCCCAAGCATTTTATTATGCGATCAATTCCTTCACGTATTTTCTTCACATGTTCATGCTCATTTTTTTCGCATGTTCTTATTACCATACCCATCTTTTTCATATGCTTAGATTTCTAGAATCCCGTGTCGGCTTTTATTCATAACTGAAAAACTAACCATACGTAAATCCACGAATTGCTAAGAATAAAAAATATCCTAACTAGAAAAATAAAAACAAATTTCAAGGATAGAAAATCTTTAAATATTGGGCATTGCATGGCCGGGGTAGAACCCTCCCCATCTGGTCGGGCGATCCAATATACTCAATGACCAACTATTCTCTCAATCTTGTATGGGCCTTCCCACTTGTCAGCCAACGAGCCCACAACTTTATTCTTCGTGTTCAGCGACACCTTCCTGAGCACTAGGTCTCTTAACTGGAATTTCCTAATTCGAACATGAGAATTATAGTGTCTGGCCACTCTTTAATGATATGCCGCATTTTGTACTCGGGATTTCTTCCTTTTCTCTTCCAACTCGTCTAGGCTTTGTAATAGCATATCCATATTCTGATCTTCATCATATAGCTTGACTCTGGGCAGCATATACGATGTCTCCACCGGGATAACACCTTCAGTTCGACTGCCAAAGAAAATGGAGTTTCTCTTATAGAAGTTCATACTATTGTTCGATACGCCCATAACACTTCAGGAAGTTTTTCACCAAACTACCCTTCTTGGCATCTAACTTTGCTTTGAGTGTGTGCTTGATGATTTTGTTTACCGCCTCAGCTTTTCCATTTGTTTGAGGGTGGGCAGGTGTGGCATAGTAATTTGTAATTTGGTACTCTTTGCACAGCTGCCTGAATTTTTTATTGTCGAAATGAGTGCCGTTGTCAGTGATAACAATATTCGGGACTCCAAACCTGTAGAGTATGTTTTTATTCACAAAATTTATGGTATTTGCTTCCGTGATATGTACTAACGCTTCAGCTTCTACCCACTTCATGAAATAATCAACGGCCACGATCACATGCTTTGCTCCATCCCCTGTCCCTGCTGGCATTGAGCCAATTAAATCCAGGCCCCACATAGCAAATGGCCATAGGGATGTGAGGCTTCTAAGTTGTTTAGGGGGCTGCCGAATATCATTGGCGATCCTTTGGCAAGCATTGTAACTTTCTGAACATAGTTATGCGTCTAAGAACAAGGTGGGCCAGTAAAAACCTTGCCTGAGTACCTTATAACCCAAACTTTTACCTCTTGTATGATTCCCATATACTTCGTCGTGGACCTCCTGTAGTATCCGGTATGCATCTTCCTTTGATACATATCTTTGGAGTGTTTGGGAAAACCCTCTTCTGTACAATTCTTCTTCAATCAGTGTGTTTTTTACTGACCAGTACCTGATGCGTTTTGCTTCTAAGGGATCTTCTGGGAGTATATTTTCTTCCAGGTATCTTTTTAGCTGAGTCATCCAACCGTCTAGCAGTGTTTGGATTTCTGAGACTTCCAAGTTTTTTGGCTCAACTATACTCGGTCTAAGAAGATGTGCAACTGGAATACTTTTTGGCCTGATTGTGGTTGTTGCTGATGCTAGTTTGGACAAAGCGTCTGCATTTCATTCTCTTTTCTAGGGATCTGGACAATCCTGTATTCCTTGAATTTTTGGAGAAGTTGTTTTGCTATGCCCAGATAAGCCATCATACCCTCATCTCTGACCTGATATTCATCTAAGACTTGGTTGACGACCATCTGTGAGTCACTGAATATCTTAACCTCATCTACTCTGAGAGTTGTGCAAACCCTTAGCCCTACTAGTAATGCCTCATATTCGGCTTGGTTATTTGTTGCTTTGAAATCGAATCTCATGGCGCATTCTACATCATCTTCTTCTGGGGTACATACTACAATTCCTGCCTTACTGCCATGAGTATTCGAGGAACCATTGACATATAATCTCCATGAGAAATTCTTGCCTGGCATTCTTTTTGCTTCCAGGTTTGGTTATGTGAATTCTGCTACAAAATCTGTCACTGCTTGGCCTTTGAGTGCTGTCCTGGCCTTGTACTGAATATTAAATTTACTGAGTTCGATCATCCATTTAGTTAGTCTTCCTAATTTTTTTGGCTTCTGTAGAATTTACTTAAGCGAGCAGTCAGTGAAAACCTGGATCGTATGTGCCTGAAAGTATGACCTCAGCTTCCTTGCTGCTAAAACCAGTGCTAGAGCCATTTTTTCTGTCGGTAAATACCTGGTCTCAGATGGAATAAGAGCCTTACTGGTATAGTATATTGGCCTCTGTATAATGGCCTTTATATCCTGTCTTCTGTCTTGGTTAGGACCGAACTTACTACTAACTCTGTAAGGGACAAGTGCAGGCGGAGTATTTCTCCCATTTTAGGTTTTAAGAGGATGTGAGTCTGGCTTAAGTATTCATTGATCTTCAGGAATGCCCGTTCACACTCTTCATTCCATTCAAGCCCTTTCCCCTTTTTGATCACTTTGAAAAATGGAGCATATCTATCTGTGGCCTTCGATATAAATCTGCCTAAGGAAGCTAAGCATCCTATTAAGCGTTGTACCTCTTTTAGTGTCCTTGGCGAAGTCATTTTTTGAAAGGCTTGGATCTTCTCGGGATTCACTTCGATCTCTCTCTGGTGAACTTGAAAACCGAGGAACCTTCCTTAGGGGACCCCAAATAGGCACTTGTTCGGAGTTAACTTCATCTGATACCTTCTCAAGACATCGAATGTTTCACGTAGGTCCGAAGCGTGCTTATCTATCGAGATACTTTTGGTTAACATATCGTCTATTTAGACTTCCATGTTTTTTCCTATTTGACGAGCAAAGATCCTATTGACTAATCTTTGATATGTTGCCCCAGTATTTTTTAGCCCAAAGGGCATTACTATATAACAGTACAGGCCCTGATCATTTGTGAATGCTGTTTTTTCCTCATTGGGAGTGGAAAACTGTCTTTTGGGCAGGTTTTGTTCAGATTTGTGAAGTCCACGCACATTCTCCATTGGCCATTCTTCTTATAGACCAAAAATACATTTGCTACCCACTGAGGGTAGTTGATCTCTCTGATCGATCCTACAACGAGTAACTTCTCCACCTCCTGCTTAATTGCCTGACTTCTCTCGAGGTTGAAAGATCTTCTCTTTTGTATTACAGGTTTTGCATTTGGATCCACCTCCAAATGATGTGATATTACTCGAGCATCTATCCCTACCATGTCTTTATTACTCCATGCGAACATATTTTATATTCTTTAAGTAAATCAATAAGATCTAGCTTGACATTTTCTCCTTAGTTGGCTCCAATTTTGACCTTCTTATCTGGTTCATCTTCCTTTAAAACCACCTCCTCTAAAGGTTCACTCTTTGATGTCTCTGGTTCTTCTGTTAGATCGAACTCAGATAATAGTGATTCTTCTTGCTCGATCTGATCTGGTTGTGTTAAGGTGCATACTTGGTGTTCACTATTATCTCTATCTTTGTAAACCGAGAGATTAGCACTTCTGGCCATCTCCTGTGACCCCTTGATTATTCCTACCCCTCATTCAGTTGGGAACTTGATCATCAGAGTGTAGGTAATTGTTACTGCCGTTGTTTTGTTCAGGAAAAGTCATCCTAGTAACTCATTATAAGGCTAGTTGTCCAGATCTACCACGACAAAGTCGAGTAACACTATTTTTTGACAATGAGCTACTCCGATTTTCATGAGTAGTTTCACCGTTCCGAGAGACCTAACCTCGACTCCCCTGAATCCTCTGAGTGGGATATAGAAAGGTTTCAAATCCTTTCGATCCAATCTGAGCGGATCATAAGCAGCCACTTTGAGGATGTCTGTGGAGATACCATTATCCACTAAAATTCTCCTAACTTCTCTATGGCTAATTCGGGCACTAATAACGAGAGCATTGTTTGGTCGGACGTCGACCCCATGTGAGTCAGCTACAGTGAATATTATTGGGTCTTCATTTGTTCTCTTTGGGTCGGGCTCGATGGAGTTCACATCAAAATTCTGTCCTGCCTTCACCGCTTCTCGAATTTCCTGAGTTCACTCTCGATTACTTCTTCCAGTTGATGGTCCTCCGAAGATAGTCTGTATCGGTTCATTTGCCTAAGGACTGGCCCTTTTGTTTCGACCAGAATTATGTTCTCCCGTTTTGGTTTCTTTCAAATTTTCTGACTTCTTATCTTTCTTTAGGATTATATCTTGCAGATGTCATTCCCGAATGAGGGTCTCTATATAGTCTTTGAGCTGATAACACTTGGAAGTTTCATGTCCATTTTCCTTATGGAACCTGCAATATTTGGTTTGTCTCGACAAGCAAATTGGGACTGCCGACGTGGCTCATTCACCAGATTCTTTTCTTCTAGTATTGCCAGGATTTCTTCTTGCTTTTTTCGAAGTGGGGTGTAATTCGTATACTTTCCTCAGAACTTTTTTGTGGTCGGGTCAGTATTATGTCTGCTTCCCCCATCTTTGCTTTTTTTTTTTGCTATTTCCTTTCTGTCTTCCTTTATGGTTCTGTACCTTTGACTCGACATCTTTTTGTTCTGGTCTCCCTCCATGTATGTAGCAACCTCCTGTTGCTAACTCCACTTCCTCGTCTAATGCATATCCTTTAGCCATATCCATCATGTCTGCATATCTCGTTAATCGAGCTCTTCTTAAGTCGAAGGACAGTCGTCTGTTCTGTAATTTATTTGTGAATGCAACAATTATTGCTTTGTCATTTGTACTGCCAATTTCTGAGACCGCCTGGCGAAATCTCCCTAAGTACTTTCTTAATGACTCGTCTTTTCTTGCTTCAGCCGAGAAAGGTAAGCCACTAACTTTTTCCTGTGGACATTGCCTATGAATTGTCTTGAAAAGCTTTTCCTCAACTCATTAAAACTCCCAATACTTGATAGAGGTAATCTCCCAAACCATCTTGAGCCCGTGTCTCTAAGAGTTTGTGGAAAATTAAGACACAACAAAGGGTCAATGTGGGCATACTAGGCCATATCACTTTTATATCTCGTCTGACATGTTCTTTAGGGTCTGTATCCTTCTTGAACTGTTCCACGTGTGGCATCCTAAATCTCTCCGGGAAGGGGGTTCGCAGAATGTCCTTGGTGAAAAGGCTGTCAAAATCCTCATCGGACAATTCATTATAACCATATCGCCTGATCAGTGCATCCATTTGGCGTCTGTTGTTCTCGACTTCCTGGGTTAGGCTTATGATTACGATATCTCTATCGCCCCGGTTATTCTCGATGGTCAACTCGTCACGTGACTGTGATACCTATTACCATCTCCTCTTTACCTTGCCTCTGAGCCTTATGAGATAAGGTCTGTAAGTGCATGGTCCCGCGACGACGTTTATGATGGTATTGATCACTATCATCCGATGACGATGACCGATCTCTACGCCGGTCATATTTATGGTGCCTATCTTAGCCCGTATGATTGAGGCTTAACCTTTGACGTAGACGTTCTTCTGCAGGCGTTTCATGATCCTTGCCCCGATTGTATGTCGTACCCCCAGTTTGGTTGATTGGACTTGAATCCCTAACGGCTATTGGTGCATCTGGTTCTGGCTAACTACAACCTATCGTAGCCTAAGAAGTGGTGGAGGACTTGGCGGGTGTGCCTGTCCTGTAGCCAAAAAGTCTACTCCTTCTCCTACCGTGTCCATTAGTAGCTGCTGCAGTGCATCACAAAAATGACGTGTTATGTCCTCACTGGTAGGAGGGATTTGTTGGATACCAGCCAGGGGTGCTGGTTGGTTCCTGGTGGTTATAGTGTGATCTTGTGTGGTCTCACCTATATGAGCATTATCTGGAGATTTTTTAGATATCCCTGAAATTGTCTTTACTTCCGCTACCAGCCATTGCTTAAACAGATCGAAGGTTCAACGCCCTTCCTTCTAGCACCAATTATTGACGTCGATTTCTCTATGGATGAGAAAGTCAACAATGTTGGATTTGTTATGACCTGTCAAAAGAGAAAGAGAAAGAGAAAGAGAATGTAATTGGAGCAATAGTGACAAGAGTTTACGTGGTAAAACTCCGGTGATTAGAGAAACATCCACGGGTGGTTGATTATACAACCAAGCCAAATCCACTATTTAAACAAAGAATTACACCACTCGATCTCTCTGGCCTCTCTCTTGTAATGATTATTATTGAGTTTTTTCTCTCTTTTGTCTATATATCCCTTTTACAATGTGATTATGGGTCTATTTATATGTGTATAGAACCCTAATCCTTATTGTACAAGCAAAAGGAATTGTATTTTAGTTAAGGTTGGTTGCTTGTTGAAGTCATCTTTATCTTCTTTCCTATTTCAGAGATCGTGTGGAGATCGAATGGGACTTGGTGGTATAGTCCGTTTAGGACTTATTTCCTTATCGATGTGCAATTTTCTTGAAGAAGTAGAGTCGTTTCTTGATTTGGACTTGCTTCTTGTTTGGTATTTTATTCTTCTAGAAACTCTTTGACATGGATGTCTTATGTATCGATGCACGATTCCTGGTTCACCCATGTATGTGAATCATTTGCTGGATTTCTTTATTCGGATTTCCTGTGTTGTCCCGAATAGAACATAATGTGCCAAGTACTTTGTCCCGAGTAGGACATAATGTGCCAAAAACCCGTGTCCAGACTTACTCGGGTTCTAATTCCTTTGAGATATTTTGAATGGTGTCTTTTGAATGCCAGCTCGGATACCCATCTGGCAATCTTTTTAAGGGATTGTCTTACCTGTCGCTGACGTGTACATCTAATAAGATATACATATAACATATATAACAACTTATATACTATGTTTAATATTACATTTAATAATCATGGAATTTTATGTTATTAATACAATACTAATAACATTAAATGTACGCAAATATAAAATGAAATGTCAATCCAATTATTATTTCAACAAAAAATTAACATGTGTTCCTAGGGCACTTTTCCCAATAAAAAACTTCTATCGATAGGGACAAGGTATTAAGGGCCCACATATGTGTGGTATCTTTCTATTTGTAAGATACTACGATCGTGGTATCGAGTGTCCCTACATCAAGTCTCCTGTGTATTCCTTGTAACACAAGAAAACTTAAGAACTGATACAGAGAAAAAATGTATGATAAGTGACTAGTAACAAGTTTCCAAGGTACTAAATCACGTAAATCCCTACGGGATTTAACAAGTGTTGATTATCCTTTCTGGGAAAACTGGGGTACCAAGCATCCCTCTTAGTACCTACCATTCCTATATAATGGAAAACAAGTACCCAGATGATCTCAATCTCGATGGGCACTTACGACCGAAATCTTTCTTGGGGGTGGTAGTCTGGCCAAGGTATCAGAAAAGCCATTTGGCTATCTTCGTATTGTAGTCTGGCTGACAACTGTGCACTTACGCTCAGACCCTTCTTAAGGGGGCTCGCCCGACCAAGGGCATCAGAATGATCACTTGGTCATCCTGGTCTCATGATCTAGCAGACAACTATGCTCTTAAACTTAGACCTTTCTTTGCGAGGGGTGGTGCCCAAACAAGGCATCGGGTTAGCTATGTTGCTTTTCCCGGTTCAAGGCGATCATGATGAACATCATTGGCGAAAAACTTGGCGATAAAATAACACAAATGGGGATAAAGAGAAATGAAGAGTCTTTCATTAATGATAAAATTGAGATACATTGCATTTTTGTAGTATAAATACTGGTACATATCCTAGGTGGTATGGTTAGTCTCGGAGTCTTAATTCTTCTATAGGTATAATCTCTTTAGGCGGTCCATGTTCCAAGTGTGGTCAATAGGTCATCCATTCACGCCTTTCAGCTTGTAGGCTTCATTACGAACTACTACCTTCACCAGGTAGGTGCCTTCCAAATTCGGTGCTTGTACCCCGTCTGATCGATTTCTGGTATTTTATGTCACCTTTTGGAGTACCAGGTCTCCTTCCTTAAAACTTTGGGTTTTTCTTTCCTGTTGAAGTACATCACAATCTGTCTATGGTAGACCGTTACTTTTTCACCCATATCCTGTTTTTCTTCAAAGAGATCCAGCTTGGCCATCGACTTGACCTAGTTGCTTTCTGGCACAACGTGTTGAACCCCGAAGGAGGTCAACTTATGCTCAATAGGAAGAACTGGTTCTACTCCAAAAGCTAAGGAGTAAGGGGTTTCTCCAGTCATGGTCTTCTTTGTAGTGCGATACAACAAAAGTACATCAAGGAGCTCCTATGCCCACTTTCCCTTCTTCTGTTGTAACTTCTTTTTCAGGAGCTTCGTGATGGTTTTGTTGGTAGCTTCTACCAGGCTATTAGTTTTGGCGGTGAACTACTGAGGTGATGCGGAGATTGATACCTAAATCATCATAGAACTCCTTAAACCTTGCAGTTTCGAATTGTTTGCTAAGGTCAGTGATGATGATCATCAGGGTCCGAAACCTACAAACTACATTCCTCTTGATAAACATGGTTGTGTTCTCCTCCATAATTTTGGACAATGGTTCTGTTTCCACCCACCGGGTGAAGTAGTCGATCGTGACTATTGCGTGCTTAGCTTGCCCATGATCAGTTGGGTGGGGGCCCGAACAAGTTTACACCCCTTATGGCGAAGGGGTATGGTGAGCTGATGGAGAAAAGCTTCTCCGGTGGAAGGTGATTTAGATTGGTTACCTTCTGGCAAGGCTCACAGGACTGAATGAACTGTTTTGCACCATGATGCAAAGTCAACTAGCATAATCCCATACGCAACACCTGGTATGCTAATGCCTCTCCTCCTATGTGATTGCCGCAACCCCCCTTCTCCCCAATGTACCTCAAAGTGCCCAAACAACATCTTTGAGGATGAGGCACCAGAGCAGGGGTAATGACCTGCTTCAGCAGTAAAGGTACTTATCTACCAAACAGTAACAAGTCGAGATCCTTTTAAGCTTACGAGCTTGACTAGGATCGTCAGGAAACTCCTCTTCCTGTAGGTAATCCACAATGGGATCCATCCAACACGGGAGTCAGTCTATTGGGTTGACCTCCTTGCCGCTTGCTCTGCTAGACTAAGATATAACCTAGAGAGGTACCCCTTTAGGTAGATATTGACCTTTATTAGCAGCTCTCTTAGCAAGGATGTCTACTCGATGATTCAGTTTGTGGGGTACCCGCTCTATCTTAAACCCTTTGAACCAAGCTTTATACTGTTGGACCCCACTTAAGGTAATCTACCATGCTGTCACATTTTGCTTGATAGAGCAAAGTTACTTGGTTAACAACCAGTTGTGAATCACTCATGACATAAAGGTAGTCCGCTTTGATCTCAACTGCTACCCTCAATCCTGCCAATAAAGCCTCGTACTGGGCTTCATTATTTATGAAACTGAACTCGAAGAGGAAGCATTAGCGGAGCTTGACCTTTTTAGGATCAGTTAAGATGATTCATGTTTCGCTACCTGCTTGGCTAGATGCCCTATCTGTATATAGAACTCTAACCTCTCGATCATCTAACCAGTCTGCCAGTTCTTAATCCTTCTAAGAGCCGCTGATAAGTCGGCCATAAAGTCTGTTAGTGCCTGAGCTTTGCTGGTTGTCCTGACTTTATATTTGATATTAAATTGGGCAAGCTTGACAACCTAGAGCACCAACCTTCCAGACATATCTAGTCTTTGCAAGAACTAGCAAAGAGGATGATCGGTGACAACCGCAATTGTGTGAGCCTGGAAGTAAGGGTGTAACTTCTTGACCGAGGTCACTAGGGTGAAGACAAGCTTTACAGGAGACTGTAATTTCTCTCTGGTTTTGTTAAGGCACGTCTTACATAGTAGATAGGCCATTGAGATCCATCACCGCACTCCTTAACCAAAGCCCGGTTAACCGCAGTTTCTAAAATGGCTAGGTATATTTGCAGCTCCTACCCGGGTGCTGGTTAAACCAGCAATGGCGCTTGCTAGATATTTCTTTAAGGACCGGAAAGCCTGCTCACATTCCTAGTCCCACTTTATGTTTCTCCCCCTCTTTGAAAACCTTGAAAAAGAGGAGGCACCTATCCGTGGACCGTGATATGAAGCGGTTGAGAGTCATTATCCAACTAGTCAACACCCATAACTGTTTAAATGAGTTGGGAGATTCGAGATCCGTGATGGCCTTGATCTTCTCTAGGTTAGCTTCTAGGACCCTCACATGAACTGTAAGTTCCTCGGTTTTTGATTGGCTTATTTCGATTGACAAACCATATTTAGGGATAATTATGTAAGGGGAGTTTAGGTCGGCTTTGCTCGCGATCAAGTTCAAGCTTCAAAGGTATATCACTTGTTTAACTCTTTGAAGAGATTTAGTTAAAAATACACAGTAACATGCATTTGTATTGACATGCATTTATTCCTTGTTTCTCATTGCTCATGTGTGCATTCCTTCACAATCACACTTGCACTTCATTTTTTTTATTGCATCTATGATTGCATTTATGCTTCCATGATCATGCATTGCTTTTAATCATATGATTTCTTATTGTGTGCATTGAGTTAGATTTGATTTGGTTATTTTAAGTATTGTTTCTAGTTTCGAAAGAATGGTTTTCAATGATTTAAGTATTTTTCCAAACTGACTTTTGTATGGTCTTGTTACAATAACAATTTATGCATTCCGTTAAAATGAGTTTAGAAAATTTCTATACAAACTAGACACCCATACCGTTTGGATTGGTTTTGAAATCTCCAAAGCGACCATAACAATTTACTCTTCCAGCTAAATCTTTATGATTTTTCATTTAGATATTGTTTAGGTCTAATTGATTGCATTTGTTGAATGCAATGATTGTTCTTTGCCATGTTTCTTGACAACTTTTGTTGATTGGCTTTTGTTTGATAACTAGATATTAGACTCTCATAGCTATATCTAGTTAGGTCTTCTTGCACTTGCATTTCGACATTGATATTTAGGAATTGCATTTATTGACATCTTTGAATTCCTAAGAAAGCATTTAGTGTAGCCTAGCACTACTTGCATGTTTGAATATTTTATCATATTCACTTAGGTTGTTTTGACTCTTCATTGTGGTTAAGTCTTGTGAATAATTGGTTAGTGCACAAGCATGTTGATAAAGAATCACTATTAAGGCCTTCTGGGTAGACTGAAAGGGTTAGTAACTGGAGGGTGTGACAGGAGGTCAACCTAGGTGGATTTGAGGATCAAATGTGTGGCAAACATATCAGTCTGTGGTTTTTCCCATTTAGAGGGTTTCCACGTAAAGGTCAAGTGTTCATTTTATTTTCTGCACTTTACACATGATGTTGTTTGTTTGTTTTATTGGGTGAATTTGAATATTGACTAATCAAGAAAAATTAGTAATTGACTAATCAAGAAAAATTAGTAATTGACTTGATTAAAACCTATTCACCCCCCCCCCCCTCTAGGTATAGACATACACACTTTCTATGGAATTTCAATTTGTATCAGAGCAGGTGCCTAGACATACTTAGGTGATCTGTGTTTTGTGTGTCTTTAATTTTTCATTTTTCTTGCTTGTTTGTTGCATTTCATCTGCATCTCATTTATAACCCAAACACTATGAGTGAGCTTGGGATGAGTAAAGAGGGAGCTTCAAGCATAAGACCATCTTTGCTTAAGGCTGATAATTATGCCCAATGGAAAGGCTAAATGGAGTCTTATATTTGCCAAATAAATGACCGTGCATGGATGGCAATTGAAGATGGCTACATGCCTCCAAAAATGACCACCGATGATGGAGATGAAGTCCTCAAGCCTAAGTCTCAATGGAGCACACAAGAATTTGAAGCTTCTAAGTGGAACAACAGGGCAATGCATGCCGTCTTGTGTCCCTTGGACGACAATCAATACAAGTTGGTTCAAAACACTAGGAATGTAAATGAGGCTTGGGAGATTCTACAAATGGCTCATGAAGGAACCGAAGTGGTTAAGGACTCCAAGATTCAAGTCCGCTAAACACAATTTGCGATGATTAGGATGGAGGAGGAAGAGTGCTTTAATAACTTCCAAGTGAAGTTGATGGACATCGTAAATCAAATCCATCAACTAGGTGACCCATATTCGGATAGAAGGATCAAGCAAAAGATCATGAGGTCATTTCCTCCTAGGTTCGAATCCAAGGTGATGGCTCTTGAAGAAAATAGTGATTACAAGTCAATGAAGCCGAGTGAAGTGATTGGAAGGCTTCTCGCCTATGAGTCTAGGTGGACCTCTACACCCACACCTTCCACGAAGCAAGAGAGCATGGCTTTAAAGACCTCTAAAGTAGAGAAGGAGGAGGATGACTCAGATGATGAAATGACTCTTATATTGAAGAAATTGAAGAAGTTCATCAAAATTAACAAGAAGGGCTTTGGATCCAAAGGAAAGGAATTGAAGCACAAGAATCCCTTCGAGAAAGTGGAGAAATCTCACAAGATTGATTCCTAGAAGGGAATTCAATGCTATGAGTGTAGTGGATTTGGTCACATAGCCACCGAGTGTGCTAATTCGAAGAAGAAGAAGAAAGGAAAGGTGGTGGCTGCCTCATCAAGTGTTGGTGGAAGTGAAGAATATTCCTTAAGTGATGAAGAGCTTATTCTTAACTATACGACTTTTGGAGCCTCCTTTGTGGAAGATGTAGAAAAAGGTAACAAAGCCTTAAGTAGTGACCTTAAAAAAATGAGTATATGAAGAGGTAGCTAGAAGTAATTTTTATGAATCTACCAAAAGGGAAAGTGATGAGAGCATCACATCCTCAGGTGATGAAAATGTGGAAATACAAAACGAAGATGACTCGAGTAATGAGAGTTCCTCATCTCACTCTAGAATTGGAATTGTAGAGAGTATGAACCTTGAAGGGTTCATTGAGCATTTTCAAAGCTCAAGGTTGAAGATGAAGAAAGAGGTTCGAAGGCTAAAGGAAGAGAACCTCAAACTATCATCTAAGGTGACTGACTGATTTAAGTGAGAAAGTGAATAATGGAAGAAAGGTGGAAGAAAGCTTGAAGGAGGAGCTTAGAGAGGCTAGAGAGTTGATTGCTAAGATGACTTCAAGTACGGAGAAGCTTGACCACATAATGGTGTAGGGAAAATCGGTTCAAAACGCAAGGGAAGTGTAAAAAATCAAAAATTAGTGTTCGCGTATAATTTTTTTTTTCCCTTTTATGCAATGAGAACCTTAACCCTAGATTAATTGATGTATATAAAAAGTATCGTACATTTTTTTCATGATGATTGAACTAACATCGAATTGAATCCGTAAGATCTTCCAATCCAATCACGAACGTAAATCAACTAGGAGTGTAGGCTCCCTTTCCTTAAATTGTATAAATGAGGATGGAAACAAACAAAATCTTCTTCTTTGTTAGTCACAATAATCCTCCAAGAGAAAAACCAAGAACGTCCGGTCACTTTTGAATTATCAGTCAATTTGATTGAAACTCGTGTGAACCTTGATTCGATATTGTACACAAAACCCTTTTGATGCAAATGATACTAGTGTACTATCGAAAACAAAAACGTTCCCTCTTTTCTCTATGTTTGGCCGAATTCTTCACACAATGAGTTAGACGAAGTTTTTTATATATATATATCTAACAATAAAAGCAAATAAAAAACAACTTCTCACACCAAAAACTCATTCTTGGTCGAATTTAATAGGTATTATATATAGGAGACTAAATCCTATCCTACGAAAGATTTACTTGGTGGTTAAGTATCATATCCTTAGGTGGATTTACTTGGTGGTTAAGAATCCTTTTTCAAAAGGAATTCTTTCATACATCAAGACTCCTAATCCAACTCAACAGTGTATTTGTAACCATATTAAAGACTTCCTAATTTGATTAGATAAATAATTCCTTTTATTTATCTACTTATCAAATATAGTCTTTAATATTAATTATACTACGAACAATAGTATAATTTTAGGAGACTTTCTCCTACTAGGAAAAAGATTTTGACTTTTAATTAAATAATGAATTAATCAACAAATTAATTAATTTTTATTTAATTAAATAATAAATAAAAATAATATAATTAAGCTATTCTAAATAGCCGTGCCGCCCAACACATATGTATGAGCCATATATTATTTTTCTTATTTTATTAAATCCATTGGACCTTAATAAAAAGTCCACATGTGAACTAGACCTATTCTAACAAAAAGAAACAAGTTCACATGCCTTAATACAATTCTAAATGGACCCCTAAATTGGTCTGGTAGAATATATCAAGTGATCCATACAAGTTCCTGTGGATTGGGGATCTTGACGGGCTATCTAAATTTAAGCTCAAATAGACACAACCCAATCACAATCAACAAATGATTCACTTAGGTCCGATCTACTTAATTTTAGTTCATTCCACTAAAGAACTAAAATTGAACTCTTCAATAAAGATAGAATAAGTTGATGTTACTCATTCATACCTTATACAACCTTATTGGAGAAAGTGTATCCTCGTGAAGAATATCAGTAATCGCCAAGAGCTCATAGACCGCCTATAGCTCTCCAAGTTACCATATTTACTCATATGACCACATTTTGGAGTTGGATATTTTGACTTGTCCAGAAGCCATGTTTCAATAGACACTATTGAAAATTGAACGTTAAGATTTAATATCCAATACCTCAAAACATCCATATGATGATATTCTACTCTCATTTCATAAATGGAGCCATGATGTCCATATCTATAAATGAAGTCCTCTATCGATTAACAAATGAATGCCACCAAACTATCGAGGATAGACTATGCTATATAATCGTACTCATTGATAGCTCAAATGAAAACATTTGCAACCATAAGTCCATCATTTATCTCAAGATTGAGATAGACTCTCCGATTGTCTTCAAATGAAAACTGTTATCCATTGACGGTTCTAGATAAAGTATTTCATTGTGATCCAATTCAATGCACCCAGTGCACTAGATTCTTTTGCCCAAAGACACCACACTTTGATGATTTTAGACTCATCATAACACATTTGATCCCACTCAAATGCTAGCAAAAGAATCTACAACTTTAACAAGATAAAGGCGCCCAACATTTTATCTTAAGTTGTGAATATTATTCAAGACTAACTAAAGAAGTGTGTCTACCTCATACATATCTAGATGTATGAACAATTCTTCTTTCCGCATAGTCTTTTGACCTTTTGATTATTTACTTTTGACAATTATAATAATTAAACTATAAATGTTATAAGATTTGTTAAACTAGAAATCACTTTATTAATATCAAACGATTGTCAAATACATTATTACACTCTTGCTATCGAGCATAATCCCAACAGTTGGGAGTTGGCAAGAAGCCAAGTCACAAGAGAGGTCTAGGGTTTGAAGATGGTAAGGAGACCTTAATTCCTAGCAAGACGGAATTTGTCAAGAGCATGGACTTCAAAGAACCTTTTCCTCCACTTTATCCTAGGAAGAAAATTTAACTAGGAGAGTGCTCTAAAAATGTCCAAGTCAAGGTGGCACCAAGGAGTCAAGCTCAATCTCAACCAAGGAGTGCACATCAAGCAAGCTTTCCTCAACACAAATTCCACCAACCAAGGAAGCAAACTTCTCCAACTCAACATCAAAGGAGAAGAGAACCAATACCATACCAAAGGCAAGCTCAAAGACATGGGAAAGCTCCTTTGTTCTCACAAAGGAATGGTATGACCCCTCATTTTATTCCTACATGTCATTTTTGTGGTGTAGCTGGTCATATTAGACCAAATTGTTTCAAGTATATTAACTTGTGTAGAACTAGAAGTATGATTGAAAAGAATAGGGCTAGAGTCAATATGCATATGCCTAGGAAGTCTAGAGTTAATGATCCTATGAGAAATATGATGACTATGACCACTAGGAATGACATTGTGTCACCTAAATGGATTATAAGAGATAAACCCACATGTCATTGTGCTAAGATTTCACCCATAGGCTCAACTAGGTTCAATGGACTTGGAAGGTCTATAGGGACCCATATCCCTTTTTGACATGATTTGGTTTGACCCCATATGGGGGGCTCAAGCAAAGAGAGTGAACTTGCATTTCAATAGGCAAATAATTGTTCAATTTTATGCTCTTTAATTAATTGTTTGAGTATCTTGGGTGCACATATTATTATATGAATTTTTATTCAATAAGTGTGCTTTTGCCATATTGAAATGCAAGTTCTCATTCGTGTTCAAACATGTATTTTTGGACTAGGAAATTTAATTGGGAAGTACATTTGATTGACCCATAGTTTATCTTCATGTTTATGAAAACTTATCTTGACATGCTTAAATTGGCATGCATGATGAATTTATTGAATGCTTTAAAATGATTGCAAATTTGTGTGAGAGTGAATTTTGAGACTTCAATCAATAAGGATATTGTATCCATTTTCAGGATTTAACAGTCCAATAGTCTATCTCTCTCTTTACTTGTTAAAAAAGGCTACTATCATACGGGCATTTCACCAGAAAAAATCTAAAAGGGCACAATAGTCGCTCATGTCTTGTTTAGCTTGTAAAGATTGATAGTTGCTCTTATCTTTTGTTAAACTATATCTTGTTTTTTTCTCGTTGACAAATTGGTGCAAATTGGTGCAAATTGGTTTGACTTCTCTTAGAACCTCATGTGTTTTTTCCTTTGCCAAATACCATGCTTTTGGAAGTTGATGTTGCATGTATTTCATTCATGGCAATCTTTTCACACATATTCCAAAAATCAAACTTCCTTGAATTTCTCTCTCTCTTAATTAAATTGCATAAAGTTGTTGTATATGATTAAGCATTTATATTGCAAATATCTCTCTTTGCTAAAGCGTCCCGGTTGAGGAATACTCCTTTGCCTATCTTGTGACAAAAAGGGGGAGTAACGTTGGATTTAGGGAGAGTTTGTGTTGCTTTTGCATATAAGGGGAGAATGTCGATTTTAGGGGGAGTTGACTCTTTTAGTTGTTAGCTTTTGCATGTGCATTGTTGATTACATGTCACTTGTTTCTATTTCATGTAAATTGCGCTTGTTTTTATTTATCTTGATCACCTCACATACACTTATCTTGGAAAGTGTAGTTCTTTGTTTTGTAGGGATGATCATTCTACAAGAGATAGAAGATTTGAAGATTTAGCTTTAGGTATCTCTTTGTAATGTAAAATGTGTTTGTTGACCCCTTGTCATTTAGTTTGTTTATTGGTGAGGATGAATTGTGAGTGGTGGTTTTGTCACGAAATAGCCAAAGGGGGAGATTGTAAGTTCCTCAGTTTTTGATTGGCTTATTTTGATTGACAAACCACATTTGGGGATAATTATGTAACGGGAGTTTAGGTCAGCTTTGCTCGTGATCAAGTTCAAGCTTCAGAAGTATATCACTTGTTTAACTTTTTGAAGAGATTTAGTTGCACACACACACTAACATGCATTTGTATTGACATGCATTTATTCCTTGTTTCTCATTGCTCATGTGTGCATTCCTTCACAATCACACTTGCACTTCAAGTATTTTTTTTATTGCATCTATGATTGCATTTAAGCTTCCATGATCATGCATTGCTTTTAATCATATGATTACATATTGTGTGCATTGAGATAGATTTGATTTGGTTATTATAAGTATTGTGTCTAGTTTCGAAAGAATGGTTTTCAATGATTTAAGTATTTTTCAAAACTGACTTTTGTATGGTCTTGTTACCATAACATTTTATGCATTCCTTCAAAATGTGTTTTGAAAGTTTCTGTACAAACTAAACACCCATACCTTCCCAACAGTATATTATTCGTAATATTTCATGACCGTTTGGATTGGTTTTGAAATCTCCAAAGTTACCATAAAAATAGGGCATCTCTGTTGTTGTCCGTTTCTGACCTTTGGACACTCATTTGACCATAAATTTTTCAATAGTGATCCAAATAACATTTTGTTAATTGAAGTAGAAATTATACTTCCATACCTTTCCAACGGTATATTACACAAAAGGTTTCGAAGTCTTTTGGTCATGTTTTGATATGCTTGAATTTTAGGGTGGAGTGTTGAGAGCAGATTTCGCTCCCAAACTCTTCACCCCCTCAAGGAGCGAAACCAGCAGTGAAAATTGTGGCAGCCCTTTTCGCTCCAAAACTTGTTTCCCTCTCAAGGGGAGAAACTAGGGGCAAAAAACCTGTTAGGACAAAAACATCTTTTCTTGTGCAGCTCGTTTTTACACCTTATATATATATATCATCTTCTTCCCAAATAAGACCTAGAGCTCTTAAATTGAACCCCAAGAGAGAGAAATTGACTCCTAGAGAGAGAGAGCTCCCAAGAACACTTTTTTACTCAACCAAATCCCCATCCATGAACATCTAGCATCATTCTTTATCTTTCAAGCATGGGTCTTCATATGTTTCATGACTAGGTAATCTCTACATGCCGTAGAACTTGGTGTTTCATTACTAGGCCATGTTTACATAGGAATAGCATTTATTGCTTATTGAATGTAAGCTTTTATGTTTAATTGATATTATAACATGTTTGGGTTATTGATTATTGGTAGAGATGTTTGTTTGTGATAGCTAGTGTTTAGGACGATTTTACCCTTCAAGCTAAATCTTTATGCTTTGCATTTAGATATTGTTTAGGTCAAATTGATTGCATTTGTTAATTGCGATGATTGTTCTTTACCATGTTTCATGACAACTTTTGTTGATTAGCTTTTGTTTGATAACTAGATATTAGACTCTCATAGCTATATCTAGTTAGGTCTTCTTGCACTTGCATTTTGACATTGATATTTAGGAATTGCATTTATTGACATCTTTGAATTCCTAGATAAGCATTTAGTGTAGCCTAGCACTACTTGCATGTTTGAATATTTCATCATATTCACTTAGGTTGTTTTGACTCTTCATTGAGGTTAAGTTTTGTGACTAATTGGTTAGTGCACAAACATGTTGATAAAGAATCACTATTAAGGCCTTCTGGCAGAGTGAAAGGGTTAGTAACTGAAGGGTGTGACGGGAGGTCAACCTAGGTTGTAAACTTTCATTCAATAGTGGATTTGAGGATCAAATGTGTGGCACACATATCAGCCAGTGGTTTTTCCCATTTGGAGGGTTTCCACGTAAAGATCAAGTGTTCATTTTATTTTCCGCTCTTTACACTTGATGTTGTATGTTTGTTTTATTGGGTGAATTTTGAATATTAACTAATCAAGAAAAATTGGTAATTGACTTGATTAAAACCTATTCACCCCCCCCCCCCCCCTCTAGGTATAGACATACATACTTTCTAAGGAATTTCATGAACCATGAACCCTAGGAACTTTCCTATAGCCTGAAAACATACTTAGCAGGATTCAACCGTATCTGGTTCTCTCTTACTATCTGGAAGGTACGACGGAGGTGGTCTTGGTATTGCTCTGCTACCTGGGACTTGGTTATCATATCATCAATATAGACCTCCATTGTCCTTCCTATCTACTACTTGAACACTTGGTTGACCAGTCATTGATAGGTGGCACTTGCATTCTTGAGACCAAAGGGCATTACGTTTTAGCAGTAGAGGCCTTGCCAAGTAATGAAACTAGTTTTGTCTTGGTCAGCAAGGTGCACCATAATCTGGTTGTGCCTTGAGAATGCATCAATAAAGCTAAAAAGCTTGTTCCCTATGGTGAAAATCCACCAGTTGATCAATCATGGGTAGGGGAAACGGACATATAGGAAGGCGCGATTGAGATCTGTATAGTCAATGAACATGTGCCATTTACCATTAGCCTTAGTGACCATTACCACATTTGCGATCCATTTAAGGCATTGGGATTCTCTGATGAGCCTAGCTTTTAACAACTTGTCAACCTCCTCCTGGGCTGCGGCATTCCTTTTAAGAATGAAATGTTGTGTCTTCTATTTGAAGATAGAGTCGACTGCTAACCTATGGGCTATCAAGAAGATGGAGAACCCTAGCATCTCATCATTACCCAAAGTGAAGATATCACTGTACTCACCGAGAAGTTTGATCAAACCTTCATTCACTCTCGCATATAGCGTGGCCTCAACCTTGACCACTTTGGAAGGGTCATCTTCTCTGATCGATATCTCTTCCATTTATCAACCGGGTCACCACTGGCCTACCCTCTATCTTCTTCCTCTACCTCTTCTACATCTGTGACCTCTAGCTCGATCTCTTTCTTAACTTCTCTCACAGTATTTTTGATTCTGAAGTCCCTCTCTGTTAGGTCTGGATCCAACTCAATGGTAACCTGTGCACATTGCTTGGATACTGTCGCCGGGTTGGTAGAAGTTATATAGCATTTACGTATTGCTTTTTGATCTCCCCGCACCTTACCTACCTTGTCCCACATTGGAAATTTTAGCACATTAAAGCAAATGGACTAGACCCCTTTAAGGGCTGATAAGAAGAGCCTCCCAAGAATGGCATTGTAAGTAGAGGGAGTAACTACCACCATAAATCGGTCATGATATTCTTTTTGAGAGGATCATCTCTTACTATCACTACTAGGATCTTTGACCCGACTGGTACTATCGTGTCCTCGGTGAAGCCATACAGCGGCGTGGTGCAACCGTTGTAGAAGCAAAGCTTTAAATTGAACCTCTCTAGAGTTTTTTTGAAAAGGATGTCCATGCTGCTACTAGTATCGATCAAGACATGGTGAACTAAGCAATTAGCGATCTACACAGTGACAACCACGGGATCATCATTGGGTTGCACTATATTGTACACATCCTCTTCAGTGAAAATGACCTAGGCTAACTGAGAGGTACCTACTGATCCCCGGGTAACTTTGAAAATGTCTCGCCCTTCCTCTATCTGGGGTATCTTCCTAGCATGACTCTTCCTTGAATTATTAGAAGTCCCTACCAAGGTGGGACCTCCACTAATGGTGTGAATGACGTGGATCTTCTGCATTAGATCCTTGCCCTTCGCTTTCTCCTTTCCATATCCTCTTTAATCTCTGCTTGTACCTCCTTCCCCTTATGGATGTTTTCCCGCACCTACAGTAGGAATTCCTTAAAGCAGCCACCTCTCAGTAGAGCCTCAATCTGGTTATACAGGTTGTAACACTCTGAGTTGTTATGACCTATGTTATCTTGGAAATCGTAATACTTGTAGAAATTCCTCATGTCTATTGGTACTCTGATGAGACTAGGCTTTCTGAGTAGCTCTTTATCTCAGATGGTGAGGGTGAGGTAGATCGTTTCACAGGATGTATTGAAGGGGTGTAGTGGTTATACCCCCTCTCTTCTTGGACTATCGAGGCTACCTCTCTAGAAGGAGGTGAAGCTTGAGGAGGGGTTCTCCTTGCTGGGTACCGCTCCTGCTGAGGTTGAAAAGGTGGAGGGAGGTACGTGGATCGGTTGGAAGGTTTAGTCAGAGCCTTCTAGACTGGCGCTGGCTTGGGTGTTTTTTTTTTTGCGTTTACCATCCCTAGTTGTTCATCTTCCCTAATCATCCAGGAGAAGAAGGCATTCATCTCACCCAAAGGGTTTTTTTAGCTTTCTCGATGCTTTCCTTTATTCAGTTCTTGTGTCTCCTTCGCCATCTGAGCTACCTAGTCCCATAGGCGTTTGTTCCCAACATTCTTTGACTTGACCTCAGATTTTTCATTACTAGACTCGTCCATTGCTACAGAGGCTTTTCCTAGGTTTTCTTTCTGAGAACACTTCTCCTACTCCCTCCCGTAACATATCGAGGTTACCTTTTAGTGGCTATCGGTTGTACCGGCTGATGAGGTTCCCTAAGTGGGAGGTCAAGAGCTAACCTTACCTATCGAGGTTAGTAGATCACCGGTTTGTCTGGTGTTAGGGGTACGGGTCGTAACCTTTCTAAAACTAAAAGCAGGTGCCCTAGCCTCTCGTGGATCAATATCGGTGGTAGGGGTCCTAATCTGTCAAAGGTAGGTACCCTGGTTCCTAGCCTTCTGGTATCTCTTCTATCTTCTAGTGCCACGACCTGGGGAGTGATACCTTCTGCGGCTAATCTAAGGCATACACTCTCCACAAAAGTCTTGGCTTGCTGCTCCCAAATTGCCTGGCCTACCATTTGGGTGGCTAGGACCTAAGGTGTGACCTGCTCGGTAGCAGGTGGTGCTTGAGCAGGATTATGGCACTTCAACTTATTTTCTTTCTTCTGTGTCATCAAGGTGGAGGCTATGGATTGGTGCCCTAATGCCTCGGGTTGTCCTTGGGAGGATAAAAGTCTCATGCTATATACTACAAAAGAAAAACTAGATTTCACAGGCTTTCGAAAGAGGTATGGATTGTTCAAAGTGTTGACCGAGAATTAGCTAAAGGTGAGGAATTTCAATCAACACCCACAAGACCGTTGTCCAGTAGGTTACAATCAGGGTAGATACCTCGTATCTAAGTGATAGGGTGGTCACAAGAAGATGAATATATGAATGACTTGAAACAGAACAAATATGATTAACATAATCTGAAAAAACTGCTTAAATGAAGGACTTGTACAATAATATTAAAAAAATCACTCGAACTCTCTTGTTTACAAAGATTGGAGATGGCAAATTCGTGCGTGTCGACAAGTGACTAAATCCTCTGAGGTGAGAAAAGTGGCAAAGATGCTCTGCCCTTTTCTCCCATTTTTTCGATACCCTGTCCGGATCCTGATGCCCCCTATTTAATCCCCCTTCATCATCAATTAAATCCCTATAATTTAGAACAATTGATTGTCTGTGTTACTGAAAATGATTGAGGTTAATAGGGGAATCAAATTATGCGGGAATTACTCCCGTTGTTTACGTTAAGTTTCCGTTTAAGTTTGAATATGATTGAAGGGAAAATCCGTTGATCAATCTAATCACATTATTGCATTTTAATGGTGGAGAAGTCAACTCTGCAACTTTGAGGAGAATCACGATTCTGCATACAAATGGTTAGGTACCTCGAGGTACCCGCCTAGTGGCGTGGCGCTTGAATAATCATTCTAGAGCTTTTCAGCTAAGTTTCTTCTTTCTTGATAGGCAATACACGTACCTGAAAAAGGTGACGAGATTACATCTAGGTACTTGGGTACTAGTTGGAAATCTTATTGCCAAGGTGCAGAGTAAGAAGTATCATGGTACCCACTCATTTGGGTACCTGGTGCTTTCTGTAGATGCTGAAGTTTCCTAGGTGGTAGTATCGAGGTGCTCGGGTACCAGGTTGAAAGAGGTGCCTAGATATCTGGTTAGAGGTACTCAGGTACCTAGATAACATGTAGGTGATATCCTGGATGGGTAATGAACTGGTGTCGAGGTACTCGGGTAGTAGATAGATATCCTGGTTCCAAGTAGGAGGTACCAAGACCCTAGCTCGACTTGATATCTGACGGTTTGGGAGAAGTGATGCTAATATTTTCCCAAATAGTGGTATTTAGGCACCCAGGTTATGTAGGATCTGGTATATTGAGGTAGGTCACAGCAAGTAGGCCTTACCACGTATCAGGAGGTTCATCCTACTAGGTAAAAATAAGTGAAAATTTTCTCCATGATCCCTTGTCGAAAATAGCTATTAACAAAAACTTCTTCAAAAAATATGCAATTCAATCTTGAAAATCAGAGACAAAAACCATGTATAAGAACACATAAGTATGCAATTTCCTAGAGATCGTCTAAAACCTGCAATTTCTCAAAATTTGTCACCTTTAGAACTAATGATTGTGCATACATGAATAAATGTGCGCAAGTATTATATCAATTTTTGCACAATGATGCAGGGGCATAAATGTATGATATATGTGTGTGCCTAGACTTTGCAAAAGGAAAGAGGCCTCAATATACCGGTAGCTATGCAGTGAAGCTGTGTTCCTCATGTAGCCATCACTTTGCTTGAATTGTTGTCAAATCTTCCTTGAAGCTTGATGATCCACAAATCCTAGACAACTAATCAATACAAAGCAAATATTATTTTGATATAGAATTTCGCCAACACAAGACTTAAAAACCTAACATCATGCCATGCCATGCCATGCCATCTTCCGTCCTGCATATTCTTTGGTTTAATTTTGACCTCGAAACTTAGAATTCGATTTCGTCTTCAGAATATGAATACAAACTCAATTACCATCATAGAGAATTACATAATTTTCCACTCGAAACTCAAAATTTAATTCCAGTTTTCGATAAAAATATGGAATGTCCCAAATGTCTCGAAAATCATCCGAAACACATTCGAATTTCTCAAAATACACCCAAATTTTACAAGTGAATCCGAAAAGCCTTTGAAACATTCAAAAACAATTAGCCAAGTCTCTGCATTGCTCGAAACTCATCTAGGGACAAATCCACACACGGCTGGACTCGTAAAAAAATTGTAAAATCTCAAAAGTATAATTCTTTAAAAATACAATGAGATTTTGCTAACCATATGAAAACAAACACAAAATCTAAAATGCACAATCATATTCGAAATATGCCATTCCTTAAATCTATTTCCTAGAACACGATTTCTAATACATGGACATACATATTGTGAATATGTGTGCTATAAATAAATTTCACAACAATGTAGGGACACAATTGTTTGATATGTGTGTGTGCGTGCCTACACCATACAAGAGGAAGAAGAATCTTGCTACCTTAGCATCCAAGTAAGCACATATCCTCTTGAAGATGAATGTTGCTTGCAAAGTTGCTTTCATTCTTTAAAGCTTAATCCAATCACAGACCACCTAAGCAACTAAGCAATACAAACAAAAAGTGTTTTGTTATGGAATCAAGCCAACACAAATCTAAAACTTAACAATTTCACCAAGAAAATGACCACGAGACCTTCAGATGCTACCAATTAAGAGATTACATAGAGAAGTTGATCAAAGAAGGGCACTTGAAAGATGTGGTCTTGAAAAGGAAACGATGACCAGTAGAAGGACACCCCAAAAACTGAGCAAGACAAAAGGCAGTTCTATTGGAAACTCAAACGAGGGAGAGATCAATTCCATCTTTGTTAGGCCATACACAGGAAAAAGTAGTAGGAGAGAATGACTAAAATCTATGAGGTAATAAATGGCTAGAGAAACTTAAAGGTAAACTCGGTTGGTCCGGCCCGAAAAAACTCAAACAAGACTAGGATCCGATCTAATTTTCCGATGCTGACGCACAAACACTTAAAGTCAGACCAAATGATACAAATGTGGTATCGGTTCGAATTGGTCACAGGGAAGTAAGAAAAGTGTTGATTGATATTGGAAGCCGGATGGATATCTTAAGTGGCGGAGCGTTCGATCAGTTAGGGCTATAAAGGAAAGATATACAACCATTGATGATTTCACTCATGGGGTTCACATGAGCAAATTGAGATCGTTAAGGATAATTAAGCTTAATGTGGAGATTAGGAGTTACCCTTTCCAGAAAACAGTAATTCTCAATTTTATGGTTGTAGACACTGAAAACTGGCCGCCCAACAACGCTCTATTGGGAAGACCTTTCCTAAACAAATCAAAGGTTGTCACTACAACCTATGCTTTGACCGTAAAATTACCAACAGAGGCACGGGTCGTTGTCCTGAAGTGCTCCCAAGAATGAGCAAGGAAAGCAAACCTAGTAGTATACAGGGAAAAGGTGGAATAGAGTATAATGTAGATAGACCTTCCTAAAGAGGAAAGTTATCTAAAGATAGATGAGAAAGATGCTAAAGTAGAGACATCGACCCGATTCTAACCAGACCCAAGGGAGACATCTCCTAAAGATGGGAAAAACAAGAAAGATGAACCAACAAATGAAGTCATAATCAATGAAAGTAACCCTGAACAGACGGTAAAGTTAGAGGCTCGGTTGATAGAACAAGTCTAAAATAATCTAGTCAACCTGTTAAGAGAATGCAAGGACGTGTTCGCATGACAGCATGAAGACATGCTAGGGATTGATGCCAAAGTAATCTCTAATTATTTGGTAGACGACCCCGAATGGAAACTGGTCATCTAGAAGAGACATCGATTTAACCCTGAGAGGAGTTAAGCAATCAGAGTAGAAGTCCAAAAGCTAATGGCAGCAGTGTCAATTAGGGAAGCACAATACCAATGTTGGTCGCCAATGTCGTATTTATAAAGAAAATGAACGGGCAATAAAGGATGTGTATGGATTTCATTAACCTAAACAAAGCATGCCCAAAAGACTACTTCCCCTTGCCTTGAATAGATCAGCTAGTCAATGCAACAACAGGGCATGAATTACTCAATTTCATTGATGCTTACTCTGGTTAAAACCAAATCAAATTTTTTGGGCCGGATGAAGAAAAGACTGTCTTCATAACCAACCAGGGCCTCTCCTGCTATATATTGATTTCTTTGGCCGTAACAATGTCGAGGAAACTTACCAAAGGTTGGTAAATAAGATGTTTGCCCGAGATCGACAGGAATACGGAAGTATATACAAACGACATGATGACAAAAGGCATTACTACCGGGAGGCATGCGACGGATCTAGAGGAGACATTCGGGGTGCTGAGAAAGTATAGAATGAATCTTAACCCGAAGAAATGTGTTTGTGGGGTACCATCGGGAAAGTTCCTTGGTTTCCAAGTTCACCATAGGGGGATCAAGGTAAACCCTGAGAAGATAAAGGCATTAGAGAAAATAAGATCCCCAGTTACTCTAAATGACATTTAAAGGTTGATAGGTTGCTTGGCTTCATTAAATGATTCATTAGCAAATCATCGGACATGTGTTTACCTTTCTTTAGGGCCATAAGGAAAGGCAAATGAGTGGAATGGTATGAAGAGTGTGAACAAGTCTTCCAGAAGATTAAGGAGTATCTAGGTGAAGCCTCAATCGTGTCAAAGCCATTAGATGGAAAAGTGCTATATTTATACCTATCAATCACAGCAGTGGCTACGGGGTCGGTACTAGTCAGTCTATACGAAGGGATACAGAAACAAGTGTATTATACCGGTAAGGTATTGCTACCAACAGAAACAAGGTACTCAGCATCCAAGCAAATGGCTTTAGCACTTGTAACGATAACAAGAAAATTGAGACCTTACTTTTAGGCACACAAGATCGAGGTCTACACAGGCTGTCCGCTCAAGCAAATCTTCTCTAAACTAAAAGTCTTAGGAAGACTAATAAAATGGATAGTTGAGTTGAGTGAGTTTGATATTATTTACTTACCAAGGGCTACAATAAAGGGTCAGATAGTGGCAAACTTAATCACCAATTTCACTGAACCAAACATCGAGGTGATCAAAATGCTTGGAGACAAAGAAAGGAAGATTTTTCACTTGTAGTTACACGTCGATGGATCATCAAACGTGTATGGTAGAGGGGCAAGCATAATGGTATCTACCTCGGAAGGTGATCAGATAGAATGTGACTTGAGGTTTGACTTCAAATCTTCCAACAATATGGCCGAATATGAGGCATTGTTGGCAGGACTCAGGGTTTGCATGGTATTGGAAGTGGATGCTTTACAAATATTCAGTGAATCACATGTCATGGTTAACCAAGTTTTAGATGAGTATTATGCAAAGGACAACAACATGGTGGTATATCTAGAAATAGCTAAGGCCATACTCGGGAGGTTTAAGGCCTACAGAATCACTCAAATCCTGAGAGAGAAAAATGAGAAAGTCGATGCTCTGTCAAGATTAGGATCAATTGTTAGGCTTTAGATTTGTGTTGGCTTGATTCTATAACAAAACTCTCATTGTTTGTAATGCTTAGTTTCTTAGGTTGTTCATGATTGGATCAAAATTCAAAAAGGGAGAGTAACTTCGCATGCAAAGTTCGTCTTCAAGTGGAAATGTGTTTAATTGGATGCTAAGGTATCAAGATTCTTTTTCCTCTTGCAAGGCATAGGTGCACACACACACATAAACACATTGTATTCATTTGTGACTCTAAATCATTGTGCTTAATTAGTATAACACATTCACACCTAATGAAGTATGCACCTGCATTCAATTTAATTTGATAATTTTTGTACAATTGCATGTTCTAGGACTATCTCTAGGAAATGACATACTTGTGTGTTCTTGTGTTTGCTTGTTTATGTTTTTATGAAAATTGGACTTGAATCTAATCTTGTTTTACTCATTATTAAGTTTTTGTCATTTCGGTTGCTCATTCTTCAGTTTTCAAGTTCCGAGTAAAAAGTTACAAAATTTCCTGTTACTTACCATGTAGTGTCTTCGTCATCGTGTATCGAGTCGAATTCTACTTTTCTAACAAAATTTCATAGTTGTCCATGTGCATAAGGGATTTATGGTTCAAAATCCACAAACTGGTTCAAATATGGTGTTTGGAGGCCAGAGAATGGTCGAAGAACGCGAAGGGAGCGTGAAGGGAGTGATGATGGCCAAAGGCCATCAAGCCACCCTTTCATAAGGAGGCGCGTGGCCATCTCTGGGAGGAAGACATCCTGTACCCGAGATGCCCATGCACTATCTCGGGGAAGCGAGGTGATGAGGTGGCCTTTGCCACTCGAGATAAGGCCACTCGAGATTCCCATCTCCCCATGTCATCCTCCCTCCCTTGAAAAAGCTCATTTCCTTCTCATTTTTCGTATGTGTGAAATGAA
Source organism: Dipteronia dyeriana (assembly GCA_032871835.1). Lineage (NCBI taxonomy): Eukaryota > Viridiplantae > Streptophyta > Magnoliopsida > Sapindales > Sapindaceae > Dipteronia > Dipteronia dyeriana. Next base: position 41,941,265 of record CM065296.1, read on the forward strand.
GAACAAGTGCAGAAATATTTCAAAGGATTTATGATTTTTTGTTTTGGTGACATCTCTCTCAATTCAACTCTGATTTGATTGATTCAAAAGTCTAAATTGTTGGTCTTAAACAGAGTAACAAACCTCAAGCCTTTTTAGAGCCAAATAATGCCTTGACTTTTCATAGTGATTTGTTTTCTACTCGTGGTTTTCATCACTTGTAAGTGAAAAATTTTATTTTCATTTTTCTTTGATGATCATCTTCATGAATGTTCTTATTTGATTAAGAAAAAAGTCTAAAATTATTTTGATTCAACTTTTTGGTTTTTTTGAATAATTTTCGAGTTTAGCTTGTGTGATATACAATTGAATATATTTTAGCCAAAACTTGATAAGCATGAACTTGATTCTAGAAATATTTATATTCTTGAGATTGATTGTTGATTTCTAGGTCTAGTTACATGTTCTAAGAACTAGGATATTTTTTATTGTTATTTCAATTATTCTAATCTAGTTCTTGGTAGATAAACATGCTTAGATTTCTAGATATCTTTTTGATTGATTTTTGAAAGCCAAATCTAGTTCTCCAACTGCCTGTTCATAGAGTTTGTTTGATCTACTTGCTCTAGTTGCTTGTGATTGCATGTGTGCACCTCACTTAGATCTTTGCCTTGTAAAAGGTTGAAGTCTCTTGTTGAAGTTAGTGAAGCTTTGACTTGAGCAAGAAGACTTGGCTATAAAAGTGTTCCAGATTGCTAAACAAGGAGTCTTGTCTAGGATCGGGAGAATCCGGATAGGCAAGCAAGGAATCTTCCAAGAGGCAAGAGTGCCTTGGATAAGAAGTTGCTTCCTAGAGGTGTGATAGCCACATCTTGGATAGGAAGTGGCAAAGTGGTTCACTAGGCTTGAGGGTAGAATATGAGTTGATAGCTTGGAGAGTGTATCATGAGTTGATTGCTTTTAGAGTGTGTAACTCTTATTCATCATAGTGAATTGCGGTTTGTCGATGGTTATGGATTCAACCCGTGGATGTTTCCTCTTTTAAGGTTTTACCACATAAAAATCTATTGTGTTGATTTTTCCATTTTTAGTTTCTTTACTTACATTAACTTGTATTGTTTTAACACTTGCTTGATTGAATTTACTTTGACTTGTTAAAGCAATTTACTTGTTAAAGGTTATAAGTGTGCTTAATTTGGTTGTGTGAAAAAAAAGTGTTGGAATTTGAGCATATATCTATTCACCTCCCCTCTAGATATATTTTACATTAGAATTGGTTAAGGGAATTTCATCAAAAACCATAGGCATCTGGTCTAAGACAATCTCAGTGGCTCATCAAGAAACCCAACATTAAAGAAGAAAAACAGTTAGTGGTCGAAGTAGTCAAGGAAGGACAAATCACCTAGATGACGTCGATCAGAAAATACCTAGAGAATAGTACACTCCCTGAGGATCCAACTGAAGCAAAATGCATCAGATATAGAGCTACCTGGTATTCGATAATTGGAGGAGAACTTTACAGAAGTGGATTTTCAAAAGCCCTACAAAAGTGTGTCAATCCAGCAGAAGGTGGCAAGATCCTAGCAAGTATTTACTAGGGGTGTGTGGAAACGACAATGGGGGTAAAATTTTGGCCCATAAAACCCTTAGACAAGGTTTTTATTGGCCAACCCTGTTCCAGGATGCACAATAAATGGTGGAGAAATGTGACACTTGTTAAAGGATAACAAACGATATCATGCAGCCACCCGAACGCCTGAAGAACCAGACCTCACATTGGTTGTTTGCAATGCGGGGACTGATCGGTCTATTTTTGTACATGTTTTAGGTCCCCATTTCCTATTATATGTTCTTTGTTCTTAGGTAAAATTAGGTATTTTATGTGTTTGTTGAGCATGTGTAGGTCACATTCCATTCAAGAGGTGTTAGATGTTATTTTGGAGAAAAAGAGCAAAAAGTTGATTTTCGGCCAGTGCAGAACAGTCATATTGTGGGGCCTATATCTCTCAGCTCCAATCGAATTGTGTGTCCTACTACCTATGGATTGAAATTCCTGGAAGTCTAGTTTTCGGCACACTTTACGGATCACAATTCCGATATTTCTAGAAGAGGTTATGCTTGTTTTAGTACCCAATGGTCAGATCAGTCATAATTCCGTGAATAATGACGGGATTTGTTTTGCAAGTTGTCGGAATGGGAAATATGTCCTTCTTGGAATTGTTTGGGAGTCTTTTGCAAACAAGTTGAAACCTAATCCTAATCTTCCTTCAATAAGTAGTCTTTTTATTGGATTAGGAAAGAAATAAAGTCCTAAAAAGGTAGAGTTCTATATTGGAATTGATTTCCTTGTTATTTAAGGACATGACATAGCATCTACACCTATTTAAACCCCATGTGAACCCTAATTTCGGGAGAGAGGAAGCCAAGGGAGGTCCCAAGCCACCAAGGGGGCTGTCCCCAACCACTCCATCACCATACAATTTACATTCATCTTTGCACATCGAAGATTGAAGACGAAGAAGAATTCATCAATGGGTTTTATTGTTTCTTTCTCTTCTCTTTCTATTTTCGCCATGTGTAACTAATTCCATACTAGGGAATCAATGTGAACCTCTATGAATGCTCTTTGTTAGAATTGACTATATTTAATTAAATTAAGTTTTGATTCATTCAATTCATCATATGTCTTAATTCTTATTTCTTGATAATGCATGATCATACGTTGGCATGAATTTAGGGATTTGATAATTTAATGATTAATGTTGTAGTATTGATCTATACGTAATCTTAATTAATATTCAATTGAATGGATAAAACTAATCTTAGCGTTGATCTATGCAAGTAGGTTTTGGTTCATTGTTCTTGCACTTAATGGGTTCTCGATTGTAGTTTGCGCCGTTGATCTATGGGTAAATTATAATTGAGAACACTTGATTCATCCTAGGATCATACGGTAATAATCATACTTAAGATAAGAACGAACCCTTAACTTGATTAATATCTTTCACAGTCAATTCGAAACATCGAGTAAACATAGTAGGGGAGCATCGATGACCTAGTGCTTTCTCACCTTTGATCACAACCAAATCTCTTCAATTGCTTTCATTAGATTAATTTAATTTAAGTTTTTAGTTTAAATCAATTCACCATCAATTTCTGGTTGTTTTTAGTTTAACTTTAATTAGAATTAGATCTAACCAAATAAATCACTTTTCCTCGTGGGAACGATCCATACTTGCCGCTGTACGATATCTTCACGATTCATGCACTTACGAGTATTGTTTTTATAACACGATTTACACACATCATGGACTAAACTTGATCGGCTCAATTCCTACAATAGCCAATAGGGGCACAAAGCGTGCCATTGTAGTAGTGGATTATTTCACGAAATGGGCAGAGACAGAAGTACTTGTGCAAATAACCAAGGCCAACATAACCAACTTTGTAAAGAGGAATATCATTTACCGGTTTGGGATCCTACATACAATAATCACTGATAATGGGACCTAGTTTGATGGTGACAACTTTAGAAAGATGTGCCAGGACTACCATATCAAAAACCACTATACCACACCAGTCCATCCTCAGACAAATAGGCAAACTAGAGCTGTGAACAAGATCATCAAGCATACCATAAAGGCCAAGCTTGATGCAAAAAAAGAGAACTTGGTAGACAAGCTACATGAGGTACTCTGAGCTTATCGAACGACTAAAAGAACCTTAACAAGAGAAACTCCTTATTTGCTGGTGTTCAAGACTCAGCCAGTATTCCCAGTCGAGGTAATCCATACCTCCCCAAGAGTACAGCCGTATCATCTTGATGCGAACGTGAATATACCAGAACAAAACCTGGATAAGCTAGAAGAAAATAAAGACTTAACGAGAGTAAGAAATTCAACCTACCAACAAAGGGTAGCCAGATACTATAACTTGCATGTTTAGAAAAAGTGGTTTCAGCTCAGGGATTTGGTTCTTAGAAGGGTATCCCTAAATACATAGGAAAAGGCAGCTGGATCATTGGTAGATAAGTGAGAAGGACCCTATCTGGTGGTTGGGTTATCCGGCCACGGCGCATATCATCTTGCCCTACCAGATAGGGGATAGTTACCCTGACCTTACAATACCAAGAATCTAAAAATCTTCTATCTCTAGAGGATTCATTTTTCATTTTTCCTTATTATTTGTTTCTTTTGACAATTAAACATTAAAGTTGGAACGAGTTTTGTTTGCTTATAATCAGTTGTCATTTTTTTCTAGCATTTTGACTGAAGTTATCAATAAAAGCCCCCTCGATGGAAGAAATCCAAAAAGATCAAGAAAATGTGTTCTAATTTTGCCTTCATTTACAAAGGAAATCTTGTAGCACCTAAGATTGTTAACGCCAAATGGGTGCTCGGGGGCCTAGTTAGAGGGTCAAAAGCAAATGTCGTAAAGAAAATGCACACTCACTGAAACTAGATGGGTGTACAAAAACATTGTTAGAGCACGTTCAAGTTATAGGTACCTAATGAGATGCATAGAAAGCTGAACGGGGAAAAAAGATACTCATACTTGAGTGGCTGCCAATAGAATATTGAGCAACAATAAGTTAAGTCGATGAGATATGAACTACCCCCGTTGCAATGAATCTTGCGCAACAGACTACTGAGAGAGGTCCAGTGACTTAGTTAATAGATAAAAGACAAGTGCCTATAAATAAGATACAATACAAATGGTCTGTAAAAAGAACACTACTTAACAAAAACAAGCAACCAGAAATGGTCAATCGATAGAGAAGTAACTGATCGGGTCAGACCAAAGGTGGTCAGTTAATAATGAAACCGGTCAGACCAAGTTCAATCAGTTAATGAGATAACTGACTGGGTCAAAAAATGATGGTCAACGAGATAATCAACCAAGTCATGAAAGATTAGTTAGTGATAAGGCCGATTCTTTTAAATGCCTTAGTGGCGATCCACTAGGCTAAGAAGAATGGTTAATCACGATGTCACCTGACGCTATTATGCACATAGTTTAAGCTAATGAATGACCCAGGCCATATACTGATCGCTCAGTTAAGTATGGTTAGATAAGTCACTTAGCTTAATGCGACAATAAGAACGAACACAAGCAAATAAATATATGTATTATTGAAAATAAAATAATCCTTTATACAGTTTTACAGAAATTTTCAAGATGTGTAATAATAAAAGAACAAAAATGATAAAATTAAAATACTTACACAAAAAAATGGTGCAAAAAATTCAAGCTCCAGATGTGCTTGAGGGATCGCCAGGCTCAGAACCGCTAGGGGGTTAGCTTCATCTCTTGTATCGATCAACATTTTGGACCGCAATAGCCAGTCTAACCTCCCGTGAGAGCACTTTCGAGCTGACCTGTAGCAAAGCCTAGCCTTATCAGACTCCTGTTGTGACTTGAGCATAGACTATTGAACAGAAGCAAGGGTGTCCTTCGCGGTTTTCACCTCTTCTTTAAACCTGGCGGCCTCTTTTTTGGCTATATTAGCCCTTAACTCTAGCTCAGCGTACCACAGTTCAGATTTTTCCACCCTTATCTCTAACTCACAATTCTTTATGGTAAGCTCTTTAACATATTCACTTGCTGCAAAAGCTATGCTCTGAAAACAGGTCAACGACCTCCGCAAAGCGACCTCAGTCACCTCATGTTTTTTCAACCTCTCTTTATAAGACTGCTTGATCTTCGATTCGATAGCCAAAGTTGATTTAAGAGCTTCGATCTTCTCAGTGAACTCCTTTTTCTGTCACTAGATTTCTGTATCTTTCCCATCCTATATGATCAAGGCTCAAGTAAACTCTTTCACAACCTGCCAAAAGAGAAAGGGTAAGAGTAGAGATAAGCCTGGATAAAAGATGAGAGATGTAGAAAACTTACATATACACCGTTGTTGAAAATCATAAAAATTTGTTTGGAGTTACTGATAGTTATGGCCTCCTTCCAATATCCTTCCTCAATGTATCCTTCATCGGTAGACATGGAACATAGCATGGTAAAGGGGTTAGTTGATGGACCACTTTAGCTTAAAGAGGGAAGTGGCCCAGACGGCACTCTATCCAGTAAAGATGGAGGGATTGTATCTTCAAGCCCAAGAAGAAGAATGTTCAAGCATAGTTAAGGAGGTCAGGTCTACAACAATGCTCGTATCTGGAGTTTAACCGACCTCCCCAGTTTGAAGGCCAGTCGAGGGGATTGCTTCTTTATACACCTCGTCTGTCTGAATATCACCACCCTCATATTAGATTTTTGAGTTTAGTGTTGGCATACTTCTAGATCAAAATTAATTTTCTTTTTTTATTATTAGTTGTCTAGGATTTATGGTTTGTCAAGCATGAAGGAATAATGGACAACATTTCAAGCAAAACAGTGGCTACAAGAGGAACAAGCTTAATTGCATAGCAAAAGGTATATCGAGGCCTCTTTCCTCTTCCAACGCCTTAGGCACACACATACATTGTATCCATATCTGTCCCTCAATCATTGTACACATTTGGTATAACACATACACACACAGGTTATAGTATGCACCTGCATTAGACTCGAATTGACAACTTGAGTAAATTGCATTTTCTAGGACTATCTCTCAAAAATGGCATACTTGTGTGTTCTTATGCTTATATGTTTGTGCTTGCTTAATATTAGACTTGAATTTATGCTTATATTATTCCTTAGTGAGTTCCGGTCATTTTGGTTACTCATTCATAAAGTTTCAAGTTCAAAGCAGGAAGTTACAAAACTTTCTGTGTCTTTAATGTACATGTTTCTCATCCCTGTGTTTCAAGTTGGATTCCATATTTTTTGTGAAATTTTTGCTGACTTCGTTGTGCATTATGGAGTCTTGGTTTGTAATCCAAAATGGATTCAAAATCAGAGTTCAGAGGCCGGAGAACAGTCGAAGAAGGCGACGATCGCACAAAGGGGAAATGAGGTGCCATGCACCCCTCCCCCTGGAGGCGCGTGGCCTCCACAGAAAGGAGTGGCCTCTGCCCCCGTGGACCTCCAGAGGATGCAGAGGTTGAATCTTCTTATTGGTGGACTTATTCCCTCCTTCACTCTTTCATTTAAATACTCCTTTCCTCCCACATTTCATTCTAGGAAGAAAATTGAAAAACAAGAGTGCTGAATTTTCTCTCCAATTTTCCCAACTTCCAAACACCATAACTTTCTCATTCGGAGTCCGATTTGAGTGATTTAAGTTGGAGAAACTTTGTAGGAGAGTCCTCTATCATTTCTAGAAGATTTTTGAGTTATTTGATCATGTTTTCTGATGGTTTCTCTCACAAAAACGGGATTGCACGTTTTTCACTTAAGGTATTGATTTCTCTCTAGAGTTTGATCTTCAAGTCTTCAATCACCTTGGGTTTTCATCTTCTATATATCTATGTTTGATGTGTAATCATTGATTAGAGTAATGAACTCTAATAGAGCAAGTTTGAGCCTTAATTGACATGAATGTTGAGTTAGGTTTCTTAAACCTTTGTTATCATATGCTTGTAAAGTTGTATTGTGCTAGATTTTAATCTAGCACTATTTGTGTGTTGATTGATCTTATTCCAATGATTAATAGCCTTTTCATGCACATTTGATTGTTGATTTAGAGCTTAATAGAATCTAAGAGAATATTTAGAGAGATTCATTTTTAATTTGTTAATTGAATCTAGCATTTTTATTTGATTGAACATAATCTATGTTTTTAGTATGTGTTTGGTGTTTCACATGCTCTAGGTTGTTTATTCATATCATAAGTTCTAGATAAAATTGCTTTGTGCTTTTTAATCATCAAAATCTAATTATTCATGATTTGTATCTAATCTGCACATTTCGTACGTACATGCATCATTTATATGATTGCATTGTTTTTAGGATTGCAAACTAGGAATACATATTATGTGTGCTCATTGATTATTTCTAGTTTCCATAGGATATACTGATCATATATACTATGTTGCATATTTTGCACTCACTTGGATCATTTACCTTGCAAAAGATAGGAAGAATCATATTGGAGATTGTATCTTCGAATTTGAGCGTGGAAGTCTTGGCTAGGATCGGGGTAATCCAGATAGCTAACCATAGAGTATTAACTAGGATTGGGGTGATTCAGATAGCTAAGCGTGGAAGTCTTGGCTAGGATCGGGGTAATTTGGATAACTAAGCATGGTGTTTTGACTAGGATCGAGGTGATCTGAGTTGTCAAACAAGGAGTGAAAATACACAACACGGTTAATTTGCATTAAGCTAACTTACAGGGAGGAAGAGGTGAATAGGTTTTTACACCTTTTTTCAATCCCTTGAACAAACACAAGTGTGTCCCTATAGATGACTTGTATCACAATTAATTAAGCAAAGGCAAGCATATACAGTTCAGTAAAGGATATGCCTAATCTAGCAAAATGAAAATAGACAAAAATTTACATCTGATACAATTTCTTTTTGAATATAGGCTTATTAAATACATGCCTTTTGCTTATACAAAACTTGATACAATATTAATATCAATTACAAAGATACCAAACAAACTATTTATCCACACATATACAAATATCAAAGAGATAGGGACAGAGAAAATTAACACATCATTTTTACGTGGTAAAACCTTCTAAGATGAAACATCCACGGGTTGATACCACAACCACCTATAAAACAACTTCCACTAGTAAGATAAAAGTACAATCTCTCAAGTGAACAATCCACCTATAGAGCCACCCTTTTATCCTACCCAATAAAAGAGTTGCCTCCTTGCTGGACTATCCAGATCACCCTGATCCTAGTCAATACTCCATGCTTAGCTATTCGGACCACCCAATCCTAGCAAGTTTTTTCACGCTTAACTATCCGGATCACCCTGATCCTAGTTAAGACTCCATGCTTAACTATCCGGATCACCCCAATCCTATCCAAGGCTTCCACACCTTTTTCAAGAACTTCTAAGTGATCATGAATGTAAAACGCATCGAAGCATAGAACATAGAATATGATGATCAACACATCCTATGGTAACTAGACATATGCATGAAAGTTCACAAATCAAAATTTGTCTAGTTAGTATGCATGAATAACAATTCTAGAATATATGAAACACCAAACCACATTTAATATCTAGGTTTATTCATGTCATTAAACCTTGAATCAATCATTTACATTTAATCACATATTCAAGATTTAGTATCAAACAATAATCATACTAGATTCACAAGATATGATCAATAAACGTTCTAGCAAGAAATATAGAGCATGTAATCACAAAGTATTCAATAGAAACCTATTAAGCTCATGTATACACGAAATTGTGCTAATCATGGATATAGTCAATTAATCAGACCTAACACAAGTAAAGATTATTACTAATCAAAATCAATTAATTAAAGTCAAAAATAGTCCTAGATAGAAAGCTAGCACAATACAAAACACAAACAAGTGAAAACTTAGGCTTTAACAAAAAACTAACTCAACATGCAAGGTTCTAATCAGGTTCATTCTAGCTTTAATAGAGTCTAAAACTCTAATCAAACTTTATACAATATACATACATGTATTGAAGTTGAAATTTTTTAAGAATAAACTCAAGAGAAGATTCAATACCTTAAGAAAAACTGTGTAGTCCCCTTTTTTAGTGTAGAGCCACCTAAAAGCGTGATTAAAAAATATTCTTAGAGATGATAGAAAATTGAACGACAAATAATCTCCAATTTGAATCACTTGAATCGGAGTTCAAATGAGAAAGTTATGGTGTTTGGAAGATGAGCAAATTTGAGAGAAAATTTGAGAGAAAATTCTGTACAAGTGTTTTTCAAGTTTTTCTTCTTTGAAAAGAATGAGAGGGAACTAAAGAATGGAATGAAGCAATCAATCTAGAAGTGCCACCTCTACCATCCTTTGGAGGCATATGGGCTCCATAGGGGCAGAGGGAAGCTCTTCCGGTGGAGGCCACGCGCATCCACGGGGAGAGGTGCTTGGACCCATAGTTTGGTTCTTTCGCCTCCTCTCACACACCTTTACGTTCTTCGACCGTTCTCCGGCCTTCGAACTCTGAATTTGAATTTGTTTTCAGATTACGAACTGGGACTCCCTCATACACAAGGACATGAACAAAAATTTCTTAAAAAATATGGAATCCAACCTGAAACATAAAGATGAAAACCATATACGTTAAAGACACAAAAAGTTTCGTAACTTCCTAATTGGAACTTGAAACTTAATGAATGAGTAACCTAAATGACCGGAAATCAATGAGGAATAATATAAGCACAAATTCATGTCAAATACCATACAAATACAAAAAATTAAACACAATAACACACAAGTATGCCATTTCATAGATATAGTCCTAGAACATGCAATTTTTCAAACATTGTCAAATTAAATCCAATGCATGTGCATACTTTAATAAGTGTGTGGATGTGTTATACAAATTTGGAACAATGTTGCAGGGACACATATGGATGCAATGTGTGTATGGGCACCTGAGCCTGGTAAGAGGAATAAGGCCTTGTTATACCTTTATTATGCATTAGTGCTCATTCCTCTTTAAAGACTTCAACTTTATTTGATTTGTTATCCGATCTTCCTTGAAGCTTGGATAAACATTAAATCCTAGACAATTAATCAATGCCATTGAAATGTTTTTTTTGATATGGAATTTTTCCAACACAAGACTTAAGAACCTAACAATGAGGTAACTCTTTCATTGGGTAGGATAGAAGGGTGGATCTATAGGTGGATTGGTCATTTGAGATATTGTACTTTTATCTTACTAGTGGAAGTTGTTTTCCCGGTGGTTATGGTATCAACTCGTGAATGTTTCCTCTTCTGAGATTTTACAACGTTAAAATCATGTGTTAATTTTCTCTATCCATATCTCTTTGATATTTGTATATGTGTTGATAAATATCTTGTTTTGTATCATTGTAACTGATAGTAATAATGTATCAAGTTTTGTATATGCTAAAGGCTTACGTTTAATATGTTGGGATTATGCTCGATAGCAAGAGTGTAATAATATATTTGACAATATTTTCATATAAATAAAGTGATTTCTAGTTTAAAAAATCTTATAGCATTTATAAATTAATTATTATAATTGTCAAAAGTAAATAATCATATGGTCAAAAGACTATGAGAAAAGAAGAATTGTTCATACATCTAGATATGTATAAGGTATACACAATTCTTTAGTTAGTCTTGAATAATATTCACAACTTAAGATAAAGGTTGGGCACCTTTATCTTGTTAAAGTTGTAGATTCTTTTGCTAGCATTTGAGTGGGTTCAAATGTGTTGTGATGAGTCTAAAATCATCAAAGAGTGGTGTCTTTGGGCAAAAGAATCTAGTGCACTGGGTGCATTGAATTGAATCACAATGAAATACTTTATCCAGAACCGTCAATGGATAAAAAAATTTCATTTGAAGACAATCAGAGAGTCTATCTCAATCCTGAGATAAAAGATAGACTTATGGTTGCAAGTGTTATCATTTTAGCTATCAATGAGTATGATTATATAGCGTAGTCTATCCTTGAAAGTTTGGTGGTTTTCTCGACAAAGGACTTTATTTATAGATATGGACATCATGGGTCCATTTATTAAATGAGAGTAGAATATCATCATATGGATGTTTTGAGGTATTGGATATTAAATCTTAACGTTAAGTTTTCAGTAGTATCTATTGAAACATGACTTCTGGACAAGTCAAAAAATCCAAGTTCAAAATGTGGTCATAGAGTAAATATGGTAACTTGGAGAGCTATAGACGGTCTATGAGCTCTTGGCGATAACTGATATTCATCACGAGGATACACTTTATCCATTAAGATTGTTTATGGTATGAATGAGGAATATTAACTTATTCTATCTTTATTTAAGAGTTCAATTTTAGTTCTTTAGTGAATCATTTTAGTTCATTAGTAAGAGTTGTTGGTTTAGGAATAGATAGAATGAACTTATGTTTTTTAGATTGCAATAAAAGCCCAATTTTCCTTTTCTATGTGACATAATTATCACCAGTTAAAGTATTATCTTTTAGGATGTTGATTAAGGATGGGGTCATGATTTCTTTTTAATAACAAAAATTATATAAGTAAACAATCATGATAAAGCACTTTTGAATATTTATCTTGAATTAAATAAAATAATTCAATAATAAAATTCAACGGTGATCCAAAACCTATGATGTCATGCCTCATTTAGAAGTTCGTACAATTTACTAGTTGGACTAAGTCCCACCTAATTGTTAACATAACAACCAGCGTTTCAAATTTTATCCTTACGATTTTATTAACAAGAACTCTTAGGATGATATTAATAAAATCACATTGAGTGTGTTCCCAAGTTATCGACCTTCAATATATTCCCTCACGAATATCCCTCATTTGGGAGTAGATATCATTTGGGTTAATTGTCTAGTCTATCCTTGTAAGGAAGTATCTTGCTAAATTCCATTCATGAATACCCCTTGGGGGGTTATTACACGAAACATAAAGCTCAACTAAACTTGGAGGCTGTAGGTGTTCCAAAATCCCTTCTCCCATTCAATTGTTTAAGGCGTGTGATCGAATTCCATAGAATGATTTACCAAGTTATCTAGATGTCAATTAGATACCTAAACCATTCAATGCATGTTCATACCAAAAGAGATATATGAGTGGCACTCCTATTCTATACGACATGTTATCAAACAATGATAAACATTGCAATATTAACGAAAATATAAATAGCTACAATTTTGCTCCGTCCTAGAAAAACAAGTAAATTACATATGTCTTGGAATACAAAAACTCATTTCTTGGCGAACAAGTCTTCATGCGACCATCGTCTGTTTGAGCCCCTTGGAAGCCTCCCACGGGTGTGCGCACCCCACAACCCTATAAAGGGCTGCCATGCGCAGCCCATGGCATCCATGGGGCTGCCGTTCGTAGCCCATGCCACAACAATCTTGGTCGCGCGCTCATTCGCATGCACGGTTTTTTCTATGGAGTGCACAATACCAAACTTGTTCCGGTTGCTCCCAATTATTCAAATCTTCAAGTCTTCGATACTTGAATGTATTACAGAAGAATTTTAAATAATAAAATACCACTTTTATTTTTAATACAATTTTTTTTACAGTATTTTTATTACAATAGCAAAATAAATGAAAAAAACTTAGCAACTATCAAGAAGGAAATTATGGCGATGATAGGTCACCCTTCTTGTTACAATCCCAAAACAAAAATACATTGAAATTCTAGGACTAAAATTGAGAAATAACAAATCATATAAAAACATATATCCATACATTCCAATGTAAATATATATACGAATACCTAGAGTGTCATCTCTTTCTAAAACATACGTATATACAATAAAAAGAAAAAGATTCACATATATATACATCAATTAATCAAAGGTACAACCAGGATATGATACCAATTGTGGAGAAAAATCGGTCAAAATGCGGCGGAAGCGTAAAATTAGGGTTTGATATATTTAAAATTTTTCCCTTTAAAAAAAAGAACCTTAACCCTAGATTAATTGACGTAAAATAAAATGGTTGTAACTTTTTTTCTTGACGATTAAACTAGCACCGAATTTAATCCACGAGATCTTTCAATCCAGTCACGAATGTGAATCATCTAGGACTGTGGGCTCCCTTTCTTTAAATTGTATACCTGAGGATGGAAACAAACAAAATCTCATTCTTTGTTAGTTACAATTATCCTCCAAGAAGAAAAACAAAGAACGTTAGGTCACTTGTGAATTATCAATCAATTTGATTGAAACTCGCGTGAACCTTGATTCGATGTTGTACACAAAACCTTTTGATGAAAAGGTTACTAGTGCACTATCGAAAACAAAAATGTTCTTTCTTCCTTTTCTTCTTGCCGAATTTTCACACACCAATCTTTGGAGTTGGAAGAATTTATCTAGAGCAAGAACCGGATTCTTTACACTCAAAATTCTCTCCCTTAAATTAGGGCATGGCCGAAATTTCTCTCCAGCAAAAAGGTAATGGCCTAATTTTTTTTTCTCTAAAAATTAGGTTGGCCGAATTCTACACTATCAAATATATAGTGGCCAAATTCTTCATACTTTTAATTTAGGAGACCAAATCCTCTCCTAAGAAAGATTTACTTGATAGGCAAGAATCCTTTCCTTATGAGGATTTACTTGGTGGGCAAGAATCATTTTCTAAGAAGAAATCTTTTCTACACAAAGACTCCTAATCCAACTCAAATAGTGTATTTATTCAATAACCAATTATTGAATATAATTAAATTGTAACTAAATTGAAACTTCCTAGTTTGACCAATTGTCAGTTAGAGTTTTAATAGAAATCAAATACTTCATAATTTGACTATATAAATAAATTCATATTATTTATCTACTTATCAAATATAGTATTTGATACTTATCATATTACCAACAATAGTATGACTCTAGGAGACCATCTCCTACTAGAAAAAAGATTTTGACTTTTAATTAAATAATTAAATCATTAATTAATTAATATCCATTTAATTAAACAATTAAATAAAAAACAATATATAAGGCTATTCTATAAGCCCTAGCCGCCCAAACCTATATATATGGGCCAAATATTGTTTTTTCAATTTTATTAAATCCATTTGACTTAAATAAAATGTTCATATGTGAACTAGACTCATTCTTACTAAAAAAAACAAGTCCACATGCCTTAGATGAACCCATAAATTGGTCCGGTAGAATATATCAAGTGATACATGCAAGTTCGTGTGGATTGGGGTTCTTGGCGGGCTATCTAATTTTCAGCTCCTATAGACATAACCTAATCACAATCAACAAATTATTCACTTAGGTCCGATCTATTTATTTTAGTTCATTCCACTAAAGAACTAAAATTGAACTCTTAAATAATGATAGAATAAGTTAATATTGCTCATTCAAACCCTAGACAATCTTAATGGAGAAAGTGTATCCTCGTGAAGAATAATAGTAATCGCCAAGAGCTCTTAGACCACCTATAACTCTCCAAGTAACCATATTTACTCATATGACCACATTTTGAACTTGGATATTTTGACTTTTCTAGAAGCCATATTTCAATAGACACTACTGAAAACTTAATGTTAAGATTTAATATCCAACACCTGAAAACATCCATATGAAGATATTCTACTCTCATTTAATAAATGGAGCCACGATGTCCATATCTATAAATAAAGTCCTCTATCGATTAACAAATGAATACCGCCAAACTATCGAGGATAGACTATGCTATATAATCGTACTCATTGATGGTTTAAATGATAACGCTTGCAACCATAACTCCATTATTTACCTCAGGATTGAGATATACTCTCTAATTATCTTCAAGTGAAAACTTTTATCCAATGACGGTTTTTAGATAAAGTATTTCACTATGATACTATTCAATGCACTCAGTGCACTAGATTCTTTTGCCCAAAGACACCGCACTTTGATGATTTTAGACTTATCATAACACATTTGATCTCACTCAAATGCTAGTAAAAGAATCCACAACTTTGAAAAGATAAAGGCACTCAACCTTTATCTTAAGTTGTGAATATTATTCAAGACTAACTAAAGATTTGTGTGTACCTCATACATATCCAGATGTATGAACAATTCTTCTTTTCTCATGGTCTTTTGACCTTATGATTGTTTACTTTTGACAATTATAATAATTAAACTATAAATGCTATAAGATTTGTTAAACTAGAAATCATTTTTTTTAATATGAAAAGATTGTCAAATACATTATTACACTCTTACCATTGAGCATAATCCTAATAAAAAGTTTAGGACTTACAGCGTTTGTATCTACTGGAAATTGCGGGGAAGAGTCCCTGGTAGATCAAATCATTCTCTAAAAATAATAAGTCTCTGGTCTCCCAAGGTTTTGAGTCGTCACAATTACCAAGCCTGCTTGGTCCCGAGTTAACTCAACATGAGTTTTAATCCATAACTCGGGGTTGTAGAGGTGTCTTGGGACACTATTTCTAGCTAAGTTTTGGCGAGGATCAACCACGATCGTCTCGCCTCAGTCATCTCTGACAAAGAACTAACTATTCTACCTATACTTGTTCGACAACGAGAAACCCCATACGAAGCCTTTGTGCTCCTTACTAGATGCTAGAGTGGGTTTCTCGGTGAACTCGTGAGGAATCCAATGGCTGGGAGAATCAGAATGAAGATGGAAAGTGCCCCCAATATCCTACCGGCTAAGAGTGTAGAAGTTACGAACCTCTTGAGGAGTCGGGGGATGCTTAGCCCCGATCTGTCTCCATAAATGCCATAAGCTGATCAGGATATGATAAGAGTTAGGAGTTAGCTGCGCAGGAGCGATACCGGTCTCAGCCAAAGATCTTGCGATAAACGATTGAATTGGTAAAGCCACCCTAGGGGTGGGCATGTCTCCAAAAATAGCAACGACGCCCGTATGAGGATTCCAAACAGCACGTCGACCGTTAAGGATTAACTATGTCGATCGGGATATGTCAAATCTGTCAACGTATTATACAATCTCCCGGTCGATCACCACGTTCACTTCGCAATCGAATGCACATTGTTGGTCAGCAAAAAACCTCAACAAGTGTGCTCGGCGCCTCTTAGGGACATCGACTAGATTCAACTGTTAAGACGAAATCTTCAAATCACTTGTTGAAGAGGGAGAATTCTTGGTGGAAGCTCTGCTGCCGTGACTGGTACCTGTTGCCTTTGGCATAACTGGGCATGCATCAACGGAAGAAGCAAGAGGGTTAGAATGCGAAGGTAAAAGTTCAGGACGGGCAATCGAATAATCCACGTTGGAGGAGTAAACGCATGGGGATGGGCCCACAATATAGACTCAAGTTTGGTGATATTCTCCTTATCACCCATTTCAACAACACGCATATACAATTCAGAATAACGATGGCGGAGGATAGGATCTATACCTGAGATAATAGAATGGAAGAAACATGAATACGGACACTGGAAGAATCAAAGGTCTAATAAAGGTGGATGGTCGTAAAAGAGTTGAAACAACAAGAAGCTTGGAAGGAAGATTTGAGAAAGGAAGAGAAATTAGGGTTGCGGTTTTGAAACGAGAAAATAGCAAAGAAAGATGGTGAAAGGGGAAAGAAAAGCTTTCAATATATATATATATATATGTAGAGAGTGATGCCATCCCCTAGCTGAAAAAACGTATGTGAGAGTGGAGGTAGTTGCACAAACCTCGAAGTTCACGTGCCATTCGAAAATCAAATAAACTGCCAATGATTTCGTCACTCATGTTGTATCACTTGGGCAAATCAAATGATTATGGCTAAAAGTAAAAGCTTAGCTTTTAAGTATTAATGGACATTAATGAACTACGAGACAAAAATGAAAAGTAAATTAAATATAACTCCCTGAGTAAGTCCTTTTTTTGGCTGAATGAGATACTCAGTTCAAATATTTAATGGGGTATTATTGTTGGTAAAATCTGAAAGAGTTACGAGTCAACATGATTACCCGAATGTGCGGTAGTTAGAGATGCCACATCACCAAAAGTTAACTAGACTAAACCAACCTGAGTTGACTAAAGATGGCCTCAAAATACCCGGGGCGGGGTTACCTAAATGATCTAGTGGAGATAACTTAACTAAGGTGATTAGATTGACTAGGTGAAGATGTCCCGATCGGGATTATTGAGATGGTCGGGTCAAGGCCTTGGGTCAGGATCGAATCACTGGTCAGAGAGAATGAGGTATGGTCGGGTCTGGTAGACGGTCGGTTGAGCGACACATGGACAACATTGAATTCAATGCAATCACGACTCAAATACGTAGAGAATGAGTCTTATTCAAATAAGGTGCCTCGAAGTACACTCTGGTAAGAAAAAAAATTCCTTATAGATATCAGAATCTAGATTCGGCAAGTGATCTAATGCATTCAGAACATAAGCGATGCAGAATAAGAAAGAAGAATAAAACGACTCCGACAAGTCAGAGTTTCATAAAACCTCAACAACTTTCCTTACTTGTGCACCAAGAATTATGGTTCTATATGGATATAAATAGACCCTAATAACACCATTAAAAGGGTTAACGAAAAGTAATTATACAAGAGTGGAAGAGAGATTGAGTGTGTAACAAAACATTCAAAGTGAAGCTCTTTCCTTACTGTCTCTGGCAACCGTGGTTTTCTCCCTTCCGTGGTTTTCCACGTAAACTTTGTGTTTTCCATGTTTGACTTCTTTTCTTGCTTTATAGTTTGATTGTTGGATCATGTTAACTTGTTATTTTACGTAATCCAAAAATCACTATCAATAAAAATAATTCAATTAAAAAAGAGTGGCAATATGGTTGAATTAAGGGAGAATTGTAAATTACCCTAACTTTTGATCAAATGCCAAATCAAATCATCTGGTTTGAACAATTAGAAAATAAACCTACCATTAGTTGGCAGTTTGTTGACTTTAATAAAAGGGATATTAAGATTTTAGTCCCTCTAGTTTGCGTTTATCTAGGTTTAGTCAACTAGTTTTCTGATAATATAGATTTCAGTCATTACCGTCCAATTCCATTAGAATTTTATTGACTTCCGTTAAGTCAATAAGGGCAATATGGAAAATGTTACTAAGACTTCTAGATGATTTTTAGAACCAAGGATAAAAATGGTATTTAATAATATAAAAATTTAAATACAAAAATTAAAAAATTAAAAAGAAATAAAAAATTAAAAAAAATAAAAAACAAAAAATAAAAAATAAAAAAGAAATTAAAACAAAAAAACCCCAATCACCATCCCAAATTGTACAAATATCTGTAAATTTTTCCTAAATTGATTTCAAGCCAAATCAACATTCAAACCACACCACCAAAAACCCAGAAAATCAAAAACACACCATCGCCCCCATCCAAAATAAAAAAATCAACATTCAACAAAATACTCAAAATTTGTCTCGTGCAACCAAAATATCGATCTCTTCAACCCCAAACAAACGCTCACCCCTATCTCTGGCCAAACCACCTCCATCACCACCCAAAACCAAACAAAAATCCAAACCCAAAAGAAACTCACTCACCAGGCCGCCACCGTCGCTACCACCGTCACCACCCCTACCAAACCAAACGGAAAACCCACCGACCAAGCCACCACCCCACTAGAACCCAAACCGCAATCAACCAAAATAAGACAAAAGGAAAGAGAAAGAGAAAAGGTGAGCAACGACGAGAAGAGAAGATGTTGACTTCGATTTGGATTTGGGTTTCGATCGGCGGCGATTTGGGTTTCGATCAGTGACGATTTGGGTTTGATCGACGACGATTTGGGGTCAGTAGTCGATCTTAACTCAAACCCAGATCCAGTTTGAACCTAACTGTGTGAGAGAAAGAGATGGTGGTGTGTGCGTGAAAGCGTGAAGTGGGCCGCCGTGGGAGAGAGAGAGAGAGAGAGAGAGAGAGAGAGAGAGAGAGAGAGAGAGAGACATGGTGGTGACTGGTGTGTGAGAGATGTTGAAGGTTATTGATGATTGTGGTGGAAAAGGTTAAAGGTTGATGAAGACGATTGCATTTTTTTTTCTTTTTTCTGGCTTGAAGGTTGTTTTTTATGATCATGAAGATGTAGGCATTGAAGGTTGAAGGCTGTTTTTGATGATGATGAAGATGGTTGATCGTCAATGATGATTTAATATGTTTGTTTTGTATATTTTTATTTTAAATTTAATTTGTTTTTTGTTTTTGTTTTTTTGTTTTTTTATTTAATTAAAAATAAAATTACTATACAGTCCTTTATCAGAAACCTTCATTAAGGGTATTTTGATCATTCCTCTTGTTTTCACAAGATTTCTAGCGGAAGACTAAAGTTAGCAATTTCAAAATCTAGTGGACCAAACCCATATTAACGCTAACTAGAGAGCCTAAAATCATAATAACCCTTAATAAAATTTTATGAAATATAATTATTTAAATGGTTTTCTTCTATAATTGAATTAAAAAAATATAATAAAAATGTTAGAAAAAAAAATAAAAAAAAATAAAATAATTATTTTATTGAAAATTAAATATATAAATTTATATTATAGTAAAACAATAAATCATTATAAAATTAAACAGAAAATTAATTTTAAAATATAAAAAATTATTTTGTACCAAATTGATTTTATTATTCTTAGTATATAATTTTATTATATTTTTATTTTTTATTCAGTTTATAATAAAGATTTAAAGTGTAACATTTGATATATATATATAAAGTCAACTAACTGTTCAGTAATGGTAAAGGTTTTTTCCTGATTGTTCAAACAAAAGAGTTTGATTTGTCGCTTGATCAAAAGATAGAGGTTATTTACAATTTTCATTGAATTAATTAACAATTTCAAATAAATCCATCCAAATAAAATATAAAAACACAAAATAATGAGAATGACCTGCATATAATTTTCCAAGGTAACACAGCTAATGGTATTTACATATGTACAGCAAAAACTAATACATGTAAAACTTCCAACTGTAATCATTTAGAAATTCATAGAGCAAACCCAGAAACGAAAAGAACAATAACAAGAATAACAAATTCCCACCATATTATATTGAGTCAGATCATGAAAATTCATATAAATGGCCACATATATACCTTAAATTCTGGCACAGATATGTAAGAAATATTTAGCCGAGTTTTGGCATTTCAAGCTATATTTCTTTCTCTATTTTCCATGTGCAGTTGAGGAGAGCAATTGACAAAATCAGATGGAGGATCTCCTTTTAAGTCAAGAGGGTCGAATTCTGGTTTCCGTATGAAAGTTGTGAATTTGTGAAGATGATTACTGTGATTAGCTGGCAGTAACTGGGGAGAGTATAGGTCTGTCTTTTCATAAACTTTGAGAGCACAGCTTGCTGTGAGGTTTATCTGCTTAAAATGAATGCAAAACAGAGTACAGTGAAAATTAAAAAAAAAAATTCCTTGATGGTGAGAAACATTTGAATATTACAAGTAATATTACGTAATTTATGCATAAAGGAATCAACCATATATTACGTAATTGATGCATAAAGGAATCAGCCATAGAAGCGAGAAAGATATGGAAATGAGGAAAGCAACAAGAAAACAAGTGTAAATTGCAAACTAACATATCATGTACAGGTACTGATCATATGTTGTAAACACAAAAAGGAAGAATATGACAAAAGCGAACTACTAAATACTACTTGATTTGGAAAATGAAGAGGTAAGTCGAGCCTTAATCCATGTCAACTAGAATGGAAATATTACACATCTACATGTGACCATGAATGAAATTGTCTTCCAGAGAAAATGGATGACAGCTAAATGCACAAGCACAAGGATGATAATCAATGATAGAACAGAAGGTTGCCTTCATGGCTGCATTATTGCCACAATAAAGTAGCAAGTATAAATGCAAAAGGCAGGGCTATATGCACAGTTAGTATCCACTGAATAAATTAAATACTACTGTTGATTAAAGGAACTACCCATCATCAGAGAAAATAGAAAATTGGAAAAGAAAGACTGAAAAAAGATCACTGACAAATGATGACATTGCATTACTAGATTCAAAACTTAAGGTTTCAGAGATTAACATCAGGTGTTGAAGCATCATAACGATTAACAAATCGCGTCAATACCACAAAAAAGTTCCCGAGCACGGAGATGAGGTAGAGAACTAAAAAATGAAACACAATACCGTTTCAATTTAGGTCGATTTACTAAATCACAGTCTTCGTCCCAGTCTTCAAGAGAATCGAGATAATCTCTAACAATATGAGTATGAAACTACTGCCAAAACATGTGCCAAGGCACAGACACATAAAAAGCTTGACCCAGAAGAGGGTTATCTACTAAATGAAAGTTTTAGGTTAACGTATATGCCCCAGCCAAACTCGTGGCATTCATAGGTTAAACAAAGACAAATTCGCATACTATCACTGCCTCTGATGTCGGAAAGAGTATTGAACTCATCAAATTAAAATTGGGATAAGGACACATGTTAAAAGAACCCTTTATGGAAATAATATACAGAATTCATGGCATGGATTGATTTTTACAAAAACATTGCAAATTTACTACGTAACAGCAAATTTATACAAAACAAAACACATAGAAAATAAAATAAATAAATAAAAAGCTATCAAGCCAAAATTAGAGAGGTCACTGTACCGTCTTCGAAGCCGTCTTCAACAAAGTTTTGGCTATAGGCAGCACGCAAAACCTTTTTCAAAAAGGAAAAAAAAATACAGTAATTAGTAAGTTTTCAACGAAGAAAGCGGGTGTTTTAATTTTCCAACAGAGAAAAACAAACGGGTGGTTGGTTATCCGAGAATAGAAAAACTGACATTCCACGGCCGCCGGCGAGAGCTTCTTCAGCTGGGTCGGTCCATTCATCGTATCTGAAGAAAACAAAATAATAATCCAAATGAAAATTGTGTTAAATTGAATATAGAGAGAGAGAAGCCAGAAATTACGCTTACACCCAACCGTAGCGTCTGTCAAATAAGAGACGTTTTGATGATAATTTCGAAGAAGAAGAAGAGACTGCTATCGACGTTTTTGAGTTTGTGGAGTCCATTGTTTTTCCAAGTTCTTCGAACTTCGAAGAAGAAAGAAATAAAAGGAGAAGATAATGTAACCGGAAAATGGGCCGGGGCGGGGCGGTTTGACCCATTTATAAATACCCAGTATGGAAGAATAAAACAATTTTGAGAGTAAATACCCAATAAGTTTTGTGGATTGTGGGTATATAAACGTAAACGTTCTGGCTTCCCTCCCAAATCAAAATCTCTCTTACAAACTTCAAATTTTAAAAGCTTTGGAAATGGCGAGTGGCAGATCAAGTTACAGCGATCCAACGCATCAAAATCCATCAAATTCAGGTTCGTTTTCTCTCTCTATTATTTTTTTTTTTATGTTTTTTCTTTTTCCATTTGATTGTTTGATAGTTAAATAAAACATAGAAAATGTGAAGAAATATAGAGATTATCTCGTAAATGTTTTTTTTTCTCGGCAACCAAACAGAAAAATCGCGGAATCTTAGCATTTTTTTTTTTTAACTCTATTAAATGAAACTGAAGTTCAGTGCTTTTAATTCGCTGATTGTACAACGAGAAAAGAAAATATATGAATATTGATTGTTTTCGAAACAGGATATGAAGTATAGATTTTATTCTGTCTGTTTGCCGGGAAACCTCGGAAAAGGAAAGGAAACTTGTTTTTCTGAGAAGATTAGTAAAAGAAAAAGGAGAGTAAATTTGTCTGATAAATTTTAGCTAGTATGTGCTGTTTAGTTGTTTGGATCGAGTGAGTTTGGTTGCTTGAAATTATACATAATTTGTTTGAAAAAAAAGCTAGTCACTTCACTAATTACATATAGTCACCGAATTTGATTATGATTACAATTTCAACTTTAGAACTTAAATTTTTAAATGATGTTGTAACTGTATGTTTGGGAGAGTTTTCGGTTCTATCAAACGTGCTTTTGATTAGTTATAAAGTTCTTCTACATCTATGTTATTTGCTTATAAAGGAGGTGATGAGTGCATCCAGTAAATGTGCATCAAACATTCTTTTAACTAGTTAGAGAGTGCTGTTGAATAATTAGAAAGTGCTTCTATGTCTAGGTTGTTTGATTATGGTGGTGTGTCCAATATTTGTGAATCAAAAGTGCTTATGCATCTATGTAGTTTAGTTATAGAAATGCATCCAATAGTTATGCACCAAAAGTGCTTTTAACTAGTTAGAAAGTGTTTCTGCATCCAATATTTCGAAAATTACATGTTTCTTCATCAATTGTGCTTTTAACATACCTTTTTTTTAACTTGTTATGTATTATTGATGATGAAGTTGAGTATGATATTTTGTTGTGATTGAAGGTGGTGGTGGAGTTTGTATAATGAGCACCAACTGGAGAGACGAACAACACCCATCGTTCATCGATTTCATCTCCTCCTTTCTAACTGCAAACTCTTTTCGTCTCAATTTCGTTCTAATTGCTCCTGTAATTGTCAATCCTTTTCCTTTTCAATTTGTGTTGTGTTATCTGTGTAATTTGCTCATCTCACAATTCTTGGTGGCCAAGTTTGTGTAGGACTTGATATTCAATTGTGGCGGTTTGTCTGTTTCGTTTGTTTTCGTAACGAATTGGGGTTTCAATGACAACACAACAATCTTCAACAGGTAGCCTGGAACTTTTGCCCATTCATGCCTTTTGCTATATTGTTTGTGAATGATTTGATTTTGCATATACAGAGTTAGGAAACTGAAGGAGCAGTTTGCACATCTCTATGTTGTTGTCACCCTCCCAACAAGGGAGCAAAATGAGTCTTTTGTTCGGTCTTACTTCAAGTGCGTTACCTGAAACTAGTGTATTCTCTCTTGATAGCCTGATTTTCATATTAAAGATATTGATATCTTCTTGAATGTTATGAAGATATGGAATGCAGCTTGGTAGACCAACATTCCTTCCCGTTCAAGATACAGAGATGGGATTCGAAAAGATAGTTAAAATAGCGCATTGCCGCGGGGGTAAAAAATCTTATTCTCCAAAGCTCTTCAGTTCAACCATTCTGTTCAAGTAATTCATTGAATGCAATGTAAACTGCAGTATGCAAGAGGCATGATGCTATATCAAAAATGAAAGCTGAGGTTGGATAAATCTATTCTCTTGTTTTACTTTCCTCAATAGAGCATTTGTTCTACAATATTGTTTATAAACATTGATTTTGGGTGCCCCTTTTCTTTTTTCTTGCACGTGAAGAGGAAGCAATTGGTGCAGGGAATGGAAATATTCTTGAAAGTGGTCACATCCATACCGTTGATAGATAATCATGATGCAAATTCGGTAACTCAATTTCCTGGCACTTAACAATGTTCAATATGATTTGCCTGCATTGCATCTCTATTGACAATCTTAACATTCTGACAATCATATGTAATTTTGGATTTACAAATTTATGGACGCACCTCGATTGACGATGATTTTTTGGTTCAATTTAATAAACTGTTTTTGGTTCTTTTCTTTCAGCTTAATCAAGCTATTGGTTCCATTCAAGCAATTGCCAAAGCATCAAAGGAATATATTTTGGAGAACACGGACTTATCAGCTGAAAATGCCGAAATGGTGGTCAGATTCTTCAGAGATCCCAAGCTTTACCAAGGTCCCAAGATCAATTAATAGATTAAAGTTTTATCACCTCAAATGAACTGTCTAGTAGTCTTAAGTTGCTATTCTAACATTGTCTTTCTTCCTAGGATTGTATTTGATGAGACACTGCTAATCTGTGGAATATTGTTAGTCAAGATTTTTATTAAGCAAAACGAATTTGGGTATGATCTCATTGGCATTATTTGTGCAAACAGATTTTAAGTTTGTACACAAGTAGACAACAGAGTTTGATTAAGAAGCTATTTAAGAAAAAGAACCGATGAAAAATAGCCCAATAAATCAAAATGCACTATAAACTTAAACAAAAGGTAATTGTCTATATATGTTATGTTGTTCTTTCCCTTGGCATTCTGTGTCCAAACGATCTTGAGTTTTTTTTTGAGAACCAACCCATTTTTTGAGAGTAAACCTAACCAAAATATGAAATTCTTACAAAATTTAAGGGTCGTTTACACTTTTCTTGAGTTGTCATTTTGGTCCTTTGGTTTTCTCGAAATATCTATTTTTTATCCGTCTTTCCCTTTTTAATGTCCGCGTTTCCTAAATTTTTCAAAATCCATGAATTTGGTCATTCGGTTAGGCAATAGATAGTCAAATTCAACGGATACGAATGGTATTTTTTTCTTTAAACAATGACCCGTCACATATTAATTTAAAAATAAATTGAAAAAATAAATATTTATATACATAATATAAAATAAAATAAATATAAAAATACAAATTAAAAATTATAAACAAAACAAAAATTAAAAAAATTCCTTAGAATTAGTATTTTAATAAAAATAAATAATTAACAAATCATCATCATCGTTGTCGTCATCGTCGTCGTCGTCATCATCATCAACCTTACGGTATTTATGTAATACTTCATAAATCTCTAAAAATTTAGATGTTGTTTGTTTTTACCCACTTAAGTCTAAGTCTTAAATTAAGTGGATTTTATTTGTTTTTTTTTTACTTATATCTTAAATTAAGTTAAAAACATCTTAAAATAAAAGGTTAAAACATTTTACTTTTCACTTATTCAATAAGTGATAGTTAACACATTAATATGAATTTCCTAAAAAAAACCCCATATAATTAAATTATTATCAAAAGCACTATATTAAAAAAAAAATCCCCAAATTAATCACAAGAAAAAAATCCATAATTTCATCAAACCATAACCCTAACACTAAAGACCTAAACCTAAAATGGAATCTCATGGAAGGGGGCCAAAGGCGGCTGCGGCGGCGGGCCGCCTCCATGAATCATGAATGGAGGAGGCCGGCCGACCTCCTCCATGCGTTTGACGAGAGGAAAATCGATGCAGAGCTCGACAAGTTCGACCTCGACGCCACTAATTTCGGTTCCTTCGTTTTGCTCAAGAATATCCCCAACAACGATGTCTTTGGGGCCTCGCAGGTCGACGACGTCAATCGCCTCAGGTTCCTTTTGATCGACTCCGGTCCCATTAACGTCAACGCCTGTAGCCGCTGGGACACCGTCACACATTACTATGATTGCCTCCCTAATCAATTCGACGACGCTCGAATGCTGCTCGAGAGTGGCGTGATATGCTCCGATCACACCTTCGACGGTGACAGGTGCCAATACTCCGTCAGGAAGCTCTTGAAGGCCTTTAAAGCCTAGGCACCGCTACCGCCGTTGGAACTATTCGAAGCAGCGTTAAGAGATACTTGAGTTTTTCTTTTTTAATAAAATATTTTTTAAAATTAGTTTTATTTAAATAAAATTATTATTATTTATTTAAAATCAATTTAATTAAATGAATACTATAATTCATTTCTAAATAATAATATTATTATTAAAATAAAAATACGTAAAATAAAGAGTATACCGGTAAAATGAAAACCACTCAATATTTAAGAGAAAACATCCACGAAACAAAAGCAAACAAGTTGAAGGGTCTTAATGAATACGTGCTATTAAGTACTTATGACTTTTAAGACTTCAGTACAAAAAAAAACAAATAGCACCTTAGTACCAAAAATGTATGAACCTTAATGTATTTATGTAATACTTCATAAGGCTCTAAAAATTTAGTACCAAAAATTTATGGTATGCTAAACATGCCCTATTCAAGCAATGAATTTTAAATTTAATTTTTTTAAAAATTAAAATAATTGTTAACGGAAAATTTACTCGGTTTGAGAAATTCCGGTTAACACCCTCGAGACCATTACCACGGAGGTGGTGTCTGGGGTTTGGTACCTAGATTGTTTGAACAAAGATAGATGTCTAAAAGCAAGTGCTAACACGATGTGAAAGAGAATAATATGACTTTGTTATTAATCACAAATATCATACAAAATCACTCAAATGCTTTCAATCACTTTAGGGTATAGTAGGGTGGCAACCTCGTGCCTGTCGAATAGTAGAATACAACGATGGTCGTGTTCTGATCGCAGAATTTAGGCTAAACTCAACTCTCTCAATCTCTATTTTTCTTTTATGTGTATTCGTCCTCCCTTTAGTTTTTTTTGTTCTCAAACCTTTTTTTTTGTTCTCTCCCTCTCTTCCTGGTGCATGCTTGGGCCTATTATATGCAATCAAAATAGGTTTCAATTTGTGACTCTCCCGCCATGATTCTCTGAATCCAATCCCTCCTAATCGGGCGGGATATTTTATTTAAAAGTCATTGACTTTGGAATAATAATGGATTCGAGAATAACTTATGTGGAGATAAGTTTGTTTCCTCTTTAGACTCAATCACTTGCCTTACATGCACGTAGTGTTTCAATGTTCATTGTAGTGTAGATATGATCCCGTGAGCATTCATTGCGGGATTCGTCATGGAGGTCGTCGAGTATTGTGTTCACTGTTTCGTAGAGCGAGGTAGATCCATGCCCTGGTCTTGGTACTATGAGCTTGGTCTGACCTTTCCAGATCCCTTAGAGTTTAAGATGGTCCTACGGACGCTCTTCGGCAGTAACGTAGCTTTGGCGAGCTTCCTTCTTCCTGTCTAGATAGGTTCTAATCTTCTTTCGACGAAGTAGAGTGATGTTACAGTGTGAACTTGTTGTCCTTATGGGTTCCTTCTCACGTCTAGAAAGGATGGTGGGGTTGAAAATACAAACACGGTTAAATGCTCAAGGCTAACCTAGAGAGGGGGGGGTGAATAGGTTAGACACCTTTTTCGACTCCCTTAGAAACAAACAAAAGTTTGTCCCTCTAGATTGCTTGTATCAATATATATATATATATATATATATATATATATATATATATCAATTAACACTTAATCAATATATAAAACAAGTAAAGTGTGATACAAACAAGTAACTGTAACACATTTACAATCTATATTATAGAAAGGAAGTCAACTTACATAAAGAGTTCTATCCATAGTATTCAAATAACAAATACAAATATAAGAGAGATAGGGATAGAGAAAAGTTGACACAAGATATAACATGGTAAACCTCCGAAGAGGAAACATCCACAGGTTAGCAACCACCGGCAAAAAAAATCCACTAGTAGATAAGACAAGTTCAATCTCTCAAGTGACCCCTTCACCTAGAAACTACCCTCATATCCTACTCATGAAGATGCCACCTTCTTGCTCAACAATCTGAGGCCTCACACCTCTTGTCAAGACTTCTTCGCTTACCCTTCAGGATCCTCACGACCCTAGGCAAGACTTCTTGCTCAACTATCCGAGTCCTCCCGACTCTAGCCAAGACTTTCTCGCTTACCCTTCCGGATCCTAACGACCCTAAGCAAGACTTCCTTGCTTGAAAATCCAAGGTCTTCCACCTCTTGCCAAGACTTTCTTGCTCAACAACATAGGTCTCACATCTATTGTCAATACTTCTTTCTCACAAGGCATTTAGATGATCGTGAATGCTAGCACGCAACATAGAATGTTATGATCAACACATCCTATGGAAAATAATAGACATGAGCATGAATGCAGAAAACAAATGTAGTCTAGTCAATCATGCATGTTTAATCTATCTAGATCATGTAAGATATGTTCAATATTAATTACAACCTAGATAAATGCATAGATCTAAAACTTGAATCACAAGATATGTTCAATTAACACATAATAAAGTTTAAATCTCATAAACCAAAAACATGCTAAAATCATGTGACAAGGTCATTTAGATTAAAGCTAAAGTTCTAGAGCATATTCCTATTCATAGATTCAACAAAACACATGAATAGCTCAAAAGAACACAAACACATGTATCATTATGTGATTTCGGCCAAAGAGAGCCTAATACATGTGAGGAACTATTTTTTATAAAATCAATCAATCAAATATCATCAAATAGTCCTAGAATCAAAGCTAGCATAATACTCTCCCAAACATGTGAAAACATAGGCAAAATCAAAACCTAACTCAACATGTGAGATTTCAATTGAAACTCAATCTAGCTATAAATGAGTTCAAAACTCAAATCAAAACAATAACAAGACACATATATATGTTGAAGAAGAAAACCCAAGGCAATTGACCAAGTTTTAAAAGAAAACTTTGAGAGAAAATCAATACCTTAGTTGATTTTGGTGCAGTCTCGTTTTTTATGAGATTAGACTTCAAAAACAGCAGTAAAACTAACTCAAACCTTCAAAGAAAATATGGAAGATGAATAGAAAAACACTCTCAATTTTCAATCACTCAAATCGGAGTTCAAATGAAGAAGTTATGGTGTTTAGAAGGTGAGAAAATATGTAGAGAAAATTTTGCACTCAAGTTTTAAATTTCTTCTTAGAATGAAATGTTAGAGGGAAGGGAAATACAAAGGAGAGGGAAAGAACAGAAGCAAAAGAACCAAAATGCCCCCTTTGATAATGCTTCCCCGAGATGGCTCATGGGCATCTTGGGGCAGCAAGGAGTTGCGGTCGATATGGCCACGCACCATCTCGGGCATGCGCCTTTGGCCATTTGTAACTCCCTTGCACCCCTCTCGCGTTCTTCGACCGTTCTTTGGCCTCATAACTCGGAATTTCAATCCGTTTATGGATTACGAACCATAAGTCTCTCATGGACATGGAAATATAAGATACTCAACCCAGAAAATAATAATTCAACTCGATATACGAAGACGAATACAATGTATGCAACATGAGTTGAAAGTGTAGTATCTTTTGACTTAGAACTTGAAATCAATAGTATGAGTAACCAAAATGACCGGAACTCAATCAAGAATGATTTAAGACTAAATTCAAGTTCAATATCCATGTTATACAAACATATATACATACAAACACAATTCACACTAAAATGCAAACTACATAGAGATAGTCTCCAATCATGCAGTTTCCAAAATATGTTATTTTCATACCAATGCATGAGCATTCATCTTCAAGTGCGTGAATGTGTTATACATGGTGCACAACGATGCATGGACACATATGAATGAATTGTACGTGTGTGCCTATAATGGTGCACAACGATGCAGGGACACAAATGTATGAATTGTATGTGTATGTGCCTAAGCCTTGTAAGAGAAAGATAAAGTCTTATTATACCTTTGTAGAACCATATTGCATCCTTTCTCTTTGAAGACTTTGAACTTGCTTTGACTAGTTGTTCCTTCTTCTTTGAAGCTTGAATCATCATGAATCTGAACAACTAATATCATTACAAGTAAACATCATTTTTATATGGAATTAATGCCAACACAAACTAAAACCTAACAATCTCCCTCTTTGGCAAATTCCATGTCAAAACACTTATACATTTACTACAAATATAAAAATGAAGATAGGTCACAAAATCACTCCCTCACCTTACAATGAGTAAGATTCCTATAACTATCTTCATCAACTCTTGAACTTCATCTTGATCTTCTCTTGAAGCAACCTACAAATCATCTCAAAGCACAATGCATATACAAGAGAAAAAACAACAAATGGCAACATATAATATGGATAAGAATATACAATTAAGTCCACAAATACATGTATCTCCCCCTCAATACATGCCAAAACACAAGAATCTTAACCAAATCTTAGGACTAAATATTACATGTCATTGAAAGTTCAAAAGTTCACAAAAACAACATAAAAAGAAACTAAGCAACTAGCATCTCTTTCTCCCCCTTTTTGACAAGAAATGATGCCAAAAGTTAAGAAATATACCACAAGACTCAAATACTAGCTACTTGTTCTAAGAAAGTTGTGCGAGTAGTTGATCTAACATAATGCTTGAGAGGTGGTCTTGAACTTGAAGTAATGCACTCCTCCAACTCTTTTATCCTAGCATCTTGTTGAACAACTATAGCACTAAGTTCATCAACCTTCTCTTTCAATTGTATAGCCCAATCCGGAAGAATGTTTGCGCTAATCACATGACTATCAACTTGAGAACTACTAAATAGTCCAAAAGTATCAAAAATCTTACCCTTATTCTTATATGACATGTATGACACACGTTTATCACAATACTTTTCCAAGGGTTGAACTAACACATCATCTTCTCTACTCTTAACCCCACGAGCTAAACACAATGAAGTAATAAACCCTAGTAATGCAAGCTTTTTATCACCTCTAGCTGAGAAAGCCCCACTATCAATGTAATACATGAGAAGATCTCCAAGGTTTATAGATTGATTAGTCACCAAGGCATACACTATTTTGATCTTGTCCTTATTCAACTCGGTTGAATTCGAAGATCCAATAATTTTAGTGCAAATGAATAGATGCCAAAATGCACTAGCCTTAGTTAATTCATGTTGACTAATATATGCTCTACCTTTCCACTCAAAAGAAGCATTGTCACAAAGAGTTCTACCCATGATATTTAGATTCTCAATGACATCCACATCTAGAAAAATAAAATCTATAACATTAGATAGTCCAAGAAACTTGTTAATGTTTTTCCGGTTAACTGTAAACACAACACCCCTAATTTCCATCAAAGCATCTAATAAGGCGGCACTTTCTCTATATTCAAGATAAAACTCTCTAACAAGAGTATCATTTACAACTCCTAACATGCTCACCCAAGATTTCCAATTTCTATCCTTTATGCACTTAAGAACATAAGAATCTTTACACTTACCAAAGTCTATGCTTCTCTCTTGAAATATCTTCTTTGTTCCAAAGATCCCTAAATCTTTTTTCCTTGAAGCTTTGGATCCTTTTGAGGTAGACTTGGCTTTCACAACGGGATTCAATTGATTTCCACTTCCGGTAATCTTAATTCTTCCCATTTGTTCTTGTGTTATAAGATGCTATATACATACAACAAAAGTGAGTGAAAGACAAAACAAGCATATTAGTCACAAAGATATAAAAACAAAGACATATGACTTAAGAATGAATCATCATGCAAGACAAGGATAGTGAGTAATATCTTACAACTATCATTAAGTCAAAATATGCCAACATGTAACAAAATAAAGCATGTGAACATATCATAAAAGAGAACAATGTCTAGCATACAATGCTCCCCCTTGATAAATGTTATAACTAAAATCACTGATAGCATAAAGTTCACAAAGATGTTCACACATTCACACATTCAAGCAATTTGAAGAAATATCAACAAGATAAGCTTCATATGCTAAGAGAGATACACAAAGATTTTTTCAAGTTCTCTCATTCTTCAACAACTGCTAAAATATCATCATACTCATAAACCAAGTGTGTGTGAGAAATATGCTTCAAATATATATCAAGAAGTAGTTTGATAATCAACATGCAAACAATTTCCAACAGCTATTCATCTTAAGCTTTTTCCATAAAAAGTCAAACCGATTATCATCCAGAATTTTCGCTTTTAAGAGAATAGATTTCAACATATGAGCGTGTGCGTGCATATGGCTCGTCATCCCATTTATGTTTTTCAACCCGAACTCATTTGATTTTCAACTATACTTCTTTTTAAGCCTTCCTCCTTTTCTTTTTAGGCTTTGAATCAAAGAATTTTTTCTTATGTTTCCATTTTAACACTTCTTTGATTTTTCCATTTTTTTTTTACATAAACAAAATTTCCTTCATGGCGGCTTTCACTCATCACAATGGTGTAGCTCTTTCCAACATTGGGTAGCTTTCACAACCAATGTGTGTAGCCCTTTCCATGAAAGTGCTCGTTGAGTTATATGTATTTGCCGAAGCAAAATGGATACTAACCATAGGTCATTTTAAATGTACTTAAGCACAAAAACTTCAAGGTTTATCCAATGTTTACATATTAGTAAACTCAACCTACTAGCAAAACATATAAGAGAAGCAAGGTGCAGTTTTAGAAAACAAAGATTTTATGGCTCATAAGCATATGATCTAAGAGCAATAAGTAGAGACTTATTCAAGATCATTACTTCTCTAATGAGTAGCTTTCAAAGAATATGAAGCTCATATTTTCAAAAGTAATGCCACTCAATATACTATACACAAACAATCATCAAAGTTAAGATCAATGTGAACAATATCATTATTAGATCCTAAAATAGCAAATGTCAATGAGAACCATATGTATGCTATACAAAATTCTCTAATATAAAATGCTATGAGATGTATATCAAAAAATTGAGTCAAAGGATGAATATCTAAAAGAACATGCATTAGAGTATAGAGATACCTTTTGCACATTATATTCACCAAATATCATACTTCCGCCATTTTTATGAGCACTCTTACCTTGAATGTCCTCATGACACCAAGTTAACGATGTTTCACAACAAGAGTATAAAAAGCATAATATCTCAACTTAATCAACACATATATCAATAGAACTTCTCTAAAGTTAAACAACAAATTTTGACCATCATAACAAACATGATGTGAGATAACCAAGTTCATATCAATACATGGAGTATTCAAAGCTAGCAAGCAAGAATTCTCAACACAATTGATATATTGCCTCAAAGCTACCTCACATGTGCTTCTTATATTAGTGATAAGATCACTCACCCTTGAACCACTTGTTCTTGGGTGTACCTACACAAACATTTCCAATATCATCCTTGACAACAATGTTAAATCTAGAGTAAAGTCCTTCAATGACTTGATTAACAAGAATATCATTAATACACTCTTCCTTAACATTTTCAACACAATCTTTGTCAAGTTGAACAAGATTAGTTTTCTTTCTACTCCAAAACTTCTTTTCATGCTTAGCAATATTATCATGTTTTTCAACCTTCAAATCCTTAGCATGTTCAAGTTGAAGTTTAATCTCCTTATCTCTAGATTCATTTCCTAATTTCCAATTTTTAGTATATTTATAACACCTAGGCTTAATGTGACCTATTGTGTTGCAATAGTGGCAAATTGGAATAAAAGATGAGATTGTACCTTTTGGAGTTGAACTAGCTTCACTAGGAGTTTGCAAAGATACTTTGTTCGCCAACTTCTTCTTGGCTTTTGATCTTCTCTTCTTGTGTGGTTTCTTATCAATCACGACTTCACCCAAGCGAGTAGGAAGTGGTACTTCCAAGAGCTCTCTTCAACTACCAAGTCGTCTTCACCACTATGAGAGTTGACAAGATTCCTAACACTAGACACACTTATCGAATCATTCACTAAGTCCTTGATGGCCTCCTTAGCTGTGTCTATCTCTTCCATTAATTCTTGTTCTCTCTTCTTCAAAGAAGATATCACATTATCCTTCTCAATGTTTATCTTTTCAAGTTCTCTAAACTTTTTCATAATATCACCTTTCTCACCAAGAAGTCTACGAGTGACAATCACAAACTCATCTAGTTGTTTCTTGATCAAATCATCCTCTTAACTACCTTTCTTAGAGCATTATCTCTAGCTTCTTCAAGCTTTTCTATCTTGGCTAACAACTCAAGATTAGTAGTAATGGAACTAGAGCTTCATGATGATTTGTATCAAAGTTCTTGTTCAAAGATATTGTACCATCAACATCTAGTGGAGAATGAGAAGCCGTTAGAGCTACAAAGTTGCTCACCAACTCTTCATCACTTGAAGACTCACTACTAGAGCTCTCATTATCACTAGAATTATCATCACTCTAAGTAGCTGCCAACACTTTGCCTTTCTTGTCTTTCTTAGATGGCTTCTTGGTGCACTCACTAGAAAAGTGACCAAAACCATGACAATTGAAGCATTGAACATCTTTCGTGTTCATGGCTTGACTATTCTTCTCATTCCTTGGAGATGATGTTTTCTTAACTCCCTTTTCCTTAGAAGACTTGCCTCTTGGCTTTGCATTCTTCTTTAGAAATTTCTTGAACTTTCTAACCAAAAGAGCCATCTATTCATTTTCATCATCACTCTCCTCAATAGCATTAAGAGCGATTCCCTTACTCTTAATCTTTGGCTTCAAGCACATCTCATAAATTTGGAGAGACCCAAGAAACTCATCAATGTTCATGCTATCAACATCCTTGCTGTCCTCAATGGCCGTCACCTTTGATTTAAATCTCTTAGGAAGAGACCTAAGGATTTTCAAATTTAAACGCTCTTTTGAGATGGGTACTCCAAGTGTTTGACATTGGTTAGCAATGTTAAGAAGCCAAAATTGGAAGTCTTCAAATTTTTCTTCTTCACCCATACTTAAACCTTCAAATTGTGATGCCAACATTTGAAGCCTTGATTTCTTCACCGCTAAGGTTCCATCATTAGTAACTTAGAGAGTATCCCAAGCTTCTTTTACGGATTCAAGATTTTGAATGTAGGAAAATTGATGCCCATCAACTTCTCCAACGATGGCATTCATAGCACGATTATGCCACTTAGCAACCTCAAACTCATTCATTGTCCATTCACTCTTTGGCTTGAGTATCATGGTTCCATCCTCTTGAACCTTGGTAGGAGGACTATAACCTTATTCTACTACCATCCAAGCCCTTTCATCAATAGAACGGATGTAGGTTTCATCCTCAACTTCCAATACCCATAGTTAGTGCCTCGAAGTAATGGTGGCCTAGTATTTGAAGCTCTTTCCGCCATTACATCATCTTGTAAACCTATGACTTCAAAAACCGTGAATGTATCATCTGGACTCTCACTAAGTATAATCTAGTGTCCTACTTTGATACCAATTGAAAATACAAACACGGTTAAATGCTCAAGGCTAACCTAGAGGGGGGGGGGGGGTGAATAGGTTAGACACCTTTTTCGACTCCCTTAGAAACAAACAAAAGTTTTTCCCTTTAGATTGCTTGTATCACAATATATATATCAATTAAAGACACTTAATAAATATATAAAACAAGTAAAATGTGATACAAACAAGTAACTGTAACACATACACAATCTATATTATAGAAAGGAAGTCAACTTACATAAAGAGTTCTATCCATAGGATTCAAATAACAAATACAAATATAAGAGAGATAGGGATAGAGAAAAGTTGACACAAGATATAACATGGTAAACCTCTGAAGAGGAAACATCAACAGGTTAGCAACCACCGGCAAACAAAATCCACTAGTAGATAAGACAAGTTCAATCTCTCAAGTGACCCCTTCACCTAGAAACTACCCTCTTATCCTACTTATGAAGATGCCGCCCTCTTGCTCAACAATCCGAGGCCTCATAGCTTTTGTCAAGACTTCCTTACTCACCCTTCCAGATCCTCACAACCCTAGGCAAGACTTCTTGCTCAACTATCTGAGTCCTCCCAACTCTAGCCAAGACTTCCTCGCTCACCCTTCCGGATCCTCACGACCTTAAGCAAGACTTCCTTGCTTGACAATCCAAGGTCTTGCACCTCATGCCAAGACTTTCTTGCTCAACAACATAGGTCTCACATCTATTGTCAAGACTTCTTTCTCACAAGGTATCTAGGTGATCATAAATGCAAAATGCAAACAAGCACGCAACATAGAATATTATGATCAACACATCCTATGGAAAATACTAGACATGAGCATGAATGCAGAAAACAAATGTAGTCTAGTCAATCATGCATGTTTAATCTATCTAGATCATGTAAGATATGTTCAATATTAATTACAACCTAGATACATGCATAGATCTAAAACTTGAATCACAATATATGTTCAATTAACACATAATCAAGTTTAAATCTCATAAACTAAAAACATGCTAAAATCATATGAAAAGGTCATTTAGATTAAAGCTAAAGTTCTAGAGCATATTCCTATTCATAGATTCAACAAAACACATGAATAGCTCAAAAGAACACAAACACATGTATCATTGTGAGATATCGGCCAAAGAGAGCCTAATAAGGCAAAATCAAAACCTAACTCAACATGTGAGATTTCAATTGAAACTCAATCTAGCTATAAATGAGTTCAAAACTCAAATCAAAACAATAACAAGACACATATATATGTTGAAGAAGAAAACCCAAGTTTTAAAAATAAAACTTTGAGAGAAAATCAATACCCTAGTTGATTTTGGTGCAGTCCCGTTTTTGTGAGATTAGACATCAAAAACAGCAATAAAACTAACTCAAAACTTCAAAGAAAAGATGGAAGATGAATAGACAAACACTCTCAACTTTCAATCACTCAAATTGGGGTTCAAATGAAGAAGTTATGGTCTTTGGAAGGTGAGAAAATATGGAGAGAAAATTCTGCACCCAAATTTTAAATTTCTCCTTAGAATGAAATGTGAGAGGGATGAGAAATATAAAGGAGAGGGAGAGGGAGAGAATAGAAGCAAAATGACCAAAATTCCCCCTTTGATAATGCTTCCCCAAGATGGCACATGGGCATCTCGGGGCAGCAAGGAGTTGCGGCCGAGATGGCCACGCGCCATCTCGTACTTGCACCAATTGATGGCCTTTGGACATAGTGCAACTCATTTGCACTCCTCTCGTATTCTTCGACCGTTCTTTGGCCTTTGAACTCGGAATTCAAATCCGTTTGCGGATTACTAACCGTAAATCTCTCACGGACATGGAAATATAAGATAATCAACCCAAAAAATAATAATTCAACTCGATATACGAAGACGAAGACAATATATACAATATGAGTTGAAAGTGTAATATCTTTTGACTTAGAACTTGAAATCAATAGTATGAGTAACCGAAATGACCGTAACTCAATCAAGAATGATTTAAGACTAAATTAAAGTTCAATATCCATGTTATACAAACATATATACATACAAACACAATTCACACTAGAATGCAAACTACATAGAGATAGTCTCCAATCATGCATTTTCAAAAACATGTTATTTTCATACCAATGCATGAGCATTCATCTTCAAGTGTGTGAATGTGTTATACATGGTGCACAACGATATAGGGACACATATGAATGAATTGTATGTTTGTGTCTATAATGGTGCACAATGATGCAGTGACACAAATGTATGAATTATGTGTGTGTGCCTAAACCTTGTAAGTGAAAGATAAGGTCTTAGTATACCTTTGTAGAACCATATTGCATCCTTTCTCTTTGAAGACTTTGAACTTGCTTTGACTAGT
Organism: Dipteronia dyeriana; assembly: GCA_032871835.1. Classification (NCBI taxonomy): domain Eukaryota; kingdom Viridiplantae; phylum Streptophyta; class Magnoliopsida; order Sapindales; family Sapindaceae; genus Dipteronia; species Dipteronia dyeriana. The sequence goes on from CM065296.1 coordinate 41,979,720, forward strand.
TGTTCTTTCTTCTTTGAAGCTTGAATCATCATGAATCTAAAAAACAAATATCATTACAAGTAAACATCATTTTGATATGGAATTAATGCCAACACAAACTAAAACCTAACGTAGCTTTCAGTTGGTTGAGAGGTAGTTTTGACCTCGGGGGGCCTGGATCGTTATACGTTGGGCTTTTCCTGAATTCTTGCTTTGGTGTAAGAATCTCAATCCGATCATGTTGAGCTCCACCCTTGGTACTTCTAAAACTTGATGACCTTTCCTAGCTTCGGCGGGGTGGCTCCACATCTTGACCTCAAGACCTGTGGTTCCATGGTGGGTAATCTCAGGCTTGTACTCAGACTAGGAGTGTGAAAATTTTTCTCTTTGGTCCCTAGCCACATTTGGCTACTAACAGAAGTCCCCTCTGACTTGAACACTGGTGATTGAGTTGGGGTTGGAGTCAGATTTCCTATTTTAATTGAGAAATTTTCCCTCCATTATCGTTACCAAAGTCTTGGTGGAAATCTTCTCATTAATTGTATAAGTGATGTGGCGAGCATAAACTGGTGTATTCCCCAAAATAATCCGGTTGTGCTACGACCGTTCTAGGGATACGAGGCAATCCCACCGATGATTTTACTTCCGTGTCACCAACGTCGCTACTCCATCCTCTCTTATTTAAACCCGGCTGTTTCAAAGCCTTCCTCACACTTTCTCTTCTTTCAAATTTAAAATTTCATTTTTTTTCGAAGAGACAAAACCTTCATCTCGTTATCTTCTTATTCCTCTCTCTTCTTTCATCTTAACCCTAAGTTTTTCTTCTACCATGTCAAAAACCGGCCGCGATTCTGTCGACTCCATTATCGATGGTGAGGAAACTACCAGCCTCGTCTAAAGGATGCGGATGTGAAAATTTTTTGACAGCGATGACTCTCCTCCAAACTCGGTCGATTAGGAAAGTTGCCATCAAAGCTTGGTTTTCTAACAAGCCCGATAGCCTTCTGAACCTGGTCGATGAAGACTTTGATAGGGAGCCAGAGAAGGTTATGGCTAGAAAGGATCAAATTACAGTTACGGGTTCCCTTTCGGAGGGACTTATTCTCTACGACTTCAGGGTCATCCCGGAGGTCATCCCAGATTCTACCATTGACTTGAGGTCGATTGACCATATAAGAGCCAATTATGGCATCCCTGACAGTGTTTCCATCTCCGTTTCATCCAAGAATTATAACGTCTTCAATCCTCCAAAAGGCTTGCTTCCAATTCATGTAGCAAACCTCAAGAATGGGGTTAGGCTTCCTCTTCATCCTACTCTCCAACGAGCTCTCAATGCTCTACAACTAGCTCCTCTCTAGCTGACACTCAGCTTTTGGAGGTATCTGATTGGCTTTCTCCTACCGTAGACACAACAGTGTGAGTTCAACAAGGTCACTAGGGAACCCGGGGTAGAGGAGTTGCCTTACCTCTTTCAAATTGGAAGCTTATCTGGTGCTCCCCAAGGTCAGTTCTATGCAAAAGCTAAGAACAAGCTCAACTTTATCATTCCCGGCACTTTAACGAAGGATCCCTCCTGGAAGAAGAAATGTATCCTGGCAGGGGATGCCTGGGATAACTTGATATTTATTAGCGGTCCCCATATCTTTTAGTGACAAACCAACATGGGATCGGGATTCCTTGCTCGCTGAGTCTAAAGCAGTCTTGAAGGCCATCATCGTCAGGAATTACTTGAACTTGAAGTTCCCAACTGTCAACTACTTCAACTCTTACAGAGTGAATCAATACCTGTGAATCTCTACCGCTACTCCTCGTAAGTAAAGTAACGCTCAACTATCTTGCTTCAGTAGTAGATAGGTCATTGGACTCTGTCTCCACATTCCATGATCAAAGCTCTGCTTACTGCAGTCTCTAAAACAACCAACTAGATTTGCAGCTCCTCTCTGGGAATTGGCTTGACTAGCAATGGAGGGCTCGTTAGATACCTCTTCAAGGCTTGAAAAGCTTGCACGCTCTCCTGGTCTTACTTCATGTTTCTCCCCTGCTTGATAGTTTTGAAGAAAGAGAGACATTTATCGGTGGAGCAAGAAATGAACCCGTTGAGCGCTGCTACATGTCCGGTCAAGACTTGTACCTGTTTAAATGACGTGGGGGATTCTAGGTCCAAAATGGCCATTATCTTTTCTGGGTTGGCCTCTATGCCCCTCTCATGAACCATACAGCCTAGAAACTTCCCCGCAGTTACCCTAAAATCACATTTGGAGGGGTTCAATCGCATCTGGTTTTCCCTTAGGATCAAAAAAGTTCAGCAAAGGTCATCTTGATGTCCTTCTATGGTTAGTGATTTTGTGATCATCTCATCGATATACACCTCCATCGACTTTCCAATTTCGGGCCTGAACAGTCAGTTAACTAGCCGGTGCTATGTAGCCCCGTATTCTTAAGTCCAAACGGCATCACCTTGTAGCAATACAGACCCTGTCCGGTAATGAAACTGGTATTATCCTAGGCTGCTGGATGCATCTTAATCTGGTTGTACTTCAAGAATGCATCCATGAAGCTTAAGAGCTTGTTCCCGGATGTGGAGTCGACCAATTGATCGATCTTTGGTAGAGGAAAGTTATCTTTTGGACATGCCCGGTAAAGGTCGTTGTAGTCGACGCACATACGCCACTTCCCATTCACCTTCGTGACCATGTCCACATTGGCGATCCATTCGGGGTAACGTGCCTCTCTGATGAAGCCTGCTTTGATCAATTTTTCCACTTTCTCATGAGCCGCAACATTTCTTTCGATGTTAAAATGATGTCTTTTCTGCTAGATGGGATTGAAGGTCGGATCCACAATCAATCGGTGAGCAACCAATGATACTGGAATCTTGGGCATCTCGTCATGACTCTAAACCCGATCAAACCTTCCTTCAATTTTGGTTCGTGAATAGCTCCGACCTTGACAACCTTGGAGGGATCGTCACTTCTAATGGGTATCTCTTCTAATTAATTCACGGGGTGCCTGCAGGCCCATTGTTGCTCTGTTATTCCTCATTCGACATCATGGTGTCATCCTCTGGATGATCTGCGGGCTTCATACCCTCCAAGGTCATCCCCGGTGCTTCCATATCTTAGATCGTTACGACTTATGTAAATTATTTCCCTAATATTGCTGGGTTAGCAGACACGGCGTAGCATTTCCTGGCCACCTACTGGTCCCCACGTACCTCTCCCACCTTGCTCTCCACCGAGAATTTCAAGACATTATGGTAGAAATATAGGACTCCCTTCAACAATGATAGGAATGGTCTCCCTAGTATTACGTTGTAGGCCGATGGGGTGTCGACCACAACAAAGTCTGCCATAACGTTTTGTTGGAGAGGTACGGTTCCAGCAATCACTAGGAGGATCTTTGATCCTATTGGTATGATCGAGTCCCAGTGAATCCACATAGCGGGGTTGTACAACTATTGTCACACAACTGCTTCAAATTCAGCTTTTCCAATGTGTCCTTGAAGAGGATATCTATACTGCTGCCTGTATCAACGAGTACGTGGTGGACCACACAGTTGGCAATCTATACCGTGATCACCATGTGATCATCATGAGGCTACACGGTGTTATAGACATCTACCTCGGTGAAAAGAATCTATGTTGACTGGGTGGGGCCAACTGGCTTTGGTCTACCTTGAAGATACCCCGACCTTCATCTACACAGGAAATCTTCTTGGCATGGTTTTTTCTAGAATTGGTAGAGGTGCCCGCTAGAGTTAGTCTTCTTCTGATGGTATGTATTACCTGGATTTGTTACATCAGATCCGTCTGTTCCCACTTTCTCTTCTCAGCATGCTCACAGATCTTGGCCTGTACTTCCCTTCTAGTTTGAATATTGTCCATGACCTGCTACAAGAACTCTATCAAACATCCTCCCCTTATTAGTGCCTCGATCTGGTTATGCAGGTTATAGCACTCTGAAGTGTTGTGTCCCACGTTCTCAAGGAAGTCATAGTACTTGTACTGGTTCCTCCTGTTCGTTGGGGCTTTCATGAGTACGGTCTTTTGGAGCAGCCTTTTATCCCGAATGGCAAGGTAGATTATTTCAAGGGATGCAGTTAAGGGAGTGTAGTTATCGCACCCTCTTTCGTCTCGCATTACGGGGGCCACAGTCCTTGGAGAAGGTGAAGTGCACGGAGGGGTTTGCCTCGTCAGATACCTTTCTTGCCGAGGTTGGGAAGCGGGTAATCGGTACGTCGATTTGTTGGAAGGTTTGTTCTTGTTTTTCTGAGCTGGCTCAGGTGTGGGAGCTTCCTTCTTTTAAAACTTCACCGTTCTCATATCATCATGCTCCATCTTGACCTTGAGTTGTTCGTTAATCTCGACCTGCTCAAGAACCCAGTCATAGGCCTTCTGATAGGTCGTTGGAGGTCGCTTAGTAAAGGATCAGAAAAGCTTACCCACCCACAGGTTCTGTCAAAAGTTGGCGAGGGTCTCTCTCTCAGCGAAGACTCCCATCTAGATGACTTTCTTGTGAAAGCACTCCATGTATGACCGAAGCGTCTCTCCTCGCTCTTGGACCATATACTGAAGGTGTATGGGATCCTTTGGATGCGGTTTGACCCCATGGAATTGTGAGCAGAAATCTATTGATTGCATTGTGAAATAATCCACGCTACCAGCAGGCAGCTTCCTAAACCATGTCTTTGCATAGTCAGTCAAGGTGGTAGGGAACATCCTGCACATGGCTGCCTTGGTAGTATTATGGACTTCCATATGTTGGACAAAGCTCTCCAGATAGCTCAAGGGGTTCTCTGATCCAGAAAATTTATCCTTCGACATTTTAAATTTTGGTGGGAGCTTCGCTTCCTAGATCCTTCTAGCGAAGAAAGTATTCATTTCGCTCATAAGAACCTTCTTGATCTTCTTTTGCTTTCCCTTCTTTATCTGCTAGATCTCTTTCTACAGCTTTGCCAGCTGATATATCAGGCGCTTGTTCCTGGGATTCTTTGAGTTGATCTTGGCTTCCTCGTTATCGGATCCCTCCGAAGAACTGGCGATCTCTACCCGATCTTATTTACGAGCGGGATCTGCCTAGGGGCTTTGCTGGCTACCCTCCTCTCTATTCTGGGCTTCTGTTAGGATTATGCTCGATAGCAAAAGAATAATATTGTGTTTGACAATATTTTCATATATAATAAAGTGATTTCTAGCTTAACAAATCCTATAGCATTTATAGTTTAATTATTATAATTGTCAAAAGTAATTAATCATAAGGTCAAAAGACTATGAGAACATAAGAATTGCTCATACATCTAGATATGTATGAGGTAGACACAATTCTTTAGTTAGTCTTGAATAATATTCACATCTTAAGATAAAAGGTTGGGCACCTTTATCTTGTCAAAGTTGTAGATTCTTTTTCTTGCATTTGAGTGGGATCAAATGTGTTATGATGGGTCTAAAATCATCAAAGTGTGGTGTCTTTGGGCAAAAGAATCTAGTGCACTAGGTGCATTGAATAGGATCACAATAAAATACATTATCTAGAACCGTCAATAGATAAAAGTTTTTCATTTGAAGACAATGGGAGAGTCTATCTCAATCCTGAGATAAATGATGGACTTATGGTTACAAGTGTTATCATTTGAGCTATCAATGAGTACGATTATATAGCATAGTCTATCCTCGATAGTTTGGTGGCATTCATTTGTTAATCGATAGAGGACTTCATTTATAGATATAGACATTGTGGCTCCATTTATTAAATGAGAGTAGAATATCATCATATGGATGTTTTGAGGTATTGGATATTAAATCTTAACGTTAAGTTTTCAATAGTGTCTATTGAAACATGGCTTCTGGACAAATCAAAATATTCAAGTTCAGAATGTGGTCATAGGAGTAAATATGGTAACCTGGAAAGCTATAGAGGGTCTATGAGCTCTTGGCGATTACTGGTATTCTTCACGAGGATACACTTTCTCCAATAAGGTTGTCTAGGGTACGAATGAGTAACATCAACTTATTCTATCTTTATTTTAGAGTTCAATTTTAGTTCTTTAGTGAAATGAACTAAAATTAAATAGATCGGACCTAAGTGAATCGTTTATTGATTGTGATTGAGTTGTGTCTATTGGAGCTTAAATTTAGATAGCCCACCAAGATCCCCAATCCACACGAACTTGTATGGATCACTTGATATGTTCTACCGGACCAATTTAGGGGTCCATCTAGAATTGTATTGAGGTATGTGGAATTGTTTCTTTTTGTAAGAATGAGTCTAGTTCACATGTGGACTTTTATAAAGGTCAAATGGATTTAATAAAATAAGAAAATAATATATTGGCCTATATATATGTGTTGGGCGGCAAGGCTATTTAGAATAGCTTAATTATATTATATTATATTATTATTTAATTAAATAGAAATTAATTAATTTGATGATTAATTAATTATTTAATTAAAAGTCAAAATCTTTTTCTATTAGGATATGGTCTCCTAATATTATACTATTGTTGGTAGTATAATTAATATTAAAGACTATATTTGATAAGCAGATAAATAAAAGGAATTATTTATCTAATCAAATTAGGAAGTCTTTAATATGGTTACAAATACACTATTGAGTTGGATTAGGAGTCTTGGTGTAGGATAGAATTCTTTTTATAAAAGGATTCTTAACCACCAAGTAAATCCTTCTTAGGAGAGGATTTGGTCTCCTATATATACTACTTGTAAATTTTGACCAAGCCTTAGTTTTTGGTGTGAGAAGTTGTTTTTTATTTGTTTTTTTATTGTTATATAAAAAAAAACTTCGTCCAACTTATTGTGTGAAGAATTCGGCCAAGCATAGAGAAAAGAGGGAACGTTTTTGTTTTCGATAGTACACTAGTATCCTTTGCATCAAAATTTGTGTACAACATCGAATCAAGGTTCACGCGAGTTTCAATCAAATTGATTGATAATTCAAAAGTGACCGGACGTTCTTGGTTTTTCTCTTATGGGGTTATTGTGACTAATAAAGAAGAAGATTTTGTTTGTTTCCATCATCAGGTATACAATTTAAAGAAATGGAGTCCACATTCCTAGGTGATTCTCGTTCGTGATTGGATTTGAAGATCTTACGGATTCAATTCGACGCTAGTTCAATCGTCATGAAAAAAAAGGTACGATATTTTTTATATAAATCAATTAATCTAGGGTTAAGGTTCTTGTTATTAAAAGGGAATTTTTTTATTTATATGAAAATTTTAATTTTCTAATTTTCTCACGCTTTCGTTGCTTTTTGAACCCGTTTTTTACTTATAATTGGTATCAGAGACAGGTTGTTCCCTTGATTAATTGATGTATGTGTACGTGAATCTTTTTCTTTTTATTGTATATATGTATGTTTTAGAAATAGATGACACTCTAGGTATTCGCATATATATTTACATTGGAATGTATGGATATTTATATGTTTTTTATGTTGATTGTTATTGCTCAATTTTGGTCCTAGAATTTCAATGTATTTTGTTTTGGGAATGTAACAAGAATGGTGGTCTATCATCGCCATAATTTCCTTCTTGGTAATTGCTAAGTTTTTATTTTATTTTATTGTTGTAATAAAAATAAAGCAGCTATATTGTAATGATAATAAAAAAAAGCTGCTATATTGTAATAATAAAAAAAAATTGAAGTATTTTTTTTATTTATAATTCTTCTGTAGTACATTCAAGTATCGAAGACTCGAAGATTTGAAGAATTGGAAGCAGCCGGAACAAGTTTGGGACCGTGCGAGCCGTAGCAACGAACGTTCGTGCGAAGAGCGCGCAACCACATTTGTTGTGGCATGGGCTGCGCAAGGCAGCCCTTTGGTAGCCATGGGCTGCGCATGGCAGCCCTTTATGGGTTTGTGGCATGTGCACGCCCATGGGTAAGGGCGAAGGGTACGCACACCCATGGGAGGTATCCGAGGGAGTCCAAACGACGAACATCGCTTGAAGACTTGTTCGCCAAGAAAGGAGTTCTTGTATTCCAAGACATATGTAATTTACTTGTTTTTCTAGGATGGACCAAAATTGTAGCTATTTATATTTTTATAAATATTGCAATGTTTGTCATTGTTTGATAACATGTTATATAGAATAGGAGTGCCACTCATATATCTCTTTTGGTATGAACATGCATAGAATGATTTAGGTATCTAAATTGGCATCTAGATAACTTGGTAAATCATTCTTTGGAATTCGATCACACGCCTTAAACAATTGAGTGGGAGAAGGTATTTTGGAACACCTACGGCCTCCAAGTTTAGTTGAGCTTTATGTTTCGTAAATAACCTCCCAAGAGGTATTCATGAATGGAATTTAGCAAGATACTTCCTTAGAAGAATAGACTAGACAATTAGCCCAAATGATATCTACTCCCAAAGGAGGGATATTCGTGAGGGATTATATTAAAGGTCAATAACTTGGTAACACACTCAATGTAGTTTTATTAATATCCCCCCAAGAGTTCTTGTTAATAAAATTGCAAGGCTAAAATAGAAAATGTTGGTTGTTATGTTAACAATTAGGTGGGACCTAGTCAAACTAGTAAATTGTGCGTACTCCCAAAGGAGGCGTGACATTTATGGGTGTTGGATCACCGTTGAATTTTTACGATTGAATTATTTAATTGAAGATAATTATTCAAAATTGTTATATCATGATTGTTTACTTATATAATTTTTGTTATTAAAAAGAAATCATGACCCCATCCCTAATCAATATCCTAAAAAGATAATACTTTAACTGATGATAATTATGTCACATGGAAAAGGAATATTGGGTTGTTGTTGCAAATTGAAAAGTATAAGTTCATTATGTATATTCCTTAACCACCAAACTAATGAATCTACTCAGGAGCAAAGAGATGAGTATCATTAGTGGAAGTCTTTAGATGAGATGGCTAAATGTACATTACATTATGGCCATCATTTCCAACGTGTTGCAACAGCAACATGAAGGAATGGAGACTGTTGCCGATATGATGATGTCTCCAGATAGGGATTCATATGGTTGGTAAATTTGCTACTATTAAGACCCGTTAGAAGGTCAAGAAACTACAGAGGAAAAAGCAACTTGGGCCTTCTTAGAAAGAGACCAAGAAAGTAACCAAGATCAAAGAGAAGTGTTTCCTTTGTGGTGAAATGGGTCAAAGAAAATAAACTGAATAAGAATGAATTCAACTTGCATTTAGGCAATGGAACGTTGGTGTCTACTAGTGTAGTGGGAGATATTAGAATCAATTTAGATTCTAATAGGCATTTAGTGTTTATAGACGTTTACTATATACCTCAGTTCAAGAGGAATTTAATTTCGGTTTCTTGCTTAAATAAATTTGGTTATTCGGTTACTTTTAATAAAACCTTTATTATTAGTAAGAATGACAAAATTATTTGCAAAGGTACATTGGAAAATGGTTTATTCTATTTGCATGGAAATATCTCTCACTTGTTAGACACGGAATCAACGGAACCCAATCATAAAAGAGTAAAATTATCAAAAGATGAAACCTACCTATGGCATATGCGCCTAGGTCATATTAACCTTAATAGGATTAAAAGGTTGGTAAGTGACAGACCTCTAAGTGACTTAAAGGTTGATGATCTACCAACCTGTGAATCTTGTTTGGAAGGTAAAATGACCAAAAGGTCATTTACGACCAAAGGCGCAAGAGCCATCGAATGTTTAAGATTGATACACACTAATATGTGTGGACCTATGAGCATTCAAGCTAGAGGTGGATATGAGTACTTTATCACTTTCACGAATGATCACTCAAGATTTGGCTATGTGTATCTCATGAGACATAAGTCGGATGCTTTTGATATGTTCAAAGCATTTAAAGCTGAAGTAGAAAATCAGCTTGAGAAACGTATAAAAATCTTGAGGTCCAATCGTGGTGGAGAATATTTATCTGGTGAGTTTCAGCAATATCTTATTGATAATGGAATAATTTCTTAGTTTTCTGCACCAGGCACACCTCAACAAAATAGGGTGACAGAAAGAAGAAATAGAACTCTTTTGGATATGGTTAGGTTTATGTTGAGTTATTCAACACTCCCTGATTCTTTTTGGGGATAGGCTTTACAAACAGCAATGTACATTCTAAACGATGTACCATCTAAGTCGGTTCCTAAAACACCGTATGAGTTGTGGACCGGGCGGCCTAGTTTACAACACTTAAGGGTATTTGGATGTCCTACGCACGTGTTAATTGGAAAGACAGAAAAGATGGAGTCCCGTTCATAAACATGTATATTTGTAGGGTATCCAAAAGGAACAAAAGGATATTATTTTTATAGTCCTTCAGATCTTAAAGTATTTGTTTCGACAAATGCCAAATTTCTAGAAAAGGACTATATGAATAATTTTGTGCTTAAAAGTAGAATTGTCCTGAATGAGCTTTTAGGAGATACAATTCCACAAAAGGTTCCGCAACCAAGTCTAATTGTAAGTTCCATACCAACACAAGATCAACGATCTACCATACCTCGTCGTAGTGGGAGGGGTGTTAAACAACCTGAGAGATACATCGGTCTAGGAGAATCTGTAGAGAATCTTTCGGACGACGATGACCCTATACGTACAAGGAAGCAATTGTAGATGTTGATTGTCACCATTAGCAAAAGGCAATGCAATCCAAAATTGAATCTATGATAAAAAACAAAGTCCGATCTCTTGTAGACTTGCCTAAAGGGATAAAACCCATTGGGTGCAAATGGGTATACAAGAGAAAAAGAGGAATGGATGGAAAGGTGGAAACCTTTAAAGCTAGATTGGTAGCTAAAGGTTAAACACAGAAGGAAGGTATCAATTATGAAGAAACCATCTCTCCTGTGGCCATGCTTAAATCCATTAGGATACTCTTATCCATTACGGCATCTCTAGACCTAGAGATTTGGCAAATGGACATCAAGACTGCTTTCCTTAATGGAAGTCTTGACGAAAGCATCTATATGATGCAACCAGAAGGATTCATTGAAAAGGGCCAAGAGGAAAGGGTATGCAAGTTGCAAAGACACATATATGGATTGAAGCAAGCATCCAGATCCTGGAACATAAGGTTTGATCAAGCCGTAAAAAGTTTTTGATTTATTCAAAACCTTGATAAACCTTGTTTATATAAAAGGATTAGAGGTGAAAAGTTGGTTTTCCTAGTTCTTTATGTTGGTGATATACTACTCATCGGAAACGATGTAGGTGTACTGACATCAATAAAAGAATAGTTAGCAAAACAATTTGATATGAAGGACTTAGGAGAAGTAAGTTATATTCCTGGTATCCAAGTCATAATGGATAGAAAGAATAGAACGATTGCATTATCCCAAGCTTCATACATAGATAAAATCTTGTCTAGGTTTTCCATGCAAGATTCCAAGAAAGGTATGTTACCTTTTAGACATGGAATCAAACTTTCTAAGGAACTAATTCCTAAGAATGAGAATGAAGAGCAATTCATGAGTAGAGATGCATCGACAGTTGGAAGTCTCATGTATGCAATGCTCTGTACTAGACCAGATATTTGTTTTGTTGTGGGCATAGTTAACAGGTTTAAATCGAAGGCTGGTCCTGATCACTGGACGACAGTCAAGAATATTTTCAAGTATCTTAGGAGAACGAAATATTTTATGCTTGTATACTCTGTAGGGGATTTAATTCCCGTTGGGTATACTGATTCTAATTTTCTGTCAGATTCTGACTCTAAGAGATCAACATCAGGATCTGTGATTACTATTGGAGGAGGGGGAGTCATATGGAGAAGTATCAAGCAATCTTGTATTGCTGATTCCACCATGGAAGCCGAGTAAGTAGCCGCATGCGAGGCTGCTAAAGAGGCTGTCTGGACCCACCAATTCTTGATTGTCTTGGAAATGGTTCCTGATGCGAATAAGCAGATCACTATCTATTGTGACAATAGTGGAGCAGTGGCTAATTCGAGAGAACCACGAAGTCATAAGAGAGGGAAACACATTGAAAGAAAGTATCACCTACTAAGAGAAATTGTGCATAGGGGTGACGCGATGATTACCAAGATCGCGTCAGCAGAAAATCTAGCAGATCCCCTTAAAAAGGCTCTTCCATAAAAGAGTTTTGATGGGCATCTAGAGAACATGGGGATGAGAGATATGACACATTTGCTATAGAGCAAGCAAGTGGGAGGTTGTTAGGATTATGCTCGATAGCAAGAGTATAATATTGTATTTGACAATCTTTTCATATTAATAAAGTGTTTTCTAGTTTAACAATTCTTATAGCATTTATAGTTTAATTATTATAATTGTCAAAAGTAAATAATCATAAGGTCAAAAGACTATGAGAAAAGAAGAATTGTTCATACATCAAGATATGTATGAGGTAGACACAACTCTTTAGTTAGTTTTGAATAATATTCACAACTTAAGATAAAATGTTGGGCGCCTTTATCTTGTCAAAGTTGTAGATTCTTTTGCTAGCATTTGAGTGGAATCAAATGTGTTATGATGAGTCTAAAATCATCAAAGTGTGGTGTCATTGGGCAAAAGAATCTAGTGCACTGGGTGCATTGAATAGGATCACAATGAAACACTTTATCTAGAACCATCAATAGATAAAAGTTTTTCATTTGAAGACAATCGAAGAGTCTATCTCAATCTTGAGATAAATGATGGACTTATGGTTGCAAGTGTTATCATTTGAGCTACCAATGAGTACGATTAAATAGCATAGTCTATCCTCGATAGTTTGGTGGTTTTCATTTGTTAATCGATAGAGGACTTCAATTATAGATATGGACATCGTGGCTCCATTTATTAAATGAGAGTAGAATTTCATCATATGGATGTTTTGAGGTATTGAATATGAAATCTTAACGTTAAGTTTTCAATAGTGTCTATTGAAACATGGCTTCTAGACAAGTCTAAATATCCAAGTTCAAAATGTAGTCATATGAGGAAATATGGTAACCTGAAGAGCTATAGACAGTCTATGAGCTCTTGGCGATTACTGGTATTCTTCACGATGATACACTTTCTCCAATAAGGTTGTCTAGGGTACGAATGAGTAACATCAACTTATTCTATCTTTATTTAAGAGTTCAATTTTAGTTTTTTAGTGGAATGAACTAAAATTAAATAGATCGGACTTAAGTGAATCATTTGTTGATTGTGATTGGGTTGTGTCTATTGGAGCTTAAATTTAGATAGCCCGCCAAGATCCCCAATCAACACAAACTTGTATGGATCACTTGATATATTCTACTGCACCAATTTAGGGGTCCATCTAGAATTGTATTGAGGTATGTGGACTTGTTTCTTTTTGTAAGAATGGGTCTAGTTCACATGTGGAATTTTTATAAATGTCAAATGGATTTAATAAAATAAGAAAATAATATATTGGCCCATATATATGTGATGGGCGGCAATGCTATTTAGAATAGCTTAATTATATTATTTTATTTTATTATTTAATTAAATAGAAATTAATTATTTTTTTGATTAATTAATTATTTAATTAAAAGTCAAAATCTTTTTCTATGAGGAGATGGTCTTCTAATAATATACTATTGTTGGTAGTATAATTAATATTAAATACTATATTTGATAAGTAGATAAATAAAAGAAATTATTTATCTAATCAAATTAGGAAGTCTTTAATATGGTTACAAATACACTATTGAGTTGGATTAGGAGTCTTGGTGTAGGATAGAATTCGTTTTAGAAAAGGATTCTTAACCACCAAGTAAATCTACCTAAGGAAAGGATTCTTAACCACCAAGTAAATCCTTCTTAGGAGAGGATTTGATCTCCTATATATACTACTTTTAAATTTCGACCAAGCCTTAGTTTTTGGTGTGAGAAGTTGTTTTTTATTTGTTTTTTTATTGTTATATAAAAAAAAACTTTGTCCAACTTATTGTGTGAAGAATTCGGCCAAGCATAGAGAAAAGAGGGAACGTTTTTGTTTTCGATAGTACACTAGTATCCTTTGCATCAAAATTTGTGTACAACATCGAATCAAGGTTCACGCGAGTTTCAATCAAATTGATTGATAATTCAAAAGTGACCGGACGTTCTTGGTTTTTCTCTTATGGGGTTATTGTGACTAATAAAGAAGAAGATTTTGTTTGTTTCCATCATCAGGTATACAATTTAAAGAAAGGGAGTTCACATTCCTAGGTGATTCTCGTTCGTGATTGGATTTGAAGATCTTACGGATTCAATTCGACGCTAGTTCAATCATCACGAAAAAAAAGGTACGGTACTTTTTATATACATCAATTAATCTAAGGTTAAGGTTCTTGTTATTGAAAGGGAAATTTTTTTAATACGTAAATTTTAATTTTCTAATTTTCTAATTTTCTCACGCTTCTTTTGCGTTTTGAACTCGTGTTTTCCTACAGCTTCCCTCTTTGAGGCCGCCGGGCGAGGATCCTCTCGCTACTGCCAGTGTAACTAGTCTGGGTTGGTAATGTGTTGGTCTGCCAGGAACTGGGGCATGAGCCCTAGCCTATCCCGGATTGAAGGTTAAGGCCTATTCCTATTGTGGGTTGGCTCTAGCGGAGGAGGTCCTAACCGATCGAATGCGGGTTACCTGGTTCCAGGCCTGCTCGGCTCTCCCTCTGTGTTGGGATTTGCTGGCTGTACCACGATGCCCTCAGCTAGTAGACGAAGGCGGATGTTTTCCTCGAAGGCCGCCGCTTGATGGTCGAGCGTGGCCTGGCTTATCATAGGAGGGCCAGAAGCCTGTGCAACTGTTGGCTGGACCGAAACTTGGTTGTGGTGCCTGGATTTTCTTCCCTTCCTTTGGCCTTTTCGGGTTGATGCCATCGAAGGTTGTTCTGAAGCCTTGGGCTGTCATTGGGAGGAGTCGAGCCTCATAATTCCTGCAAAATAATAAACACGTAACTATTGATTTGATTAACTGGGTGTGTATGTTTCCTACAGACAGCACCAGAAAGTGTTAACAGAAAATTTACTCGGCATGAGAAATTCCAGTTAAGACCCTCGAGACCAATACCACGGAGGTAGAGGTCGAGGTTTGGTACCTTTGGTACCTGGATTGTTTGAACAAATATGTATGTCTGAAAGCAAGTGCTAACACGATGTGAAAGAGAATAATATGACTTTGTTATTAATCACAAATATCGTACAAAATCACTCAAATGCTTTTGATCACTTTAGGGTACAGTAAGGTGGCAACCTCATGCCTATCGAATAGTAAAATACAACGATGGTCATGCTCTGATCACATAATTTAGGCTAAACTCAACTCTCTCAATCTCTATTTTTCTTCTATGTGTATTCGTCCTCCCTTTATTTTTTTGTTCTCCAACCTTTTTTTTGTTCTATCCCTCTCTTCCTAGTGCATGCTTGGGCCTATTATATGCAGTCAAAATAGGTTTCAATTTGTGACTCTCCTGCCATGATTCTCTGAATCCAATCCCTTATTATCGGGCGGGATATTTTATTTAAAAGTAATTGACTTTTGATTAATAATGGATTCGAGAATAACTTATGTGGAGATAAGTTTGTTTCCTCTTTGGACTCAATCACTTGCCATACACGAACGTAGTGTTTCAATGTTCAGTGGAGTGTAAATATGATCCCGTGTACATTCATGGCGTGATTCCTCATGGAGGTCATCGAGTATGGCGTTCACTGTTTCGTAGAGCGAGGTAGATTCATGCCCTGGTCTTGGTACTAGGAGTTTGGTCCTGTGGACGCTCTTCTGCAGTAACGTAGATTTGTCGAGCTTCCTTCTTCCTGTCTGGGTAGGTACGAATCGTTCTTCAACGAAGTAGAGTGATGCTATAGTGTGAACTTGTTGTCCTTATGGGTTTCTTCTCATGTCTGGAGAGGATGGTGGGTTTCTAGGGAGATTGCGAGGTAGTTTTGACCTCAAGGAGCCTGGACCGTCATGCGGCGGACTTTTCCTAAATTCTTGCTTTGTTGTAAGGAGCTCGATCCAATCATGTCGGGCTCCACCTTGGGTACTTCTGAAGCTTGACGATCTTTTCTCTCTTCTGCGGGGTGGCTCCATATCTCGATCTGAAGACCTGGGGATCCATGGTAGGTAATCTCGGGCTTGGACTCGGGCTAGGAGAGTGGAAATTTTTCTCTTTGGTCCCTAGTTGGATACTAACAATAATTATAGATTTTTGAAAAGGGGGACACTCAAATTAACAATAAATCACCGGACCAACCTCATATTGTAAAAGAAATGCGGTGAACTTGACCAAAACCCTTTACTCATAAGGATAGAGTAAAAAAAGCAAATATTCCTTTATAAGTACCTGTAACCGTTTGCACCAGCTTTGACATGATGAATTTTGATGACCAAAAGCTTTTAATCACAAGGAAAGAGTAAAAAAAGCAAATATCCAATGTTTTTACGCACTTGGAGGAAAGTGGCAAGAAAATGAATTGAAGATTTGTTGGTTCCCGGAAAGTCACTGGAAAGAGGCAAGAAAAAAGTTTGTTGAAGGGTTTTTGTAATGGGGCAGAAATTAAACGATTTTAAACATCAAATTGTTTAATGTTACATTCATCTATTCTAAAATTCCACTGTATTGTGTCCTGCAATTTTTTACTAATTAGCCTTGCAATTTGTCTCCGTGGAAACCGGTGGGGGGGATTCCCATTTCCCCATTTTCTCCAAACATATATAAATATAATTATAATATCTATTTTATATTTATTTTTTATTCTTTGAAACCCTAGGTTTATAAACAAATTTACTCTTTTTACCTTAAAAACATAAACCTATAGATTTTTCAAAATACTTGGCAATGAATTGGCTTTTAATCTCTTTAGATTATCTATTATAAGTTTTTTTAATAAAAAACTGTTTGTATTACTTCACATATGAAATTGGTTTAGTTTTAAACTTTGAATTATTTGAAACACTTTAATTTGTATTTGAACATATTAATGAATTTTATTTTGTATTTGTAATGAAATGTTTGTTTTTTTTAGTTAAATGAATGGACCGGAGGAAACAGGTAGACGGAGAAAAACGGGAAAAATGAGAAACTGGGGATGGGGATGGGGATGGATATGTAAATCGTAATTTGAAATCAAACCTGGCGGTATCAAGGAAAACAGAAAATAACAGCATAAGAAAACCACGTTAGAAAAGCAGAGTTTGAACCGAGGCCCATGTTTCACACGGTGTCCTTAAGACAATTTTGCTGGACAAAACCGTATGTGTATTAGGTGATTGTCTCCCAGGATACAACGATTCAACAGTGGTAGGCCTAAGCACACCACTACCAGCGAACTCAAATCGAGTTTAAACTCACCAGGAAAAAAAGAAGAAAAGAATTCGACTGCCTCTAATTTTGGTATATTGTTTTCGGTAATCTGAACAGAATATTAGAGGTATTAAATACCCAAACCGAAACACTAGGGTTTTGGGATTAATTCGGGATTATTTTGGAAAATTCTGTTTTTTATTAAGGAAATAATTTAATTAGATATTATCCTCCAAAGATATTTACTTCTAATTAAAACCCGATTCTGTATTATTAGTGATCAAGTAAGAAATCAGAATCCAAACAATTAAAGCTTTCTTTATTCATCACAATCAAAAAATGTTGACTTAGGGAAATGGCAAAAGGTCAACTAGACTCTCACGATCCAATCGGAACGGCATTCGTATTCGCAGGTCACGCCCACACACGAGTCTTGCATTCGAAGGTTCAGGTTTATGATTTGCACCCCCCCCCCCACCCTACGCGCACGAGAGAGAGCCTCTATGCCACACATGTTGATATCTCATATCACACATTCACTTATAAACTATATAAAAATTATTTCCCTAAGCAATGTGAGATTCATTTTAATCCCTACACAATGGGTTCACTTTGAGATCATTCACCCATTAACCATTTTGTGAATTTGAGTATACCATTTCGAAGTTCTCACGGAGGAAAATTCGAATCCACTTTTATCTTCCAATTTTATGGAATTTATCATACTCAATTTGTGCTCTCAAAATGAGAGTTTATAAAAAAAAATCCAATAATCCCCCATATGAATGAAGTTGACCTATGAGACACAAAGAATATGTTTGGTAAGTTCAAACGGTCGAAACCTGCATAGGATAGGTAGGTGTTACCCTTTGAACCTTCCCTTGTATAGTTATGCTTACTTTACTGGCTAATCAGTAGATGTGAAATCCTTGAACTGTTAGGCCATTTTGTGTAAACGATACACACCTTACACAGGTATCTTCCATACCCGATTTGGTTCTTATTTTTATGTTCGTTTTGGCCATGAACATGCGCCTGATTATGTGATAGTCTCTGGACAATATAGTCATTAACTATTCTCTTTTAGAAGGGGCCCCACTTTTCTCTCTCATATAGGTGATTTCTTAATTACCCGCTTTACTCTGCTCGGATTTCCATAGCTAGGAATTTCGCCGCATAAGAATCATTAAAAGCTATAGTTTAACCTTTTCCCTACGGGCATCACTGCTTCATCATAGGAATGGACTTGAAGGTAACCCCCATAGTGATCCAACTAAGTCTTACAACTTGGTTGTCCCTTTGAACCTAGATCTCGGGATCTCCAGTCAACTAGGTTGGGTGTCCATTGTATAGATCTTTTATCTAATGGGCTTTAGTCCCATTCCTCTCGATGATGTCTCAACTAGTTCTCTGTTTAACCCTTTAGTTAGTGAATCCGCAATGTTATCTTTTGACCTTACATAGACAATAGTGATAACCCTAGTTGAGATTAGTTGTCTAATGGTATTATGTCTTTGACGTATATGTCTAGACTTCCCATTATACATGTTGCTCTGTGCTCTTCCTATTGCTGATTTTCTATCACAGTGAATGCAAATCGCCGGCACAGGCTTTGACCATCTTAGAATATCTTCTAAGAATTGGCTTAGCCATTCAGCCTCCTCCCCACATTTATCTAATGCTATAAACTCAGATTCCATGGTGGATCTGGCTATACATGTTTGTTTGGAGGATTTCCAAGATACCGCAGCACCACCTAGTGTAAATACATACCCACTAGTTGATTTTGAATCCTTCTTGTCAAATATCCAGTTAGCATCAGTGTATCCTTCTAGGACCGCTGGATATTTGGTATAATGCAGTCCATGATTACGATTGAATCGCAAGTACTTCATTACTCTTACTATTCCTTTGCAGTGAACAGCTCATGGATTACTCTTGTATCTGCTTAATTTGCCAACTGCATTAGCTATGTCTGGTCTTGTACAACTTGTTAAGTACATCAGACTTCCTATCACTCAAGAATATTCTAGTTGAGAGATGCTCTCACCCTTATTCTTAGATAGATGTAGATTTATATCTACTGGTGTTTTGGAAATTCCAGAATCATTGTTGTTGAATTTCTCAAGAATCATGTCAATGTAGTGTGATTGACTTAGTATAAGTCCGTTAGATGTCCTTGAGATGTCCTTGAGATTTTCATTCCCAACATTACATCAGCTGGTCCCATATCTTTCATATCAAATCTTGATTTCAACATATCCTTGGTGGATTTGACCATTTTATCATAACTACCAACAATGAGCGTGTCATCAACGTAAAGGCACACAATGACATATCCATTTTGTGTCCTTGACATAAACACATTTGTCACATTCGTTGATCTTAAATCTATTTGGCATCATAGCATTGTCAAATTTCTTATGCCATTGTTTTGGTGCTTGCTTTAAACCACATAAAGACTTCACCAAATTTACAGACTTTCTTTCCTTGTCCTGGAGCAGAAAAACCCTCATGTTCTTCCATGTAAATTTCTTCATCTAAAACTCCATTTAAGAAAGCCGTTTTCACATCCATTTGATGTACTTCAAGATTTCGTAAAGCTGCGATTGCAAGTATCATTCTAATGGAGGTTATTCTCGTCACAAGAGAATATGTATCAAAGTAGTCTAGGCCTTCTCGTTGATTGTAACCTTTAATTACAAGTCTCACCTTATACTTATCTATTGATCCATCTGCTTTCATCTTTCTTTTGAAAATCCATTTGGATCCTAACGGTTTACATCTCGAAAGAAGATCCACTAATTCCCAAGTATGATTTTGAAGGATGGAATCAATTTCGCTCTTAATTGCTTCTTTCCACAAGAGTCCTTCTGAACAGCTTACCGCTTCTTTAAAAGTTCGAGGTTAACCTTCTAGCAAATAGGTCATAAAATCTGGACCAAAAGACATTTTCGTCCTTACTCTTTTGCTACATCTAGGTTCATTCTTTACTTCATTTCCTTGTTCTTGGTCCTCACAACTATTAGCATGTGTTCGTTTTGACAAACATGCTTCATCTTTGGATTTACATGGAAATACATGTTCAAAGAACATTGCATTTCTAGATTCCATTATTGTGTTTTTGTGTATATCTGATATGTCAGATTTATAGACCAAGAATCGATGAGTACTACTGTTTTGTGCATATCCAATGAAAATTCAGTCAACAGTTTTCGAACCTATTTTCACCTTCTTAGGTATAGGTACGGCTACTTTGGCAAGACACCTCTACATTCGTAAGAATTTATAGGAAGGCTTTCTTCCTTTTCATAGTTCATATGGGGTCTTGTCTTCTTTCTTTCGGGGTACCTTGTTTAAAAGGTAATTGTTAGACAATATAGCATCACCCCATATGTTCTGAGGCACTCCAGAACTTATCAGCATTGTATTCATCATCTCTTTCAAGGTACGATTTTTATGTTCTGCAATACCGTTTTACTGAGGGGTATATGGTGCAGTGGTTTGATGTATGATTCCATGTTGTGCACAGAATTTACCAAACGGTGCTACCTACTCACCACCTCGGTCAGTTCTCAGTACCTTGGTTTTCTTGTTGAGTTGATTCTCAACTTCAGTTTTATAGAGACTAAACTTCTCTATAGCTTCATCCTTATTTTTCAACAAATATACATAGCAGTATTTGGTGCTATCATCTATAAATGTGATGAAATATTTGTTGCCACCTCTAGTTTGTAAAAATTTTAAATCACATATATCTGTGTGAATAAAATCAAGAGGTTCAGATTTCCTTTCAATAGTTTGAAATGATGACCTTGTTAGTTTTGCTTCAACACAAACTTCACACTTATGTTTAGGAACAATATTGAATGTGGGAATATGATTTAAGTTATTTAATCTGCGCAAAGTATCATAATTAACGTGTCCTAGTCTACCATGCCATAAATTGGAAGACTCAAGCAAATAAACTGAAGAATTATCTTTTGCTATGTGTATATTTTTATCAGAAGTACATGTCACTAACACGGTGGACAGTCCATTAATATTGCCAGGTAGACATCAGAATAGGCATCCAGAATCACTAAGGAATGGAAACCCGAGTATGTGTGAACACAAGTATTCAGTAAGTCATAACCTGCTCGGGACCAAATAACGTCATGTTCTACTCGGGACTGATATGAGAAACCTGAAAAAAAGAAATCCAGCACGTGATTTACACATAGAAAGAACCAAGAGTCATGCTCAAATACGCAAGACATCCATATTAAGAAGAATTTCTAGAGGAACAAAATATCAAACACGAAATAGGTTCCAAATCAGGCAACAACTTTACTTTGAAAATATTACATAATTATAAGGAAATAAGTCCTAATGGACTATAGATCTCCATACAACCTCCAAAAGAGGAAAGAGGTTAAAGACGACTCCAACAAGCAACCAATTATAATTACAAACAAATTCTTTCATTACTCGTTGTACAATGATTAGGGTTCTATGTATGTATAAATAGGCCATAATCTCATTGTTAAAGATATATAGAAAATATGCAAAAAAAATCCATAGTAGAGAGAAAAAAAAAGAGATCGAGTGGTGTAATTCTTTATTTCAATAGTGGATTTTAGCTCGGTTGTTTATTCAACCACCTGTGGACATTTCTCCGATCATCAGAGTTTTATCACTTAAAATTGTGTCTTATTAACTTAAAATTGCATTCTCCTTCTCTTCTCTTTGACAGGTTATAACGAAATCCAATCTTGTTGAATTTCTTATCCATCGAGAAATTGACGTCAACAATTGGCACTAGAAGAAGGGGTTCGAACCTCCTATATGATTAAGCAATGGCAGGTAACGGAAGCAGAAACAATTTTGGGGATGTCCAAAAATCTCCAGATAATGCTCATATAGGCGGGAGTTCACGAGATCTCGCCACAGCCACCGAGAACCAACCAGCATCCCTGGTTGGTATCCAACAAATCCCTCCAACCAGTGAGAACATAGCACGTCATTTTCATGAAGCACTGCAATAGCTACTGACAGATCCGACAAAAGAAGGGATAGATCTATTAGCTACGGGAGAGGCACAACCTCTAAATCCTCCACCTATAAGGCTTTGTTCGGTAATAGTTGGGCCGAAACCAGATGTACCGAAAGTGGGCAGAAACTCGCGACAAATGAATCAAGCTGGGGATATAACATGCAACCAAGACAAGGGACGTGAAACACCCGAGGAAGAACGACCAAAGGTGGGATCACGATCAGATGATCCATGATAGACACCGCAAACATGAACAACTCAGGGATCGGTCATCATCAACAGAGGATAGCGATCGGCACCATCGCAAACATCGTCATTGAACCATACGCTTGCAAGGATTGGCCCATAAGACTCGGGAACAGAGTGAAGAGGGGCTAAAAACAGGCATGACAATCACTCGATAGTTTAACCATCATAGAGAACCGGTGAGGGATAGAGATGTTATGGTTTGGAGCTTGACCCGAGAAGTCGAAAATAACAAGAGTCAAATGGACGTGTTGGTTAGACGATATGGATATATTGAGTTGTCTGATGATTACTCTGACAGTCCTTTTACTAGGGACATCTTACGAACCAAATTCCCAAAAAGGTTCAGGATGCCACATGTGGAACAATTCAAGAAGGATACAGATTCTAAAGAACACGTCAGACGGTATAAAAGCGCTATGGCTCAATATGCCCACAGCGACACTTTACTGTGTCTCAACTTTCCACAAAGTCTAGGAGATACAGGCTCAAGATGGTTCAGAAGATTGCCCCCAACAAGTATTAACAGTTTTATTGAGTTGAGCAGGAGTTTTTCGAGACAGTTTCTAGGCAATGTACATAGGAAAAAATTTATCGCTTACCTTTCTCAGCTAAAGCAGGGAAATGATAAGTCGCTGAAAAAGTATCTGGGGAGATTCAGCCAGGCGGTCTCAGAAATCAATAGTGCAAATGACGAAGCCATAATTGCTACTTTCATTAACAACCTATAGAATGGGCGGCTGTCTTTTGACCTGAGAAAGGATCGTCTGACCAGGTATGCGGACACGATGGATATGGCTTGAGGGTATGCATTAGCCGAGGAAGAAGAGTTAGCGACATGAGGTTGCTACATGCATGGAGGAAAGCCCGAACAAAAAGATGTCGAGTTGAAGTTACAGAACCACAAAGGAAAATAAAAAGGAAACAGTAAAGAAAGAAGCAAAGATAGAGGAAGTGGACATAACGTTAACCAGACCACAGAGAAGTTCCGAGGAAAATACACAAACTACACCCCTCTCCGAAAAAAACAGGAAGAAATCCTGGCAATATAAGTAGAAAAGAATCTGGTAAAAGAGCCACGCCGACAATCTCAATTTGCTCTGCGAGACATAACAAAATACTGCAAATTCCATAAGGAAATTGGTCATGAGACCCCCAAATGTTACCAACTTAGGGACTATATAGAGACCCTCATTCGGGAAGGATACCTCCAAGATATAATCCTGAAGAAAGATGAGAAGTCAAAAATGAAGAAAGAGACCAAGGCCGATCATAGTTCAAGTCGGAACAAAAGGGCTAGCCCAGAGGCAAATGAAGTAATACAAACTATCTTCGGGGGACCGTCAACTAGGAGAAGTAACCGGGAGTGAACTCATGAAATCCGAGAAGTAGTGGAGGTAAGACAAACTTTTGCTGTCAACTCCGTTGAACCAGACTCGAAAAGAATAAAGGAAGGATAGAGGCCGACTCGTATGGGGTCAATGTCCGACCAAACGATGCTCTCATCATAAGTGCCCGGATTGGCCACAGATAAGTCATGAGGATTTTAATAGACAATGGCAGTTCGGCCGACAATCTTAGTGTGGCTGTCTACGATCAACTTCTGTTAGACCGAAAGGATTTGTAACCTTTCTATACCCCACTCAGAGGATTTAGGGGAGTCGAAGTCAGATCTCTTGGGACAGTGAAGCTGCCCGTGAAATTTGGAGTAGCACCTTGTCAGAAAACAGCGCTACTCAATTTTATAGTAGTAGACCTAGACAATAGGCCTTATAATGCGCTGTTAGGTCAACCGTTCTTGAATAAAACTAAGGCAGTAATAGCTAACTACGCTCTAATGATCAAATTTTCAACTGATGAGGGGGTAAGAGTAGTTAAGGGGTCCTAGGAGATGGCTAGAAGAGCTAATCTCTCAATTTACAAAGACAGAGACAATAACGAACACGTGTGCACCATCACACGATCAGATCAGACTGAGCAAGAGTCACTGTTGTTCGAATTTGATCCAAGGGAAGAGCCGAAGAAGTTTAAAAGTGAACCAATAGAGGAAATAGTCTTCAAAGAAGATGAACCTGATAGGAAGATCAAAATCGGGGCTAATTTAGAAGGAAAGGTCAAGCAAGACCTTGTTTATCTACTTAGAGAATACATGGATGCATTAGCCTGGAGCCATGAAGATATGGTAGGAATAGATGCCCGAGTTATTTCGCACCACTTGGCAGTAGATCCAAACACAAAACCAGTAATACAAATGAGAAGGTCATTCAACCTTAAAAGAAGTCAGGCAATTAAGCAAGAAGTGGAAAAGTTACTCGCAGTAGGGTAAATAAAAGACGTCAACTACCCTCAGTGGGTAGCGAATGTGGTCTTGGTCCAAAACAAAAATGGCCAGTGGAGAATGTGTGTGGACTTCACGGACCTGAACAAAGCCTACCCAAAAGATAGTTTTCCACTTCCAAGGATAGGCAAACTGGTCGATGCAACATCAGGCCATTAATTACTTAGCTTCATGGATGCCTACTCGGGATACAATCAAATCAGGATCAATAAAACTGATGAGGAAAAAACAACATTAACAACCGATCAAGGCTTATACTGTTACACAGTAATACCTTTTGGGCTGAAAAACGCAGGAGCAATATACCAGAGATTGGTCAATAGGATTTTTGCTCGCTAAATAGGTAGAAACATTGAAGTTTACATAGACGACATGTTAACCAAAAGCATCTCGGTAGGTAAACATGCTTCAGACCTACGGGAAACATTCGATGTCTTGAGAAGATATCAGATGAAGTTGAATCCGAATAAATGCCTATTCGGAGTTCCTTCAGGAAGGTTTATGGGTTTCCAAGTTTACCAAAGGGGAATTGCAGTAAACCCTGAGAAGATCCAAGCCCTTCAGAAAATGACTTCACCAAGGACACTAAAATAAGTGCAACACTTGACTGGATGCTTAACTTCCTTAGGCAGATTTATTTCAAAGGCCACAAATATATGTGCAACCTTTTTAAAACTAATCAAAATGGGAAAAGGGTCGAATGGAATAAAGAATGCAAACATACATTCCTGAAAATCAAAGAGTACTTGGGGCAAGCTCCCATCCTTGAAAACCTAAAATGGGAGAAACTCTTCACTTATACTTGTCA
Organism: Dipteronia dyeriana; assembly: GCA_032871835.1. NCBI lineage: Eukaryota > Viridiplantae > Streptophyta > Magnoliopsida > Sapindales > Sapindaceae > Dipteronia > Dipteronia dyeriana. The sequence goes on from CM065296.1 coordinate 42,005,369, forward strand.
ATTACAGAATTAGCAACAAGCTCGGTTCTAGTCAGAACAGAAGATGGGGTACAGAGGAAGTATGCTACACCAGCAAGGCTTTTTTTTTCGGCTGAAATCAGGTATTCACAGACAGAAAAAATGACCCTAGCATTGGATTCAGCAGTAAGAAAGCTGATGCCATATTTTCAGGCTCATACGATTCAGGTTCTCACCGATTGTCCACTAAAGAAAATCTTACAGAAGACAGAAATTTCAGAGAGATTAACTAAATGGGCAAATCAGCTGAGTGGGTTCGATATTCAATACATCTCCAGGACATCTCTTAAAAGCCAAGCAAGGGCATATTTCATAGCAGAACTCGCAGAACCAAACCTGGAAGCAAAAGGAATGCTAGGAAAGAAATTCTCGTGGAGGCTATATGTTGATGGTTCCTCGAACACTCATGGCAGCGAGGCAGGGATCGTAGTTTGCACCCCGAAATAAGATGATGTTGAATATGCTATGAGATTCTTCAAAGCAACAAAAAAGGAAGCAGAGTATGAGGAATTACTTGTTGGGGTTTATGCCATAAATATGTAATTTGTAAATGGATTTATGAAATAAATAAAAAGAAAAATTCAATCCATTCTTGTTATATTATTTATTTTATAAACTTGTGCATATATTTAAACATCCAAGATTGCCAGATGTAATATCGAACTGTGTATATGAGTGTCATATACGGATGGATACAGTAAGAGACGTGCAATCTAAAGAGTCCGTAGATAGCAAATAAAGTTAGGTACTTTATTTGTGGTTAATCTATAGTTGCGGTCCATTCTGTAATGTACGATGATTCTATCCTGAATCATTCATATGAGATATGGGAATGGAGGCACCTTGCATGATGTGATCATATAGGACTGGGCCATGATCTATATGAATCTCTCACCAAGATCCGTTTACCGATGAGATTCATATATATCAACTAATGATGGCTATATGTGGGTGATCTTAATCCTGAGTGTCTTATCGACTCCTTCAGGTTAGATCGTGGTCTTTGATATACCATGGGTGAGGTCAGATGCAGTTCCCGATCAATATGCTTCGTATGTTGGAATTACGGTTTGGTTTGTGGCTGGGAAGGTTTGTATACAATAGTGGAATCCACTCCATCTTGTGAGAAGTAGACGGTAGTTCCCTTAAGGGTTGATTCGAGGCTTGGACAATATAAGCGCTCTCATAATTCTGTAAGGAAATAGGATTTATTGTTCATTATAGAATCAACGGTACTTAAAGGATATATGTAATTAGAGGGGTATAACGGACATTATGACCTAGCTCTAATTATGAACTACTGTGAAGGATCACACCATATGTAATAGCTATATCGATGGACACCGAGTTGTATCGGTCTGTGTAAAAGCGTCTGCAGTTGAGAGAGTGTAACTTCGGGTTTTTAGTGGAATAACACCGGAGTTAATAATCAAGGAATATTAATTAAAGAGTTTAATTAATGATTCCGAGGATTATTGGAACTTAAAATACTGTGGGTCCATTAGGTTCCCTTTCTAGCCCAATCAATTTAGGTAACAAGGGTCACGGTTAATTAATTGGATTGTCCAATAAATTGTGTTATAAAAGTGACACGTATTTATTCGGGAATTAATTGAATAATGAGATTATTTAATTAATGAATGTTAATAGTTAAATTAATTAAATAATTAGATTATTTAATTATATTGATAATTATGAATTATTAAATAACTATTTATTGGAGGGTGTTAATTGATATATGGATTTAGGTGAATATAAAATAATAGGATTTTTTTTTTTTTTACTAAATCATTTATCTAAGTATTTGAATTTAAATTTAAATTTAAAATACTTATTATCACTTTTAATATATTAGATATATTTGAAAAGGATAATTAAAAGAAATATATCAATTATAACACAAGAGATTGCATTTGATGCAAATTGGTGTGTACACATATATAAGTTTATATATATATATAACGCTGCTTGCTTACCGATATATATCAAAATATACATGTATATTTTCCAAAAACACTTCTAGCATTAATTATATATCTAGATGTCTTCACGCCTCTTATCTTCCTTTTTATATATATATATATATATCTTATACACCACGTTGCTGTACATTTTATATAAAGTCAACGGCCTTTATATGTATATATGTATATATATATATATATATATATATATTAAACCACATCTGTCAGTAGATTTTTGCATGAGATGCAATTCATGTGTGCATGAGATCAATACATCAAATTGAGAAGAAAGAGTTTCTTCAAGTATTTCTCTACATCCTCCATTCAAGTTTCTGAGATCGTGACGCTCCCACACGCAGTTACCAGTCCTGGGAGATAGCGAGGAAGATCGAGTGGTTCAGACAGGAGCATATCGTAAAGTGAAGGAGCCTCCAAAAGTTGGTATGATTTCCTTCTTCTTGATTATATCGATTACAATTTCCTGTGTTTACATATTGTATGTATTAGTTCTGAAAAATAATTACAATCACAAGTTCACTGGTACCAGATATAGATTATGATCTATATAAAAAATTTAAAACCTAGTTCCGTTGAGTGACCGGTGAACGGGGTTCCAACAATTGGTATCAGAGCCAGTTTATTTTTCGAAACAGGAAATTGTTTTCGATGCTCCTGTATGTATGAATTGTGTAGGCACAATTTAAATTGATTGTATGATGTTTTTGTATGTATATTAATTTTTTAAAAATTTACAAAAACATGATTGATCGTTAATTATATGGTATTGTGGATTTAGGGTTTATTGGTTGTATTATTATTATTATTTTTTTGTTTATATTTTTTTTTTACTATTATTGTATTGTAAAAAAAAATGTAACCTATTTTGAAGACCAGGAAAAATCGTGAAACTGGATTCGTGAGATGAATCGGAGTGACCTGAAGAGATTGGAAGATATCTGAAGTTACTAGAAGACCAAGGAATGCCTTGGGAAATTTTTGTATTTTTAGATTCCAATTTTTAGGTTAAATAATCCACAGTACTCGGTCAATTCATGTATGTTTTATATTATGTTATGATAAAAGCATTGCCATTAATACATATGTCATTTAGATTAGATGTGCCTACACAAATATATTTGATACGTCATACATGCATCATAGCCTGATATTTTATGTATTTTTTTAATGTGATTAAAATGGGCAATATACATAATTGGCTATGAATAATGAGATTAGTTTTTAATGGTTAGAAAACTTGGTAATTCTCATTAATATTAATCTAGTTATTAAAGAATTTAATACGTTAGATTAATAGGGTCATTTATTGTAATTAGGATTAATATGATTAATTACCTAATAATAAATGAACCAAAAAAAGTGTTAGAGTTTTAATTGTTAAAACTTGGTAAACACTATCATAATAATCTGACCTTAGTAAATAGTTTACTGAATCTTCGATTGTTCACTAATAGATTCGATTTTTAATTGTTAAAAATCATTAATAATTTATTAGTTAATTAGAATTTGGTTCTAATTAGTTAATGCACTAGATAACTTGATTAAAGTTAGTCGTTTAATTCTGTAGAGTCTAGGTGCATTAACGGTTAATAGAAAACCCTAATTTTAAAATAGTGAGTGGGAGAGGGATATATGACATATATATCTCGCAGTCTCCATCATTAGTTCAACACCGTGAGATCCGAGTGGGGCCTCATGACGGCTTTGTTTTCGTCCTCCCTAAGGAGGGTTTCCACAATGGTTAATACCAAGGTTGACTTCCTAAAAATAGGATTTCTGAGGGTATTTCGGGATTGACCGACCCTAAGGCGGCAATTCTCAAGTTAAGATCGTGAGATCTGAAATGGTGGGTTACACTCACGAAGGTTTTGATTAAGTTTGTTAATTAAAAACCTGACTGAATGAACGATGGTTGAATGATATGGAATAAGAGTTATTCTAGAATATCATTTGATTGAGAATGTCTCGGTCCAACATGCAAAGACTTGACCGACCCTAAGGCGGCACTTCTTCGTGATATGTTGGATTGTCGTGGTATAGTAACTAGTTTTAGGGTAGTTCTAGTTCGTTAAACATGTTCATGCATCATGTTTAAATTTATGATAAAGCACTCGCACTTGTTTTAAATAAATGACTGAATGAGTGTTTTATTTATTTCAGCAATAATGTCTTCTGCATTACTTCATATTCTCGCAAACGACAAATTAACTGGTGATAACTACACTAAGTGGAAACTTAACATTAATGCAATATTGGTCACCAAAGACCTCAAGTTTATGCTTAGGGAGGAATGTCCTCCAGCGGCTGCTGCAAATGCCACATGAACTGTTCGTGAGGCATACGAGCGATGGGTCTCATCTGATGAGAAGGCCCAAACATATCTGTTGGCTTCTATATCAGACGTGCTTGTCACAAAGTATAAAGCAATGACTTCAGCATTCGAAATCATAGAGTCATTGCAAGCTATGTTTGGATAGCCCTTCGAGCAAAAACGACATGAAGTTGTTCGTTCCGCTATGCTCACTCGTATGAAAAAATGTACGTCAGTTCGGGAACATGTCCTGAGCATGATGTCTTACTTCAATAAGGAAAAAGTCAATGGCAGGGCCATTGACAAACCCAGTCAAGTGAGCATCATATTGATGACTCTTTCGATGTTTTTCGATCAGTTTAAGAACAACTACGGGATGAACAAGTTAAGGTTCAATCTCACACAGTTGTTTAATGAGCTCACTACCTTTGAGTCCTTGACTAAGGACAACAAGAATAAGACCAGTAAGGCAAATGTTGTCGAACCATCTTCCTACTCTAATAATAAGAAGAGAAAGAGGTTTGCTGGGAAAGCGAAGGGTAAGCCCAAACCCAAGAAAGCCCAAAGCAAGAGGAAATCCAAGAAAATAAAATATGATTTACTTGTTCTTGAGTCGTGTTTAGTAGAAGATGATTCTTCACCCTGGATAGTTGATTCAGGGGCCACTAACCATGTTTCTTCTTCTTTACAATGGACTGATTCTTGGACACAACTAGAGAAGCAAGCCTTCTCAATGCGTGTGGAGTCAGGGGATGTCGTGTCGGCACGAGCAGTGGGCGTAATTAGATTACGTTTTTGTAATAATTATATATTGTTGAACAATGTATTTTTTATTCCTGGATTTACCCGGAATTTGATTTCCGTTTCTAAGTTGTTAAAACAAAAATATTCTGTTTCTTTTAATAATAAGTCTGTTATTATTGGAAAGAATGGTCTAAATATTTGTTCAGGAATTAATGAAAACAAATTGTATGTGTTAAGACCGTTAAAACATACTACACAGCTCAACACCGAAATGTTTAAGGTTGAAAAAACAAAAACTAAACGACATAAGATTTCTCCAGATAATGACACTTATCTCTGGCATCTAAGGCTTGGTCATATCAACCTTGACCGGATAGGCAGACTAGTAAAAAGCATACCTTTAAGTGAGTTAAAGGTTGACACCTTACCTGTCTGCGAATCTTGTTTGGAAGGTAAGATGACAAAGAGACCTTTTACTGGAAAAAGGCTTAGAGCTAAAGAACCACTAGAGCTTATACATATAGACGTTTGCGGACCGATGAATGTTAAAGCTAGAGGTGGTTATGAGTATTATGTCACCTTTATAGATGACTACTCAAGATACAGATACGTCTACCTAATGCAACGGAAGTCAGAAACATTTGAAATGTTCAAAGAATTCCGAGCTGAAGTTGAGAATCAATTAGATAAGACTATAAAGTCACTACAATCGTATCGTGGAGGTGAGTACCTTGAACAAGAATTTGAAGACTTCATGGTCGAGCATGGGATAGTTTCCCAACTCACATCTCCCGGTACACCTTAACAAAATGGTGTAACGGAGAGGAAAAATAGAACCCTGATGGAAATGGTGAGATCTATGATTAGTTTCTCATCATTACCAAATTCCTTTTGGGGATATGCGTTACAAACAGCGGCATACATTTTGAATGTAGTGCTATCCAAATCTGTTCCTAATACTCCCCTAGAGTTGTGAAATGGTCGTAAAGCTAGTTTATGATATTTTCGCATATGGGGGTATCCAGCACACATGCTAAAGAACAAAAGTGGAAAGCTAGACTCCAAGTCTGTGGTCTGCCTGTTTGTAGGATACTCCAAGGAGACCAGAGGTGGGGACTTCTAGAGTCCTGAAGACAATAAAGTATTTGTATCGACAAATGCAACGTTTCTTGAGGACAATTATATTAGTGACCATAAACTTCATTCTAAAATTGTATTGAATGAGTTGGAGCTTGGTGAGACTAATGCTTCATCAACAAAAGTTGTTAATCCATAAACATCTGAGAGTTAGATGGTTCCTGATCAAGATACACTACCACTCAGGCGTAGTGAGAGGGTTGTGAGACAACCTGAATGCTATTTGGGTATCGGTGAGGGATAAGGTGTTGTCTCTACTGATAGTGTTGATGATCCATTGACATTTAAGAATGCAATGGAAGATCCTGATAAAGAGGAATGGCTTAAACCTATGAATCTCTAGATGGAGTTCATGTACTCTAACTCAGTCTTGGATATTGTAGACTTACCGTAAAAGGTAAAACCCATAGAGTGTAAGTGGATCTATAAGAGAAAGAGAGGAGTAGACGGAAAGGTAGAGACCTTCAAAGCAAGGCTAGTGGTCAAGGGTTATACCAAGAAAGAGAGGGTTGATTATAAAGAGACCTTCTCGCCAGTAGCCATGTTTAAGTCTATTAGGATTCTCTTATCCATTGCTGCCTATTTCGATTACGAAATTTGGTAAATGGACGTCAAGACTGCATTTTTGAATGGCAATCTTGATGAGAGCATCTATATGATACAACCAGAGGGATTCGTGTCTCCAGATCAAGAGCAAAAGGTTTGCAAGCTGCAAAGGTCCATCTATGTACTTAAGCAAGCATTTAGATCTTGGAACATTAGGTTTGATGTTGCGATCAAAACCTATGGCTTCGAGCAGAACATCGATGAGCCTTGTGTCTACAAGCGCATCATTGATAAAAAAAAAGTAGTTTTCTTGGTCCTATATGTAGATGCTATCCTACTCATTAGGAATGATATGGGAGTGTTGTCTAATGTAAAGGGCTGGCTGGCTAGCCAATTCCAAATGAAAGATTTGGGAGAGGCAAGTTATGTTCTAGGGATCCAACTTATAAGGGATCGTAAGAACAAACTCATAGCACTATCTCAAGCATCATATATCGACAAGATTCTTGTGCGATTTTCGATGTAAAACTCCAAGAAAGGTAATTTACCTTCTAGGCATGGAGTTCACTTGTCTAAGGAACAGTTTCCTAAGACACCTCAAGAAGTTACGGATATGAGACGTGTACCCTATACATCGGCAGTAGGTAGTCTCATGTATGCTATGTTCTGCACGAGATCGGACATCTGCTATATAGTGGGAGTAGTCAGCATATACTAGTCTAACCCAGGATTGGATCATTGGGTTGCCGTCAAGACAATTCTCAAGTATCTTCGGAGAACGAGAGACTATATGCTAGTGTATTCCTGAAAGGATTTGATCCCATTAGGATACACAGATTCTGATTTTCAGTCATACATGGATTCTAGGAAATCTGCGTCTAGATCAGTATTCATCTTGGGTGGTGGAGCCATTGTGTGGGGAAGTCTCAAGCAATCGTACATTGCTTACTCCACCATGGAAGCCAAATATGTAGCTGCTTGTGAAGCTGCTAAAGATGTTGTTTGGCTCCATAAGTTCTTGAGTGATCTGGAAGTTGTTCCATATTTGGATATGCCCATCACACTTTGTTGTGATAACAGTGGTGTTGTGGCTAATTTCAAAGAACCAAGAAGCTACAAAAAAGGGAAGCGTATAAAGAGAAAGTATTATCTCATTAGAGAGACAATGTAGACAGGAGATGTGATTGTCACTAAGATAGCCTCACAAGACAATCATGCTGATCCATTTACGAAGACCTTACCGACTAAAGTGTTTTTGGGTCACCTAGATGGTCTAGGGTTACGAGACATGCCTTACATGCTTTAGTGCAAGTGGGAGATTGTTGGGGTTTATGCCCTAAAGATGTAATTTGTAAATGGATTTAAGAAATAGATAAAAAGAAAAGTTCAATTCATTCTTGTTATGTTATTTATTTTATAAACTTATGCATATATTTTAACATCCATGATTGCCATATGTTATCTCGAACTGTGTATATGAGTGTCATATACGGATGGATACAGTAAGAGATGTGTAATCTAAAGAGCCCATAGATAGCAAATAAAGTTGGGTACTTTATTTGTGGTTAATCTATAGCTGCGGTCCATTCCGTAATGTACAATGATTCTATCCTGAATCATTCATATGAGATATGGGAATGTAGGCACCTTGTATGATGTGATCATATGGGTCTGGGCCATGATCTATATGAATCTCTCACCAAGATCCGTTTACCGATGAGATTCATATATATCAACCAATGATGGTTATATGTGGGTGATCTTAATCCTGAGTGTCTTATCGACTCCTATAGGTTAGATCGTGATCTTTGATATACCATGGGTGAGGTGGAATGCAGTTCCCGATCAATATGCTTTATATGTTGGGATTACGGTTTGGCTTGTGGCTGGGATGGTTTGTACACAATAGTGGAATCCACTCCTTCTTGTGAAAAGTAGACGGTAGTTCCCTTAAGGGTTGATTCGGGCTTGGACAATATGAGTGTTCTTCTAATTCCGTAAGGAAATAGGATTTATTTTTTCATTATAGAATCAACGGTACTTAAAGGATATATGTAATTAGAGGGGTATAATGGACATTATGACCTAGCTCTAATTATGAACTACTATGAAGGATCACACCATATGTAATAGCTATATCGATGGACACCGAGTTGTATCGGTCTGTGTAAAAGCGTCTGCAGTTGAGAGAGTGCAGCTTCGGGTTTTTAATGGAATAACACCGTAGTTAATAATCAAGGAATATTAATTAAAGAGTTTAATTAATGATTACGAGGATTATTGGAGCTTAAAATACTATGGGTCCATTAGGTCCCCTTGCTAGCCCGATCGATTTAGGTAACAAGGGTCACGGTTAATTAATTGGATTGTCCAATTAATTGTGTTACGAAAATGACATGTATTTATTCGGGAATTATTTGAATAATGAGATTATTTAATTAATGAATGTTAATAGTTAAATTAATTAAATAATTAGATTATTTAATTATATTGATAATTATGAATTATTAATTAACTATTCATTGGAGGGTGTTAATTGATATATGGGTTTAGGTGAATATAAAATAATAGGATTATTTTATTTTTACTAAATCATTTATCTAAGTATTTGAATTTAAGTTTAAATTTAAAATACTTATTATCACTTTTAATATATTAGATATATTTGAAAAGGATAAATTAAAAGAAATATATCAATTATAACACAAGAGATTGCATTCGATGCAAATTAATGTGTGCACATATATAAGTGTTTGTATAGGATACAAATAAGGATATATATATATATATATATATATATATATATATATATATATAAAGGCCGTTGACTTTATATAAAATGCACAGCAACGTGGTGTATAAGTTATATATATATATATAAAGTTTCAAATATATTTATAAAAAGGAAAACAAAAGGCGTGAAGACATATAGATATATAATTAACGCTAGAAGTGTTTTTGGAAATTATACATGTATATTTTTGTGAGCAGCGTAATATATACAAATATATATTGGTAAGTAAGCAGCGTGATATATATATATATATATATATATATATATATATATTTAAACCGCATCTGTCAATAGATTTTTGCATGAGATGCAATTCATGTGTGCATGAGATCAATACACCAAATTGAGAAGAAAAAGTTTCTTCAAGTATTTCTCTACATCCTCCATTCAAATTTCTGATACGTGACGCGTCCACACGCAGTTACCAGTCCCGGGAGATAGCGAGGAAGATCGAGTGGTTCAGACAGGACCATATCGTAAAGTGAATGAGCCTCCAAACGTTCGTATGATTTTCTTCTTCTTGATTATATCGATTACAATTTCCTGTGTTTACATATTGTATGTATTAGTTCCAAAAAATTATTACGATCACAAGTTCATTGGTCCCAGATATAGATTATGATCTATATAAAAAATTTAAAACCTAGTTTCACTGCGTGACCGGTGAACGGGGTTCCAACATTACTAACTGGACTCAAAGTATGCATAGCCCTCGGAGCATATGAGGTCGAGATATTCAGTGACTCACAAGTGATCGACAACCAAGTCCTGAATGAATACCAAGCTAGAGATAAAGGAATGATAGCTTATCGAGACATAGAAAAACAACTCCTTCAAATATTCAAGGAATATAAGATTGTCCAGATTCCTAGGGAAGAGAATGAAAAGGCAGACATTTTGTCGAAACTAGCATCAACAACAACCACAATTAGGCCAAAAGTTATTCCGGTTGCACATCTCCTCAAACCGGGTATAGTTGAGCCTAAAAACTTGGAAATCTCATAAATCTGAACACTGTTAGATGGTTGGATGACTCAGCTGAAAAGATACCTTAAAGAAGACGTGCTCCAAGAAGATCCCCTAGAGTCCAAATGCACTAGGTACAGGTCAGCAAGATACACGTTGATTGGAGGAGAATTGTACAGAAGGGGGTTTTCTCGAACACTCCAAATATGTGTACCTGAGGAAGATACATATCGAATATTGTAGGAAATCCACGGTGAAGTATGCGGAAACCATATTGGGGGCAAAAGTTTAGCACACAAAGTACTCAGGCAAGGTTATTATTGGCCCTCTTTGTTCTCGGATGCATAGCGATGTTCAGAAAGCTGCAATACTTGCCAGAGGATCGCCAACGATATCCGACAACCCCCAGAACAACTTAGAAGCCTCACATCACCATGGTCATTTTCCATGTGGGGCCTAGACTTAATTGGTCCAATACCGGCAGGGACAGGGGGTGGAGCAAAGCATACAATAGTGGTCGTTGATTATTTCACAAAGTGGGTAGAAGCTGAAGCATTGGTGTATATCATAGAAGCAAATACCACGAACTCTGTGAAGAAAAATATACTTAATAGATTTAGAGTACCCAACACTATTATCACTGACAACGGCACTCAGTTCGATAATCAAAATTTTAGACAGTTGTCCAACGAGTACCAGATTGTAAATTATTACGCTACACATTCCCATCCTCGAACAAATGGGCAAGCCGAAGCAGTAAACAAAATCATCAAGCACACACTCAAAGCAAAGTTGGATGCCAAGAAAGGCAGCTGGGTTGAAAAGCTTCCTGAAATGTTTTGGACTTATCGGACGACAGCAAGGACTTCTACATGAGAGACTCCATTCTCTTTGGCATTTGGAACTGAAGTTGTTATCTCAGTAGAAACATCGTACATGTCACCTAGGTTCAGGCTATATGATGAAGACCAAAATGTTGATATGTTGTTACAAAGCTTAGATGAGCTAGAAGAAAAGAGGGAGAAATCCCGAGTACGAAATATAGTATATCAGCAAAGAGTAGCTCGACACTACAACTCTCATGTTCGGATCAGGAAATTCTAGCTAGGGGACCTGATGCTCAGAAAAGTGTCACTGAACACAAAAAAAAGCTGCAGGATCCTTGGCCGACAAGTGGAAAGACCCGTACAAGATTGAGGGGTTCTACCCCGGCCATGCAATGCCCAATATTTGAAGATTTTTTATCCTTGAAATTTGCTTCTTTTAGTCATAACAATTTTGTCAGTCAGGATATTTTTTAGTTTTTAAAGATTTTATCATTGTTAATTTTGTAGTTTATTTTTAAAGGCTGAACACGGGATTCCATAAATCTAAGCATATGATAATAACATATGAAAGACGAGCATGATAATAAAAACATGCAACAAAAAATAAAATGCTCGGGACTATTAATTTGGTAAAATCCCAGAATGGGCGGAGAAGCTCGAAAGAGCACGCTAGTCGAGCAAGGTCAGTCGACCTTAGCCAAAAGGTAAACCCGAGGCACCAGATTCTGGAAAATGGCTCTGGGCACCGTCGGGAAAACCATGTGAGATGCGCAGCTGTATTAAGTAATTTAAAAACTTAATGATTCGACAAACCCCTGCGCAGACAAACTAGGAGACGTCCTTAGTGATCTGCGTAGAAACTCGGAACATATGACCATGGTGAGCCTTGGTTTAATGTTCGGGTAGCAACCAAATATGAAACACGGGTAAAACTGTTTACCTGTTTAAAGATGACTCGGTTAATAATAGCTAGTTTAATAAGATACTTGGCATAAAGAAATTGCATTAGCCAGTTTAATAAGATATTTGGCACAGGAATAACATTAGTCAATTTAATAAGATAGCGTTAGAAACTGTTAACAAAAATAACACCCGGTAAAATTACTCGGGCAACAGAATTGGCCAGTTTAATAAGATACTATGCTTTAGAAACTGTTAACAAAACTAAGATACTCGGTGAAAATACTCGGGCAATAGAGTTAGCCGGTTTAAATAATACTTGGCATTCTGAACAAAGTAGTTGGCAAAAGTAAAGCTTTATTAATAAATCTTTTCCATACATTGTACAAAAATGGCTAAGGTTAGGATGAGGATTTGGAGCTCTTGCCAATACTCGGGTCGAGCACCATCTCGTATTCATGGAGGAGACTCTCATTCGAAGGCTAGGAAATTGTGTTGACCAAACCATCCATCCACTCACTGTAATCTGCTCCAGGGACAGGACCAACATCAGGCGTCGAACCATCCACACCAGATTCCTGACTGGCATAGATGGACGAGAGAGAATGCTCTGATCGGATCTCCAAATGCATAAGATGAGGCTCTTTACCTCGGCTGCGGCAATAAGCTCTCCATTCTTTCATTTGAGTTTGAAGAGACTCCAGGGACCGATCCACATGGTTCTTGATCGACAGCTCCCAGTTAGTTTGAGCTTTATCAATTGACCAATTCTTAACCTTAAAAAATTTGCCACCTGAAACTAACCCTCACTGAAATTCCCGAAAAAGAAGGGTGTCATAAGTTGGGGACCTTTTGAAGCGATCAACCCCTTGGACCTCAAGTACCAGCCTAGCCTCCTTTAATAGGGATTCGACCGTCAAAGCTTGGCGTTCCAAGTCTTCAATTTTCTGCTCATAAGATGATCGAGCCTGTTCAGCTTCCTGTTCAGCCTTAAGCATAGACTCCTAGACAGTAGATAATAAACTCTGGAAAGACGTAACCTTCTCTTCTACCATGGAAGCTCTCTCCTCAGCCTCCATTTGCTTAGCCAAGAAATGATCGATGAATTCCTGGGTAGAGCTCACCTCCCTTTGATAAGCCGCCTCAACCCGAGCATGACTATCCTCACTCTCTTTTAGTTGAGCTTCAAGATGCCTTATCCGATCAGCATGATATGGTTGCGTCTGAACTAACTCTGTAAAATCGACCACCATCTGTAAGGAAGACCTAAGTAAAAAATATAACAGACGTAAACTTAAAAACTGTTGGGATAGAACTTACATAGGACACGCTGTTGAAAATATTTTGTAGACGATCTGATGGAGAACCTCCCCTGAAGCGGCTCCAATAATCATCCCCAAAGAAGGCCAGACCCGAAGACATCGCCCTCAGCATATCCTGGGGAGAAGGATAAGGGTCTCCCGAGGATTCCGCCCTTACATCTTCAACCATAGGAGGTAAAGAATCCTTGTTCAGGTCTGAAGTTTCCACTCTTCCTATAGATGCTTCAACTTGAACGCTTGGAGAGACTTTGACCTCGGTATCGTCATAACTCGATTCAAAGAACGATACCACTTGAGGGACTTTATGAGGGTCAGTGGGGGAGTCGGCTATCTTCTTTTTCTTGGCCCGAGTACTATGGAAGCTAAGGTCAGCCGTAGGATATTCCTAACCATCATCTTGGAAGGATCCGAAAAAGTCAGGATCGAAATCTGCTTGTTCATCTGAGGGTTTATCTCTAACCCGATAGTAAACTGTTCGACAGGGACCCCAACCGGGGAATTTGGCTCACCAGACACCTCACCACCAAGGCATTGGCACTTTCAGCAAGGCCACTTGGGCCACTGAAAATACAATCACGGTTAAATGCTCAAGGCTAACCTAGAGGGGGGGTGAATAAGTTAGACACCTTTTTCGACTTCCTTAGAAACAAACAAAAGTTTTCCCCTCTAGATTGCTTGTATCACAATATATATAATAATTAAGGACAATTAATCAATATATAAACAAAAGTAAAGTGTGATACAAACAAGTAATTGTAACACATACACAATCAATTTTACAGAAAGGAAGTCAACATACATAGAGAGTTATATCCACAATACAAGTATTAGAGAGATAGGGATAGAGAAAAGTTGACACAAGATATAACGTGGTAAACCTCCGAAGAGGAAATATCCACGGGCTAGCAGCCACTGGCAAACAAAATCCACTAGTAGATAAGACAAGTACAATCTCTCAAGTGACCTCTTCACCTAGAAACTACCCTCATATCCTACTCTAGAAGTTGCTGCCTTATGCTCAACAATCTGAAGCATCACACCTCTTGTCAAGACTTCCTTGCTCACCTTATCCGGAACCTCACGACCCAAGGCAAGACTTCTTGCTCAACTAAGTCCTCACGACTCTAGTCAAGACTTCTTTGCTCACCTATCCGAGTTCTCCCAACTCTAGGAAAGGCTTCTTGCTCGACTATCCGGATCCTCCCGACCCTAGCCAAGACTTCCTTGCTCGACCATTCAAGGCTTCACATCTCTTGCCAAGACTTCTTGCTCAACACCATAAGTCTCATACCTATTGTCAAGACTTCCTTCTCACAATGCATCTAGGTGATCATGAATGCAAAATGCAAACAAGTACGCAACATAGAATGCTATGATCAACACATCCTATGGAAAATACTAGACATGAGCATGAATGCACAAATCACATATAGTCTAGTTAATCATGCATGTATAAAAATTCTATATCATGTAAGATATGTTCAATAACAATCACAACCTAGATACATGCATGCATCTAAACTTGAATCACAAGATATGTTCAACAAATTACAAGATCAAGTTTAAATCACAAAAACCTAAAACATGCTAAAAATCATATGACAATGTCAATTAGATTTAAGCTAAAGTTCTAGAGCATATTCCTAATCATAGATTTAACCAAAACACATGAATAGCTCAAAAGAACATAAGCACATGTGTTATGTGAGAATTTTGGCCAAGAGAGCCTAATACATGTGAGGAACTAATTTTCACAAAATCAAACAATCAAAGATCATAAAATAGTCCTTGAATCAAAGCTAGCACAATACAATCCCAAACCTGTGATAACATAGGCAAAATCAAAACCTAACTCAACATGTATGATTTCAATTGAAACTCAATCTAGATTTGAAAGTGTTCAAAACACAAATAAAAGCACTCACAATATACAAATATATGTAGAAGAAGAAAACCCAAGGCAATTGACCAACTTTTAAAAGAAAACTTTGAGAGAAAATCAATACCTTAGTTGATTTAGGTGCAGTCCCGTTTTTGTATGACTAGACACCAAAAAAGGCTGCAAAACTTACTCAAACCTTCAGAGAAAAGATGGAGGATGAATATATGAACACTCTCAACTTCGAATCACTCAAATCGGAGTTCAAATGAAAAAGTTATGGTGTTTGGAAGGTGAGAAAATTTAGAGAGAAAATTTTTGCACACTTGTTTGAATTTCTTCTTAGAATTAAATGTGAGGGGGAAAGAGTTTATAAAAGAGTGGGAAACTTGGACATGTGAAATGACCACGAGGGGCAAGATGAAGCCAAGCAAGCTTGCTGCCCGAGATGGCGCGTGCCATCTCGGGGCAGCAATTGCTTGCTTCTTTCTTCTTCGACCTTCCTTCGGGTTCTTCTACCGTTCTCCGGCCTCCGAACTCGGAATTTTAATCTGTTTGCGGATTACGAACCGTAACTCTCACACGGACATGGAAATATAAGATACTCAACCCAGAAAATAATAATTCGACTCGATATACGAAGACGAAAACAATGTATGAAACATGAGTTGAAAGTGTAGTATCTTTTTACTTGGAACTTGAAATCAATAGTATGAGTAACCGAAATGACCGGAACTCAATCAAGAATGATTTAAGACTAAATCCAAGTTAAATATCCATGTTATAAAAAACATATACACACACAAAAATAATTCACACTAGAATGCAAACTATATAGAGATAGTCTCCAATCATGAATTTTCCAAAACATGTTATTTTCATACCAATGCATGAGCGTTCATCTTTAAGTGTGTGAATGTGTTATGCATGGTGCACAACGATGCAGGGACACATATGAATGAATTGTATGTTTGTGCCTATAATGGTGCACAACGATGCAGGGACACAAATGTATGATATGTGTGTGTGCCTATAATGGTGTACAACGATGCAGAGACACAAATGTATTATATGTGTGTGTGTGTGCCTAAGCCTTGTATGAGAAAGATAAGGTCTTAGTATACCTTTGTAGAACCATATTGCATCCTTTCTCTTGAAGACTTAGAACTTGCTTTGACTTGTTGTTTCTTCTTCCTTGAAGCTTGAATCATCATGAATCTAAACAACTAAATCATTACAAGTAAACATCATTTTGATATGGAATTAATGTCAACACAAACTAAAACCTAACAATCTCCCCCTTTGGAAAATTCCATGTCAAAACACTTATACATTTACTACAAATATAAAAATGAAGATAGATCACAAAATCACTCCCTCACATTACAATGAGTAAGATTCCTATAACTAATCTTCACAAACTCTTGAACTTCATCTTGATCTTCTCTTGAAGCAACCTACAAATCATCTCAAAACACAATGCATATACAAGAGAAAAACAACAAATGGCAACATACAATATGGATAAGAATATACAATTAAGTCTACATATACATGTATCTCCCCATCAATACATGCCAAATACAAGAGTTCTTAACCAAATCTTAAGACTAATTATTACATGCCATTGAAAGTTCAAAAGTTCACAAAAACAACTTAAAAAGGAAACTAAATAACTATCAACTCTTAAAAACTCTTTCTCCCCCTTTTTGACATGAAATGATGCCAAAATGTAAGAAACATACCATGAGACTCAAATACTAGCTACTAGATCCACCAAAGAAAGATGTGTGTGTAGTTGACCTAACATAATGCTTGAGATGGTCTTGAACTTGAGGCAATACACTCCTCCAACTCTTTTATTCTAGCATCTTGTTTTTCAACTATAGCACTAAGCTCATCAACCTTCTTCTTCAAATGTAAAGCCCAATTTGGAAGAATGTTTATGCTAGTCTCTTGACAATCAACTTGTGAACTACTAAATAGTCCAAAAGTATCACATGTCTTACTCTTATCCTTATATGACATGTATGACACACGTTTATCACTATACTTTTCCAAGGGTTGTACCAATATATCATCTCCACTACTTTGAACACCACGAGCTAAACACAAAGAAGTTATAAACCCCGGTAATGCAAGCTTCTTATCTCCTCTAGTTGAGAAAGCAACATTGTCTAAGTAAAACATAAGCAAATCCCTAAGGTTTATAGGTTGATTAGTCACCAAGGCATATACTATTTTGATCTTGTCTTTATTCAACTCGGTTGAATTCGAAGATCCAATAATATTTGTGCAAATAAAAAGATGCCAAAATGCACTTGCCTTAGTTAACTCATGTTGACTAATATATGCTCTACCTTTCCACTCAAAAGAAGCATTGTCACATAGAGTTCAACCCATGATATTAAGATTCTCAACGATATCAACATCTAGAAAGTTTGAATCAATATCACTAGATAGCCCAAGAATGTTAATGTTTACCGGGTTAACTCTAAACACAACACCCCAAATCTCCATCAAAGCATCCAATAAGGTGGCACTCTCTCTATATTCATGATAAAATTCTCTAACAATAGTGTCATTCACTATTCCTAGAATGCTCACCCAAGATTCCCAATTTCTATCCTTAATGCATTTAAGAACATAAGAATCTTTACATTTACCTAAGCCAATGCCTCTTTCTTGAAATATCTTTTAGTTCCTAAGATCCCTAAATCCTTTAACCTTGAAGCTTTGGATCCCTTTGAGGTAGACTTCGCTTTCACAATAGGATTCGATTGATTTCCACTTCCGGTAACCTTAGCTCTTCCCATTTGTTCTTGTGAAATAAGATGCTATATACATACAACAAAAGTGAGTGAAAGACAAAACCAACATATTAGTCACAAATATATAAACACAATGACATATGACTTAAGAATTAATCATCATGCAAGACAAAGATAGTGAGTAATATCTTACAAGTATCATTAAGTCAAAATATACCAACATGTAACAAAATGAAGCATGTGAACATATCATAAAAGAGAACAATGTCTAACATACAATGCTCCCCCTTGATAAATGCTATAACTAAAATTCATGATAGCATAAGGTTCACAAAGATGTTCACACAATCACACATTCAAGCAATTTGACGAAATATCAACAAAATAAGCTTCATATGCTAAGAGAGATACACAAAGATTTTTCAATTTCTCTCATAATTCTTCAACAATTGCAAAGATATCATTATACTCATAAACAAAGTGTGTGTGAGAGAGATATGCTTCAAATATATATCAAGAAGTAGTTTGATAATCAACATGCAAACAATTTCCAACAACTATTCATCTTACGCTTTTTCCATAAAAAGTCAAACCGATTCTCATCCGGAATTTTTGCTTTTAAGATAATAGATTTCAACACATGAGCGTGTGTGTGCATGTGGCTCGTCATCCCATTTCTGTTTTTCAACCCGAGCTCATTTGATTTTCAACTAAACTCCTTTTTAAGTCTTCCTCATTTTCTTTTTAGGCTTTGAATCAATTATTATTTTTTTATGAATTCCATTCAACACTTTTTTGATTTTTTCATTTTTTTTTTACATAAACAAAATTCACTTCATGATGGCTTT
The DNA here is from genome assembly GCA_032871835.1 of Dipteronia dyeriana. Taxonomy (NCBI): domain Eukaryota; kingdom Viridiplantae; phylum Streptophyta; class Magnoliopsida; order Sapindales; family Sapindaceae; genus Dipteronia; species Dipteronia dyeriana. The sequence goes on from CM065296.1 coordinate 42,024,414, forward strand.
CACTCATCACAATGGTGTAGCTCTTTCCAACATTGGGTAGCTTTCACAACCAATGTGTGTAGCCCTTTTCATGAAGGTGCTCGTTGAGTTCTATGTAATTGCCGAAGCAAAATGAATAATAACCATAGGTCATTTTAAATGTACTAAAGCACAAAAACTTCAAGGTGTATCCAATGTTTACATATTAGTAAACTCAACCTACAAGCAAAACATATAAGAGAAGCATAGTGCAAATTTTAGAAACCAAAATTTTATGGCTCATAAGCACATGATCTAAGAGCAAAAAGTGAAGACTTATTCAAGATCATTACTTCTCTAATGAGTAGCTTTCAAAGAATATGAAGCTCATATTTTCAAAAGTAATGCCACTCAATATACTATACACAAACAATCATCAAAGTTAAGATCAATGTGAACAATATCACTATTAGATCCTAAAATAGCAAATGTCAATGAGAACCATATGTATGCTATACAAAACTCTCTAATATGACATGCTATGAGATGTATGTCAAGAATTGAGTCAAAAGATGAATATCTAAGAGAACATGCATTAGAGTATAGAGATACCTTTTTACACATTATATTCACCAAATATCATACTTCCGCTCTTTTTATGAGCACTCTTGCCTTGAATGTCCTCATGACACCAAGTTGACGATGGTTCACAATAAGAGTATAAAAGGCATAATATCTCAACCCAATCAACACATATATCAAAAGAACTTCTTCAAAGTTAATCAACAAATTTTGACCATCATAACAATCATGATGCGAGATAACCAAGTTCATATCAATACATGGAGTATTCAAAGCTAGTAAGCAAGAATTCTCAACACAATTGATATATAGCCTCAAAGTTATCTCACATGTGCTTTTTATTTTAGTGATAAGAGCACTCACCCTTGAACCACTTGTTCTTGGGTGTACCTACACAAACATTTCCAATATCATCCTTGACAACAATGTTGAATCTAGAGTAAAGTCCTTCAATGACTTGATTAACAAGAATATCATTAATACACTCTTCCTTAACATTTTCAACACAATCTTTGTCAAGTTGAACAAGATTAGTTTTCTTTCTACTCCAAAACTTCTTTTCATGCTTAGCAACATTATCATGTTTTTCAACTTTCAAATCCTTAGCATGTTCAAGTTGAAGTTTAATCTCCTTATCTCTAGATTCATTTCCTAATTTCCAATTTTCAGTATATTTATAACACCTAGGCTTAATGTGACCTATTGTGTTGCAATAATGGTAAATTGGAATAAAAGATGAGATTGTACCTTTTGGAGTTGAACTAGCTTCACTAGGAGTTTGCAAAGATACCTTGTTTGCCAACTTCTTATTGGCTTTTGATCTTCTCTTCTTGTGTGGTTTCTTATCAATTACGACTTCATCAAAATGTGTAAGAAGTGGTGCTTCCAAGAGCTCCTCTTCAACTACCAAGTTGTCTTCACCACTATGAGAGTTAACAAGATTCCTAACACTAGACACACTAACCGAATCATTTACTAAATCCTTGATAGCCTCTTTAGCTGTGTCTATTTCTTCTATCAATTCTTGTTCTCTCTTCTTCAAAGAAGATATCACATTATCCTTCTCAAGGTCTATCATTTCAAGTTCTCTAAACTTCTTCATAATATCACCTTTTTCACCAAAAAGTCTACGAGTAACAACCACAAACTTATCTAGTTGCTTCTTGATCAAATCATCATTCTCAACTACTTCTCTTTGAGCATTGTCTCTAGCTTCTTCAAGATTTTGTATCTTTTTCCACAACTCAAGATTAGTAGGAATGGAACTAGAGCTTCCATCATGATTTGCATCAAGGTTCTTGTTCAAAGATATTTTACTACCAACATCTAGTGGAGAATGAGAAGCCGTTAGAGCTACAAAGTTGCTCACCAACTCTTCATCACTTGAAGACTCACTACTAGAGCTCTCATTGTCACTAGAATTATCATCTCTCCAAGTAGCCGCCAATACTTTTCCTTTCTTGTCTTTCTTAGATGGCTTCTTGGTGCACTCACTAGCAAAGTGACAAAAACCTTGACAATTATAGCATTGAACCTCTTTCTTGTTCATGGCTTGACTATTCTTCACAATCCTTGGAGATGATGTTCTCTTGACTCCTTTTTCCTTAGAAGACTTGCCTTTAGGCTTGGTATTCTTCTTTAGAAACTTCGTGAACCTTCTAACCAAGAGTGTCATTTCTTTATTTTCATCATCACTCTCCTCCTCTATAGCATTGAGAGTGATTCCCTTACTCTTGATCTTTGGCTTCAAGCACATCTCATAAGTTTGGAGAGACCTAAGCAACTCATCAATATTCATACTATCCACATCCTTGCTTTCCTCAATGGCCGTCACATTTGATTTGAATCTCTTAGGAAGAGACCTAAGGATTTTACAATTTAAATGCTCTTTTGAGATAGGTACTCCAAGTGCTTGACATTGGATAGCTATGTTAAGAAGCCAAAATTGGAAGTCTTCAAACTTTTCTTCCTCACCCATACTTAAACCTTCAAGTTGTGATGCCAACATTTGAAGCCTCGATTTCTTCACCGCTAAGGTTCCTTCATTAGTAACTTGGAGAGTATCCCAAGCTTCCTTTACGGATTCAAGATTTTGAATATAGGAGAATTGATGCCCATCAACTCCTCCAAAGATGGCATTCATAGCACGATGATGTCATTTAGCAACCTCAAACTCATTCGTTGTCCATTCACTCCTTGGCTTGAGTATCATGGTTTGATCCTCTTGAACCTTGGTAGGAGGACTATAACCTTCTTCCACTAGCATTCAAGCCCTTTCATCAATAGAGTAGATGTAGGCTTTCATCCTCAACTTCCAATACCCATAGTTAGTGCCACGAAGTAATAGTGGCCTAGAATTTGAGGCTCCTTCTACCATTACATCATCTTGTAAACCCAAGACTTCAAACGCCTCACAAAAACCGTGAATGTATCACCCCGGACTCACACTAAATGCAATTGAAAATACAATCATGGTTAAATGCTCAAGGCTAACCTAGAGGGTGGTGAATAGGTTAGACACCTTTTTCGACTCCCTTAGAAACAAACAAAAGTTTGTCCTCTAGATTGCTTGTATCACAATATATGTATTAACTAAAGACAATTAATCAATATATGAACACAAGTAAAGTATGATACAAACAAGTAATTGTAACACATACACAATCAATTTTATTGAAAGGAAGTCAACATATATAGAGAGTTTTATCCACAATACAAATATTAGAGAGATAGGGATAAAGAAAAGTTGACACAAGATATAACGTGGTAAACCTCCGAAGAGGAAATATCCACGGGCTAGCAGCCACCGGCAAACAAATCCACTAGTAGATAAGACAAGTACAATCTCTCAAGTGACCTCTTCAACTAGAAACTACCCTCTTATCCTACTCTAGAAGTTGTCGCCCTATGCTCAACAATCTGAGGCATCACACCTCTTGTCAAGACTTCCTTGCTCACCTTATCCGAATCCTCACGACCCAAGGCAAGACTTCTTGCTAAACTAAGTCCTTACAACTCTAGTCAAGACTTCATTGCTCACATATTCGAGTTCTCCCAACTCTAGGCAAAACTTCTTGCTCGACTATCCGGATCCTCCCGACCCTAGCCAAGACTTCCTTGCTCGACAATCCAAAGCTTCACACCTCTTGCCAAGACTTCTTGCTCAACACCATAGGTCTCACACCTATTGTCAAGACTTCCTTCTCACAAGGCATCTAGGTGATCATGAATGCAAAACGCAAACAAGCACGCAACATAGATTGCTATGATCAACACATCCTATGGAAAATACTAAACATGAGCATGAATGCACAAATCACATATAGTCTAGTTAATCATGCATGTATAAACAATCTAGATCATGTAAGATATGTTCAATAACAATCACAACCTAGATACATGCATACATCTAAACTTGAATCATAAGATATGTTCAACAAATTATAAGATCAAGTTTAAATCACATAAACCTAAAACATGCTAAAAATCATATGACAATGTCAGTTAGATTTAAGCTAAAGTTCTAGAGCATATTCCTAATCATAGATTCAACCATAATACATGAATAACTCAAAAGAACATAAACACGTGTATTATGTGAGAATTTCGGCCAAGAGAGCCTAATACTTGTGAGGAACTATTTTTAACAAAATCAAACAATCAAAGATCATAAAATAGTCCTAGAATCAAAGCTAGCACAATACAATCCCAAATATGTGAAAACATAGGCAAAATCAAAACCTAACTCAACATGTATGATTTCAATTGAAACTCAATCTAGCTTTGAAAGTGTTCAAAATATAAATCAAAACACTCAAAATGTACAAATATATGTAGAAAAAGAAAACCCAAGGTAATTGACCATGTTTTAAAAGAAAACTTTGAGAGAAAATCAATACCTTAGTTGATTTAGGTGCAGTCCCGTTTTTGTATGATTAGACAACAAAAACAATAGCAAAACTTACTTAAATCTTCAGAGAAAAGATGGAGGATGAATAGATGAACACTCTCAACTTCAAATCACTCAAATCAGAGTTCAAATGAAGAATTTATGGCGTTTGGAATGTGAGAAAATTTAAAGAGAAAATTTATGCACACTTGTTTGAATTTCTTCTTAGAATGAAATGTGAGAGGGAAAGAGTTTATAAAGGAGTGGGAAACATGGACATGTGAAATGACCAAGAGGGGAAAGATGAAGCCGAGAAAGCTTGCTGCCCGAGATGGAGAGTGGCCATCTCGGGGCAGCAAGCCTTCTGCCCTGAGATGGCCACGCGTCATCTCGGGAAAGAAGACATTGCTTGCTTCTTTCTCCTTCAACCTTTCTTCTCGTTCTTCGACCGTTCTCCGGCCTCCAAACTCGGAATTCGAATCCATTTACGGATTACGAACTGTAACTCTCACACAAACATAGAAATATAAGATACTCAACCCATAAAATAATAATTCGACTCGATATATGAAGACAAAAACAATGTAAGAAACATGAGTTGAAAGTGTAGTATCTTTTTACTTAGAACTTGAAATCAATAGTATGAGTAACCGAAATGACCGGAACTCAATCAAGAATGATTTAATACTAAATCCAAGTTCAATATCCATGTTATACAAAACATATACACACAAAAACACAATTCACACTAGAATGCAAACTACATAGAGATAGTCTCCAATCATGCATTTTCCAAAACATGTTATTTTCATACCAATGCATGAGCATTCATCTTTAAGTGTGTGAATGTGTTATACATGGTGCACAACGATGCAGGAACACATATTAATAAATTGTATGTGTGTGCCTATAATGGTGTACAACGATGTGCCACATACACATCATGATTCTGTAGCTGTTTGGGTTGGAGCGATCCCTGCTTCGTCTAGGAATCAAGCAATGAACGGCTGAAGTGGAAGAGTCACACCACATCAAAGCATGGACCCATAAATCTCCACCATACCTGGAGGTGGGTTCCATGCGGGTCTATCACCAGTAAGAGTCAATATTACCGAGTCATCTAGGTCAAACCGAGCACGATACTTCTCGATTTCATCTTCCCCGACCACATTTGGCTTGACCTCATACCCATTCGGACGATCAAGAGAAAAAGAGGTGCGAGACGCGCTGTGTTCCTTTTCAACATCCTTTTCAACAATTATTTACCTCTTGACTTGGAAACTGCTCGAGCCATGTTTGTGAACTGCATGTTTGCTCTGATGTTTTCCTATCCTCGATCGTAAAAGGACCCTATGATGATTAGAAACAGAAGATTTAGAACTAGAAGAAGATTCAGAGCCATAACTAAAGTGAGCATCAAGATGAAGCCCAGAAACATCAACATCTAGAAACGGAGGTTCATCAGGAGGAATCTCCCCCAATAATCTACAAACACACAAAACTAATTGAAGGTCTCCATGTTCGAGCTCTTCGAAAGCTATTACAAGGAGGCGATGACGGGAAGTTGGGTTCACCGAAACTAACCTTTAAAACAAATGCAAAGAAATCAAGAAAAAAATACAATAAGAGAGTTGGGAGATGAAAAATTCTAGGTCGAATATTTGTTTCGGTAAAATAAACCAGAGCAGTCTTTTCAGTAAAACATTTAAAGGGGCAATCACTCGAAACCCTAGGGTCTCAAAAAGTGTGAAAAATCAGAATAAGGATTTGATGATGAAAGCGGTGCATCAGTTAACCCACCAGTCGCGTCTCATAAATGGTACCAGAGAAACCGAGCGGTTAACGGACACGTGTCATGGAAAGAATTGACCAGACCGTCAGAATTTCAAAATGTCATAATCACTGGGATTTCGTGTGGAGAAACAAATTGCACATTCATGGTAGCCATTAAGACACGTCATTAGTACGAAGTGCAGTTTAAGAAGTAATTATTCCAGTATTAATGAAGATAAAAAGCTAGTCTGGAATTCAACTAAAATACTTTCGCCAAATTCCTACTCGACAAAAATATTTTAAGAGGGTATTGTTATGTGTATATTTTTATCAAAAGTACATGTCACTGTCACGTTGGATAGTCCATTAATATTGCCAGGTAGGCATCAATATAGGCATCTAGAATCACTAAGGAATGGAAACCCGAGTAAGTGTGAACACAAGTATTCAGTAAGTCCTAACATGCTCGGGGCCAAATGACGTCATGTTCTACTTGGGACAAATATGAGAAACCCGAATAAAGAAATCCAGCACGTGATTTACACATAGAAAGAACCAAGAGTCATGCTCAAATACACAAGATATCCATATTAAGAAGAATTTCTAGAGGAATAAAATATCAAATACGAAATAGGTTCCAAATCAGGCAACAACTTTACTTTGAAAAGATTACATAATTATAAGGAAATAAGTCCTAACGGACTATATCACAAGAAGTCCCAATCGATCTCCATACAACCTCCAAAAGAAGAAAGAGGTTAAAGACGACTCCAACAAGCAACCAATTATAATTACAAACGAATTCTTTCATTAATCGTTGTACAATGATTAGGGTTATATGCATGTATAAATAGACCCATAATCTCGTTGTTAAAGATATATAGAAAATATACAAAAAATCCATAGCAGAGAGAAAAAAAAAGAGATCGAGTGGTGTAATTATTTATTTCAATGATGGATTTTGACTCGGTTGTTTATTCAACCACCCATGGTTGTTTCTCCTATCACCGGAGTTTTACCATGTAAAATTGTGTCTTATTAACTTAGAACTGTATTCTCTTTCTCTTCTCTTTGACAGGTCATAACGAAAATCCAATCTTGTTGACTTTCTCACTCATCGAGAAATTGATGTCAACATTTTAGCAATTGTTCTTTTGGCAACACATACATTAAGCTTAAAAAGCCCTTCAGTTACATATCCCCTACCCACATAAGTTCCCTGCTCGGTTAAAACCAATTTGTCTGATTCAATCACCATCTTGAACCCATACTGATTGAGCAACGAATCGGATATCAAGTTCTTACGGATATCAGGTACATACAGTAGATTGTTCAAGCTCAGGGTTATACCAGAGGTCATCTTGAGAATGACTTGACCACATCCCTTCACGTTAGATGTGGCTGAGTTGCCCATATATAACTTTTCTTCATTATTCATTTCTTCAAATGTATTTAACGTCTTCTTATCAGAGCATTTATGGTTAATGGCTTCAGTATCCAATCGCCACTCCCTTGGGTTTGACCAAACCAGATTTGCTTCTGTCACGGCTGCAGAGAGATTGATCTCGGATACATCTTTTGAGATCCTAGCAACCACGTTTGCCTCGTGGTTCTTCTTCTTCTTTGGCAACCTACACTCAGAAGATTTGTGACCCAGCTTGTCATAGTTGAAGCACTTCCCTTGAAATTTTGGCTTCTTAGAGACTCCTCCCTTAGGACCCAATTTGGATCCCTTCCCAGGCTTGTTCTTCTTTGGTTTAGAACTTTGCCCATGTTTAACCACATTGATCTTCCCTTCAGGTGCATTGACATCTTTCTTGTCGTACTTCATCTGATCTTCCTAAATAGGAAGCTTGAGAATCAGATCCTCGATCTTCATCTCCTTTCGCTTGTGTTTGAGATAGTTCTTGAACTCTTTCTATGAATGAGGAAGTTTCTAAATGATTGCCGCCACCTGGAAAGTTTCACTCAGGGTCATCCCTTCGGCATGTATCTCATGCAGAATCACTTGTAGCTCTTAGACTTGACTCATAATTGTCTTGGAATCCCCCATCTTGTAATCAAGAAACTGGCCCACGATAAACTTCTTCGATCCAGCGTCCTCAGTTTTGTATTTTTGATCTAGTGATTCCCACAGTTCTTTGATTGTTTTCTTTGAAGAATATATGCTATATAGCGAATCTGACAGCCCGTTCAATATGTAACTACGGCATAGGAAATCCAAGTGATTCCATGCATCAATGGCATTCCATACCTGAACACCTCGCTCTTCACCACTATTGGGTTTAGGAGCATCTTCAGTCAAGAACCTGCCAAGGTTCAGTGTGGTCAGATAAAACAACATCTTCTGCTGCCATCATTTAAAATTCGGTCCACTGAATTTATCAGGCTTTTCCATATGATTCATCGGTAAAGGTACCGAATTCATGTAGGGATTTTCCATAGGAACATTCCCTTGACTCATATACTGGCTCATCACCGGATCAGGCATATTTCTGACGAAGGGGTTGATGGCCGGAGTCGTTGTGGCCACAGTAGGTAATACTACAGGTACCTAGCCTACAAGCAAAGAGTTCACTGTCGAAGTATCTAATCTCATACTTGGATTAACTTCCGGAGTCTCTAGTGGAACACTGGAGTTCACATCAAATTTGTTTGCTATAATATCTGAAACAAAAACAAAATTGTTTTAGTATCACAGAAGTAATAGCACGGATATCAGTTGATATCAAATCAAATTTCACGACGGAAATCACAATCAGTGTCTGATATTGTAAACCCGATTACCCACTGAATCAATGATTATCTCAAGTCCGTTACGATCTGAACCAGAACTCTGATACCAAAAAGTTTGAAGAAGCAAACGTTGTTCGAAAAATATTTTAAAGGAAATTGTCTTAAGATTGTAAATCGTAATTTGAAATCAAACCTGACGGTATCAAGGAAAACAGAAAATAACAGCACAAGAAAACCACGTTAGAAAAACAGAGTTTGAACCAAAGAATGGGTTCACTTTGAGACTCAATTTCTCATTCACCCATTAACCATTTTTTGAATTTGAGTATACCATTTTGAAGTTCTCACGGAGGAGAATTCGAATCCACTTTTATCTTCCAATTTTATGGAATTTATCATACTCAATTTGTACTCTCAAAATGAGAGTTTATTACAAAATTTTCCAACAGGATATACCTCCCCCAAAAATCCTCGTCCCTATTTTTCCCAAATGGATAAATAGAAAATGGGAAAAGGGTCTGAGAAGTGGGGATAGAGATGGAGGGACTTGTATCCTTCCATATTCCTTAAACGTGTATCTCTAGCTGTTTCTTCTTCTACCTCCACCCTTACAAAAAAGTATGAAACTTCCTCAGTTTAGTGGTAAAGACACCCGCGGTGGTTTTACTGGTCATCTTTATAATGCTGTGTCGAAAACAAATAAAAGCCTTCATTGATTATGAACTTGAAAGATGAGATGAAATATCGCCGTCTCTTTTGAGAACCATTCAAGGATCAAATATTGCGGTGGTCATTTCCTTAAAAGACTATGCTTCTTCCAAATGGTGCTTGCGTGAGCTTGTCAGATTATCGGGTGTCAGAAAAATTGTCATGCCTTTTTTCTACAAGGTTAATATATTTGATGTACGAAAGAGACCCAGAGTTTCAAGGATTCCTTTGCTATGTAAGAAAATGAATGACAAAGGAAAATGGAGGGAAGCTTTGAGTAGAGTATCCATCTGGATGGGATTCTTAAATAACAAGGTAAATCTAACTCCGCACTTTACTTTATCCATTTAGAAAATTAAAAGTACGAATTTATGTTGAAAATAAGTAAACAAGACACCTCATCTGTTTTGAAGGGCCTTGACTATGGTACACATATGCCGTATGTGTTGTACCGTACACAATTGAAGAAACATAACAAATGATATATTCAACAAAAGCTATTGGCTGCCAGCCCACAATACAACCGGTTGCTTTCAGTTATATGTATTTTTATTATATATATATATATATATATATTAATAATATTAATTAATAAAAAAATATTTTTTATGAAAAAATAATGAAAAAAATCATTTAATATAAATGGCAATTATAAATTTTATTTATAAAAAAAAATTTAAAAATTGAAAATTTAAATTTTATGAGCAAGTTCAAGGTACATCGAACGAGTTTAAAGTTCATAGATGAATGTTAAACTCGTTCAGTGAACAAGTCAACGTAAATTTTCATGAATAAGATTAATGTAGGTTGTACAAGTTTTACGTTCTTCTTAACGTTAAACTTGTTTAGTGAACAAATCAACGTAAATATTAATAAACAAGTTCAACGTAGGTTAAACAAGTTTAACGTTCATATCAACATTAAACTTGTTCAGTGAACAATTCAACGCAAATCTTCATGAACAAGTCAATATAAATCTTCGTAAACAAGTTTAACGTAGGTTGAACAAGTTTAACGTTCATCTGAACGTTAAACTTGTTTAGTGGACAACTCAATGTAAATCTTCGCGAACAAGTTTAACGTTGAGATGAACGTTAAACTTGTTCGGTGAACAAGTCAACGTAAATCCTCATGAACAAGTTCAACGTAGGTTGTACAAGTTTAACGTTCTTCGTAACGTTAAATATATTCAGTGAACAAGTTAACGTAAATATTAACAAACAAGTTCAACTTAGGTTAAACAAGTTTAACGTTCATATCAACGTTAAACTTGTTCAGTGAACAAGTCAACGTAAATCTTCATGAACAGGTTCAACATGTTGAACAAGTTTAACGTTTATATCAACGTTAAACTTGTTCAGTGAACAAGTCAACGTAAATCTTCATGAACAAGTTCAACATAGGTTGAACAAGTTTAATTTTGAGATAAATGTTAAACTTATTCGGTGAACAAGTCAACATAAATCCTCATGAACAAGTTCAACGTAGGTTCTACAAGGTTAACATTCTTCGTAACGTTAAACTTGTTTAGTTAACAAGTCAACGTAAATATTAATAAACAAGTTCAACGTAGATTAAACAAGTTTAATGTTCATATCAATGTTAAACCTGTTCAGTGTACAAGTCAACGTAAATCTTCATGAACAAGTTCAATATAGGTTGAACAAGTTTAACGTTCATCTAAACGTTAAACTTATTTAGTGAACAACTCAACGTAAATATTTGTGAACAAGTTCAACATATATTGAAAATGCTTAACGTTGAGATGAATGTAAAACTTGTTCGGTGAACAGTGAAACAAATATATGGTCTTTAATCTTTAGGGGGGGGGGGGGGGTGTGAATAGATTTTAATCAATTTGTACCCAATTTTCGTTAATGATCAAATTGACGAAAATTCCCGGGTGTGAATAGATTTTAATCAATTTGTACCCAATTTTCGTTAATGATCAAATTGACGAAAATTCCCCTAACTAGTCACAATACAATCAAAATTGTAAAAAGTGTGGAATAATAAATGACACTTGAGATATACGTGGAAACCCTCCAAATAGGAAAAACCACGGGTTGTTAAGTGTGCCACACTCGAACAACGAATCCACTGATGGTAAAGGAATTGCAACCTACTCCCGGTATTAAGTGGACGTAATCCAATTTGCATTCGCTTGAGGCAACCTACTCTCGGAAGCAACACAAGACTTACTTCTCCTCAATGAAGAGATAAAATGCCCTATGTGAATATATATAATGATATTCAAAGAACGAATAAGGCTAGGGAACCTTATATGCTTATCTAGGATAATGAGATGGCAATTAATGCAATCCTAGATATCTAGATCTAAATGACATGTCATAAGGCATAGCTAAACATAGAACAAGCAATCCTATGAAGCTATCATAAAAGCTATATCAACACAAGTTGTCATTAAGCATGGCAAGGACTATAATGCAATCACAAAATGCAATCAATAATGTCTAAATGCAATGCATAGAGACTTAGTAAGAAGGGCAAATATGTCCTAAATTCAAGCTATCAACAACCAAACCCAATCAGGTTATCAAGACTCATAACTATGTGCAATAAACTAGAGTTTAGGTATTTAATCATGCAATAAACATCTAATCTAGAGTAAGAAGAACAATAAAAGATGTTCAATGAAGTTCTGACTTACCTAGTCAAGAAACCAAGAACACCTATGCTCATATGATGAAGAATGATGCAAGATGGAGATAGGTTTTAGGTTTGGAGAGTTAAAGAAGCAAGCTTGGTGCTTTATCTCTCAAAGGGAACTCTTTCTCTCACTAAGATCTAGAAATTTGGAGTTCTAGGTCTAAATGGGCGACAAGATAACATATATATAGGCACAAACAAAAATACGTCGTTTTAATAAATTTCTGCCTAGAACCACGTAGTGCGCGGGTCTATGCACTGGTCTAGACCCGTGCAGTGACCCGCGCAGTGACCCGCGCATACCAGCGCTATGGCCATGCAAATGTCCGTGCACCAGAACTTTAAAAAAACACCCGTCAAGTGATTGCGCGGGTCGGACCCGTGCACTAGGAATTCAGCATTCCAACCTCATTACAAGAGACTCAAAACAAGACCAAACGACATCCAAACCTTTTGTATAATTTACCGTTGGAAAGGTATGGAAGTATACTTTCTACTCCAATTAACAAACATGATTTGGATGACTGTAGAAAAGTTTATGGTCAAATGAGTGACCAAATGTCAAATTTGGACAACAACAAGAGTGCCCAAACTCATGGAAACAACCATATGACCAAAGACCAAAACCAAGAGAAGAATGAGACCTTCTCAAATAGTCACTCAATGCGCTAAGACAAGCACACCATCGTGCAAGCACGAACAACACACAAAACCACACTATGAATGCACATAAACAACAATGAAGCACACATGCATAAAAAACCAAATGCAAGTGAGTGAGTGTGTGTGTGAGCAGCACAAAATGCATGTCAATACAAATGCAAGGATGTGATCAATATAAACATACAATAAGAGTTATCAAAACATTAATGCACACTCATATAGACACACAACATATACAAATAAGCGATATGTATGAGTTGTGAGTGTGTGCAACTATATCTCTTCAAAGCAGGTAAGCACATAGAAATTTACCTATGGTGCTTCTTCTCTTGAGGTCTTGAGAGTCTAAGTTACCCTTACATCAAACCTCAAAATGCGGTTTTGTTCACGAAATAAGCCAATCAATATATGAAGACCTAACAAACAAGTTAACGTAAACCTTCGTGAACAAGTTCAACGTAGGTTGAACGAATTTAATGTTCATCTAAACGTTACACTTGTTCGGTGAACAAGTTAACATAAACCTTCATGAACAAGTTCAATATAGGTTGAATGAGTTTAACGTTCATCTGCTAAACTAGTTCGATAAACAAGTTAACGTAAACCTTTATGAACAATTTCAACTTAGGTTGAACGAGTTTAACGTTTATCTCAACGTTAAATTTGTTCTGTAAACAAGTTATCGTAAACATTCACGAACAAGTTCAACGTAGGTTGAACAAGTTTAATGTTCATCTCAACATTAAACTAGTTCAATAAACAAGTTAACGTAAATCTTCATGAACAAGTTCAACGTAGGTTGAACAAGTTTAACGTTCATCTCAACGTTAAACTTGTTCGGTGAACAAGTTCAACGTATGTCAGATTTTTGCCTTAATACTTGGTAAAAAATTAATTATAAAGAAATTATGTGTTAGAATTTGTTTTTTTTTAAGCTGAGACCATTATGGGTCACACCAAGCACAACCGAGAATACAACGACCCTCCCACTCTATATCTCCCTGCAAATTTATTTATGAAGTTTATTTTGAAGTCTTAAACCACTAATGTAAGAATCAAAATGGAGCATTAGATTGAGACTTCGTTTCAAAATGACTATTTTTGGTGAAAAGTGTGATACCAATGCTTTACCTTTATATTTTTTATATTCAATGGCTGAAGATTGGTATTAGAAAATAAAATATTTCCTTGTGTGACTATTTTATTTGTTTAAGTGAATGCACAATTCACAAAAAAAGGAAAAAAAGATTGAATTATATTCATTTACAAAGAAATTACATCAACCTACAATGGGTGTTTTTCTTACTGTATTGGATTTTGGTAACTAATATGGATCAAGATGAATACCATAGTAAAGATAGGTGAAGGAATATATGTCGATCGAGATAACACGGTAAAGGTAGTGTGAAGATAAAATAATGTTGTTAATAGCCAAATCTGGTTAGGGACCAAAGGAAATTTTTTCACTCTCCTAGCCATGGTCTGAATCCGAGATTACTTAGCATGGTACCACGGTTCCCGAGGTCGAGCTATTTGGCGACCCCGCGGAAGCGAGAGGTCGTCGCACCCTGGGAACACCCTGAGTAAAGCTCGATGCGATCAGATCGAGCTCCTTACACCGAAATAAGAACCCAAGGCAAGACCGATACAGGACGATCCAGGTTCCCCGAGGTTGAAATTACCTCGTAACCTCCCCAGAAGCCTACAATCCTCTCCAAGCACAGAGAGAGACCTATAAGGCATCAAGCTCGTACTACAGTATTGCTCTATCTCCCCAAGAGAAGAAGCAAATCTGTCTTGACAGGTAGGAGGAAGATCGCAAAAGCTCTATCATCACTAACGGGCACTAGTGTAGTCTTTTCAAGCTCCAAAAGGGACCTAATAAGGTCAGATCGAGCTCCTAATATCAAGACAAAAGCATGGATCTACCTCGCCCATCGAAATAGTGAACGGCATATTCGATGACCTCTATGACGCATCTCACCAGGGTAAAATACAGGATCACATTCACTCTAAAAAATACATTGAAACACTACGTACGTGTAAGGCAAGTGATTGAGTCCAAAAAGGAAACAAACTTATCTCTTTCCCAGATATTCTCAATTAAATCATTAAGCCAAAGTCAATGACATTTCAACAAAATATCCCACCCGATAAAGAGGGATTTGATTTAGAGATTCATGGTGGGAGAATTATGAGTTTAACCTATTCGGACTGCGTGTAAATACGCCCAAGCACTAAGAAGAAAGGGGGGGACCCTTCTGCTGCATCAACACGAAGGGCCCCAAGGAAAGGCAAAAAATTCGAGCACCGTAGCCAAGCTCTGGTCCAGCCAACCGCTACGCGGGCTTCAGGCTCTTCTATGATAAGCCAAGCCATGCTCGACAAACAAGCAGCGGCCTTTATGAAAATGTCTGCGTTCGCCTTCTCGCTGAAGGCATCACAATCCATCCAGGAAATTTCAACACTTAGGGAGAGCTAAGCAAACCCAAAACCAAGCAGCCTACCTTCGACCGATTAGAACCTCCCCCGCTAGAGCCAGCCCATGATAGGATAGGGCCCATGGCCACGGTGCTTGGCAAGCCATCGTATTATCAACCGAGGTGAGTCAAATCTGCAGCAGGCGCCCTACCATGGGAACAACGAGAGGCTCCTCATCCGTCAGCCTCAAGGAGGGAAACTCGGGCTGGAGAAGAAGGTAGCCAACAAAGCCACCGGGCAGATTCTGCTCATAAAGAAGACCGGTTGGAAATCGCTAGTTCATCGGAAGGATTCAATAGTAAGGAGTCCGAGGTCAACTCAAAGAAACTCGGGAACAAATGCCTGAGGGATCAGCTGGCGAAGCTACAAAAAGAGATCCATGAGCTAAATAAGGGAAAGCATAATGAGGTCAAAAAGGATCCTTTGAGTGAAATGAATGATCCATTCACCAGAAGGATTCGGGAGGCTGAGCTCCCGCCGAAATTCAAAATGCCGACAGATAAATTCTTCGGATCAGAAGACCCCCTGAGCCACCTGGAGAGTTCGTCCACCAAATGAAAGTCTAGAATACCACCAAGGATGCCATGTACAGGATGTTCCCTACCACCCTGACTGATTACGTAAAGACTTGGTTCAAGAAGTTGCATGCTAGTAGCGTGGACTCATTCACAAAGCTATCAATTGATTTATGTTCACAGTTCCAAAGGGTCAAATTGCGTCCAAAGGATCCTATACACCTTTAGTATGTGGTTCAGGAGTGAGGTGAAACACTCCGGTCATATGTGGAACGCTTTCACAAGGAAGTCATACAGATAAGAGTCTTTACCGAGAAAGAGACCATCTACAACTTCTGACGAAACCTATGGGCGGGCAAGCTCTTTCGATCCTTTGCCAAATGACCTCCAAAGACTTACCACGAGGCCTATGATCAGGCTCTTAACTAGGTTAAGATGGATAAGTAGCTCAAGGTCAAATGAAGCATGACGACATGAGAATGGTGAAGCACCAGAAGAAAGAAGCTCTTAGACCTGAGCTGACCTAGAAAAACCAGAACAAACCCCCAAACAAGTTGACGTACCACTCACCTGCTTTATAACCTCGGCAAGAAAGGTACCGGCAAGGCAAACCCGTCTACGAGCTTCGCCTCCTCCAAGGACTGTAGCCCCTATAACACGAGATGAAAGAGGGTACAACCACTACACCCCCGTGAAATGATCTACCTTGCCATTCGGGACAAGGGGCTACTCCAGAAGCCAACACCCATGAAAGCTCCAGCGGATAAACCGGTATAAAAACTACGATTTCTATGAAGACGTAAGGTACAACACTTTAAAGTGTTATAGCCTACGTGACCAAATTAAAGCTCTAGTGAGAGGAGGGTGTTTGGTAAAATTCTTACCGCAAATCAGGGACAACATCCAAACTGGAAAGAAGGTGCAAGCACAGATCCGTGACCATAATGAGAAGAGAAAAGATGAACAGAAGAATTTGATGCAACAAATCCAGGTCATTCATACCATCAGTGGAGGGCCCAGTCTGGCTGGCACCTCCAATAATTCCAAGAAAAATCATGTAAGGAAAATTCCTTGTGTCAATGAGGGTTGGGGTATCTTCATGGTCAACCAAATCCCAACTGGCTTATCCCAGTCGGTACAGATTATTTTAGCTGAGGCAGATGTCTACAATACCGTGTAACCTCATGATGATAAAATGGTTATCACGGTACATATTGCCAACAGCGTGGTTCACCGCATACTCGTTGATATGTGCAATAGTGTATACATCCTCTTCAAAGACACCTTAGAGAAGCTGAATTTGAAGCAGTGGTGTTACAATAATTGCACAACCCCACTGTATGGATTCACTAGGGATTCGATCATATCAATGGGATCAAAGATCCTCCCAGCGATCGCTGGAACCGCACCTCTCCAACAAAATGTTATGACATACTTTGTTGTGGTAGATACCCCGTCGGCCTAGAACACAACACTAGGGAGACCATTCCTGTCTTTCTTGAAGGGAGTCCTGCTTATCTACCATAATGTCCTTAAATTCCCAGTATGGAACAAGGTGGGAGAAGTATGCAGGAACCAGCAGACGACCAGGAAATGCTACGCCGTGTCTACCAATCCAACAGCTTTGGCGAAACAATCGTGCAACTCACGACAATCCAAGATATGGAAACGTCAGGGTTGACCCTAGGAGATACAGTGTTCGCCGATCATCCAGAGGATGACCCTTTGGTACTGGATGAGGAAGAACCGAGTAGAGGGAGGGCGAGTGGGCACCCAGTGGATGAACTAGAGAAAGTACCTATCAGAAGTGACGACCCTTCCAAGGTTGTTAAGATTGGGGCTACCCTCAAACCAGGATTGATTGACGGAAGGTTTGATCAGGCTTCTCCGAGAGTTTAATGATATCTTCTCTTGGAACCATGACGAGATGCCCGGGATCCCGATGCCATCGGCTACACACCGACTAGCAGTGGATCCAACCTTCAAGCCCGTCAAGCAGAAGAGACATCCGTTTAACGCAGAAAGGAACGTTGTGGTTCAAGAGAAAGTGGATAAGTTAATCAAAACAAGCTTCATCGTAGAAGCCCGCTATCTCGAATGGATATCCAACGTGGTCATAGTCATAAAGACAAATAGGAAGTGGCATATGTGCATCGACTATACCAACCTCAACCGAGTGTGCCTAAAAGATAGTTTCCCTCTGCCAAAAATTGACTAGATGGTGGATACCACGGTCGGAAACAAGCACATTAACTTCATAGATGCATTCTCAGGGTATAACCAAATTATGATGCACCCCGCCGATCAAGACAAGACTAGCTTCATCATGGGGCAAGGTCTGTACTGCTACAAGGTGATACCTTTAGGCCAAAAGAATGCGGGTGCAACCTACTAGCGATTGGTTAACTGGTTGTTCAAGCCAGAGATAAGAAGAACAATTTAGGTGTATATAGATGATATGATCACCAAATCTCGGGAAGCAGAAGAGTATCACAAACATCTCTGTAGGACTTTTCAGATTGTGGGGAGAACTGAATGCGGCTGAATCCTGCCAAGTATGCTTTCGGAGTAACAACAGGAAAGTTTTTGGGCTTCTTGGTGAATGAGAGGGGAATTGAGGCAAACCCTGAAAAGATCCAGGCTATCTTGAACCTAGATTCTCCTACCACTCTCAAACAAGTTCAAGTGTTGACGGGGCGTATAGCAATGCTCAACAAGTTCATCTCGAGTTACACAGGTAAGTGTCTTCCCTTCTTCAAAGCCCTCAAGCAGGGGAAGAACATGAAATGGGACCTAGACAGCTAGCGAGCTTTCAAAAACTTAAAAGAATACCTTGCTAGCCCACCGCTGCTAGTTAAGCCAATACCGGGAGAAGAATTACAGATATACCTGACAGTGTCAGAAACGGCCGTAAACAGGGCAATGGTTAAGGAGTACGGAGTACGGAGTACGGAGATAAGATCCAGCTACCTATCTACTATATCAGTCATGCACTGTCCAAACCTAAGAAGAACTACCTCCTCCTTGAGAAGCTCGCCCTTGCCTTGGTTACCTCGGCTATGAAGTTCCATCCTTATTTTCAAGCCCATACAGTGCCAGTGGTGATGGACCAATATATTTGTAAATTTTTACAGAGGCCGAATGTATCTGGAAGGCTAGTCTTGCGGGCTTTGATGCTCACCCAGTTTGACCTAAAGTATAAATTTTGAACGATAATCAAAGCTCAAGCCCTAGCAAACTTTGTAGCTGAGTTCTCAGCCCTCTATAGCGAAGAGACACCGGTAACACTAGGTCCAGCTCCTGAGAACTTACAGAAGACAACAATTGGTTGGAAAACTGTAAAGCCTGGACCCTTTACACTGATGGGGCATCTGGGCAAGCAGGGGAAGGTGTTAGCATAGTCTTGATCGATCCTAGAAAAATGGAATGTTGCCCATGTTTTAGCTCCAAATTTAAAGCAACCAATAATTAGGCAGAGTACGAGCTCTCGTAGCCGGAATGAAGGTCAACGTCGAGCTTGGGGCCGATTATTTGCATGTCAAGAGTGACTCGCTACTCCTTATCAACCAAGTTACAGGACTTTACCAAGCCAAGGGCAATAACATGGCAGCCTATCCGCAGCTAATCCAGCAGCTAAGAGAAAGGTTCAAAGGATTCTGAATCAAGCAGAAACTTCGACAACAAAACCATCAGGCGGACGTCTTAGCAAAGGAAGCTGCGAATGGAGGTCAAGCTCTACCTAAGAGAGTACCCCTCCAGGTGATCTCCCAATCAACCATAACTGCAGGCAAAGAAATCTGCCCTATGGACCAGCTACCCTGCTGGATATACCCGATAGTTGTCTACCTCTATAAAGGAAAGATTCCCGAGAACCCAGACCAAGCCCGAAAGGTCAAAATTTTATCAGTTCAGTATTGCCTGATAAATGAATACCCCTATCGAAGAGGCAAGTCTCTTCATCTACTTCGATGTCTTCATCCAAACGATGTCAGTTGGGCATTAAGAGAGGTCCATTCTAGAGACTGCGGAAATCACATTGGTGGGGAGGCTTTGGCATATCAAGTGCTCCGTATGGGGTATTACTAGCCAATAATTCACCAAGACGTGAAGAGTTTTGTACTATCCGATGAACCATGTTAGAGGACTTCGACCTTGTGTAACCTACCATTGGAGCGGCTGTCATCTCTCAGTTCACCCTACCTCATTGCCATGTGGGGGGTCGACCTGATCGGACCGCTTCTTACCACTCCCGGGTAACCCAATCACGCTATCGTGGTAATCGACTATTTTACAAGGTGGGTCGAGGTAGGACCTCTCTCCCAAATTTCAGAGAAGAATACGACAAGGTTCATCAAAACCAACGTGGTTTACAGGTTTGAGACTCCACTCATCATTGTAGCCGACCTAGGCAAACAATTTGACAATGTCCGATTCAAAGACTTCTGTGAAGGTTTATGAATCGACCTCAGGTTCGCTTCAGTAGCCAACCCTCAGACTAATGGGCTAGTCGAATCCACCAATAAGACTATTATGAAGCTATTAAAGAAGAAATTACAGCAGAAGAAAGGCAAGTGGGTCGAGGAGTTTCTTGAGGTTCTCTAGGCATATCAGACCATAAAGGGAAAGGCTACGAGAGAAACACCCTACTCTCTGGCCATCGGGGTCGAAGCAGTCCTCCCCATCGAGCATAAACTAACCTCGTTCAGGGTAAAACACTCTGAATCGAAAAGCAACAAGGTCAAGCTTCGAGCCAGTCTAGACCTCCTATAAGAGAAACAAGAGAGGGTAGTTAAGAAGGTGGCAGTGTACCAGAGCAAGATCGCTAGGTATTACAATAGAAAGTTCAAAGCTAGGAATTCAAGGAGGGGGATTTGGTTCTCAAGAAAGTGACCCTAAACACCCGAAAAAGGTAGGATGTAGTCTTAGGACCCAACTGACTAGAGCCATATTTGGTAAAGATGGTGGTCTGCAATGGGGCATACAAGCTCCAAGACATGGAGGGTCGACCTATCGACCATACCTGGAATGCTGAACATTTGAGGAAGTTATATCCCTAGGCTGGGGACTCTTGAGCAGGCTATTTTCATTTAGGTTTAAATAAAATTCTCAACAACAATGTACTCCATTTTGATCATCAATAAAGTCTGCTAATAATCTCTCCATCTCCGATTGTATTCTCCTGAGCTGTTAGTTTCTCTATATCCGATTATGTTCTCCACGAGCAAATTCTCCATAACCACCTCGAGACCAGAGATCAGTCGGGGAAGCCCCTTCACTATCCCTGATGCCTTGGCAGGACACCACCCTCAAATCTCGAGATAAGGATATGTGCATATTTTCCATCCAGATCTCGATACCATGATATAGCTAAATAGCCCTCTTAATGCCTTAGTCGGGCTACCACCCCCAAGAAGGGTCTAAGTGTAAGAGCATAGTTGCCATCCAGATCTCGAGACCAGGATATAGCTAGACATCCCTCCTGATGCCTTGGTCTGGTTACAACCCCTAAGAAGGATCTAAGCTTTAATATTGATTTTCTTGTTGGACTGAGGTCGCCATGAGAAGATACCTCCCCAAATGCCGGGAAAAGAGGTATCTATGTCGTTACTACACAGTTTTCACCTAAGTGTCAAACACCTGATTACTACAAGCATGTGATATTTTATATCGCAAGGTTAAATTTTGAATGAGGCATCATCAAAGATGCAAGACGCAAGGCAAGGGGACTCATCCCAAAGACATGAAATTCCTACCAAGTGTTGAAAATTGGAGCTAGCTTTCTATCCAACTAGTATGCTTGCATATAACAAATTCAGAATTTTTCTTTACCAAATTTAATTAAGTCAAGATTGTTTTGAATGTCGCATCCAGGTCGAGGTCAGAAATCAAGCAAGAAACTCCCAGCTAAGTTTGAAGTTCACGATCAGGATTAATCAAAGTAAAGAAATGAAAACCGATTTTCATTGAAAGTAAGGGAGCCTATCCCCTCGCAAAGGCTACATTCATCGAACAGGGAGCCCAACCCCTGTTTTCGAGCCACACAAGGAAAAAATATAGAGAAAGAATTGATTAAACTTGTCATGAAAGCGGGGTGCCCACCCCCCTTTCCGGGCAATCAAAACAAGTCATGAGAAGATTGTATCAAGCTCTAGCATCCTCATGTGCCCTCCCACTGCTCCTCCTCTTTGTCGGACTTCGCCAACTGTCCTTCTTTCTGGTGGTTGCTGATCCTGGTTGGCCACTTCCGCCACCCCCTCCGGAGGAGGCTCTTCAACTACTTGTTGCATGGCTTGGTCCTCCTCCAAGACCTCGATAGCTATGGCCATAACCTCAGGGGAATGGCCTCATCCAGAGTAGTAGCCACAGCCTCCGTTCGGCTCTTCTCAACCTCTAACTTTTCTCTAGAGGAATCTTCAAAGTGGCCTCTGGTCATCTCTCGGGCTTTTGGTTGAACCCCCTAGAACTATGCGAGTTGAACCCCGCTTGAGGATTCCCCGGGACCTGAAATTCGAAGGACTAGAGGAGGAGGAGGAGGAAGAAGATTTGTCGCGACCGGTTGTTTCCCTGCTCCAACCACACTAGAAAGACCCACTCCATCACCATTAGGAAGAGACATCTCCGCCACCTTAGTCATGATCTCTTCTTTATCCCAGTTGGCAATAGTGGATAGGTCGAAGGGAGGAGGGAGAGCTGTAGTGACCTAGAAGGAGGCATAAAAATACCTATCATTGAAGGAAGCATCCACCTCAGCTTGCAGCTTAGCCACATGAGCGTGCAAGGTTTGGTTCTCGATGTCTAGCATCTTAGCCTCATCTTTTCAAGTATTCTTTTTCTTAGCCCGACGTTCAGAGTGAAGTGCTTGTTGATCAAAGGACCGCTTTAACCTCTCATAGTCGCAGTGAAGCTCAGCCAGCTTTGCCTACATCCCCATCTTGCTAGATGTCATCTCATGCACTAGAGCTTGAGCTCGTGCAAGCAACCCTATAGCCCTCTTAGCTTCAGCCTCTGCTTTAGTTGTACGGTCGCGAAGAGAGGCCGCCTGATGACCCATGGCCACGCTGAATTTGAAAGCCTATAGATTGAAAAAATTCAAGTTAGAAAAGGATCAAGTTAGTAGTCATAGGAAAAGATGAAAGATGATGGTTACCTCAGCCAAAAGGGCGGACCTCTTGGTGATCAGGATATCTACAAGCATCGAAGCCATAACTCAAGCCCGCCGATGAAGATCGAGCTTCCCCAATCATCCCCTGCTAGAATCCATTCCTCTTTCTAGGCAGGGTCCTTCTTGGAAGTGTCGGGAATGATGAAGTTGAGTTTGTTCTTAGCTTTCGCGTAGAACTGACCTTAGGGGGCACCAGAAAAGCTTCTAATCTGGAAGAGGTAGGCCAATACCTCTGCTCTAGGCTCCCTAGCAACTTTGCTCAGCTCGCGTTGTTCCCTCCATAGCACGAGGAAGCCAATTAGTTACCTCCAGAAGCCAGGCATCAACTGGAGAGGAGCTAGCTGTAGGGCATTAAGAGCTCATCGAAGGGTGGGGTGCAGGGGAAGTCTAACCCTATTCTTAAGAGCCGTGATGTGAATCGGAAGCATGCCTTTAGAAGGAATGAAGACATAATAATTCTTGGGGGGAACTGAGATGGAAACGTTGTCGGGGATGCCATACTTGGACTTCAGGCGATCAATCGACTTCGGGTCCGTGGTAGAATCCTAGATGACCCTGAAGTCGTAGGGAAGAAGCCTCTCCGAATGAGGGCCAACAACTGCAACTTGACCCTTCCCAGCAGCAACACCCTTGGGTTCCCGATCAGACTATTCATTGACCAAGTTCAAAGTTAGAGAACCCGATCCTATTAGCCACATTCCTATTTGACCAGTGATGTTACGGGTTAGGATGAGAGTCATCGCTGTCGAGGTTCTTTCACACTATTTTATCGAGGGCGAGGCTAGAAACCTCTTCGTCATCTACTATGGAATCCACAATATCGCGGCTAGTTTTCGACATGGTGGAGAAAGGTTTCGAGTTAGACGAAAGAAAAGGTGGAGGCGTCGCTCGAGAAGGTAGCAAGAGAAAGATTTTTTCTTTTGAAACTTTGAAATTTGAAAAGAAGAAAGTGTGAGGAAGACAACAGAACAACCGGGTTCAAATAAAGGTGAATGGAGCAATGATGTGGTGACGCAGAAGAAAAATCTTCGACAGAGTTTGCCTCAAATCTCGGGGGCATGCGTAACATAGCCAGATTATTTTGAGAAACGCACCGGTCTCTAATCACCAAGTCACTCATGCATTTAATAAAAGGATTTCCACCAAGATTCTTGTAAAAATAATGGAGGAAAAATTTCTCAACTAAAACAGAAAGTCTGACTCCAACCCCAACTCAATCACTGGTGTTCAAGTCAGAGGGGACTTTTGTTAATAGAAAAATTTGGCAAGGGACCAAAGGAAAATTTTCCACTCTGCTAGCCAGGGTACAAATATGAGATTACTTAGCATGGTATTGCAGTTCCCGGGGTCGAGCTATTGGGTGACCCCACGGATGCGAGGAGAGGTCTTCGCGCCTTGAGAACACCCTGGGTGAAGCTCGACGCGATCAGATCGATCTCCTTACACCAAAATAAGAACCCAGAGCAAGACCGAGACAGGACGACCCATGTTCCCCGAGGTCAAAATTACCTCGTAACCTCCCCAGAAGCCCACCATCCTTTCCCGACACATAGAGAGACCTATAAGGCATCAAGCTCGTACTATAGTATTGCTCCATCTCCTCAAAAGAAGAAGTAAATCTATCTAGGCAGGTAGGTGGAAGCTCGTAAAAGCTTTGTCATCACTAACGAGCACTAGTGTGGTCATTTCAAGCTCCAAAAGGGATCTGGAAAGGTCAGATCAAGCTCCTAAAATCAAGACAAGAGCATGGATCTACCTCGCCCTTCGAAACAGTGAACGCCGTATTCGGTGACCTCTATGACGCATCTCACCAGGGTAAAATACAGGATCACCTTCACTCACTAAATTACATTGAAACACTGCATACGAGTAGGGCAAGTGATCGAGTCCAAAGAGGAAAGAGGGAACATGCTTATCTTTTTCCCAAATATTCTCGATTTCGTCAATAAGCCTAAATCAATGACATGTAAAAAAATTATCCACCCCGACATGGAGGGATTTGATTCAGAGATTCATGGCGGGTCACTCTCTAAATTACATTGAAACACTACGTACGTATAGGACAAGTGGTCGAGTCCAAAGAAGAAACAGGAAACAGGAAACAGGAAACAGGAAACAGGAAACAGGAAACAAACTTATCTCTTTCTCAGATATTCTCGATTCCGTCACTAAGACAAAGTCAATGACATTTAAACAAAATATCTCATCCAATAAGGAGGGATTTAATTCAGAGATTTATGGCAGGAGAATGACGAGTTTAACCTATTCGGACTGCATATAAATACACCTAAGCACTAACAAGGAAAGGGGTGGAGGGCACGACCACCTTCGTGATCTACTTCTCGACAGACACGAAGCTACCACCCTATTGTACCCTAGAGACACTAACAACATTTGAGAGATTTTTATACGATGCATGTGATTTATAACAAAGCTGTTCTATTTCTCTTTCACATTGTGTTAGCATTTGCTTAAATATCCACCATCATTCAAACAAACTAGATACTGAAGGTACCACCCCCGACCTCCACCTTCGAGACAGTGGTCTCGAGGGTGCTAACCGGAATTCCTCACCCCGAGTAAATTTTCGATTAACAAATGGAAAAATAACAAAAATAAATGTTATGCCCATGTTACTGAATTTGATACAAAATTGGTTCGATTGGATCACAAGATTGAGTAAATATTGAAGGCACACGTAGTAAACAGAGAGTAGGAATGTAATATTGGCAATATCTGAGAAACTAATGATATAGAAAGATTTCACTAAAAGGCATAATAAAGTCCTTTATTAATCATACAACACTCACTACTGCAGAAGAAAATATCAAACCATTTCTTTAGAATTCCAACTTCAAGCTTGCCTAATATCTCACCTTTGCCAAATATTACAGTCTTATTAAAGCCAACATATTAAAGTCAACATTATAGATATTTTTCATGGAATGGCACGAACAACCAGCTAACACTAACAAATAACATAAATAAGGATCATGATATTACATCGACTCTACTATAGGAAAAACTAACTATACTGTAAGGAATATCAATGCTACATTTTCAAGGTAATACCTAATCCTCATCTTGAGTAGAAAAATAGAATGTGATTATATCAAGATTTAACTGATCTCCGCCATTGATGACAGGAAACTTGCTACCCTGTGAACACAACAGTGAAAAGAATTGTAATGTCTTCAAGAATAGTCATAATTGTCTCACGATATTTGAAAGTGTGAAAGGACACTTCTCATTTATGCCACAAATGCTCTCGAGAAGTTCAATTGCTTGCTGCACCTTTAAATTTATGGGCTTCTCCTTGTCATTGAGAATTAAGGTTGAGACATTTAAAATGGTAACAAGTTCTGCTTCAATATTGTTAAGTTGTTGATCCAGATGTTCCAAGAAGCTGTAAAAAGAGGATATTTCCCTCAAACTACCAATTGTGTTTTCTTCATCTCCAATTTCCACACCTAGAGTTCCTTGACAGTCGTTCATGTCTTTATCAATGAGTGGAATTGCTCTACTATCTGTGAAGAACTGAATTACTTGATTGCCGGTATCACCAAGCTTAAGGGAATTGGGTTCAGATTCTTTATCTTCATTTGCCCCTTCTATAATTTTTTGCTTTGGGGCTTTGGGGAGACAATCCGAACTAATCTAGAAGGATCTTCTCTGTCAACTTCAAGATCTAAAGAAACATTTCCTATCAATTGAGTTTCTTTTACAGATATGACCTGAAACCAAAATTTAGATTAAGATAAATATGGTAAGAATACAAGGGTACAACAAGACCAAGAAAATCAATAGAGAATGAAATAATAATATTAATAATATACCACAAGAAGAATACATTTATAGCGACTGTGATAACCTTAAAAAATTCTAGTCTCAGTCTAGGATTACTACTCTTGAAGTGGCCATTTCAGGTCGTAAAACATAGAAGACTTATATGTGGACTCTTTGTTATTTAAGGATGGAAAACGGAAACTAGAATCTAGAAAATCATGTTGGATTTTAGAGAAATGTATACAAGCGGGCCAAAAAAATGTAAAAAATCTCCAACAAAAAAAATCAATACTCAGCATTGGCTTCTACTAAAGATGGATATTTGTGTTGCAATATCATGCAAAATACAAAAGCTCTCATTGTGATGCACAATGCTCATGAAATATTTAAGGATTTTAATAATAAAAAATAGCCCTATTTAAGTGGGGGACAAACTAGTCTTATTTCCAATCTTGATAAAAATTTCCCCATTTTAACCTTCAGTGTCTAGTGAAGGTTCCTACTTCCTAGTGCAACAATTAATTAGAAATTTTCAAAATTACCTCATTAAGCTTAGCAGCGAGGTCGTCAAGTAGTTCGATTCGATGCTTAGAATTTTCCATAGCTTGCATGACCTTCTTCTTCTAGAATAGCAATTCCCTGGAATCATTTTCCATGTCGGTATGGAGATTGACAGCCGCTTGTCGTTTAAGCTTCTTTGCGGCCTCTGATAGCCATAAAAGTCTCAGCCTTACACTGTTTGCTGAACAAACAACAATGCCCCATTATAATTAAAATTAAAAATTTATTAAGTAAAAGAAATCATTGAAAAGGGTGGTTGGTTACCTTTGGCTAGAGTGGTGTTGGATTCGGTGTGAAGTTGGTCGATTTGTGCACAGATCTGGTGTGTGTTGATTTTGGAAGAGCAGCAATTCGAGTTTCAACAGATGACATATACTATTCCTTAGCCAAAATATCCCAAAATCATAATCAGCCAAGTGCTTCCCTATTGTCTGTACACATTTTCTACCTGACACTAAAATACAAACCCCAAACCTAACAAATAGTTAAGCAAAATCAACATGACATCTATATTAAAATTTAAGCAAAATAAAAACAATTTTAATTTCACAGTTTTTTTTTTTGTTTACTTAACATGCCTAAAACCATGGACCAAAACGATTTTAAAAAACCTGTTATTATACAAAACACACATCTTCAAAAAGAAAAAAAAAATATATATATATATATATATATATATATATAAACAAGAACAGTACTTTTGAAATTGAACAAAAAAATTTACCAAAATATTACCTGCTAGTTTTTGGAATTCGATGACCTAGGCTCGTTCGAATCTGACCCAAACCTTGGTCAGATGAAACACCTACAAACACTGCTCCAAAACCTGAAAATAACTCAACAACATAAACAATAGAGGATATGGGCAAAAATTGAAGCAAACTAAGGAAGGGAAAGCTTACCATGTTCTCAAACTGGGTACATCGTCGAATCCTGCCTACTCTTCCACTAGTCGCCTCCCTACCATTGAAGCCCTGAAAGACCGGCTCCACACCTACCAATTGAAGAAAG
Organism: Dipteronia dyeriana; assembly: GCA_032871835.1. Taxonomy (NCBI): domain Eukaryota; kingdom Viridiplantae; phylum Streptophyta; class Magnoliopsida; order Sapindales; family Sapindaceae; genus Dipteronia; species Dipteronia dyeriana. Next base: position 42,052,909 of record CM065296.1, read on the forward strand.
AAGAAGAAGGACCGATGACACCAAGCTTAGATCTTCTTCGTTCGATACCAGAGAATCGATTTCTGGTCTTCTCAGTGGCCGACCTTGCTCTGAATCCGGTCAAAACTGAGTACTCACAGTGGCTTAGCTCTGGAACCTAGTGATTGTGATCAAACGTCACCTTCTCGAGTTCAATCCGGGAGATCAACGACCGATTGAAGAAGAGTGACCCTTAGGTATGAAATTTTTTTCCTGATTTTTAAGAATTCAAAGCGAGAGGAGAGAGTTATTTTGTTTCAGATTTGTAAACACAAATCAAACTAAACAAATTATATAAAACCCTAATCTCCAAACAAAAGTAACTTACCTTCCACTTGAACCACCAAACCGGTGATTGAGATGCTACAGACAAAGATTCATCATCTACTGAGAAGTGAGCGCCGGATAGAGACCTGCAGAGATTGAGAAGAGGTAGCTCAAGAGACACCAACGGAGATGGAGAAGAGGCCGATGGAGAGTCACTGAGAGAGATGGAGAAGAGGCCGCCGGAGAGAGATCAACAGAGATGGAAAAGATAGAGAGAGATCGTAATCGGGAGAGACAGTGGAACAATAGATGAGAACGACAGAAGAGAGATTGTTTTGTTTATTTGGATACCAACCGGTGTCAAAGCTATCCGGTATTAGTGTATGGGATTGTATTTTAATATATTATTTTGGGTGGCAGGATCGTATAGATACGTAGGATTTGAAAAACTATTAAAATTATATGATTATATTTTTAGAATTTTTAAATTTTTTAAAGAATATTATGATTATTTAGACTTTATTTAAAGATTATTACGATTATCTAGACTTTTATTTATAAACTTTTTAGATTTTTTTTTTTATAATTATAAATCCTATAAATTTATTAATTAATACATACTCGAGTTGAGAAACTCAAACTAGGTAGTTGGTATGAGTTGAAAAAACTCAAACAAGATATCAAATTCATAATCCTCAACTTAAACTAGGTAGTTGGTATGAGCTGAAAAAACTCAAACAAGATATCAAACTCATAATCAATAGTATATATATATATGTCAAACTACATATTACTTATATGGTTTGAAAATTTCAACTAATTTGATGGAATAATATCTATGTTATTACTTGTATGATCATTATCCAGAACATCTGCAATATACCCGAATGATACATAAGGTGTTGATGTAGTGACGAGCTGTAATGTTATAAGAAGTATACAAACATATAAATTAGACATTGATTTTTCAGCTCCCTTATTAACTTCCTTTCTTTTGTTTCTTGTGTTGCGTTATATATTAGGATTTTATATATATTTACATTTATATTTGTCTTTCAGTCGACTTATGACAATAAAACACAAAATTATGTAACCAAAGTGTTAGCATGACTTTATGAGCAGCCAAAACAACCTGGAAGATTAATATTTGTATTTCAGTATTAAGATTATTTTTATTGTAAGTTTTTCATTTTGTAGGCAATTACTTAACTGTGGTAACATTAGTCTCATAATATATGATATTATCAGTGACACCAAACCCTCTTACAAATGTCAAGTTTTACATCAATATTCTTTAATTGAGATGCAAATTGCAACTAAAATATGCTTCTTTTATTTTAAATTTTTATTGAAACGGTTATGTTTTAAATCAAAGATCCAAAACTAACTTTCAAAAAATAGAAACAATTAAATAAAAATAATAGGTATCAACACACAATGAAAATGCACATAAAGAAATACAATAATAGTAAGAATAATAGTCATCAACACATTCGAAATTCTCAAAAATAAGTATAAGAACCATTCTATAGGTATCATATTGTTTAATATCTTTCAAACCATCTAATTATTGAAAAGAAAAATTGTTGGAACTAGTAATCCTTCCATGACCTAATATCTCTCTCTCCATTTATAGTCAGCTATGCTAAGTCTCCATGCATTAGCTTCATCTCTTTATTGCTCTTAGGTTTGTGAAACTAGTTCTTCAAGTTCCTCTTCAACAATTGATGAAGATGATGATGTAGATTCTTCTTCAATAGGAAATCCATCAGATCGACATTCTTTACGAAGAAAGTTGTGGAGTGCTACACATGCCAACACTATCTCTACTTGTGTTTTAAATGGAAATGGAGGTGCTGATTTAAAAAAGGTGAACCGAGATTTAAAACTACCAAATATTCTCTCGATCACATTTCTCAATGACGCGTGGCGGAGATTGAATAATTCCTTTTCATTTTCAGAATCATTCCCATTACCTGCAAAATCCTGGAGATGATAACACACACCTCGATATGGAGCTAAAAATTGACGTCGATTAGCAAATCCACAATCTGCTACGAAATATTTACCTATTTAAAAATACTCTACCAAC